>CM038143.1:64231234-64831234 GCA_021437245.1 Aegilops speltoides
TCCTTTCTTCCACCACAGCCAAATCGGTGAGGAGAGTTGAGTGTTGGGGAGATTATCATTTGAAGCACAAGAGCAAGGAGTTCATCATCATCAACACCATCTATTACCTTTTGGAGGGTGGTGCCTCCTAAATTGGTTAGGTGTCGCTTGGGAGCCTCCGTCAAGATGTGGAGTTGAACCAAGAAGTTTGTAAGGGCAAGGAGATCGCCTACTTCGTGAAGATCTACCCCGAGTAAGGCTAGCCTCCGTGGGCGAGGCCATGATGGCATAGACAAGGTTGCTTCTTCGTGGACCCTTCGTGGGTGGAGCCCTCCGTGGACTCTCGCAGCCATTACCCTCCGTGGGTTGAAGTCTCCATCAACGTGGATTGACGATAGCACCACCTATCGGAACCACGAGAAAAAATCTCTGTGTCTCCAATTGCGTTTGCTCTTCTCCACCTCTCTTTACTACATGTGCAATTTACTTTCCGCTGCCTATACTCTAGAATTGCATGTGTAGGGTGATACTTGACTTGATCATAATCGTGAATCTGCCAAAAACTTGTCTTTATCAAAAGGCTGAATTTTTATATTGTCAAGTAGTCTAATCACCCCCTCTAGACATACTTTCGATCCTACAAGTGGTATCGAGCTTTGGTCTCCATTGTATTGGTTTCCATTGCATTGGACTCCATAAGCTTGGTTTCACAACCTAGGAGAGTATGGCGTCTAGTGAGGGTAATTTTAGAGAGGTCCTTACTTTGATGGTTCAAACTTTGCTAGTTGGAAGCATAAAATGAAAATGCATATTCTTGGCCATAACCCAGCCGCATGGGGCATTATTTGTGTTGGTTTGCAAGGTGATTTCTTGAGGAAGGAAAAGTTCCGGATCGTGAAGCTACAACGGATGAATTGCGGATGTTGCAAAACAATGCTCAAGCTTGTGACATTCTCTTCAATGCTTTGTGTCCCGAGGAGTTCAAAAAATCAGCCGTCTTGAGAATGCAAAGAGATTTGGGATACTTTGGTGAAATGCACGAAGGTACCGAGTCCGTGAAGGAATCAAAGCTAGATGTTCTTCAAGGTCAACTTGACAAGTTCAAGATGAAGGAAGGTGAAGGAGTCGCTGAAATGTACTCTAGGCTTGCTCTCATCACAAATGAGATTGCCGGCTTAGGAAGTGAAGAAATGACCGATCGATTCATCATCAAGAAGATTCTCGAGCTTTGGATGGAAAGTATGACACCGTGTGCACTTTGATCCAAATGATGCCAAACTACAAGAATCTCAAGCCAACCAAATCATTGGAAGAATTGTTGCTCATGAGATGACACTTAAGGATAAGGAAGAGCTTCACAACAAGTCAAGTGGTGCTTACAAAGCTACAAGTGATGCTCCCACAACCTCAAGTGACAAGCTAGTTTCCAATGAAGAGATAAGCCTAATGGTGAAGAACTTCAACAAATTCTACAAGAGTAGAAGCAAAGAGAGAAGCTCAAAGTCTAGATCATATGATGAAAAGAGATCTTCTAGTCGTGATCGAATCTGCTACAATTGTGGAAGACCGGACACTACTCAAATGAGTGTTCGGCTCCCCACAAGAGAAGAGAAGAATCTCCAAGAAGAAGAAGCTCAAGAGAAGAGTCACCTCGAAAGAGAGAAGGAGTAGAGATGATCGTTATGAGCGAAGACCCTCTCGGAGAAGCAAGGATTAGGAGAGGAAAGACAAGTCATCAAGGAGCTACACAAGAAGAAAACATCAAGCTCATGTAGGTGAATGGGTCTCCGGCTCTAACTCCGACAATCATTCGAAAGAAGCTATCACTCCAACTCCGACTACAGTCAAGATGAAGGTGTTGCCGGTCTTGCTCTCGTGTCCTCCAACTGCAACTCCTATGACTTATTTGATTCACCAAATGAGGGAATTGGAAGATGCTTCATGGCTAAAGGCCCCAAGGTATCACACCCTGAATTCATTGACTTTGATAGTGATGAGGATGACTTGCTTGGTGAAGATGAGCTTTTACATGACAAATCTAGTGAGCCTAGTAATGATGAACATGCTAGTAGTCTTATAGTCGAGAAGAGTCGAATGACAATGCTATGAAGGAGATTGAGCGTCTAACTAAAGAACTAAACACTCTTAAGTTAGCTCATGAAACAACTCAAAAAGATCATAGAGAGCTCCTAAGATCTCATGAGAAGCTACGCTTCGAGAAGCTCAATCTAGAGCAAGAACATGAGTTTCTAAAAGCAATCAATGACGATCTTCGAAAGAAGAGTTCTTCATATCTTGCCAAACGACTTCTCTTGTCTAATTTCTTGCCACCTATTAAAACTAAGCATGACAAGCATAAGAAAAATTCTTCATCTGGTAGTAACAATAACCATGCTAAATCCAATATTGTTGCTTCTAGTAGTTCTCTTGATTCCACTAACAATGTTTCAAGCCAAGTTACACTTGAGCAAGAAAATAGTTTATTGAATGGGATTATAGAAAGGTGTCTACAAGAGCCTTGCGGAAGCAAGAACTTTGAGGAAATTGTTCTTAAGCAAGGAAGGCACGGAAGAATCAAGGAATTGGTTTTGAGCGAAAGTTCAACGCCGAGGGTGTTGAATGGGAAGAAGGTCAATATCCCACTCCAAAGTTTGTTTCTCAAAAGGAGAAGTATGATCCTACTTCTTCCAATGTGGAACAAGCACAAGATGATCTTCCACCACAAGACCACAAGCTAAAAGGCAAGGACAAGCTTCAAGAGGAGATTGATGCATTTATTGAAGCACCTAAAGCCATGGTCAAGTGGGTTCCCAAGGAAACGTCAAGTTCTACTTCGTCAAGCTCAACTACAACCCCAAGGATTCCCATCAAGATGATGTGGATCCGAAGAAGAAGAACTAGAGAGTTCTTGAGGGTGACTCGCCAACATACTTCACTCACATTCATTTTGGCAAAACTTGTGCAACCAACTTCCACATTGTGCACTAGTTCATGGAGTCACAAACCCTCTTGTTGGTAAGTCAAGGACAAGGTAATCATTGCTTTCATGGACATCATCTATTGTGTACTTCAATCTATGTCCATGGATATTCTTGTTTGTTCCTTGTGGGACTAACCCATGTAGGTATTGAAAGTGCCCGAATCCAAAGGATTGCTCCCAACTCTTGATGATCTTCATCAACATTGAGCATCCACATCTTCAACATCTACATGAAGTCTTCTACGACAACCCAAGGTTAGTTTGACCCTTTAAAAGGGTTCTCACATCTAGGGGGAGCTTTGCTCTAAAGAATTGAGCTAAAGCATCTTCAAATGATGTGAACACATCAATGCTTTATGTAAAAGTGGTAACCCCACTTGTGCTTAAACGATGAGTATGACCTATGATCAAATGTTCTCATTTGACTCCTAAGTCAATATACTCATATAAAGATGACCTAGTCATCGACAAATTGTGTGATAGTAGCTAGAGTTTTTGTTTGTGCATGTTTGACACATATTTCATTTGCTATCTTATTGTGTGAGCATGTTGGATGCATAATTTTATCCATTCAAGGACATCCATTTGTTGTTTTGGTCATTTTGATTTTTCTGACCAAATGGATGGACAAGAATGCCTAAGTACCTCCCCTAGCTATCTATGCTTTCTTGTCTCAAATTCTATTCATGCTTACATCACAAACTTTGAACAAGTCAATTTCGGACCCTCCGAGTGAGGAGCACTCGGAGCCACCGATCCGTCAAGGGCTAACTTCCAAAACCTTCTAAGTGATTTCGGTCAGACCAACCCACTCAAACTCGGTCAAACCGAAAGCACTTGGATTGATCTAGGTTTTCACCTTGGTGAAACCGAGTTCCAATTTTCGGCGTGACCGAAGTGTGTAATTGCCTGCAGTTATCCATCTCGGTGCCACCGAGTTTTACAACTCGGTCCCACCGACAGCAAAGGGGTATATATACTCCGAGGGCAGCGCGCGTTGATTTCTACTTCAAAACGCCGCCCCACACCCCTTCTTTGTCGCCGCCGTGGTCTCCGGATCGTCTCCGTAAATGCCTTCAGCGCCCCGCCGCAGTCTCCGTTGCCGTCAGCGGACATCTTCTCCGCGCCGTTGCCGCCGTAGAGGAACTCCACCAAGTTAGGGTGAGTTTCGATCCCACTCATGCTCCCATCTCCGATTCAATGCACGTTTGGTTTGCCTAGCATCTTGCCACGTTTGAAATCTTCCTGAACACCAGATTAGATCTTTTGGATTAGGTTCGAGTAAAAGTTTTAGGGTTAGGTTTCCGCCGAACACATCTCGGTGAGACCGATTTTACATTCTCGGTATGACCGATTTGGCCTCTGGCCATTGCACTGCACCTTTCGGTCCAACCGAGTTGTGCAAATCGGTGCGACCGAAATGAGGATTTAGTGAAACCCTAGTGTTTTCGGCAGGACCGAAACCCACTTCGGTCCAACCGAAAGTGGTGTGAATGCTTCGTTTGAACACTTGATTCACGAATTTTAAACTCGGTCGACGAAATGTCTTCTGTGAAAACCTAATACTAGAATTTGAACTCATTTTGTTTGCAAAATCTTACGCAGCTTTGTGATAACTCTTCTACTCTGCCTACACCTTATCTATTCACAGGTTGTCAGCCATGTCAGATGCCAGTGACAGCCAGAACAGGTCAGAGTCACCTATTGCTGAAATCCCAGAGGCAGGCACTAGTCCTGAGCCCAGCAGCTCTTCAGATGATGGTGAGAGGAGTACACCAAGTGGTTTGCCTCCTGCAGCCACCAGGGCCAGAAAGAAGAGAAACTCTGATGAAGAAGATTCTGATTTCATTGTTGAGGAAGAGGTCTCCCCAAGCCAAAGAGAAAAGTTGTTGCCAAAGAGCATCAAGGGTAGCAAACCAAGAAAGGCACCAGAAAAGTGAAGAAGTCCACTGTTGCCAAGAAGCTGAGTTTGGAAGAGTAAACTACAAGCAAGGTGAAGAAAACTTCCAAGAGGAAGAGGATTGTGCATGATGATGCAGCAGAGGAAGATGAGGATGAGGAAGTACCCCAGCCTCCTCCTCAGAAGTCTAAGTTCATGGGTGATGCCATCGAGCAGGAGCCCTTCTAAGCCCAAGCCATCTGCTTCAGTCAAGGCAGCTCCAAAGAAAGCTCTTTGCCAAGCCAAAGAAGACTGTCAGAACATTCCAGCTTCAGAGAAGAAGAAAGATGATGTGCCACCAGGTGTGTCGATGATGAGGCACCGTCTTCTTGAAACTTCGACGTAAACCGCCACTTCACAATGATGCTCATCCTCAAGCTGAAAACATGAAGGAAAGGAAGGATAGAGGTCTCGGGCTATGGAGACAAGCTGATCCATATGTTGTGAGGAGAAGAACATTGTTGATCCAAGATTCCACACCGAGAGCAGCAGGACTTCTATGAGATGTCTTGATGGACAAGAAGCCCATAGTTGCAGACACTCGCAATGTTGATCGGGCATACATTGTGATGAAGAGCACAGAGACTTCTTTCCACATGTGCATGAGAGCTTCTTTGCATGTGGAGTTGCAGACTTTGTAGGTCGAAGTTGACCAGTTGGAATGATGAAATGATTATGCAATTCTATGCCACACTCATTTCTATCCGGATGGAAAGATCACATGGATGGTGAAGGCCAAAGATTCTCTTCAACTGTTGAAGAATGGGCAGCACTTGCTGAATGCTCCAAAGTCTTGAGAGAGAGGATGATGTTGATGTCTATGGTATTCCCAAGAAGAACCATGAATCCATGAAGAATATGTACAAAGAGGTACCAGCTAAGGATGTGGAAATCTGGAAGCTCGGCTCAATGTATCATCTCCAGGCAGGTCTACCTACCACAAACACTATTACGAGGCATACCTTGATGCCCAAGTTCGAGATCATCGCATGATCGAGAGGTACTCTATCAACATGCTGCATATACTTGATGAGAAGGCACCTTTCAAGGTGATGGACTTGATAGTTGAGACTATCAAGAGGGCTGCAGCAGACTGAAGAGGTCATGTGGATTTGCCCGCACATTCAGATGCTTATCAATGCCAAGTTTGGCACGGGCACATACTTGTTGGATAGACCACACTTGCCCACTGCAGCTTGAGCATGAGGACAATGTAGTTGTGATGGATGAGGAGGATCCAACGTCGGTTGAAGGTCAAGCAAAGATTGAAGCTGCCAAGAAAGCCAAAGTCGAGAAGGAAGAAGCGGCAGCAGCTAAACCCAAGAGTGTTGGAGAGCAGCTCCTTGAAGCTACCCGGAGGATTGAACAACGCCTGCCAAGCATTATGCAGCCTCGGGAGAGTCTTGAGAGGATTGTTGAAGACAAGATCCATGCTCTGGATGTGAAGTCGATCAAGTGCAAGTAATGTCAACAAGCTTGAGGCAGATATTGAGGAAGCAAAGAGGAGAAGGAAGAGCTCATGCGTGAGATGCAGGATGACCTAGTCTAGGATGATTATCAACAGCCTGCTCCGGTTCCCACAAGACCCGATCATTGCTATTCGATGATGAGACACCAGACTACAGCCTCAAAGACCTCCACAGCTCCATCAGTTGCTCCAGCTCCAGCTCCAGTGACCACTCCTCCAGCTCCACAGACATCAGCTGAAGTCTTCGCCGATGATGCCATCTCAACTCCATCAACCTAGACAGGAGCCGCCAGCAGAGTCCCCAGTGACGCTTAGCTCTATGCCTTTTCGAACTTTTTGGTAACTTGTTGCCAAAGGGGGAGAAATTGTATAGATCATAGGACTTCGAGAGAGAGAGTGCTGTCGCTTTTGCGGTTTCGTTCATTTGCGGTTTCTTTGAGATACTTTTGATTTTCGAGACATTTCGTGTGTTTGATACTACGTTTCATTCTACCTTAATGAGTGCTTGGTCGTACTATGCCTTAATGTGTGCTTAATGCTTATCATATGCTATTCATATCTTGTATGACCATTTACTCATGTCTTGGTGATTGGGTGCATGCTATTCATTCTTATCATTTTGTGCGCTCCACCAAGATGTATGTGACATGGAAGAGTGACCCATGATCCTAATCGATTGTGCATTTGCATTCAAACGCAAATCTTAAATAATGCACAAATTTAGGGGGAGCTCTTGCTTATCACATACTTCTCAAAGCGACGATATTATTCATTGATTATATCCTTTGTCGAAGCTTTGATCTATATGTTGTCATCAATTACCAAAAAGGGGGAGATTGAAAGTGCAACTAATCCCCGGGTGGTTTTGGTAATTAATAACAACATATATATCATTGAACTAATAGTTTCTTGAGAATCATTTCAGAAAGTTCGTTGATATGGGAATGGCAATGATCAAGAAGTGGACCCCTCAAAATGCTAAGGCAAGCATTGGCAAAAGCTCAAGACTCCATTTTTGGTTTAGTGATCCAAGATCACATTGAGTCCATAGGAAAGCCAATACTATTAAAAGGGATGAGGTTATGTTGATGATCTGGTTGCTCAAAGTGCTTAGTGATACATCTCCTAAACTATCGGCAACTCTCACTACAATATACACTCATAAGTAATCTCGGTCCCACCGATTTCCTAAACTCACCACACCGAGATGAACCACCTCAGCCATATAGCCAAACCCTAGAAATTTCGGATTTTCCGATTCGAACTCGGTCTCACCGAAACTTGAGTTGCCAAGCTTCAGAACCTTCGTCATCAAATCGGTGTCACCGAGATGATGAAGTCGGTCCCACCGAGATTGGCAAGCTCTAGTCTTTGGAAGAATCGGACTCACCGAGATTGTATTTTCGGTCCCACGAAAATCCCAACGCTCACATGATTTGAACTTTCGGTCTCACCGAGTTGTCAACTTCGGTCCCGACCGAGATTGGTCAAATGTGTGTAATAGTTGGATTTTGTGTGGAGGCTATAAATACCCTCCACCCCTCTTCATTCGTGGAGAGAGCCATCGAAAGAACTACCACTCCTACCTTACATTTCGAGAAGAAAACTACCTACCCTTGTGTTGAGATCAAGTAGCTCCACTCCCACCATATGAAGCTTGATCTCTAGCCTTCCCAAGTTGCTTTCCACTCAATCCTTTCTTCCACCACAGCCAAATCGGTGAGGAGAGTTGAGTGTTGGGGAGATTATCATTTGAAGCACAAGAGCAAGGAGTTCATCATCATCAACACCATCTATTACCTTTTGGAGGGTGGTGCCTCCTAGATTGGTTAGGTGTCGCTTGGGAGCCTCCGTCAAGATGTGGAGTTGAACCAAGAAGTTTGTAAGGGCAAGGAGATCGCCTACTTCGTGAAGATCTACCCCGAGTAAGGCTAGCCCTCCGTGGGCGTAGGCCATGATGGCATAGACAAGGTTGCTTCTTCGTGGACCCTTCGTGGGTGGAGCCCTCCGTGGACTCTCGCAGCCGTTACCCTCCGTGGGTTGAAGTCTCCATCAACGTGGATTGACGATAGCACCACCTATCGGAACCACGAGAAAAAATCTCTGTGTCTCCAATTGCGTTTGCTCTTCTCCACCTCTCTTTACTACATGTGCAATTTACTTTCCGCTGCCTATACTCTAGAATTGCATGTGTAGGGTGATACTTGACTTGATCATAATCGTGAATCTGCCAAAAACTTGTCTTTATCAAAAGGCTGAATTTTTATATTGTCAAGTAGTCTAATCACCCCCCCCTCTAGACATACTTTCGATCCTACAAGTGGTATCAGAGCTTTTTTCTCCATTGTATTGGTTTCCATTGCATTGGACTCCATAAGCTTGGTTTCACAACCTAGGAGAGTATGGCGTCTAGTGAGGGTAATTTTCAGAGAGGTCCTTACTTTGATGGTTCAAACTTTGCTAGTTGGAAGCATAAAATGAAAATGCATATTCTTGGCCATAACCCAGCCGCATGGGGCATTATTTGTGTTGGTTTGCAAGGTGATTTCTTGAGGAAGGAAAAGTTTGGATCGTGAAGCTACAACGGATGAATTGCGGATGTTGCAAAACAATGCTCAAGCTTGTGACATTCTCTTCAATGCTTTGTGTCCCGAGGAGTTCAACAAAATCAGCCGTCTTGAGAATGCAAAAGAGATTTGGGATACTTTGGTCGAAATGCACGAAGGTACCGAGTCCGTGAAGGAATCAAAGCTAGATGTTCTTCAAGGTCAACTTGACAAGTTCAAGATGAAGGAAGGTGAAGGAGTCGCTGAAATGTACTCTAGGCTTGCTCTCATCACAAATGAGATTGCCGGCTTAGGAAGTGAAGAAATGACCGACCGATTCATCATCAAGAAGATTCTCAGAGCTTTGGATGGAAAGTATGACACCGTGTGCACTTTGATCCAAATGATGCCAAACTACAAGAATCTCAAGCCAACCGAAATCATTGGAAGAATTGTTGCTCATGAGATGACACTTAAGGATAAGGAAGAGCTTCACAACAAGTCAAGTGGTGCTTACAAAGCTACAAGTGATGCTCCCACAACCTCAAGTGACAAGCTAGTTTCCAATGAAGAGATAAGCCTAATGGTGAAGAACTTCAACAAATTCTACAAGAGTAGAAGCAAAGAGAGAAGCTCAAAGTCTAGATCATATGATGAAAAGAGATCTTCTAGTCGTGATCGAAGCTGCTACAATTGTGGAAGACCGGACACTACTCAAATGAGTGTTCGCTCCCCACAAGAGAAGAGAAGAATCTCCAAGAAGAAGAAGCTCAAGAGAAGAGTCACCTCGGAAAGAGAGAAGGAGTAGAGATGATCGTTATGAACGAAGACCCTCTCGGAGAAGCAAGGATTAGGAGAGGAAAGACAAGTCATCAAGGAGATACACAAGAAGAAAACATCAAGCTCATGTAGGTGAATGGGTCTCGGCTCCGACTCGACAATCATTCGAAAGAAGCTATCACTCCAACTCCGACTACTGATCAAGAAGAAGGTGTTGCGGTCTTGCTCTCGTGTCCTCCAACTCCAACTCCCATGACTTATTTGATTCACCAAATGAGGGAATTGGAAGATGCTTCATGGCTAAAGGCCCCAAGGTATCACACCCTGAATTCATTGACTTTGATAGTGATGAGGATGACTTGCTTGGTGAGCTTTTACATGACAAATCTAGTGAGCCTAGTAATGATGAACATGCTAGTAGTCTTTATAGTCGAGAAGAGTCGAATGACAATGCTATGAAGGAGATTGAGCGTCTAACTAAAGAACTAAACACTCTTAAGTTAGCTCATGAAACAACTCAAGAAGATCATAGAGAGCTCCTAAGATCTCATGAGAAGCTACGCTTCGAGAAGCTCAATCTAGAGCAAGAACATGAGTTTCTAAAAGCAATCAATGACGATCTTCGAAAGAAGAGTTCTTCATATCTTGCCAAACGACTTCTCTTGTCTAATTTCTTGCCACCTATTAAAACTAAGCATGACAAGCATAAGAAAAATTCTTCATCTAGTAGTAACAATAACCATGCTAAATCCAATATTGTTGCTTCTAGTAGTTCTCTTGATTCCACTAACAATGTTTCAAGCCAAGTTACACTTGAGCAAGAAAATAGTTTATTGAAAGGGATTGTAGAGAAAGGTGTCTACAAGAGCCTTACCGGAAGCAAGAACTTTGAGGAAATTGTTCGCAAGCAAGGAAGGCACCGGAAGAATCAAGGAATTGGTTTTGAGCGAAAGTTCAACGCCGAGGGTGTTGAATGGGAAGAAGGTCAATATCCCACTCCAAAGTTTGTTTCTCAAAAGGAGAAGTATGATCCTACTTCTTCCAATGTGGAACAAGCACAAGATGATCTTCCACCACAAGACCACAAGCTAAAAGGCAAGGACAAGCTTCAAGAGGAGATTGATGCATTTACTGAAGCACCTAAAGCCATGGTCAAGTGGGTTCCCAAGGAAACGTCAAGTTCTACTTCGTCAAGCTCAACTACAACCCCAAGGATTCCCATCAAGATGATGTGGATCCCGAAGAAGAAGAACTAGAGAGTTCTTGAGGGTGACTCCGCCAACATACTTCACTCACATTCATTTTGGCAAAACTTGTGCAACCAACTTCCACATTGTGCACTAGTTCATGGAGTCACAAACCCTCTTGTTGGTAAGTCAAGGGACAAGGTAATCATTGCTTTCATGGACATCATCTATTGTGTACTTCAATCTATGTCCATGGATATTCTTGTTTGTTCCTTGTGGGACTAACCCATGTAGGTATTGAAAGTGCCCGAATCCAAAGGATTGCTCCCAACTCTTGATGATCTTCATCAACATTGAGCATCCACATCTTCAACATCTACATGAAGTCTTCTACGACAACCCAAGGTTAGTTTGACCCTTTAAAAGGGGTTCTCACATCTAGGGGGAGCTTTGCTCTAAAGAATTGAGCTAAAGCATCTTCAAATGATGTGAACACATCAATGCTTTATGTAAAAGTGGTAACCCCACTTGTGCTTAAACGATGAGTATGACCTATGATCAAATGTTCTCATTTGACTCCTAAGTCAATATACTCATATAAAGATGACCTAGTCATCGACAAATTGTGTGATAGTAGCTAGAGTTTTGTTTGTGCATGTTTGACACATATTTCATTTGCTATCTTATTGTGTGAGCATGTTGGATGCATAATTTTATCCATTCAAGGACATCCATTTGTTGTTTTGGTCGTTTTGATTTTTCTGACCAAATGGATGGACAAGAATGCCTAAGTACCTCCCCTAGCTATCTATGCTTTCTTGTCTCAAATTCTATTCATGCTTACATCACAAACTTTGAACAAGTCATTTTGGACCCTCCGAGTGAGGAGCACTCTGAGCCACCGATCCGTCAAGGGCTAACTTCCAAAACCTTCTAAGTGATTTGGTCGACCAACCCACTCAAACTCGGTCAAACCGAAAGCACTTGGATTGATCTAGGTTTTCACCTCGGTGAAACCGAGTTCAATTTTCGGCGTGATCAAGTGTGTAATCACTCGAGTTATCCATCTCGGTGCCACCGAAGTTTTACAACTCGGTCCCACCGACAACAAAGGGGTATATATACTCCGAGGGCAGCGTTGATTTCTACTTCAAACGCCGCCCCCACACCCCTTGCCGCCATCGCCGTGGTCTCCGGATCGTCTCCGTAAATGCCGTCGCCCCGCCGCAGTCTCCGTCGCCGTCAGCGGACATCTTCTCCGCGCCGTTGCCGCCGTAGAGGAACTCCACCAAGTTAGGGTGAGTTTCGATCCCACTCATGCTCCCATCTCCGATTCAATGCACGTTTGGTTTGCCTAGCATCTTGCCACGTTTGAAATCTTCCTGAACACCAGATTAGATCTTTTGGATTAGGTTCGAGTAAAAGTTTTAGGGTTAGGTTTCCACCGAACACATCTCGGTGAGACCGATTTTACATTCTCGGTATGACCGATTTGGCCTCTGGCCCTTGCACTACACCTTTCGGTCCAACCGAGTTGTGCAAATCGGTGCGACCGAAATGAGGATTTAGTGAAACCCTAGTGTTTTCGGCAGGACCGAAACCCACTTCGGTCCAACCGAAAGTGGTGTGAATGCTTCTGTTTGAACACTTCGGATTCACGAATTTTAAACTCGGTCTCGACGAAATGTCTTCGTGAAAACCTAATACTAGAATTTGAACTCATTTTGTTTGCAAAATCTTCTGCATTTGTGATAACCCTTCTACTCAGCCTACACCTTATCTATTCACAAAGTTGTCACCATGTCGATGCCAGTGACAGCGAACAGGTCGAGTCACCTATTGCTGAAATCCAGAGGCGGGCACTAGTCCCGAGCCCAAGAGCTCTTCAGATGATGGTGAGAGGAGTACACCAAGTGGTTTGCCTCCTGCAGCCACCAGGGCGTAAAGAAGAGAAACTCGATGAAGAAGATTCGATTTCATTGTTGAGGAAGAGGTCTCCTCCAAGCCAAAGAGAAAAGTTGTTGCCAAAGAGCATCAAGGGCGACAAACCAAGAAAGGCACCAAAAAGTGAAGAAGTCCTTTGTTGCCAAGAAGCTGAGTTTGGAAGAGGAAACTACAAGCAAGGTGAAGAAAACTTCCAAGAGGAAGAGGATTGTGCATGATGATGCAGCGAGAGGAAGATGAGGATGAGGAAGCACCCCAGCCTCCTCCTCGAAGTCTAAGTTCATGGGTGATGCCATCGGTCAGAGCCCTTCTAAGCCCAAGCCATCTGCTCCAGTCAAGGCAGCTCCAGCAAAGCCTGCTGCCAAGCCAAAGAAGACTGTCAGGAACATTCCAGCTTCAGAGAAGAAGAAAGATGATGTGCCACCAGCTGTGTCAGATGATGAGGCACCAGTCTTGCTGAAACTTCGACAGAAACTGCCACTTCACAATGATGCTCATCCTCAAGCTGAAAACATGAAGGAAAGGAAGGATAGAGGTCTCAGGCTATGGAGACAAGCTGATCCATATGCTGTGAGGAGAAGAACTGCTGTTGATCCAAGATTCCACACCAGAGAGCAGCAGGACTTCTATGAGACTGTGCTGATGGACAAGAAGCCCATAGTTGCAGACACTCGCTATGTTGTTGGCATACATTGTGATGAAGAGCACAGAGACTTCTTTCCACATGTGCATGAGAGCTTCACCGCATGTGGAGTTGCAGACTTTGTAGGTCGAAGTTGACCAGTTGGAATGATGAAATGATTATGCAATTCTATGCCTGACTCATTTCTATCCAGATGGAAAGATCACATGGATGATTGAAGGCCAAAGATTCTCTTCAACTGTTGAAGAATGGGCAGCACTGCTGAATGCTCCAGTGCAGAGAGAGGATGATGTTGATGTCTATGGTATTCCCAAGCAGAACCATGAATCCATGAAGAATATGTACAAAGAGGTACCAGCTAAGGATGTGGAAATCTGGAAGCTCGGCTCAGTGTATCATCTCCAGGCAGGTCTACCTACCACAAACACTATTCTGAGGCATACCTTGATGCCCAAGTCTGGAGATCATCGCATGATCAGAGGGTACTCTATCAACATGCTGCATATACTTGATGAGAAGGCACCTTTCAAGGTGATGGACTTGATAGTTGAGACTATCAAGAGGACTGCAGCAGACCAGAAGAGGTCATGTGGATTTGCCCCGCACATTCAGATGCTTATCAATGCCAAGTTTGGCACGGGCACATACTTGTTGGATAGACCACACTTGCCATCGCAGCCCGAGCATGAGGACAATGTAGTTGTGATGGATGAGGAGGATCCAACGTCGGTTGAAGGTCAAGCAAAGATTGAAGCTGCCAAGAAAGCCAAAGCTGAGAAGGAAGCAGAAGAAGCAGCAGCTAAACCAAGAGTGTTGGAGAGCAGCTCCTTGAAGCTACCAGAGGATTGAACAACGCCTGCCAGCATTATGCAGTCTCGGGAGAGTCTTGAGAGGATTGTTGAAGACAAGATCCATGCTCTGGATGTGAAGTCGATCAAGTGCAAGTAATCACAACAAGCTTGAGGCAGATATTGAGGAAGCAAAGAGGAGAAGGAAGAGCTCATGCGTGAGATGCAGGATGACCTAGTCCAGATGATTATCAACAGCTGCTCCGGTTCCCACAAGACCCGATCATTGCTATTCCAAAGGATGACACGGGACTACAGCCTCAAAGACCTCCCACAGCTCCATCGGTTGCTCCAGCTCCATCTCCGGTGACCACTCCTCCGGCTCCACAGACATCGGTGAAGTCTTCGCCGATGCTGCCATCTCAACTCCATCAACCTGCATAGAGCCGCCAGCAGAGTCCCCAAAGTGACGCTTAGCTCTATGCCTTTTGAACTTTTGGTAACTTGTTGCCAAAGGGGGAGAAATTGTATAGATCATAGGACTTCGAGAGAGAGAGAGTGTTGTCGCTTTTGCTCTTTCGTTCATTTGCGATTTCTTTGAGATACTTTTGATTTTCGAGACATTTCGTGTGTTTGATACTACGTTTCATTCTACCTTAATGAGTGCTTGGTCGTACTATGCCTTAATGTGTGCTTAATGCTTATCATATGCTATTCATATCTTGTATGACCATTTACTCATGTCTTGGTGATTGGGTGCATGCTATTCATTCTTATCATTTTGTGCGCTCCACCAAGATGTATGTGACATGGAAGAGTGACCCATGATCCTAATCGATTGTGCATTTGCATTCAAACGCAAATCTTAAATAATGCACAAATTTAGGGGGAGCTCTTGCTTATCACATACTTCTCAAAGCGATTTATATTATTCATTGATTATATCCTTTGTCGAAGCTTTGATCTATATGTTGTCATCAATTACCAAAAGGGGAGATTGAAAGTGCAACTAATCCCGGGTGGTTTTGGTAATTAATAACAACATATATATCATTGAACTAATAATTTCTTGAGAATCATTTCAGAAAGTTCAGTGATATGGGAATGGCAATGGTCAAGAAGTGGACCCTCAAAATGCTAAGGCAAGCATTGGCAAAAGCTCAAGACTCCATTTTTGGTTTAGTGATCCAAGATCACATTGAGTCCATAGGAAAGCCAATACTATTAAAGGGATGAGGTTATGTTGATGATCTGGTTGCTCAAAGTGCTTAGTGATACATCTCCTAAACTATCGCAACTCTCACTACAATATACACTCATAAGTAATCTCGGTCCCACCGATTTCCTAAACTCACCACACCGAGATGAACCACCTCACCATATAGCCAAACCCTAGAAATTTCGGATTTTCCGATTTCAACTCGGTCTCACCGAAACTTGAGTTGCCAAGCTTCAGAATCTTCGTCATCAAATCGGTGTCACCGAGATGATGAAGTCGGTCCCACCGAGATTGGCAAGCTCTAGTCTTTGGAAGAATCGGACTCACCGAGATTGTATTTTCGGTCCCACCGAAAATCCCAACGCTCACATGATTTGAACTTTCGGTCTCACCGAGTTGTCAACTTCGGTCCGACCGAGATTGGTCAAATGTGTGTAACAGTTGGATTTTGTGTGGAGGCTATAAATACCCTCCACCCCTCTTCATTCGTGGAGAGAGCCATCGAAAGAACTACCACTCCTACCTTACATTTACGAGAAGAAAACTACCTACCCTTGTGTTGAGATCAAGTAGCTCCACTCCCACCATATGAAGCTTGATCTCTAGCCTTCCCAAGTTGCTTTCCACTCAATCCTTTCTTCCACCACAGCCAAATCAGTGAGGAGAGTTGAGTGTTGGGGAGATTATCATTTGAAGCACAAGAGCAAGGAGTTCATCATCATCAACACCATCTATTACCTTTTGGAGGGTGGTGCCTCCTAGATTGGTTAGGTGTCGCTTGGGAGCCTCCGTCAAGATGTGGAGTTGAACCAAGAAGTTTGTAAGGGCAAGGAGATCGCCTAGTTCGTGAAGATCTACCCCGAGTAAGGCTAGCCCTCCGTGGGCGTAGGCCATGATGGCATAGACAAGGTTGCTTCTTCATGGACCCTTCGTGGGTGGAGCCCTCCGTGGACTCTCGCAGCCGTTACCCTCCGTGGGTTGAAGTCTCCATCAACGTGGATTGACGATAGCACCACCTATCGGAACCACGAGAAAAAATCTCTGTGTCTCCAATTGCGTTTGCTCTTCTCCACCTCTCTTTACTACATGTGCAATTTACTTTCCGCTGCCTATACTCTAGAATTGCATGTGTAGGGTGATACTTGACTTGATCATAATCGTGAGTCTGCCAAAAACTTGTCTTTATCAAAAGGCTGAATTTTTATATTGTCAAGTAGTCTAATCACCCCCCTCTAAACATACTTTCGATCCTACAACTTCACACCTTGTAGCACAGGCAAGAATCCTTTCTTTGCCTGATCCATTTTGAACTTTTTCAAAATTTTGTCAAGGTATGTGCTTTGTGAAAGTCCTATTAAGTGTCTTGATCTATCTCTATAGATCTTGATGCCCAATATGTAAGCAGCTTCACCGAGGTCTTTCATTGAAAAACTTTTATTCAAGTATCCCTTTATGCTGTCCAGAAATTCTATATCATTTCCAATTAATAATATGTCATCTACATATAAAACTAGAAATGCTACAGAGCTCCCACTCACTTTCTTGTAAATACAGGCTTCTCCAAAAGTCTGTATAAAACCACATGCTTTGATCACACTATCAAAGCGTTTATTCCAACTCCGAGATGCTTGCACCAGTCCATAAATGGAACGCTGGAGCTTGCATACTTTGTTAGCACCTTTTGGATCAACAAAACCTTCCGGCTGCATCATATACAACTCTTCTTCTAGAAATCCATTCAAGAATGTAGTCTTGACATCCATTTGCCAAATTTCATAATCATGAAATGCAGCAATAGCTAACATGATTCGGACAGACTTAAGCATCGCTACGGGTGAGAAAGTCTCATCGTAGTCAACCCCTTGGACTTGTCGAAAAACTTTTTTGCAACAAGTCGAGCTTTATAGATAGTTACATTACCATCAGCGTCAGTCTTCTTCTTAAAGATCCATTTATTCTCAATGGCTTGCCGATCATCAGGCAAGTCAACCAAAGTCCATACTTTGTTTTCATACATGGATCCCATCTCAGATTTCATGGCCTCTAGCCATTTTGCGGAATCTGGGCTCATCATCGCTTCCTCATAGTTCGTAGGTTCATCATGGTCAAGTAACATGACTTCCAGAATAGGATTATCATACCACTCTGGCGCAGATCTTACTCTGGTAGACCTACGAGGTTCAGCAGAAACTTGATCTGAAGTTTCATGATCAATATCATTAGCTTCCTCACTAATTGGTGTAGTCGTCACAGGAACCGGTTCTCGTGATGAACTACTTTCCAATAAGGGAGTAGATACAGTTATCTCATCAAGTTCTAATTTCCTCCCACTCACTTCTTTCGAGAGAAACTCCTTCTCTAGAAAGGATCCATTCTTAGCAACGAATGTCTTGCCTTCGGATTTGTGATAGAAGGTGTACCCAACAGTCTCTTTTGGGTATCCTATGAAGACACATTTCTCCGATTTGGGTTCAAGCTTATCTGGTTGAAGTTTCTTCACATAAGCATCGCAGCCCCAAACTTTAAGAAACGACAACTTTGGTTTCTTGCCAAACCACAGTTCATAAGGCGTCGTCTCAACGGATTTTGATGGTGCCCTATTTAACGTGAATGCGGCCATCTCTAAAGCATAACCCCAAAATGATAGCGATAAATCAAGAAGAGACATCATAGATTGCACCATATCAAGTAAAGTACGATTACGACGTTCGGATACACCATTTCTTTGTGGTGTTCCAGGTGGCGTGAGTTGCGAAACTATTCCACATTGTTTCAAGTGTAGGCCAAACTCGTAACTCAAATATTCTCCTCCACGATCAGATCGTAGAAACTTTATTTTCTTGTTACGATGATTTTCCACTTCTGTAAGTGCATCTAGTGCCCCTTAGTGATTTTGGTGTATTGAAGACTTATAGGTTAAGTAACTGATGCATTTGTGAGTGTACACAGGTCTATAAGTCTATGAGGAGTTTGATATTTACAGAGAAAGTCGACCCTAAAATGAAGTTCTTCGATCAAGACTTTGATATTCAAGACTTTTTCAAGACTTTGAAAGTGAAGAAATTGGTGTGACCTTCAAGACTTGATATTCATTCGAGGAATATGAAGCGTGAAGACTTTTGTTTTGTAGTTTCATTTTCTCTTTCTTGAGTCATAGGAAACACCGTGATTGTTAAAGGGGTCGAGGAAATACTAAGGAAAATTTTCCATGTGATGCTCAACTCAAAATCCTACACCTACCAATCCCTTCAAGTGAAGCCATTGAAATCTCATACAGATCAGTCAAGTTCTTGAAGGATGAGACGCAGTTCTTCCGTCATCGATGACTTTCTTTCGATCGAGGAGTTAGGAATTCCCTAGTGCGAATTGCCTACACAGTGAGGAACATGATAGCCCTGAGGAATTTGAGAGTCAAACTTCCGACCGTTGCTGTGCTGCGCGCCGGCTGTCCCAAAATATCTTATCCACCTAACGGCCATATCATTGAAGGGCATTTATGTATTATCATGTCGGGCTGCTCCCTAGGCTATAAATAGCCGCCCCCTACAACAACTAGTTGGTTGGCTGCTCCGAGAGAACTTGACACTTGTCAATTCAGAGCAACCCTTCCTCCGAGGACTTTGAGCGAAAATCATCAAGTGAGGAAAATCCCAAAACCAAACCCCCACAAACCCAAAGTGATTGAGCATCATTGAAGAAATTGATCCTGCGAGGATCCGACGCTTGTTACCTTTGAAGACTGTGCTTCTTCCAGACGGTTAGGCGTCAAGGTCTAGAGCATCCAAGAGGAATTGTGGATCGCCGAGTGACCAAGTCTGTGAAGGTTTGGAAGTCACCTGAAGACTTACCACGAGTGATTGGACGAGGCCTGCGTGGTCTTACTTCAAGGAGAATCTGATGAGGATCGGGTGTCCTGAGTTGCGGCTCGTAGATCGGGTGTCGGGATCTGTGTGTCCTTGAGTTTAAATACTCACCGCTCCAACCATACGCATAACCGAGACAGCAGCTTGAACTGGTTTATCAAATCATTGTCTTCACCAACCGACCGGTTCTATTTCCTCAACTCTTTCATTTCCTCATTATTGTGTTGAATGTTGTTCATATCTCGTGCTTGAAGACTTTGATCAAGACTTTCACAAATTCCTCAGTTCAATTTCTTCACCGTTTGTCTTCATCTTGTTATCCCGTGTTTACGCTTTCGTACTCTGTTTTAGTCTTCATTTCATCATACCGACTATGTGTGTATCCTGTTATGTTTACTTCGAGTACATATTCGCTGCAAGTAGTTCTTCGCTAAGGAATTTCCTCACCAGACAAATTCCTCGATGAAGAATTCAAAAAATCGCCTAATCACCCCCTCTAGTCGATATAACGACTTTCAATTGGTATCGAGCAAGGTACTCCTTGTTCTATGTGATTTTGGTTTAACCGCTTTGGAGTTTCAGTTATGTCGACCGCAGTATGATCAAGGTCTCGGCTGGGTGTCCTACCTTTGATGGAACGGACTACCCCTCTATCGAAGAACAAGATGCGAATGCATCTTGAGGCAATTGACAATGATCTCGGTATGTTGTGGAAAATGGTGTCCCTCTCACATCAAACACTAATCGCTACCGATGTGAAGAGATTGCACAACTCGATTCCCAAGCGAAGAATATCATATGTGGTCATCTCGAGCAAAGGACAAGATGGAAGAGTGAGTGCTTTGGAAACTGCTAAGCTTATCTGGGATAGGCTGTCCAAAGTAAATGAAGGAGTTTCAACTCAGCGTGACTCTCGAGTTGATGTTCTTCGGAATCTCTTCAACCGCTTCAAAAGACTCGACAATGAGAATGTCCAACAAACCTTTGATCGCCTCACTGACATCTCAAATGAGCTTCAAGCCCTTGGTGCCACTGACATCACTGATCATGAAGTTGTGAAGAAACAGCTGAGGTCTCTTGATTCCTCATTTGATACTCTGGGACTGATGATACAAGAACGTGCTGACTACAAGTCGCTTGATCCTGCTGATATCCTCGAAAGGATAAACACTCACGAGTTCCAGCTTGCTGAAAAGAGAGATCTCTATGGCTCAAACTATGGCAAACCACGTACCCTAAAGGCTAAGGTTGTGTCTGACTCTGAATGTGAGGATTCTGGTAGTAGCCTTGGTGATCTCAAGAACTCGAGCAGGATCTAGCTCGCTTGTGAAGAAATTCGAAGTTCACAAGACGTGGTCGCTTTGGAATATCCTCAAGAGGAAATGATTCCTCATCCAGTGACTACAAGAGAAGACTTTGCCACAAATGCAAGAAGCCTGGTCACTATATTCAAGATTGTCCTCGATGGGAAAAGGAAATGAAGAAGAAGAAATACAAGGACTACAGATTCGATGATTTGAAGAAGAAGAAGAAATCATCAAAATCTTCATCATCAAAACCCTCAAAGTCTTCATCTCACAAGAAGGGCAGCTCCAAGAAAGCTCGGGCCTTCATTGGCAAGGAAATGGACTCAAGCTGAATCGAGGAAATTGATGAAGAAGAGTAATCAAGAATCTGAGTGCTGGGTGGCGAGTCGGCCGTTACATTGCTTTCGTCAAGCAAGTCCATCTTCAACATCGAAGAAACCGACTCCATCGACAAGCCCGATGAAGATAATGATGGCTACGCCCCACCTATTGCTTCATGGCAAAAGGAGCTAAGGTACTCAAATACAACTCCTCGATTCTAGTGAAAATGAATCGATGAGGATCTCAAGCCTAGCTACTCTAAACTTGCTAAAATTGCTGTGAAACAACAACGGGCTCTTGAAAAGGTTCAAAACATGCTAGATAAAAGTGATGATATGTTGGGTGAAGAAATGGATCACACTAAAGCCTTGGTGAAAATCTTCAGAGACTTGGTCTAAGTATGATAATCTTCAAGGTCATCATAACTCTCTCTTGTCTGATCATGAGAAACTTTCATATGAATTTCTTCAAGAAAAGCAAGATCATGAGAAGCTTTCTCTTGAAGCTCTTCAAAGAAAGGAAGATCTTGAAAAGCTAAGAGTGTGTTATGAAGATCTTCAGAAGGAGCGCGATTCATTACTAGCTCAACAAATCAGCGCTTCTCAGGAAGAATTTGTTCCTCCATGTTTAAAGTGCATTGAACATGAATCTGCTAATTCTTCACCTGAATGTTCAAATGCTTCAAATGTTACAAATTCTTCATCTGCCTCTGTTATCACCAATTCCTCATCGAGGACATTGCTAGTATCCTTGACAATGCAGGTTGAAGGAATTGTACATGACAGCATGTACAAAAGCCTCAAAGGGCATCGACACTTTGTGATGTGCTCAAAAGTAGATCCTCAACAGCAACCCTAGGAAAGAGGGTATTGCCTTTGAGAGGAAACTCAATGCCGATGGAACATATTGAAGACCGGTACCCCAAAACCTCATGGGTTCTTTGCAAAGGGACCTCCAGTTGATCCATCTAACTTATCTGCTTTACATGTGAATCTCCTCATTCTTCTGATGAGTCATTTGACTCCAACTATAAACTGTTCAAAAATCAGAATGGTGAAGTATTTGCTAGATATGTTGGCACTAACTTCAGGAACGGTTCCCCTATGAAGAAAATCTGGGTTCCCAAAAGCTGTGTTAAAAGTCTTAAGGTGAATGTCCTCATGACACCACCTGTGAAGAACAGAAACCCTAGATCAAATTCTTCATATGGACCAAGCTTTTCATATGGATCCAAGTCCTCATATGGACCAAATTTTTCACGAGGATCAAATTCCTCAACTGGATCAAAGTCCTCATATGATTATCATCGTGCTAACAATTCTGTCTCGCAGGGTAGAGCTAAGGGCTATGAATATGTGCATTATTCTTCAAACCATTATGTTCATAATTCCTCGAAGAATTACTCTGCCTATTCATATGCTTACTCTAACCCTCCTATGCTGTTTAAATGGTTTGGCATCTTTGCCACCTTTCTCACATGGTGCTCACAGGATGATGAACTCTTTGCCACCCCTCCGATGTGGGTGGTGAAGAAAAGAACTAATCTCTTCTGCGAGGGTTAGGTCTCGGACGTGCTCTAACGTCTCAAGAAATTCTTTGGGGACGACAAAAATGCTCGAAAGGACGCTGGCGAAACATGATGAAATGAACTTTCATTTCACACGCCCTCATCTCGCTATACCTGTTTATCGCTTGATGAAATTCATCTGATAAACTTGATATCATATTCTTCACTGATGAAGCATATGAGATTGTAAGTTACACTAATTCATCTGCAGGATGATCAACCCAAAACCACTGAATGGGTCCTCGATAGTGGGTGTACAAATCACATGACTGGTGACAAGAATCTATTGATGGATGCTCCCTTATCACCTTCACCTCTGAAGCATATCATCTTTGTTGACAAAGGCAAAAGTCAGGTATTGGGTCTTGGTAAGGTTGCTATCTCTAAGGATAAGCACATGGACAAAGTCATGCTTGTTGAGTCCTTAGGATACAATCTCATGTCAGTCTCAATGCTTTGTGATCTTGATATGGTTGTTGTCTTGGCAAATATCGCTGTGTTGTGATTATGGAAGTCGACAATTCCAAAGTCTTCAAGGCTTTAGGAGAGGAGATCAGATATTGTTGATTTTTCTACAGACCACAACCAGCTGTATGTCTACTTGCAAAAGCTTCGAAGGCTGGCTATGGCATCGACGACTTGGTCATGCGGGCATGAGGAATTTGAACACGCTATGCGAAGAAGAAGCATGTCATTGGCATTGAAAATGTCAAATTCCTCAAGGATCACTTATGCGGAGCATGTGAAGCCGAAAAATGACCAAGGCCAAGCATCCAAATAAGATTATCATGACCACTACCCGTCCATTCAATTGCTTCACATGGACCTCTTTGGACCTAATCATTATTCAGCAGTCACTAATGATGCATCTCTATATGGTTTTGTCATTGTTGATGATTATTCTCGATATACATGGGTACACATTGTCACTTACAAACATGAAGTGCAGGAGGTCTTTAAACGATTTTCCTCGAGGGCTTCAACCAACTTTGGTGTGAAAATCAAGCATATCAGAAGTGACAATGGAACTGAGTTCAAGAATTCTGGTCTTGATGCCTATCTTGATGAACTTGGTATTACTCATGAATTATCTGCTCCCTATACTCCTTAGCAGAATGGCGTCGTGGAGCGCAAGAACAGAACTCTTGTTGAGATGGCTCGCACTATGCTTGATGAATACAAAACGCCTCAGCGCTTTTGGATTGATGCAATTGATATCGCTCGCCACATCATCAACAGAGTATATCTTCAAAATTTCTTCAAGAAGGCGCCTATGAACTCCTCACGACAAGAAACCCAATGTGAGTTATTTCAAAGTCTTGATTGCTAAATGTTGGATTAGAGATCCTTACCACAACTCTAAATTTGCACCGAAAGCACATGAAGGTTTTATGCTTGGTTACGGAAAGGACTCGCACACCTACAGAGTCTTCAACATTGTTCTTCACAAGATTGTTGACACTGTAGATGTGCGGTTCGATGAAACTAATGGCTCGCAAAGAGAGCACCTACCTTCTGTGTTAGATGAACCAGCACCTGAGGATGCTATAAAGCTCAAGGCAACCTGAAGAACATGATGAGGAAAATGGTGCTGAAGAAAATGCTGATCAAAATTCTCAGCGACAACCAACTCATCCACGCGTTGCAAAAGAAGTGCAAGTGGAGAAGATCATCGATGACATTAGCGCACCAGGTCCTCTCACACGCTCAAAAGCCTCACACTTATCTAACTTTTGTGGGCACTATGCTTTTGTCTCTATCTCAGAGCCCACTAAGGTAGATGAAGCATTTCTGGCGCCGGAGTGGATTCAGGCTATGCAAGAAGAACTACATCAGTTCGAGCTGAACAATGTCTGGGAATTGGTCAATCACCCAGATCCTCGCAAACATAATATCATTGGCACAAAGTGGATCTACCGCAACAAACAAGATGAAAATGGCCTTGTGGTGAGGAATAAGGCACGACTAGTAGCTTAAGGCTACACACAGGTTGAAGGAATTGATTTCGATGAAACTTTTGCACCTGTTGCTAGACTTGAGGCTATTCGCATTTTACTTGCCTACGCTAACCATCATGATATCATCTTATATCAAATGGATGTGAAAAGTGCATTCCTCAATGGTAAGCTTGAGGAAGAAGTATATGTTGCTCAACCCCCAGGTTTTGAAGATCCCAAGAATCCTGAAAAAGTCTTCAGACTCAATAAGGCCCTCTATGGCCTCAAGCAAGCCCCTCGGGCGTGGTATGACACATTGAAGGAATTCTTCGTGAAGAATGGCTTCACACCCGTGATGAATTTGCCTATATGATGAGTGAAGAATATCAAATGTCTATGATGGGAGAGTTGAAATTCTTCCTAGGTCTTCAAATTAAATCGAAAGACACAATGGCATATTCATATCTCAGAGAAATACCTCAAAGATGTCTCGAGGAAATTCGCATGCAAGATTGCAAAGCGTCAAAATTCCTATGCACACAAATGGCCATCTATGCACTGATGAAAATGGTATTGACTTCGATCACAAGGTATACCGCTCCATGATTGGTTCTTTATTGTACTTATGTGCATCTAGGCCAGATATAATGCTTAGTGTTTGCATGTGTGCCCGATTTCAAGCTGCACCGACGGAATCACACCATAAGGTTGTGAAGCATATTCTTCGATATCTAGCTCACACACCAACACTAGTATTATGGTACCCCAAGGGCTCTGCTTTTGATCTCATTGGATATTCGACTTTGACTATTTGGTGATCGTGTGGACCGCAAGTCAACATCCGCACTTGTCATTTCCTCGGATGATCTTTGGTGCGTTGGTCCTCGAAGAAAGCAGGCTGCGATCACCGCTTCATCTCTTCTTTGAAGCTGAATACATTGCTACCGCTCATGCTGTGCTCAACTGCTTTGGATGAAGCAAACCCTCAAGGACTATGGTGTCAACGTGAAGAATGTGCCTCTCCTCTGCGACAATGAGAGTGCCATCAAGATTGCTCACAACCCAGTTCAGCACTCGAAGACTAAGCACATCCAGATTCGTCATCGTTTTCTCTGTGATCATGTGTTGAAGGGCGATATCTCCATCGAGCATGTGAAGACTGAAGAACAGCTAGCTGATATCTTCACTAAGCCCTTGGATGAGAAGAGATTTAGCTAGTTGCGGTGTGAGCTAAATATCTTAGAATCTTCGAATGTTCTTTGAAAAGGACACACATCCTAACCCTTATGCAGAATTGATGACTTAGATGTGCAACACGTGAAGAAAGCTTTTTCTTCAATCAATGAAGAACAACATTCTAAGTGTGAAGAAATTAATGAAGAATTTGATTCTCAGAACCCTACGATAATTGTACGCGGTGTCTGAAATCATCATTCTTATACGGTGGGCTACGCCACCACAAAAGTTGAAAATCTTCAATTTGAGTTTTTCCTCATTTTTGAAATTCCTCAGATTTTCAAATTCTTCAACTTTGCAAAATCTTCAATGGTTCCGTCGTTTTTCTTCATTGGCTATATATATATATATATGAGTTTATGTCCTCTACAGCATTCACTTATTGCTATTTCTTCAAGTTGTGATTTCTGCTAAGTGAATGTGATCGGACCCTTCCCCCTCTATGCTATACTCAACCCAATCTATTCACAAATTCCTCATGTGCGTTCGATTGACACTGCTCAAAGTCTTCACTTTGTGTCCTTGACAAGTGAAGAAATTGCGATCTAAATTTTAAAACAAATCTTATCCAGATTTTCGGTTTTACCGCTCAAACCGTTCCGTATCCCATGATACATTAGTTTAATCACCCACGATCTTACACGATCTCATCTGCATAGTACATGGGTGACACATGTCGCGTGAAGAAGAAAGGGCAGGGGCATGTTCGTCCCAAAATCTTCGGGCGAACAGTTTTTACAATGGCTATAAATACCCTCTCCTTCCTTACTTCATTTACTCGCCGATCGCTATCTCTCACTCGAGCTCTCCTCAAACCCTAGCGCCGCCGCTACTCCATCGCCGTCGGTGAGGAAGAGCTTCACCGCTCGACCTCGTCGCCCGTCGTACTCGCACGCCGCATGAAATCTTCACTCCGCCGCCAGTAGCTATCCCCTCGCCAAGATAGGCGTGGGAGATCTAACGTGATTTAACTTCACTACAGTTCATCTCTGTTCGTCGTGTTCTTCAGTTCGGGTAATTAAAAGTCACTTTTATTACTCACTTTGATTCTCAAATCTTTCTGAAAATCTTCAAAGGTGTTTTTGTTCCTCAAATCTTCACATATAAACACCTCACACACTGTATGCTCTTGATTTATCTCTCTAAGCATTCATTTCTTGTAGATTCCTCAATTGTGTGGATTTTCAATCTGTACAACTCTGGAACCTGAGACAACACGCTTAGTGAAATTCCTCAAAGCTCAACTGGTCAAATTCCTCAAAACTTGTTCCTTTTGAAAAATTGTCTGAGAACGCATATGACCTCTCCAAATTCCTCGCACCTACACTCTGTTCACAGGTACTCATGTCCGCTGCTGAATCACTAGGTTCTCATCAACTTAACTCATTTGCAGCGTTCCTCAAAGAAAAACTGCATACTTCTTCAGAGTGCTCTATTGTTCAAATTCCTCATCCAAGAAAATGGCGAAGGCAAGAGACCGCAGAAGGGAGGAAAGAAACCGGAGGTCATGACTGCCTTTGAGATACCTGATGAAATATACAAAGATTACTGCACACCTGATGAAGCAAAGTTTGGCAAGGAGACCAAAAATCAGCGCAAAGTGTGCATACAAAGTATAGAAAGAAGATGGGCACGAGAATGGAGGGAATATCGCTATGTTACTCCCAAGTACATGAGGAAATTCGTCTTAAACCCTCCATGCCCAAGAGCTCCTTTGGCTTTGGCCAAGTCACGATCCCACCAAGCATCAAGCGTGGTGAAGACTTTTCCAAGAATGGTCCAGCGCCAAGCCAAATTGGCAAGACATGCCAAGGAGGCGGTGAGGAAATTCAATGAGGATTCTGCTGCTGCTTGCTTGCTGAGCCCTCGGTCAAGCCGAGGAAATCAATGCCAAGAAGCCTGCTCGCAAGCCAAGTGCTTCACCATCAGCGCCCTCACGGCCCAGTTCCTCGGCCTCGCGCCCTCACGGCAAATTCCTCGAGACATTGCTGCTCACTCCAAATCCTCAAGAGCCCCTCAAAGTCCTCAACTCTGTGCATCTCGCTACATGTCAAAGGACTCGGGGTTTCTCAATTTCTTCCGTGTCTCAAAGAAGTTCCTCACCTGCACCAATGTCCTCATCAGCCCCACTCTGCTGAAGACAAAAGCAACAGCTGGACGCAGTCCTCGGCCAAGTCCAAAGAAGAAACAGGTTGCTTTCAACGTGCCCTCTGATGATGAAGCTTCTGATGAAGAACTTGCAGAAATCATCAGAGACAGACTGACCAAGGCCGCTAGAGCCAAAAGAACAAATGTGCCTCTGCTTTTGGATCCGAAGAAGATCCTTGATTTCATCGACCTATGGCATCGAGGATCCAAACACTCCCATCTTTGGATCTCGCCATCGACTCTGGTCAAAGTCATATGTTGAACCATTTCATCGCTGAAGAGAAATGGAAATTTGAAAAGGCTCGTGAATTAAAGAGAACACAAGCTAGAAAGGAGAAGCTTCTGAGGAAGAACATTGTCAACTTGACTCCTGAAGAACTTCTCAAAGCACAATCTGAGATCCAAGCACTCAGCAAGGATTTCGATGCTTACAATGCTGATTGGCAAGGAGCCAAGGTGAGATTCGTCAATTTGACGAAGAAAATGACAGCTGTTGCAGCCCCATCGCGACAAGAAAATCCTCAGGCTGAAGACTCTGCTCAGCCTGCTGAAGAACATGCCAAGATCGCTGATGACTTTCAAGATGCCGATGAGAATACAAGTACCGTGGCTGATGACTCCATTCCAGCCATCAAGAAATTCCTGTGGCATCCACTAGTGGTGCGCTTGAAGAAATCAAGAGATCAGGCAATCGCACCGATTCGCCAAGAAACTGTACCACAGTCCTCAGCTCCTCCTGCGCCAACACCAACTCCAATTCTTCCTTCTGCTTATGAAGTGAAGAAGACAAAGGCTGCAGAATGAGCTGCAGTGAAGAAGAGGAAGGCATCAGCTGCGTCAAATTCTTCGGCTGCGAAGAAAATGAAGCCAATGACGAGCTCACTTGAAAATCCTATTGATGCCATTCCCATTTCCTCCATGTCGTCTAAGGAAATTGTTCCCTATGGAGAAGATTACACGATCCCAAGCGGATCTGATGAAGAAAATCAATCTGTTGTTACCTCAGAACAGTTTGATGAAGAAATTGAAGTGGAAACATTCCCTTCAACGCCAGTTGTTTCCTCACCCATGCCTCAGTTCACAGCTGAAGAGGCTGGTGTTGAGGAAATTGAAAAACAAGATGAAGACGTGGATATTGGATGCACTACACCAGTGATGAACGATGACTTTTGGGAAAGTCAGCATCCCAATACTCCTCTCTTCACTCCGATTCAACAAGTCCTCACCCCGGCTACAACTGCTCAATTGGGCTCAAGAAACTCATCCCACATCGATTGCTCATGAAGAAATTCCAGCCACTAGCGCCAAGAACCTCTTTGTTGATCCCCAAACTGCACAAGAAGAGGAACCAGAAATTCCTTAGCCTGAAGAACCTGAGATCGCGATTCTTGAGGTTGTGCTGCAACTCACTGACATTCCTCTGCCCAAACCGAAGAATCCGTTCTCAAGCAAGCAAAAATTCAAGGCTGAAGACTTCTTTTACGAGCATGTGTTCTTCATCGCTTATAACCCATATGACTCGCCGCATGAGGAAAAGACGCTCGACTCCTACTCAAGCAAACTTCTATTCCTCAGTGCTATTTGACAAGGACAAGATCTTCGACCATGAGCATATTCCTCATGTGGATATGGAATCATTGCCATGCTTCGAGCCAGTCCTCAGAGTTATTCATGATGCAGGGCTGCTGAATTTCTGCACTGATATCTGTGACTGGAATGAAGAACTCATTCTTCAGTTCTATGCCACCCTGCACATCACTGGTGATGCTGAAGATATCAATTCATGGGTGTTGGATTGGATGACAGAAAACACTCACTACAAGGCACTAGCTACTGAATTGCTTCGTGTCCTTCCTC
Organism: Aegilops speltoides; assembly: GCA_021437245.1. Lineage (NCBI taxonomy): Eukaryota > Viridiplantae > Streptophyta > Magnoliopsida > Poales > Poaceae > Aegilops > Aegilops speltoides. Next base: position 64,260,944 of record CM038143.1, read on the forward strand.
TTGATCCTCCCCATGAAACTGCACGTTGCATCTACAATGACCGCGAACTGTCTCGATCACTTTATGCAAGTGCTCATGAAGCCGTTGAAGCAGTGACAGCCCTCGAACCAAATTCTCGTCAAGGAATTGCTGTATGTGCCTCGGACTGTCTATAGAATCTTGACGAAGACAATGAGTCCCATCAAAGGCCACGACTCAAATGAAGAAGATGTCGTTGGCATCATGAAGAACATGCTTTTCAATATCATTCATGGAGTTCCTGTCAACTTCCATGATATCTTCATGAGGACTCTGGCTAATGTTGCAATGTCACCTTTTGAGCTGAAGCCATATGCGCCTTGGATTATGAGATTCATAAGGGCAAGATCTTCACTAAACTACAAGGTCGACACTCAACCATGGCAGCTACTTGCCGCCCATTGAAGTCCTCGTTTACCGGTTTCATCATCCGATGATAAGGGCAAGCAGCAGCAGTTGTGATTGATGAAGGCACTCGTCCATTGATGGTCAAATTCGCAAGGCTGCATCTTACTCCACCAATGACGATTACGCAACACATGACACCGCCACAAATACCTCACCAAGCAAAATCCTCAAGCAACAACACCTGTGGTGATGACGATCGTGAGTTCCTCCTCGCCTTCATCGAATGTTGAACGCAATAAGAAATGGGTGAAGCGTCAATTTGCTGCAATTCTTCACAACATGACCTCAACACACAATGCAGTGAAGAAAAATCAGTACTACCTTCATGAAACCCTCAACCACACTTGGGCTGTTCTTAATCATGTATATTCCGTGGAAGAACTGAAGACTATGGGTCTTCAGGAAGCATTTGACTTGTCTGCACCACCTCCGAAGAAATTCAAGAGAGTCAAAGTTCCTGATTTGGTGGCCAGTTCTTATTCTTCATCGCGTGAAACTGATGAACATGAAGATTTGATGACAACTGCGGCAGGCCCTACTTCAACATCCAACCCGACAACGCCGGGCGCCTCCATCAACTTGAAAATCTTGAGGCGTTAGTCCTCGTTTTGATCCTTTTGGTCATTTGATGACAAAGGGGGAGAAATCTAAGTTAGTCTTCAAGCGGGTTTATATTATGGGCGTTTTTATTAAGTTACAACTCTCGTTCTTCCGAAACTTTTATTGGATAGATTTGTAATCTTAAAACCGATGGTGCCTTGATACTTTTGATCGTGCTCTGATGCTTTTGAAGCACTAAGCTCTGAAAGTCTTGATGTGATATTTGATCTCTGAAACTTTTTGATGTGATATTCTGCATGCTTATTACTAGTTAATATCATTGCACGCATGCTGAATCTCATCAGGCACCATATTTCATCATGCATTTCAAATTCTTCATATTATATATAAAATGCGTGTATGAATTACAAGATATAGGGGGAGATCTCCATTATTCAATTCTTCAAATGTGCATTGCCTCAAAAGCAAATTCCTCACTATGCACATATTCAGGGGGAGTTCTTCTATATCTTGCAATCAAATTCCTCAATATCAGTAATTACACTTCATATGTTTATCCCCGTTGAAAACTTAACCTATGTTGTCATCAATCACCAAAAAGAGGGAGATTGTAAGTGCATCTAGTGCCCCTTAGTGATTTTGGTGTATTGAAGACTTATAGGTTAAGTAACTGATGCGTTTGTGAGTGTACACAGGTCTATAAGTCTATGAGGAGTTTGATATTTACAGAGAAAGTCGACCCCTAAAAATGAAGTTCTTCGACTGAAGACTTTGATATTCTCAAGACTTTTCAAGACTTTGAAAGTGAAGAAATTGGTGTGACCTTGAAGACTTGATATTCATTCAAGGAATATGAAGCGTGAAGACTTTTGTTTTTGTAGTTTCATTTTCTCTTTCTTGAGTCATAGTAAACACCGTACTGTTAAAGGGGGTCGAGGAAATACTAAGGAAAAATTTCCATGTGATGCTCAACTCAAAATCCTACACCTACCAATCCTTCGAGTGAAGCCATTGAAATCTCATATAGATCAGTCAAGTTCTTCAAAGGATGAGACGCAGTTCTTCCAGTCAATGATGACTTTGCTCTAACCGAGGAGTTAGGAATTCGCCAGTGCGAGTTGCCTACACAGTGAGGAACATGATAGCCCTGAGGAATTTGAGAGTCAAACTTCCGACCGTTGCTGTGATGCGCGCCGGCTGTCCCAAAATATCTTATCCAGCTAATGGTCATATCATTGAAGGGCATTTATGTCTTATCATGTCGGGCTGCTCCCTAGGCTATAAATAGCCGCCCCCTACAACCACTAGTTGGTTGGCTGCTCCGAGAGAACTTGACACTTGTCAATTGAGAGCAACCCTTCCTCCGAGGACTTTGAGAGAAAATCATCAAGTGAGGAAAATCCCAAAACCAAACCCCCACAAACCCAAAGTGATTGAGCATCACTGAAGAAATTGATCCTGCGAGGATCCGACGCTTGTTACCTTTGAAGACTGTGCTTCTTCCAGACGGTTAGGCGTCAAGGTCTAGAGCATCCAAGAGGAATTGTGGATCGCCGAGTGACCAAGTCTGTGAAGGTTTGGAAGTCACTTGAAGACTTACCACGAGTGATTGGACGAGGCCTGCGTGGTCTTAGTTCAAGGAGAATATGGTGAGGACTGGGTGTCCTGAGTTGCGGCTCGAGATCGGGTGTCCGGACTGTGTGTCCTTGAGTTTAAATACTCACCGCTCCAACCAGACGCATAACCGAGACAGCAGTTGGAACTAGTTTATCAAATCATTGTCTTCACCAACTGACTGGTTATATTTCCTCAACTCTTTCATTTCCTCATTCATTGTGTTGAATGTTGTTCATATCGTGCTTGAAGACTTTGATCAAGACTTTCACAAATTCCTCGTTCAATTTCTTCACCTGTTTGTCTTCATCTTGTTATCCTGTGTTTACGCTTTCTGTACTCTGTTTTAGTCTTCATTTCATCATGCTGACTATGTGTGTATCCTGTTATGTTTACTTCTGAGTACATATTCCGCTGCAAGTAGTTCTTCGCTAAGGAATTTCCTCACCAGCAAATTCCTCAGTGAAGAATTCAAAATAATCGCCTATTCACCCCCCCCCTCTAGTCGATATAACGCACTTTCAACTTCACTCTGAAATTCTTTGAACTTTTCAAATGTTTCAGACTTGTGTTTCATCAAGTAGATATACCCATATCTGCTCAAATCATCTGTGAAGGAAAGAAAATAATGATACCCGCCGCGAGCCTCAACATTTATTGGACCACAAACATCAGTATGTATGATTTCCAACAAATCAGTTGCTCGCTCCATAGTTCCAGAGAACGGCGTTTTAGTCATCTTTCCCATATGGCACGGTTCGCAAGTACCAAGTGATTCATAATCAAGTGATTCCAGAAGTCCATCAGTATGGAGTTTCTTCATGCGCTTTACACCGATATGACCTAAACGACAGTGCCACAAATAAGTTGCACTATCATTATCAACTCTGCATCTTTTGGTTTCAACACTATGAATATGTGTATCACTACTATCGAGATAAAAATAGACCACTCTTCAAGGGTGCATGACCATAAAAGATATTACTCATATAAATGGAACAACCATTATTCTCTGATTTAAATGAATAACCGTCTCGCAATAAACAAGATCCAGATATAATGTTCATGCTTAACGCTGGCACCAAATAACAATTATTCAGGTCTAAAACTAATCCCGAAGGTAGATGTAGAGGTAGCATGCCGACCGCGATCACATCGACTTTGGAACCGTTTCCCACGCGCATCGTCACCTCGTCCTTGGCCAGTGCTCGCCCTTGGCCAATGCTCGCTTATTCCGTAGTCCTCAGATTGAGTTGCAAATATTAGCAACAGAACCAAGATCAAATACCCGGTGCTACTACGAGCTCTAGTTAGGTACACATCAATAACATGTATATCACATATACCTTTGTTCACTTTGCCATCCTTCTTATCCGCCAAATACTTGGGGCAGTTCCGCTCAAAGTGACGATCGCTTGCAGTAGAAGCACTCGATTTCAGGCTTAGGTCGGACTTGGGTTTCTTCTCTTGAGCAGCAACTTGCTTGCCGCTCTTTTGAAGTTCCCTTCTTCTTCCCTTTGCCCTTTTCTTGAAACTAGTGGTCTTGTTGACCATCAACACTTGATGCTCCTTCTTGATTTCTACCTCCGCAGCTTTTAGCATTGCAAAGAGCTCGGGAATAGTCTTGTTCATCCCTTGCATATTATAGTTCATCACAAAGCTCTTGTAGCTTGGTGGCGATGATTGAAGAATTCATCAATGACACTATCATTAGGATGATTAACTCCCGTTGAATCAAGTGATTATTATACCCGCACATTACGAGTATGTGTTCACCGACGTAACTATTCTCCTCCATCTTGCAGCTATAGAACTTATTGGAGACTTCAGATCTCTCAATCCGGCATTTGCTTGAAATATTAACTTCAACTCTCGAACATCTCATATGCGCCATGACGCTCAAAACATCATTGAAGACCCGGTTCTAAGACGTAAAGCATGGCACATCGAACTATAGAGTAGTCATCAGCTTTGCTCGCCAGATGTTCTTAACGTCGTCGATTGCATCAAAGACGAGTTGGCACCCAGCGGTGCTTCCAGACGTAACTCTTTCAGTGCAGCAATGAGGATAATCCTCAAAGTTACTGGACCCGATCCGTGTAATTGCTACCATCATCTTTCAACTTTGCTTTCTCAAGGAACGCATTAAAATTCAACGGAACAACAGCACGAGCCATCTATTTACAAACAAACATAGACAAGCAAAATACTATTAGGTACTAAGTTCATGATAAATTTAAGTTCAATTAATCATATTACTTAAGAACTCCCACTTAGACAGACATCTCTCTAGTCATCTAAGTGATTACGTGATCCAAATCAACTAAACCATAACCGATCATCACGTGAGATGGAGTAGTTTTCAATGGTGAACATCACTATGTTGATCATATCTACTATATGATTCACGCCGACCTTTCGGTCTCCATGTTACGAGGCCATATCTCGCATATGCTAGGCTCGTCAAGTATAACCTGAGTATTCGCGTGTGCAAAACTGGCTTGCACCCGTTGTAGATGGACGAGAGCTTATCACACCCGATCATCACGTGGTGTCCAGGCACGATTTAACTTTGGCAACGGTGCATACTCGTGGAGAACACTTCTTGATAATTTTAGTGAGAGATCATCTTAAAATGCTACCGTCAATCAAAGCAAGATAAGATGCATAAAGGATAAATATCACATGCAATCAATATAAGTGATATGATATGGCCATCATCATCTTGTGCTTGTGATCTCCATCTTCGAAGCACCGTCATGATCACCATCATCACCAGCGCAACACCTTGATCTCCATCGTAGCATCGTTGTCGTTTAGGCCATCTATTGCTTCTACGACTATCGCTACCACTTAGTGATAAAGTAAAGAAATTACAGGGCGTTTGCATTTCATACAATAAAGCGACAACCATATGGCTCCTGCCAGTTGCTGATAACTTCGGTTACAGAACATGATCATCTCATACAATAAAATATAGCATCACGTCTTGGCCATATCACATCACAACATGCCCTGCAAAAACAAGTTAGACGCCCTCTACTTTGTTGTTGCAAGTTTTACGTGGCTGCTACGGGCTGAGCAAGAACCGTTCTTACCACGCATCAAAAACCACAACGATAGTTCGCAAGTTGGTGTTGTTTTAACCTTCGCAAGGACCGGCGTAGCCACACTCGGTTCAACTAAAGTTGAGAAACCGACACCGCCAGCCAATTGTGTGCAAAGCACGCCGGTAGAACCAGTCTCGCATAAGCGTACGCGTAATGTCGGTCCGGGCCGCTTCATCCAACAATACCACCGAACCAAAGTATGACATGCTGGTAAGCAGTATGACTTGTATCGCCCACAACTCACTTGTGTTCTACTCGTGCATATAACATCAACGCATAAAACCTAGGCTCGGATGCTTCTGTTGGGGAACGTAGTAATTTCAAAAAATTTCCTACGCACACGCAAGATCATGGTGATGGCATAGCAACGAGAGGGTAGAGTGTATGTCCACGCACCTCGAGACCGTGAAGCGAAGCGCTAGCACAACGCTGTTGATGTAGTCGACGCCTTCACAATCTGACCGATCCAAGCACCGAACGCATGAGCCTCCGAGTTCAGCACACGCTCAGCTCGATGACGATCTCCGCCTCCGATCCAGCCGAGCTCCGGAGATGAGTTCCACAAGACGACGGCGTGGGACGATGTTGATGTTTTACCAGCCAGCAGGCTTCGCCTAAACTCGCGACGATATGACCGAGGTGGAATATGGTGGAGGGGGCATCGCACACGGCTAAGGAACGATCCGTAGATCAACTTGTGTGTCTATGGGGTGCCCCCCGCCCGTGATATAAAGGAGCAAGGGGGAGGCGGCCGCCCCTTGGCGCGCTTAAGGAGGAGGAATCCTCCTCCTAGTAGGAGTAGGACTCCTCCTTTCCTACTCCTACTAGGAGGGGGAAGGAAGGAGGAGAGGGGGGAAGGAAAGGGGGGCGCCCCTCCTAGTCCAATTCGGACCAGAGGGGGGAGGGGGCGCGCGGCCCATGCTGGCCGTCCCTCTCTCCTTTCCCCTAAGGCCCATAAGGCCCAATACTCTCCCGGGGGGTTCCGGTAACCCCCCTGGCACTCCGGTTTTCTCCGAAAACTCCCGGAACACTTCCGGTGTCCGAATGTAGTCGTCCAATATATGAATCTTTATGTCTCGACCATTTCGAGACTCCTCGTCATGTCCATGATCACATCCAGGACTCTGAACAAACTTCGGTACATCAAAACTTATAAACTCATAATAAAACTGTCATCGTAACATTAAGCGTGCGGACCCTACGGGTTCGAGAACTATGTAGACATGACCTAGAACCATTCTCGGTCAATAACCAATAGCGGGACCTAGATGACCATATTGGTTCCTACATATTCTATGAAGATCTTTATCGGTCAAACCGCATAACAACATACGTTGTTCCCTTTGTCATCGGTATGTTACTTGCCCGAGATTTGATCGTCGGTATCCAATACCTAGTTCAATCTCGTTACCGGCAAGTCTCTTTACTCGTTCCGTAATACATCAACTCATAACTAACTCATTAGTTACAATGCTTGCAAGGCTTAGGTGATGAGTATTACCGAGAGGGCCCAGAGATACCTCTCCGACAATCGGAGTGACAAAACCTAATCTCGAATTATGCCAACCCAACATGTACCTTCGGAAACACCTGTAGAGCACCTTTATAATCACTCAGTTACATTGTGACGTTTGGTAGCACACAAAGTGTTCTTCCGGTAAACGGGAGTTGCACAATCTCATAGTTGCAGGAACTTGTATAGGTCATGAAGAAAGCAATAGCAGTATACTAAATGATCAAGTGCTAGGCTAACGGAATGGGTCATGTCAATCCTAATGATGTGATCCCGTTAATCAAATAACAACTCTTTTGCCCATGGCTAGGAAACATAACCATCTTTGATAAACGAACTAGTCAAGTAGAGGCATACTAGTGACAATAGTTTTGTCTATGTATTCACACATGTATCATGTTTCCGGTTAATACAATTCTAGCATGAATAATAAACATTTATCATGATATGAGGAAATAAATAATAACTTTATTATTGCCTCTAGGGCATATTTCCTTCACGGTGATGACGCCACGTGGACCGGGCATCTTGAGTGTGAGGTAGGCGTAATGCGGTACTGCGTTGAAGCGGGTGAATGCCGTTCTCCCAAGCAATGCTTGATAGCCGCTTGGGAGGGGGGCGATGGTGAAGAGTAGTTCTTCGCTTCTGGAGTTGCCGGGGGAACCGAATGTTACCTCCAGTATGATGGAGCCCCTGCCGTGGGCTTCAACGCCTGGTATCACCCCTTCAAAGGTGGTGTTGCTTTGGCTGATTCTGGATGGGTCTATCCCCATCCTGCGGACAGTGTCCTGGTATATTAAATTGAGACTACTACCGCCGTCCATGAGGAGGTAAGTAAGATGATATCCGTCGATTATTGGGTCGAGCACCAAGGCATCTGATCCTCCGCGCCGAATACTAGTCAGGCAGTACATGTGATCAAAAGTGATCGGACAAGCCGACCAGTGGTTAGGTTTGGGTACAACGGGCTCTATAACGTATGTGTCTTTGAGCGCGCATTCGTGCCTTCTCGTGGATGTGTGAGCCGCGTGTGTAACGCCCTCGATGCGGCTATATCTCCCACATGTCGAAGCACGACTTAGAGGCATAACCGCATTGAAAGCAATGTCGAAGTGAGGTAATCTTCGCACAACCCATGTAATGAAGGAAATATGCCCTAGAGGCAATAATAAAGTTATTATTTATTTCCTTATTTCATGATAAATGTTTATCATTCATGCTAGAATTGTATTAACCGGAAACATGATACATGTGTGAATGCATAGACAAAACAACATGTCACTAGTATGCCTCTACTAGACTAGCTTGTTGATCAAAGATGGTTATGTTTCCTGACCATGAACAAGGAGTTGTTATTTGATTAATGAGGTCACATCATTAGTAGAATGATCTGATTGACATGACCCATTCCCTTAGCTTAGCACACGATCGCTTAGTATGTTGCTATTGCTTTTATCCATGACTTATACATGTTCCTCGTAACTATGAGATTATGCAACTCCTGCCATCGGAGGAACACTTTGGTGCTACCAAACGTCACAACATAATCGGGTGATTATAAAGGAGTACTACAGTGTCTCCAAAGGCGATGTTGGGTTGGCGATTTCGAGATTAGGTTTTGTCACTCCGATTGTCGGAGAGGTATCTCTCGGCCCTCTCGGTAATGCACATCACTTAAGCCTTGCAAGCACTACAACTAATGAGTTAGTTGTGAGATGATGTATTACGGAACGAGTAAAGAGACTTGCCGGTAACGAGATTGAACTAGGTATTGATACCGACGATCGAATCTCGCAAGTAACATACCGATGACAAAGGAACAACGATGTTGTTATGCGGTCCGACCGATAAAGATCTTCGAGAATATGTAGGAACCAATATGGGCATCCAGGTCCCGCTGTTGGTTATTGACCGTGAATAGTTCTAGGTCATGTCTACATTGTTCTCGAACCGTAGGGTCCGCACGCTTAAGGTTTCGGCGATGCTTATTATGAGTTTATGTATTTTGATGTACCAAGGAGTTCGAGTCCCGGATGTGATCACGGACATGACGAGGAGTCTCAAATGGTCGAGACATAAAGATTGATATATTGGAAGCCTATGTTTGGAGTTCGAATGGTTCCGGCAAAACGGAATTTACCGAGTACCGGAGGTTACCGAACCCCCGGAGGTAAATGGGCCTCAATGGGCCATAGTGGAAAGGAGAAGGGCAGCCCTAGGAGGGCGCGCGCCCCCTTCCCTAGTCCTACTAGGACTAGGAGAAGGGGCCGCCCCTCTCTCTCTTCCCCCTCCGGAATCCTAGTCCAACTAGGATTGGGGGAATCCTACTCCCTGAGGGAGTAGGACTCCTTGGCGCACCTAGCTTGGCCGGCCGCCCCCCTGGCTCCTTTATATACGGGGCAGGGGGCACCTGGGAACACACAAGTTGATCGTGAGATCGCTCCTTAGCCGTGTGCGGTGCCCCTCCACCATATTCCACCTCGGTTATACCGTCGCAAAGCTTAGCGCGGCCCGCGCCGGTGAAACATCAAGATCGCCACCACGCCGTCAGGTCGACGAACTCTCCTCGACACTCGGCTGGATCGAGTACGAGGGACGCCATCGAGCTGTACATGTGTCAAGAACTCGGGCGCCGGAGTAACGGCGCCGGATCGGTCGGATCGCGAGGAGAACGTGACGACTACTTCCTCTACGCCAGATCGCTTCCGCCGGGTTTACAAGGGTATGTAGACAACACTCTCCCTCTCTGCTATACATCACCATGATCTTGCGTGTGCGAGGGAAATTTTTGAAATTACTACGCTCCCCAACAAAGGGCATCCGAGCCTAGGTTTTTATGGTTTGATGTTTTGCACGAGTAGAACACAAGTGAGTTGTGGGCGATACAAGTCATACTACCTACCAAAGATGTCATACTTTGGTTCAGCGGTATTGTGAGATGAAGCGCCTGCATCGACATTACGCCAGACGCTTACGCGAGACTGGTTTCACCGCCACGAGCACTCGCTGCTTAAAGGTGACTGGTGGGTGCCTGCTCTCTCACTTTAGTTGAACTGAAAGGCTACGCCCGTCCTTGAGAAGGTTAAAACGGAGTCTATTTGACGAAGTATCGCTGTGGTTTTGATGCGAGGTGAGACTGGTTCTTGCTTAAGCCCGTAGCAGCCACGTAAAATTTGCAACAACAAAGTAGAGGACGCCTAACTTGTTTTTGCAGGCATGTTGTGATGTGATATGGTCAAGACGTGATGCTATATTTTATTGTATGAGATGATCATGTTTTGTAACCGGTTATCGGCAATCGGCTGGAGCCATATGGTTGTCGCTTATTGTATGCAATGCATCGCCTCGTAATGCTTTACTTTATCACTAAGCGGTAGCGATAGTCGAGTAGCATAAGTTTGGCGAGACGACAACGATGCTGCGATGGAGATCAAGGTGTCGCGCCGGTGACGATGGTGATCATGGTGGTGCAGCAAGATGGAGATCATGAAGCACAAGATGATGATGACCATATCATATCACTTATATTGATTTGCATGTGATGTTTATCCTTTATGCATCTTATCTTGCTTTGATTGACGGTAGCATTATAAGATGATCTCTCACTAAATTATCAAGAAGTGTTCTCCCGAGTATGCACCGCTGCCAAAGTTCGTCGTGCCTGCACACCACGTGATGATCGGTGTGATAAGCTCACGTCCATCTACAACGGGTGCAAGCCAGTTTTGCACACGCAGAATACTCGGGTTATACTTGACGAGCCTAGCATATGCAGATATGGCCTCGAACACGGAGACCGAAAGGTCGAGCGTGAATCATATAGTAGATATGATCAACATAAGATGTTCACCATTGAAAACTACTCCATTTCACGTGATGATCGGTTATGGTTTAGTTGATTTGGATCACGTGATCACTTAGATGACTAGAGAGATGTTTTTCTAAGTGGGAGTTCTTAAGTAATATGATTAATTGAACTTAAATTTATCATGAACTTAGTACCGATAGTATCTTGCTTGTTTATGTTTGATTGTAGATAGATGGCTCGCCGTTGTTCCGTTGAATTTTAATGCGCTCCTTGAGAAAGCAAAGTTGAAAGATGATGGTAGCAATTACACGGATCGGGTCCGAATTTGAGGATCATCCTCATTGCTGCACGTAAGAGTTACGCCTGGATGCACCGCTAGGTGACAGCTCGCTGCCGGAGCAACGCCAGATGTTATGAACGTCCGCGAGCAAAGTCGATGACTACTCTATAGTTCAGTGTGCCATGCTTTACGGCTTAGAACGGGACTTCAACGACGTTTTGAACGTCATGGAGCATATGAGATGTTCCAAGAGTTGAAGTTAATATTCCAATGTAATGCCCGGATTGAGAGATATGAAGTCTCCAATAAGTTCTATAGCTGCAAGATGGAGGAGAATAGTTCGTTAGTGAGCATATACTCGTAATGTCCGGGTACTACAATCACTTGACACAATTGGGAGTTAATCTTCCGGATGATTGTGTCATTGATGTAATTCTCAATCACCGCCACCAAGCTACAAAGGCTTCGTGATGAACTATAATATGCAAGGGTTAGTAAAGACTATACCGAGCTCTTCGCAATGCTAAAAGCTGCGGAGGTAGAAATCAAGAAGGAGCATCAAGTGTTGATGGTCAATAAGACCACTAGTTTCAAGAAGAAAGGCAAAGGGAAGAAGAAGGAACTTCAAGAAGAACAGCAAGCAAGTTGTCGTCAGAGAAGAAACCCAAGTCTGGCCCTAAACCTGAAATCGAGTGCTTCTACCGCAAGCGATCGGTCATCGAAGCGGAACTGCCCCAAGTATTTGGCGGATAAGAAGGATGGCAAGGTGAACAAAGGTATATGTGATATACATGTTATTGATGTGTACCTTACTAGAGCTCGTAGTAGCACTGGTATTTGATCTCGGTTCATTGCTAATATTTGCAACTCAAACAGGACTACGGATTGCTTAACTCGCAAAGGACGAGGTGACGGCGCGCTGGGAAATGGTTCCAAAGTCGATGTGATCGCGGTCGGCACGCTACCTCTACATCTACCTTCGGATTAGTTTTAGACCTAAATAATTGTTATTTGGTGCCGCGTTGAGCATGAACATTATATCTGGATCTTGTTTGATGCGAGACGGTTATTCATTTAAATCGAGAATAATGGTTGTTCTATTTATATGAGTAATATCTTTTATGGTCATGCACCCTTGAGGAATGGTCTATTTTGATGAATCTCGATAGTAGTGATACACATATTCATAATGTTGAAACCAAAAGATGCAGAGTTGATAATGATAGTGCAACTTATTTGTGGCATCGCCGCTTAGGTCATATCGGTGTAAAGCGATGAAGAAACTCCATATCGATGGACTTTTGGAGTCACTTGATTATGAATCACTTGGCACTTGCGTAACCGTGCCTCATGGGCAAGATGACTAGAACACCGCTTCTCCGTACTATGGAGAGAGCAATGGATTTGTTGGAAATCATACATATGTATGTATGTGGTCCGATGAATGTTGAGGCTCGTGGCGATATCGTTATTTTCTCACCTTCACAGATGACTTAAGCAGATATGGGTATATCTACTTAATGAAACATAAGTCCAAACGCTTGAAAAGTTCAAAGAATTTCAGAGTGAAGTTGAAAATCATCGTAACAAGAAAATTAAGTTTCTACGATCCGATCGTGGAGGTGAATATTTGAGTTACGAGTTTGGTCTACATTTGAAACAATGCGAATAGTTTCGCAACTCACGCCACCCGAACACCACAACAGTAATGGTGTGTCCGAACGTCAGAATCGCACTTTACTAGATATGGTACGATCTATGATGTCTCTTACAGATTTACCGCTATCGCTTTGGGGTTATGCTCTAGAGACGGCCGATTCACACCGAATAGAACACCGTCGAAATCTGCTGAGACGACACCTTATGAACTGTGGTTTAGCAAGAAACCAAAGTTGTCGCTTAAAGTTTGGGGATGCGATGCTTATGTGAAAAGCTTCAACCCGATAAGCTCGAACCCAAATCGGAGAAATGTGTCTTCATAGGATACCCAAAGGAAACAGTTGGGTACACCTTCTATCACAGATCCGAAGGCAAGACATTTGTTGTTAAGAATGGATCCTTTCTAGAGAAGGAGTTTCTCTCGAAAGAAGTGAGTGGGAGGAAAGTGGAACTTGATGAGGTAATAGTACCTTCTCCCTTACTTGAAAGTAGTTCGTCGCAGTAAACCGGTTTCGAGACACCTACACCAAGTAGTGAGGAAGTTGATGATGTTGATCATGAAACTTCAGATCAAGTTACTACGTAACCTCGTAGATCAACCAGAGTAAGATCCGCACTGAGTGGTACGGTAATCCTGTTCGAAGTCATGCTACTAGATCATGATGAACCTACAAACTATGAAGAAGCGATGGTGAGCCCAGATTCGCAAAATGGCTTGAGGCCATGAAATCTGAGATGGGATCCATGTATGAAAACAAAGTGTGGATTCTTTGGTTGACTTGCCCGAGGGTAGGCAAGCAATAGAAAACAAGTGGATCTTCAAGAAGAAGACCGACGCCGATGGTAATGTTATCGTTTATAAAGCTCGACTTGTCGCAAAAGGTTTTCGCAAGTTCAAGGGATTGACTACGATGAGACCTTCTCACCAGAAGCGATGCTTAAGTCCGTCCGAATCATGTTAGCAATTGCCGATTTTATGATTATGAAATTTGGCAAATGGATGTAAAGACTGCATTCTGAATGGATTTCGAAGAAGAGTTGTATATGATGCAACCGTAAGGTTTTATCGATCCAAAGGAGCTAACAAAGTATGCAAGCTCCAATGATCCATCTATGGACTGGTGCAAGCATCTCGAGTTAGAATAAACGCTTTGATAGTGTGATCAAAGCATTTGGGTTTGTACAGACTTTTGGAGAAGCCTCAGATTTACAAGAAAGTGAGTGGGAGCTCAGAGCATTTCGATATTATATGTGGATGACATATTGCTGATCGGAAATGATATAGAATTTCTGGATAGCATAAAGGATACTTGAATAAGAGTTTTTCAATGAAAGACCTCGTGAAGCTGCTTACATATTGGGCATTAAGATCTATAGAGATAGATCAAGACGCTTAATTGACTTTCACAAAGCACATACCTTGACAAAGTTTTGAAGAAGTTCAAAATGGATCAAGCAAAGAAAGGGTTCTTGCCTGTGTTACAAGGTGTGAAGTTGAGTCGACTCAATGCCCCACCACCGCAGAAGATAGAGAGAAAATGAAAGATGTTCCCTATGCTTCAGCCATAGGCTCTATCATGTATGCAATGTTGTGTACCTGACCTGATGTGTGCCTTGCTATAAGCCTAGCAGGAGGTACCAAAGTAATCCAGAGTGGATCATCGACAGCGGTCAAGAACATCCTGAAATACCCGAAAAGGACTAAGGATATGTTTCTCGATATGGAGGTGACAAAGAGCTCATCGTGAACGGTTACGCTGATGCAAGTTTTGACACCGATCCGGACGATTCTAAATCGCAGACCGGATACGATTTACACTAAACGGAGGAGCTGCGGTTGGTGCAGTTCTAAACAAAGCGTCAGAAGGGATCTACATGTGAAGCGGAATACATAGCAGCTTCGAAGCAGCTAATGAAGGAGTCTCGATGAAGGAGTTCATATCCCATCTAGGTGTCATACCTAGTGCATCGGGTCCAATGAAAATCTTTCGTGACAATATCGAGCAATTGCCTTAGCGGGAATCCAGATTTCACAAGAGGACCAAGCACATCAAGAGACGCTCAATTCCATCCGGACTTAGTCCGTGGGAGACATAGAGATTTGCAAGATACATACGGATCTGAATGTTGCGCACCGCTGACTAAGCCTCTTCCACGAGCAAAACATGATCAGCACCAAGACTCCATGGGTGTTAGAATCATTACTATGTAATCTAGATTATTGACTCTAGTGCAAGTGGGAGATCAAGGAAATATGCCCTAGAGGCAATAATAAAGTTATTATTTATTTCCTTATTTCATGATAAATGTTTATCATTCATGCTAGAATTGTATTAACCGGAAACATGATACATGTGTGAATGCATAGACAAAACAACATGTCACTAGTATGCCTCTACTAGACTAGCTTGTTAATCAAAGATGGTTATGTTTCCTAACCATGAACAAGGAGTTGTTATTTGATTAATGAGGTCACATCATTAGTAGAATGATCTGATTGACATGACCCATTCCCTTAGCTTAGCACACGATCGCTTAGTATGTTGCTATTGCTTTTATCCATGACTTATACATGTTCCCGTAACTATGAGATTATGCAACTCCTGTTTACGGAGGAACACTTTGGTGCTACCAAACGCCACAACGAATCGGGTGATTATAAAGGAGTACTACAGTGTCTCCAAAGGCGATGTTGGGTTGGCGATTTCGAGATTAGGTTTTGTCACTCCGATTGTCGGAGAGGTATCTCTCGGCCCTCTCGGTAATGCACATCACTTAAGCCTTGCAAGCACTACAACTAATGAGTTAGTTGTGAGATGATGTATTACGGAACGAGTAAAGAGACTTGCCGGTAACGAGATTGAACTAGGTATTGATACCGACGATCGAATCTCGCAAGTAACATACCGATGACAAAGGAACAACGATGTTGTTATGCGGTCCGACCGATAAAGATCTTCGAGAATATGTAGGAACCAATATGGGCATCCAGGTCCCGCTGTTGGTTATTGACCGTGAATAGTTCTAGGTCATGTCTACATTGTTCTCGAACCGTAGGGTCCGCACGCTTAAGGTTTCGGCGATGCTTATTATGAGTTTATGTATTTTGATGTACCAAGGAGTTCGAGTCCCGGATGTGATCACGGACATGACGAGGAGTCTCAAATGGTCGAGACATAAAGATTGATATATTGAAGCCTATGTTTGGAGTTCGAATGGTTCCGGCTAAAACGGAATTTACCGAGTAACGGAGGTTACTGGAACCCCCGGAGGTAAATGGGCCTCAATGGGCCATAGTGGAAAGGAGAAGGGCAGCCCTAGAGGGCGCGCTTCCCCCTTCCCTAGTCCTACTAGGACTAGGAGAAGGGGCCGCCCCTCTCTCTTTCCTCCGGGAATCCTAGTCCAACTAGGATTGGGGGAATCCTACTCCCTGAGGGAGTAGGACTCCTGGCGCACCTAGCTTGGCCGCCGCCCCTCCCCTTGGCTCCTTTATATACGGGGCAGGGGGCACCGGGAACACACAAGTTGATCGTGAGATCGCTCCTTAGCCGCAGCGGTGCCCCTCCACCATATTCCACCTCGGTTATACCGTCGCAAGCTTAGGCGAAGCCTCGCGCCGGTGAAACATCAAGATCGCCACCACGCCGTCAGGTCGACGAACTCCCTCGACACTCGGCTGGATCGAGTACGAGGGACGCCATCGAGCTGTACGTGTGTCAAGAACTCGGGGCGCCGGAGTAACGGCGCCGGATCGGTCGGATCGCGAGGAGAACGTACGACTACTTCCTCTACGCCAGATCGCTCCGCCGGGTTTACAAGGGTATGTAGACAACACTCTCCTCTCTCTGCTATACATCACCATGATCTTGCGTAGCGAGGAAAATTTTTGAAATTACTACGCTCCCCAACATGTAATACATAAGGGAAAAGAGATACATAGTTGGCTTACAACGCCACTTCACACAATACATAAATAAACATCCATCATTCAGTTTACACTCAAGGTCCCACTACGGAACCAAAATAAAAGAAGAATACCCCAAATGCAACACAGATCCTCGATCGCCTCTAACCGGGCTCCACTATCGATCGTCTGAAATGAAACATAGTAACGACCAAGGGCCTCATCAAATTCCCACTTCAGCTGGGCCTCTCTCGCTACCGGTATCATCGGTACCGTGATCTGCTTTTGGTAGAATCTGTGAGCCACGGGACTCAGCAATCTCACACCGCGAGATCAAGACTATTTAAGCTTAAGGGAAGGATGGTGTAATGAGGTGGAGCTGCAGCAAGTTTACTAGCATATATGGTGGCTACGATCGCAAAAGAGAGCGAGAAGAGAAGCAAAGCACGGTCATGAAGCTAGTAGCGATCAAGAAGTGATCCTAAAACTACTTACGCCAAACATAACTCCAACACCATGTTCACTTCCCTGACTCCGAGAAGGGACCATCACGGTTACACACACGTTGATGTATTTTATTTAAGGTCAACTTCGGTTTTCTACAACCGACATTAACAAATTCCCATCTGCCTCATAACCGCGGGCACGGCGGCCAAACATAATACCGCAGGGTGTCCCAACTTAGCCCATCACAAGCTCTCACGGTCAACGGCGAATAAACCTTCTCCCGGAAGACCCGATCAGTCTCGAATCCCGGTTCGCATGACATTTCGACAATGGTAAAACTAGACCAGCAAAGCCGCCCGGTGCCGACAAATCCCGATAGGAGCTGCACATATCTCGCTCTCGTGGCACACCGGATGAGCCAGACGTCGGGTTGGCATAGATCCTCGAAGTTGCCCAAGGGCGCCGGACATCGCCAGTTGGACCAAGACTGAAGGAGCACTAGCCCGGGGCTAAATAAAGATGACCCTCGGCTCGCAAAAACCCAAGGGAAAAAGGGTATAGGTGGCAAATGGTAAAACCAAAGTTGGGCCTTTGCTGGAAGAGTTTTATTCAAAGCGAATCGTCACGGGGTCCCATAAATCACCCAACCGCGTAAGGAACGCAAAATCAAGGAACATAACACCGTATGACGGAAACTAGGTGGCAAGAGTGGAACAAAACACTGCATAAGGCCGAGCCTTCCACCCTTTACAAAGTATATAGATGCATTAATTAAAACAATAGATATTGTGATATCCCAAAGTATCCATGTTCCAACAAGGAACAAACTTCATCTTGACCTGCAACTAGCAATGCTATAAGAGGGGCTGAGCAAAAGCGGTAACATAGCCAAACAACGGTTTGCTAGGACATGGATGGTTAGAGGTTTGACATGGCAATATGGGTGGCATGATATAGCAAGTGGTAGGTATCGCAGCATAGGCATAGCAAAAGAGCGAGCATCTAGCAAGCAAAGATAGAAGTGATATCGAAGGTATGGTCATCTTGCCTGCAAGGTTCTCAGAGTTGTCGAAGGCTTGATCCTCATAGGCGTTCTCAACAGGTTCCTCGTACACGTACTCATCTCCCGGCTCTACCCAAAGCAAGAACACAAGCAATGGAACAACAATCAAACAAGGAGCAATGCACAAGCAATATGATGCAATACATGACATGCTATGCGAGATGTGATATGCAATGCATATGTGTGCTCCGGAAGGAAAATGATGAACAAGGCATCAACTTGGCAATCCAAGTATGCCGCTGGAAAGATGAGATGATTTTGGTTGAAATCGATATAAAGATCACCGGAATCGGATGCACGGTTTGCAAATGACAAGCAAAACAAGAAAGACGCGAATCTGCTTAATAAAGACGATGCTACTTAGCATGCAACAAGAAACTATGCTACAAAGACCCCAACATACAAACAAAGCATATGGCAGTGATCTACAGGAGATGCTTAACAAAAGAGGAACACTGAGCTACGGCTAAATCACATCATAACATGTTCAAACAAGCATGGTGAAAGTGCAAAAATATCAGGTTCATCGACTTAGTGAAAATACTAGCATGCCGTAAATTAACATCGAAGGCATGTTTAGAGCAAGCAAACAACATACTACAGGAACTTATAATAGCAAAACAAGGCATGACATGATTCTACTCAAAGCATAGATCAATAGTCCCTTACTGACCATAAGCCAAAAGGACTAGAGGATATGATGGCACCCATGTAAACATAGCAAGTTTTATTACAGATCTCAGACTTAGCAGAAAACTGGGCATGGCAAAAACAGATATCAAGTAGGCATGTTCGTGAGCTCGATGCACTCACTACAGAGCATCTCATGATATACTAAGCATACACCCATCAAGAAGACATGGCATAGAAGCTATACATGGCAAGAACAACATCATAGCATACACGGTTCAACGACATCAACCTTGTGAAAATTGAATCTCATGTGAACAATCTGCCAGGAAACATTTTGAAGCAAAAGTAGAGCACGAAAATGACATGCTAGACTACTCCATAAATGCCAACAAAGGCATGGATGGATATAGCACATCCATATGTTCAAAACACCCTTACTGATCATGCTCAAAAAGGACATAGATCTCTCTGAAACAACATGAACACATGGCATAAAAATAACAGCAGGACATGACTTAGTGAAAACACTAAGTTCCTGAAATCAGCAACATTATCATCCCTAGTTTGCATGCTTGTTCTAGTCACCACATACTCACAAAAATACATGGCATACACCCCTGGAAAGATGGCATGGCATAGTTCAACACACATGTAGGACTCAAGTTCATAAGGTGCACACATTAATCATGGCAAAATGATAAAGTGCAAGTTCTCATAAGAACAGAAACTAACATCACATAGCCTTCTTCCAACAGATTTCGGCATCAAGATGAGCTCAAATGAAAATGGTGCAATGAGATGAAATGATCTACTCTTCGAGATGAACAATTTGATATGCTACACGCCCAAAACGGAGCCACGGGTGCGGAGATGTGATGCGATGAAGATGCAACAAAAATATTTACGTAAAAGGACTTAGTGAAAAACGAGGGGAGAGGGTCAACCGCCGGTTTTGGATCCGATCCGGTCGGGAGCTCGAGGTTGGCCGGCGGGGGGTTCGGGCGGCGGCCGAGCGGGACCGGCGGGCGGCGGCGCGCGACGCTGGCGGGGCGGCGGGCGGCGGCGCTGGAGGTGGGCGGCCGGAGGCGGGCGGGCGGCGGAGGCCGGAGGCGGGCCGGGCGGCGGAGGCCGGGCGGCGACGGTGGTCCGGCGCGGAGGCGGCGGCGCAGCCGGGCTACAGGGCGCGGCCCGGTCGGCGGCAGTGGAGGGCCCACGGCGGGTTTCTGGGCGGGCGGGGCGGGCGGGTGGGGCGCCCGTGTCGCGCGCCTGTTCGCCGCCGGCGGCGGGCGGACGCTGTCCGTCCGATTCGGACGTGTCCGGCGGCGAGGAGAGGGATATTTTTAGGGTTTGCCCGTGAATTCGGGGGAGGGATCTATATATAGAGGTAGAGGGAGCTAGGAGGCTCCAAATGGAGTGCGGTTTTCGCCCACACGATCGTGATCGAACGACCGAGAGCATGGAGGTGACTTAGATGGGTTATTGGGCTGTTTTGTAGGGGTGTTGGGCTGCAACTTAAAAGAGGCCTTTATGAGAGTGCGGTTAACTGCTGAGTACCAAACGAGCTCCAAATGACCCGAAACTTGACAGGTGGTCTACCGGTGCTATACCAGGGCCACTTGGCAAGGCTCGGTTCAATCCGAGAATGTTCAACACCCGCACACGGAAAAATGTAAAAGGGGACGCCGGGGAACATAGGAGTGCCGGATTGCAAAACGGACAACGGGGAAAATGCTCGGATTCATGAGACGAACACGTATGCAAATGAGATGCACATGATGACATGATATGAGATGCATGACATGAACAAAAGCAAAACGAAAACAAAAACCCAACCACGGAGGGAATATCATAGAACATGGCCTAAAATGGCAAGAGTTGGAGTTACAAATATGGAAAGTTACATCCGGGGTGTTACAACACTCCACCACTACAAGAGGATCTCGTCCCGAGATCTAGGACTGAAAGAACTCCGGATATTCGGAACGGAGGTGATCCTCGCGGTCCCTGGTGGCTTCTCGGTCGGAATGGTGTGACCACTTTACTTTCAGGAATTTGATTGACTTGTTGCGAGTCTTGCGCTCGGTTTCTTCAAGAATAGAAACGGGGTGCTCATGATAAGAGAGATCTTCTTGGAGGTCAATTTCTTCAAAGTTGATGGTGCGCTCAGAATCTTGAAGCACTTATGAGCTGTGACACGTGAAACACATCGCACGCTTGCAAAGTTGGATGGAAGCTCGTTGATAGGCTAGATCGCTTTTGCCAATGATCTTGAAAGGACCCACGATCTAGGGGCAAGCTTCCTTTGATACCGGGTTTACGAAAGTGCCTTTCATTGAGAGACGCGGAGGTAGACATGGTCTCCGATTTCAAAAGCCACATCACGGTCCTTGTCATCATAATAGCCCTTCCGCGCGATTATGCTGCTTTAAGATTCTCACGAATGACTTTGCACATTTCTTCGCTTCGTGGATCAAGTCGCTGCCAAGAAGTTGGCGCTCACTGCCTCGACCAATTGAGAGGAGTACGCACTTTTCGCCATAGAGAATTTCGAATGGGGCCTTGCCTCAACTTGCTTGGAAGCTGTTGTTGTAGGAGAACTCGCATATGGAAGACACTCTTCCCACTTCATGCCAAAGGAAATGACACAAGCCCCGAGCATATCTTCAAGGATTTGATTGACTCGCCGACTTGGCCACTTGTTTGAGGATGGAAAGCTGTGTTGAAACGAATGTTGGTGCCTATGGCCTTCTCAAAAGAATCCCTAACTTAGAAGTGAAGATGCTTCCACGGTCCAAGAGATCAATTGTGGAATACCGTGCAAGGAGACAATTTCGAGGTGTATAGCTCGCCACCGAGCTGCTGTGATAGATTCTTTGACAGAAGAAAATGAGCCACTTTAGTAAGCTTGTCAATGACAACGAAGATAGCATCATTTCCACGCTTGGACTTAGGAAAACTAGTCACTAAGTCCATCTCGATATGATCAAACTTCCATTCCGAATAGCAAGAGGTTGGAGGAGACCAGCTGGTCTTTGGTGTTCTGCTTTCACCCTTCTCGCAGACATCACATTCATTCACGAATTGAGCAATTTCTCGCTTCATTCGAGTCCACCAATATGATCGCTTGAGGTCATGGTACATCTTCGCATTTCCGTGATGAATGGATAGAAGAGAATTGTGTGCCTCATTCATGATGACTTTTCTCAAATCGCCTTTAGGAACCAAAATTCGATCCTCGAAGAAAAGAGTGTCTTTGTCATCCAAGCGATAGCACTTGTATTTGGAAATGCCCTTGTCAATACCACGTTTCACCTTCTTCACCATGGTATCCAGGAGTTGTGCCTCATGAATTTGATCTTCCAAAGTAGGAGAGACTATGAGGTTGGCAAGAAAGCCTTGAGGAACAACTTGAAGATTCAGCTTGCGGAAAGCTTCACAAAGATCCGGTTGAAAGGGCTTGAGAATTAAGCTGTTGCAATAAGCCGCTCGCTCAAAGCATCTTCAATCACATTCGCCTTTGCCAGAGTATATTCAATACTTGGATTGTACTCTTGAATCATTTCACCCATCGAGTTTGCCCGAGGTTGAGGTTTGGTTGAGTGAAGATATACTTGAGACTCTTGTGATCGGTGAATATGTCCACTTTCCTTCCCAACAAGAGATGTCTCCATGTTATCAATCCATGGACAATCGCCGCCAACTCAAGATCGTGAGTGGGGTAGTTCTTTTCGCTGGGCTTCAATCAAGCGAGAGGTATAGGCCACAACTTTCTTCTCTTGCATTAACACAGACCGAGACCTTGAAGAGAAGCATCACGTAATACTTCAATGGCTTGGATTCATCAGAGGAGTCAAGACAGAGCTGTAACTAGCTTCTCTTTGAGGGTGTTGAAAGCGACATCACACTCAAAGGCCCGCACATACTTGACATGCTTCTAGAGGAGGTTGGAAAGAGGCTTTGCAATCTTAGAGAAATTCTCAACGAATCTTCGACAATAGCTTGCAAGACCGAGAAAACTGCGGAGTTGCTTGACATTCTGAGGAGGTTCCCAATTCGTAACAGCGTAAACCTTCACGGATTAACAGCAATTCCCTTGGCGGAGATGATATGACCAAGATAAAGAACTTCATCAAGCCAGAACTCACACTTGGAAAACTTCGCATAGAATTGATGCTCTCTGAGCTTGTCGAGCACCAATCGCAAATGTTTGGCATGATCCTGCTTATTCTCAGAGAAGACCAAAATATCATCGAGATACACCAAGATGAAATCATTGGTGTAGGGGTTGAAGATAAAGTTCATCATTCGAGAGAATGTTGGAGGAGCATTGACAAGGCCGAAAGACATGACAGTATATTCATAAGAACCAAAGCTTGTTCTGAATGCTGTCTTGGGGATATCTTGTTCACGAATGTGAATCTGATGATAACCCATACGAAGGTCAAGCTTGGAGAATACTTTAGCAGCTTTGAGTTGCTCGAATAGCTCATTGATGTTGGGAAGTGGATACTTGTTCTTGATTGTCTTCTTGTTCAATGGACGGTAATCGACGCAAAGTCGGTCCGTGCCATCCTTCTTCTGGACAAAAGAACTCCACATCCCCATGGAGATGAACTCGGTCTGATCAAGCCCGGACGCTCTTGTTCATCGAGCTGCTTCATCAATTCCTTCAGTTCTTCAGGTCCAAGCTTGTAAGGACGCTTGCAAACGGGTTCAGTGACAGGCTCAAGATCGATAACGAATTCGATTGGCTGATGCGGAGGCATACCCGAAAGCTCTTCTGGAAAGACATCTTGGTACTCACAAACGACTGGAATCTGAGAGATTGCGTGTAGCTCGCCCTTCTCAATGAGAGAAAACAACCGAATGGTTTCATCATGAGCGGCATAGATGATAACATCCTCAGAAGAGTGTGTCAATTGAATTTCCCTGGCAGCACAATCAAGTTGAGCTTTGTGCTGAGAAAGCCAGTCCATCCCGAGAATTAGATCAATATCAGAGTCACCAAGAACAATTGGAGAAGACAGAAATCTATAGTCGCCCATCCGGATAGAGACATCCCAACCATGGAGCTTATGCTCATGAATTTACCCGAGAGACAACCGATAAGGGTCTAGGCAAATCTTGAAAAAACATCTCATGCTTAGATGAAAAAGGTCTTGAGATGAAACTATGCGATGCACCAGTATCAAATAAGACTTTTGCAGGAATATCATAGCACATGGCCGAAAATGGCAAGAGTTGGAGTTACAAATATGGAAAGTTAAATCCGGGGTGTTACAGCGTGGATCATTTTTACTGTTTTTACCTCTGGTGGGAATTTTTCTGTTCCCTAGTGTTCGGCTGGCGAGGCTCATCCTCGTCTTCACTTGGTGTTTCCCTTCCCTTGTGTTCGGCATTTAATTTGCCGGCCTGCTTGGAGACCCAGCATTCTCTATGAGTGTGGTTCGCAGGTTTGTTGGGGGTGCCACGAATTTGGCACAGTCTGTCCAGGACTTTCTTCAGACCGGACGGTCCCTCTTTGTTGCCTTTAAATGGCTTCTTTTGCTGACTGGGTCGAGAGCCCGTGAATCCGGCATTGACCATTCTGTTGTCCGGGCTATCTTCCTTGTTTTGACATTTGTTTTTATTGCGCCGTGGCTTCCCCTTGCCATCCCTTATTTCGGATGTGCTTGGGTCGCTGGTACCTTTACGGGACAACCAGCTATCTTCACCCATGCAAAAGCGGGTCATAAGGCTTGTTAAGGCTGCCATTGTCCTTGGCTTTTCTTGGCCGAGGTGTCTGGCGAGCCACTCGTCCCGGATGCTGTGTTTGAAGGCCGCTAAGGCTTCGGCATCCGGACAATCGACAATTTCATACTTCTTAGTGAGGAATCTGTTCCAAAGCTTGCGGGCGGACTCTCCGGGCTGTTGGATTATGTGACTTAAATCGTCCGCATCCGGAGGACGGACATAAGACCCTTGAAAATTGGCCCTAAAAGTGGCCTCGAGTTCCTCCCAACTTCCGATTGAATATTCAGGGAGGCTTTTCAACCAGTGTCGAGCTGGCCCCTTCAACTTGAGGGGAAGGTATTTGATGGCGTGGAGGTCGTCCCCACGAGCCATGTGTATATGCAGGATAAAATCTCGATCCGCACTTCGGTCCGTTGTTCCGTCAGATGCTCTATGTTCACAGGTTTAAAACCCTGTGGAAATTCATGGTCCGGTACTTCTTCGGTGAAGCACAGGGTGTGAGCAGCCCCTCTGTATCTGGACATTTTGTGGCATGTCGTCGGCTGTTGTTGTGTCCGATGTTGATTCCGAACTGGTATCCGGTCGGTATGTTGATTCTGAATCGTCTCCTGCGCCGACGTCCATACCATCGGTATCATCAGAGTCAAAGTCAAGCATGTCTGATACATCGTCGACAGTGGCTATGAAGTGGGTGGTGGGTGGGCAACGAATTCCTTCGTCGCCTGCTTCCCATTCGAGTCGGACATAGTTCGGCTGAGAGTCTCCTGACAAAGAGAGGGATTTTAAGGAGTTCAACACGTCGCCAAAGGGAGAGTGCTGGAAGATATCTGCAGCGGTGAACTCCATTATCGGAGCCCAACCAGATTCGGCGAGCTTGGAGGCGCGCGGACTGGAACCTACAACCTGATACGAGTCCGGTGGTCTGGTGTCACAGGCTTCCTTGAGGGTGAAGTCTGTGTTAGGCTCTACCGCCGATGAGTGTGCGGCCTCTGGGCCGGGGTCCATCCACCCTTCCTCAGACGACGCAATATGCTCCGGATTTAGGTCCAGGGCTCCTGCAGGGGCGATATCCCGAGCATTGTCCGCCAGCAGGTCTAGGTCGTGCTCATCATGACTGTCCGGCGCTCCTGGCACAGGCCTGAATCCATTGAAGATCAAGTCTCCGCGGATATCGGCCGTGTAGTTCAAGTTTCTGAACCTGTCCCGTGGCTGTGGGCGAGCCGATCCGCTCCAGATGGCTGCTTAATTAGCTCAAAGGCGGCCGCCGAACTCGAAGATCTGTCCGGGAAGAAAAGTCTCACCCTGGACCATGTCGTTGTTGATGATTGGAGGAGCCATCAAGCCTTGCAGCGACGACACAAAGGAACTCTCAATGAAAGCACCAATGTCGGTATCAAAACCGGCAGATCTCGGGTAGGGGTCCCAATCTGTCCTCCTAAGGCCGATGGTAACAGGAGGCAGGGGACACAATGTTTACCTAGGTTTGGGCCCTCTCGATGGAGGTAAAACCCTACTTCCTGCTTGATTGATATTGATGATATGAGTAGTACAAGAGTTGATCTACCACGAGATCGTAGAGGCTAAACCCTAGAAGCTAGCCTATGATGATTATGATTGTGATCGTCCCCCTAAGGACTAAACTCTCCGGTTTATATAGACACTGGAGAGGGCTAGGGTTTACATGGAGTCGGTTACAAGGAAGGAAATATAATATCCGGATCGCCAAGCTTGTCTTCCATGCAAAGGAGAGTCCCATACGGACACGGGACGAAGTCTTGAGTCTTGTATCTTCACGCTCCGATAGTCCGGCCAAAGTATATAGTCCGACTGTTCGGATACCCCCTAATCCAGGACTCCCTCAAGTATCACCATATGGAGGGAACAGAGGAAGCTTGAAATATGAACATGTCAATGGGAGGGAGTAAGCCCCATGCATGCATGCATGCATGCAACATGCTACACTCACACGTACTCCACATGGACGCACGCAACACTCACGCACCCATGCGGCACACAACACATGACGCAACAGACACGCTCACGCTCAAGTGCTCAACCTACTCCCTACGTCCGTGAAAGACTGTACACATTTAGAGATTTACACATTGACCAGGGCATAATTAATGCTCAAGTGCTCTGTTATCTCTTCTTTGCCAATTTTTTTCCTTTGTAGTTTATCTATACCACAAGGGATTTTAAAGCAACAGGAAAGAATTCAGAGACAATGTCTGTGGAGAAAATATGGTCAGAAGAAGGGGCATTCTTTGGCTGCTTGGCCTTTGGTGTGTAGGCCCAAACTTAAAGGTGGGCTTGGCATTCTTAACCTGGGTTTACAAAATGAAGCTTTGTTAATGAAATTCCTCAACAAGTTCTATAACAAAGATGATGTGCCTTGGGTTCATTTGATCTGGGATTCTTATTATTATCAGAGAGTTCCTCATGACACTACTTTATGTGGCTCCTTTTGGTGGAGGGACATATGCAAATTAATGGATAAATTCAGGGCTGTTACTTCAGTCACAGTTGGAAGAGGAGATTCTTTGCTTTTCTGTTCTGATTCTTGGGAGATTGATAACTCATGCATCCCACTCCAAGACAGATTCCCCAAGCTTTTTTCTTTTTGCTTACAAAAGAATTCCTCTATTTTGGAAGTGTTGCAGACTGGTGAGTTGCAGAGTTTGTTTTACTTTCCCTTATCAGAGTTGGCATTTAGGGAGTTCAATCAACTGACTGAAGTTTTGGCTGGGTTTTCACTTGTGGGGACCCCGACTCCCAAGTCGTGATCACCGATTGCACGTGTACAGTGATCCCAGAGATCAATGCTCACTGAACACACAGAACTGAATAACAAGAGTCTTACATCCTTACATACCGTCTTACACAAATTATGACCATTATGGTCAAGTCTTACATCGATAAAGCCTTAAGGGCTGAACATCAAATGAAACACAAAGCAGCGGAAATCTTCGCCGATAATAGAACCCATGCCATCCGCCTTAACCCTACAGCATTCCGACTGAAACGCCCTAGTTCGCATGTTCGCTCCAAAGAACTCTTCTTCAACTCCGGTTCTTCCATGCCTGGTCATTTAAATAACCAGTGGCAAGCCAATGAGTACTTTGAATGTACTCGCAAGCAACCCATGATTTGGTTCAAGGTACAGTAATGCATGACATAGGTAAAGTTTGGCATAAAGCTAGTTTTGAGTGCAATGACATGTTCAACAACCTATAAAGCATGCATCAAGAGAATTCAAGTAACCATGAGAACAGGTCACAGATATCAACATAAATAGAATGGGCACCAACCCATTATCATAAACAGAGTGGGCACCAACCCATCTCAATCGTGTCAAGTCCTTGGCTTGACCCAAGTCATTACCATCATCTCACTCACACGGTTGAAAACCCTGGACATAGTTTAAGCAGCACCGCCCAACCGTCCTTGTCCGTGGACACGGCTATTCGAATAGTTTTACACTCTGCAGAGGTTGCACACTTTACCCACTAGATCCGGGGAACTTCCGTGTCATCCACGACCTGCGGTACCTCAAGTACCCGGGGTAAGCACCCGATCACCACCTTTCCCTAGACGACACTAACATGGAGTCCACTCGATTGGTAGTAACCCCCGTGCCAAACATTTCACCTCATAAAGTTGTCGAGACTCGCTCCCATATTCATCACATACCACAAGCACGGGGTACCAACGGTGTGTCCGGTGCTGTAAAGACAGACATGGCCGCCCTACCTGGCACGACCCCGTCCCGAGAGAGAGCACCAACTCTCCCCCGTCACTAGTAATGCGGGCTCCAAGCTAGTATCGACCTAGGTAATCAACAATGCCCTTTCCCATATAAGGGTAGAGTGGTCGCGCATGTAGGGTTGGGACAGTCATCAAATCTTAAATCTAATCCGTTTTCGAAAACAACACACACTTGCCTCGCACACCACTTCATCATCAAGTGGTTACCTTTCATCATCTCCCTCGGGCATAAATGGCACCCGATGGGGTTTTCAAAGTTGTTTGAAAATGTATTGTCTCCATCACATGCATATTCCCGTCCCTTTTTGCGTAGCAAACTACTTAACATCCTATCTACTCCCATCGTCATAACCCTCATAAGGAGGTAGGGTCATGCACAATGCAAGTGTCAACGAGAAAAGTAACGGAGGCAACCCACCAAAGTGGTTACCCATCCTTCATGATTCCGATGCAACAATAATAAGTGCTATATGACATGCATAAAAAGGGTTTCATAGACATGGTCAAAGGGCTGCTTGCCCGCTCAACAAAGTCTTCGGGTCTTCAAAGTCTTCGTCCAACTCCTCACAAGAACGCAATCTATCGTCGTAAAATAATAACGGGAAAATAAGGCAATAATAAAACAGAAAAATCAAAGTGCTCAGAAAAATGTCAACTCTTTTTGTAAAATATTAGATGGAAATATAAGATGGGGAAACTTGCTAGTTTTGGATTTGCAGTGGTGGAACAGGAGATATGGATTTTCAGAGGCACATTTAAATGCTAAAAATCACATTTAAATATTTTCAGTGAAGAGAGGTTGGTTGGATTTGAATGAAAGTTGCACCATTAAATAGGTTGCAATATTTGGGGATTTTAGAAATTGGAATTAATCCATTTGGACAAATATTGTGCCCTGTGGGATTTTTGGAATAAGTGACAGAAAAGAAAAAGAAAAGGGAGACTGTACATCGGGCTGTAATACCAGCAGGCAGCAGAGCCCAGGGAAAAGAGGCTCAGCGAGCCAAGACATACAAGGCCAAAGTTTTAAACCTGACGGGCGGGGCCCAGCTGCTGCTGGGAGAGAGGGGCGAGAGAGAGGTGAGGATGACAAAGGGCCGCCTGTCATCTCCGACCTCGCGACCAGAGGGCCGGCGTGCTCACCGGCGACGATGCAGGCGACGGCGAGCTCCGGCGAGTGCGGGGATGGCTTCAGGGGGCCGCCGCACGTCGGTGGGTGGTGGACTTGGCCGGCGGGGGTGCCTGGTTCGCCGGCGACGAGGTTCGCGGCGGAGGAGCTTCGGGAGGCGGTGGTTCCGGTCGCTTCCGGCTGCGACAGAGAGGGGAAACGGAGGGGAAAGAGTCAGGGAGGTGAGGAGAGTTCAGATCGACGGAGAGAAGGGGCGGAGGGAGCCTGTACCCTGAGATCGACGGCGACCCGAAGCGGCGGAGCTCCGGTCGATTCCGAGCACAGAGGCTCTCCGGGGGTGATTGGGTGGTGCGGGCGTGCTCCTGGAGGCGTGAGGAGGAGGCGAATGCCACCGAGCGCCCGGGCGAAGCGATATAGCCAAGACGGTGGTCCACCGTGGACTGCGGCGCCGCGAGCTTGTTGCCGCTGCCACGGGTCACGGGGGCTGCTGGGTTGTGTCTGGGTGTTCGTGGGCATCGACTACGCCTTAGGGAAGAAGAGAGAAGGAGGGGAGGGGTCGGGGTGCTGCTGCAGGTGAGCAGCGCCATTGGCGCGCCGGGCGTTTGTTTGATAGCGCGGAGGCGCTGGGAAGGAGGAGAGAGGAGGGGACAGCGCTGGATGGCGGTCGCGGACGCCGAGGCGCCTGGCCGGGCGCGAGGGGAAGGCCCGAGGTGGCCGGAGCCGCTAAGGGAGGGCTACAAGGGGAGCAAGATCAGAGCGGCCAGAGCGCCCATATAGCTGCCATGGCATTGTTTATGCCCTGGGGACGCGGCCAACCATGTCCAGTAGTGCCAGGGGGTAGTAAAGAAGGAGGGGGGAGGCATTGGATGCCCTGGATGGCCACTGGATGGAGGAGGGAGGTGAGGAAGAGGGAGAAAGGGCTGTCCAGAGAGAGAAAGAGGGGGGTTTCACCCCTCAATTATTGAACTGGGGCTTGCCATTGTTACTGGAGGTGAAAGGGGTCTAGGAGGAGCTGTGGTAAAATTTGGAGCTCTCCAAGAATAGTGAAAGGGGTAAAAACAGTGGTTTTTGCAAAATGTCAGAAGGTGCTTGATAGAGTTTTGAGCAAGCAAATGGACTCCAATTTCCAAGAGGCTCCACAAGGTGAAATGACTCATATAAATATAGCCTTCCACCAATTAGGGGATTATTTGGGCAAAGTTGCCAATGCAACTTTTGTGAACCCTAGAAATGAGCAGAAATAGACTTGAGTAGATTTAGTTGAGCATAACACTTCTCCTTGATGAACCACTTTGTGTAGTGGCCTCATTTGGTCATGTGAATATTCTCACAAAAGTTGGGGTCAATGGGAGAAAGTTGGTAGTACAAAGTTGCTCAAATTTGCTTCTGGTCAGAGAGGGTTTTGAGGCACTTTGACCAAGATTTCCCCTGCTCCAACCTGTGCCATTTGGTCCAGATGCATCATTAGACCAATGAAGCATGTCCACCAAGTTTGAGCACATTTGGACATACTTGGCAATGTAAAGTTGATCAAACTTCGTAATGGATGAAATAGTTTTGAGGGTTTTGATGGTGTTATCTTGTTCTCCAAGTCATGAGACTTGGCAAGATCATCTAATATGTCATATGTGACATGATAGAATTTTCCTGAATTTTTGGAGAATATTTCCTTTGTAAATATTTCAAAAGCTTGAAATATCCAGAAGGGTTTAGAGGATTTGACCAATATTTTGAACATGACCATGTGTTGAAACTCTTATATATGGACAATATGTGTCCTATGAGTTTCCTAAATTTTGTCAAATATTTTTAAAACAATAAAATAATTTTTCCCTATTAAAGACCATTTCTGGCCTTAAGAAAAGCTTTTAAATAAAATAGTAAAACAACTTTTAAAATTATATTTTTGTGGTTTCGGGTATCCTATATCTAATAGGAGTCAAATATATTTTTGGAAAGATTTTTACTGCACTTAATCAAGTACTTGCAAAGTGAAATCCTCAATTCGTGGGTTTTGGAAAACTAAATTTAGAAAATGCTTTCTGGCCAAATTATTTTTGTAAGAAAATTCTATATTGCACTATACACATGGCATGGTCGTTGGTCAGGAGCTTGGGGTAAGGAGATGAAATATAGAGGGTGGAGTGGTTGACTATTAAGAGCACTTGAAGACCACATAGGGAAAACCAACACCAAATAAAAGCCAAATAAAGCAAAAAGTTTTTGTTGGACCAAATTTTCATGCTTTATTTATGAGAATGAAATGTTACAAAATGCAGGGTGTGACAGACCTACCCCCCTTACAAGAATCTCATCCCCGAGATTCCTAAACTAGGCTTTAAAGAGATACGGAATTGATCTAAGGTAGTCTTCACGCCCCAAGTTGCTTCGCTTCAGAGTGGTTGCTCCATTGACCTTGAAGTACTTGATGGTTCGGTTGAAAAGGCCGCTCAGCCTCATCCGTAATGCGATGGGCCTCTCACGATAAGTCAAATCAGTGAAGGTCAATGGCTTGGTGATTGACGCCCTTGTAGAGATCAGCTTGTCTCGAACTTGGAGACACTTCCGAGTTGTGACACGTGGAACACGCCAGCACATCGAAAGTTCGTGGAAGTTCCAACTGGTAAGCCACTTCTCCTCGCTGCTCCATGATCTTGAAGGGCTAATGTATCTCGGAGCGAGCTTTCCTTTGACATGGAAGCGCCTGGGCTCCTTTGAGAGGGGTGACCCGAGATAGACATGGTCTCCAACTCGAAGTTTATGTCTCACGACGTGAGTCGGTGTAGCTCTTCCGTCTAGACTTGGCAGACTTCAGACGCCTCTCGACAAGCTGGACTTGCTCTTCGCTTCACGGAGGATATCCGCCCAAAGACAAGTCCTTCACCGTCTTTGACCAATTGAGAGGTGTACGGCACTTCCGCCAGATAACACTTCAAATGGTGCCATCTCAAGGCTTGCTCGGTAACATTGTTGTAAGAGAACTCGGCGAAAGGGAGGCAGTCTTCCCACTTAGCTCCATAAGCTAAGACACAGGCTCGGAGCATGTCTTCGAGTATTTGATTCACTCGCTCGGTCTGACCTCCGGTCTGTGGGTGGAAAGGAGTGCTGAAGGACAACTTGGTCCCCATGGCTTCCTGGAATTTCTTCCAAAACCTTGAGGTGAACTGGGTTCCCCGATCTGACACAATCTCCTTGGGAACACCATGAAGGCTCACGATTCGGTTGATGTAGAGAGTTGCCACCTGGTTGCCGCCATGGGTAGTCTTAACAGAATGAATGGGCCACTTTGGTCAAATGATCGACTATGACCCAGATGGAGTCATGTCCCTTGTTCGACCTAGGTAGTCCAAATGATGAAATCCATCCCGACTTTATCCCATTTCCACTCGGGAACCTTGAGTGGTTGGAGTAATCCAAGAGGTCGCCGATGTTCAGCTTTGACTCTCTCGCATACGCCACACTTTGCAACATAGGTGGCAATCTCCTTTTCATCCCGTACACCAAAATCTTTCCTTCGTGTCTTGATACATCTTGGTGCCTCCTGTGGTGGATGGAATAAGGGCTGTCATGAGCTTCTTGCAAGATCAGGTTCTTGAGCTCAACCTTGTTGGGCACGCAGATGCGATTCCCAAACCACACAATTCCTTCCTCATCCTCCGAGAACTCGAGGCTTTGCCTGCCTTGATCTTCCTCTTGACGCCTTCAATACTCTCATGCCCTTCCCGAGCTTTCTTGATATCATCCATCAAGTAGGCTTAACTTCGAGGTTGGCCAAGAATCCTGGTGCAACCAGCCCAACCCAAGCTTTCAAGTTCTTCATACAAGGCGGTAGCTTGTGCTTTAGCATGGCATTCAAGGAGCAAGCCTTCCGCTCAACGATCTGCTACCACATTAGCCTTCCAGGTGGTACTTGAACACCGAGGTCATAATCCTTTATCAACTCCAGCCATCTTCTCGCCTCATGTTCAATTCCTTTGAGTGAAAATATACTTCAGACTTTTGTGGTCCGTGTATATTTCACATCGCTACCCAAGAGGTAATGTCGCCAAGTCTTCGTGGCATGAACCATCGCTGCTAGCTCAAGGTCATGAGTAGCATAGTTCTCCTCGTGAGGTCGTAGTTGCCTTGAAAGGTAGGCTACGACTCGCCTTCTTGCATCGTAACACCCCATCCGATTCTTGACGATCACAATATATCACAAACTCCTTGTGTATATCCGTGTGGCCGTAATCGGGCAGTGGTTAGCCTCTTCTTCAGCTCCTCGAAGCTCTTCGCACTTCAAGGCCCATTCAACTTCTTGTCCTTCTTCAAGAGCTGAGTCATGGGTCGGGCAATGCTCGAGAATCCTTCAACGAACTTGCGGTAATATCCCGCGAGTCCGAGGAAGCTTCGACTTCCTTCACATTGCTCGGGATTGCCATTCACCACGGCTGCAATCTTAGCAGGTCGATCGACAATCCTCTTCGCTTAGAACATGACCCAGAATCCAACTTCACACAGCCAGTAATTCACACTTGCTGAACTTGGCATACGCTTGGTGCTCTCGAAGCTTGTCTAGGACCATCCTTAAGTGTTGCTCGTGTTCTTCTTCCGACTTCGAGAAGACAAGGATGTCATCAATGAAGACAACGACAAACTTGTCCAAATATTCCATGAAGACCTTATTCATGAGATACATGAAGTAAGCTGGGGCATTGGTCAATCCAAAGGACATGACCGTGCATTCATACAGGCCATATCTGGTTACGAATGCCGTCTTCGGAATATCTTGGGGTCTGATCTTCAGTTGGTAGTACCCAGATCTGAGGTCGATCTTGGAGAACACCTTGGCCCCATTGAGTTGATCAAACAGATCTTCAATCTTGGGAAGTGGGTACTTGTTATTGATTGTAACTTCATTGAGGGAGCGGTAGTCAATGCACAAGCGGATGGTACCGTCCTTCTTTGCCACAAATGAACAGGTGATCCCCAAGGGGAGGCACTAGGGCGGATAAATCCTTCCTCAACTGCTTCTTCCAAATGCTTCTTCAATTTCGCTAACTCCTCCGATCCCATTCTATAAGGCTTTTATAGATGGGTCCTGCTCCGCATGAGCTCGATGATGAACTCAATGTCTCGGTCAGAGGCATTCCCGGTAACTCATCAGAAAGACATCGGGTATTCGTGATAACATCGGCACTTGCTCCAATCCAACTTCAAGACATACTTGACTTGGTTGGCTTGAGCAGAGGAGGGTTGGAGGCGAATTTAACTTCGACTCTTAGTCATTGGTCACAAGTGATGCATCGGTTGGCGCAGTCTATCAAGCCTTGGTGCTTGATGAGCCAATTCATTCCTAAGATCACATCCAAGTCTTGTGATCCTAAGATGATAAGGTCTGCTAGGAAGTCTACCCCATTAATGACAATCTCGACTCCTCTACATCCTGTCTTGGCTCTCATCTCTGCTCCGGGGGTTTGTACCACCTGTTGGGGAACGTAGTAATTTCAAAAATTTTCCTACGCACACGCAAGATCATGGTGATGTATAGCAACGAGAGGGGAGAGTGTTGTCTTCATACCCTTGTAGACCCGGCGAAGCGATCACAACGTAGAGGAAGTAGTCGACGTTCTCCTCGTGATCCGACCGATCCCGCGCCAAGCATTCGGCGCCTCGAAGTTCTTGACACACGACAGCTCGATGACGCCCCTTGTACTCCGATCCAGCCGAGTGTCGAGGGAGAGTTCCACAAGACGACGGCGCAGGACGATCTTGATGTTTCACTGCAGGGCTTCGCTTAAGCTTCATGACGGTATAACCGAGGTGGAATATGGTGGAGGGGGCACCAGACACGGCTAAGGAACGATCTCACGATCAACTTGTGTGTTCCAGGTGCCCCCTGCCCCGTGATATAAAGGAGCCAAGGGGAGGGGCCGGCCAAAGGGGTGCGCTAAGGAGTCCTACTCCTCCGGGAGTAGGATTCCCCAATCCTAGTTGGACTAGGATTCCGGAGGGGAAAGAGAGAGAGGGGTCGCCCTTCTCCTAGTCCTAGTAGGACTAGGGAAGGGGAAGGCGCCTCCTAGGGCTGCCCTTCTCCTTTCCACTATGGCCCATTGAGGCCCATTTACCTCCGGGGCTCCGTAACCTCCGATACTCCAGAATTCCGCTCGCCCGAACCATTCAACTCCAAACATAGGCTTCCAATATATCAATCTTTATGTCTCGACCATTCCGAGACTCCTCGTCATGTCCGTGATCACATCCGGACTCAACTCCTTCGTACATCAAAATACATAAACT
Source organism: Aegilops speltoides (assembly GCA_021437245.1). NCBI lineage: Eukaryota > Viridiplantae > Streptophyta > Magnoliopsida > Poales > Poaceae > Aegilops > Aegilops speltoides. The sequence goes on from CM038143.1 coordinate 64,296,868, forward strand.
CATAATAACCGCCATCGAAACCTTGCGTGCGGACCCTACGGTTCGAGAACAATGTAGACATGACCTAGAACTATTCACGGTCAATAACCAACAGCGGACCTGGATGCCCATATTGGTTCCTACATATTCTACGAAGATCTTTATCGGTCGACCGCATAACAACATACGTTGTTCCTTTGTCATCGGTATGTTACTTGCCCGAGATTCGATCGTCGGTATCCAATACCTAGTTCAATCTCGCTATCGCAAGTCTCTTTACTCGCTCCGTAATACATCATCTCACAGCTAACTCATTAGTTGTAGTGCTTGCAAGGCTTAAGTGATGTGCATTACCGAGAGGGCCCAGAGATACCTCTCCGACAATCGGAGTGACAAAACCTAATCTCAAATACGCCAACCCAACATCCGCCTTTGGAGACACCGTAGTACTCCTTTATAATCACCCCACATGCCAGACGTTTGGTAGCACCCAAAGTGTTCCTCCGTAAACGGAGTTGCATAATCTCATAGTTACAGTGAACATGTATAAGTCATGGATAAAAGCAATAGCAACATACTAAACGATCGGTGCTAAGCTAAGGAATGGGTCATGTCAATCGATCATTCTACTAATGATGTGACCTCATTAATCAAATAACAACTCCTTGTTCATGGTCAGGAAACATAACCATCTTTGATTAACAAGCTAGTCTAGTAGAGGCATACTAGTGACATGTTGTTTTGTCTATGCATTCACACATGTATCATGTTTCCGTTAATACAATTCTAGCATGAATGATAAACATTTATCATGAAATAAGGAAATAAATAATAACTTTATTATTGCCTCTAGGGCATATTTCCTTCAGCCTCCCACTTGCACTAGAGTCAATAATCTAGATTACACAAGAATGATTCTAACACCCATGGAGTCTTGGTGCTGATCATGTTTTGCTCGTGGAAGAGGCTTAGTCAACGGTCGCAACATTCAGATCCGTATGTATCTTGCAAATCTCTATGTCTCCACCGACTAAGTCCGGATGGAATTGAAGCGTCTCTTGATGTGTTTGGTCCTCTTGTGAAATCTGGATTCCTTCGCTAAGGCAATAGCTCCAAGATTGTCACGAAGATTTTCATTGACCCGATGCACTAGGTATGACACCTAGATCGGATATGAACTCCTTCATCCGCACTCCTTCATTAGCTGCTTCCGGCTGCTATGTATTCCGCTTCACATGTAGATCCCGCCACGACGCTTTGTTTAGAACTGCACCAACCGACAGCTCCTCCGCTTAGTGTAAATACGATCCGTCTCTGCGATTTAGAATCGTCGGATCGTGTCAAAGCTTGCATCAACGTAACTGCCACGATGAGCTCTTTGTCACCTCCATATACGAGAAACATATCCTTAGTCCTTTTCGTATTTCAGATGTTCTTGACCGCTGTCCAAAGGATCCACTCGATTACTTTGGTACCTTCCTGCTAGGCTTATAGCAAGGCACACATCAGTGCAGTACACAAGATTGCATACATGATAGAGCCTATGGCTGAAGCATAGGAACATCTTTCATTTTCTCTATCTTCTGCAGTGGTCGGGCATTGAGTCGACTCAACTTCACACCTTGTAACACGTGCAAGAACCCTTTCTTTGCTTGATCCATTTTGAACTTCTTCAAAACTTTGTCAAGGTATGTGCTTTGTGAAAGTCCAATTAAGCGCCTTGATCTATCTCTATAGATCTTAATGCCCAATATGTAAGCAGCTTCACCGAGGTCTTTCATTGAAAAACTCTTATTCAAGTATCCCTTTATGCTATCCAGAATTCTATATCATTTCCGATCAGCAATATGTCATCCACATATAATATCGAAATGCTACAGAGCTCCCACTCACTTTCTTGTAAATACAAGCTTCTCCAAAAGTCTCAGACAAACCCAAATGCTTTGATCACACTATCAAATCGCTTATTCCAACTCCGAGATGCTTGCACCAGTCCATAGATGGATCGCTGGAGCTTGCATACTTTGTTAGCTCCTTTGGATCGATAAAACCTTCGGTTGCATCATATACAACTCTTCTTCCGTAAATCCATTCAGAATGCGTCTTTACATCCATTTGCCAAATTTCATAATCATAAAATGCGCAATTGCTAACATGATTCGGACGGACTTAAGCATCGCCACGGTGAGAAGGTCTCATCGTAGTCAATCCCTTGAACTTGTCGAAACCTTTTGCATAAGTCGAGCTTTATAGACAAGAATATTACCGTCGGCGTCGGTCTTCTTCTTGAAGATCCACTTGTTTTCTATTGCTTGCCTACCTCGGCAAGTCAACCAAAGTCCACACTTTGTTTTCATACATGGATCCCATCTCGATTTCATGGCCTCAAGCCATTTTATGGAATCTGGGCTCACCATCGCTTCTTCATAGTTTGTAGGTTCATCATGATCTAGTAGCATGACTTCCGAACAGGATTACCGCATCACTCAGTGCGGATCTTACTCGGTGATCTACGAGGTTCTCAGAGTAACTTGATCTCAAGTTTCATGATCAACATCATCAACTTCCTCACTACTTGGTGTAGGTGTCTCGTAAACCGTTTCGCGATTTAACTACTTTCAAGTAAGGGAGAAGGTACTATTACCTCATCAAGTTCCACTTTCCTCCCACTCACTTCTTTCGAGAGAAACTCCTTCTCTAGAAAGGATCCATTCTTAGCAACAAATGTCTTGCCTTCGGATCTGTGATAGAAGGTGTACCCAACTGCTTCCTTTGGGTATCCTATGAAGACACATTTCTCGATTTGGGTTCGAGCTTATCAGTTGAAGCTTTTTCACATAAGCATCGCATCCCCAAACTTTAAGAAACGACAACTTTGGTTTCTTGCTAAACCACAGTTCATAAGGTGTCGCCTCAACGGATTTCGACGGTGTTCTATTCAGGTGAATGCGGCCGCCTCTAGAGCATAACCCCAAAACGATAGCGGTAAATCAGAAGAGACATCATAGATCGCACCATATCTAGTAAAGTACGATTCGACGCTCGACACACCATTACGTTGTGGTGTTCCGGTGGCGGAGTTGCTAAACTATTCCGCATTGTTTTAAATGTAGACCAAACTCGTAACTCAAATATTCACCTCCACGATCGATCGTAGAAACTTAATTTTCTTGTTACGATGATTTTCAACTTCACTCTGAAATTCTTTGAACTTTTCAAACGTTTCAGACTTATGTTTCATTAAGTAGATATACCCATATCTCGCTTAAGTCATCTGTGAAGGTGAGAAAATAACGATATCCGCCACGAGCCTCAACATTCATCGGACCACATACATCGTATGTATGATTTCCAACAAATCCATTGCTCTCTCCATAGTACCGAGAACGGTGTTCTAGTCATCTTGCCCATGAGGCACGGTTCATAAGTGCCAAGTGATTCATAATCAAGTGACTCCAAAAGTCCATCAAGATGGAGTTTCTTCATGCGCTTTACATCGATATGACCTAAACGGCAAGCCACAAATAAGTTGCACTTTCATTATCAACTCTGCATCTTTTGGTTTCAACATTATGAATATGTGTATCACTACTATCGAGATTCATCAAAATAGACCATTCCTCAAGGGTGCATGACCATAAAAGATATTACTCATATAAATAGAACAACCATTATTCTCTCGATTTAAATGAATAACCGCCTCGCATCAAACAAGATCCAGATATAATGTTCATGCTCAACGCAGCACCAAATAACAATTATTTAGGTCTAAAACTAATCCCAAGGTAGATGTAGAGGTAGCGTGTCGACCGCGATCACATCGACTTTGGAACCATTTCCCACGCCAAGATCGTCACCTCGCCTTTGCCGAGTTCGCTAATCCGTAGTCCTGCTTTGAGTTGCAAATATTAGCAATGTAACCAAGATCAAATACCCAGTGCTACTACGAGCTCTAGTAAAGTACACATCAATAACATGTATATCACATATACCTTTGTTCACCTTGCCATCCTTCTTATCCGCCAAATACTTGGGGCAGTTCCGCTTCAAAGGACGATCGCTTTAAGAGAAGCACTCATTTCAGGTTTAGGGCCGACTTGGGTTTCTTCTCCGAGCAAAGAACTTGCTTGTTGTTCTTCTTGAAGTTCCTTCTTCTTCCCTTTGCCTTTCTTCTTGAAACTAGTGGTCTTGTTGACCATCAACACTTGATGCTCCTTCTTGATTTCTACTCCGTAGCTTTTAGCATTGCGAAGAGCTCTGTATAGTCTTTACTAACCCTTGCATATTATAGTTCATCACGAAGCCTTTGTAGCTTGGTGGCGTGATTGAGAATTCATCAATGACACAATCATCCGGAAGATTAACTCCCAATTGTGTCAAGTGATTATAGTACCCGGACATTACGAGTATATGCTCACTAATGTAACTATTCTCCTCCATCTTGCAGCTATAGAACTTATTGGAGACTTCATATCTCTCAATCCGGGCATTCTGTTGAATATTAACTTCAACTCTCGAACATCTCATATGCTCCATGACGCTCAAAACGCCGTTGAAGTCCCGGTTCTAAGCCGTAAAGCATGGCACACTAAACTATAGAGTAGTCATCGCTTTGCTCGCCAGACGCTCATAACATCCGGCGTTGCTCAAAGAAGCAGTTCGCACCTAGCGGTGCATCCAGACGTAGCTCTTACGTGCAGCAATGAGGATGATCTCGTTACGGACCCAAATCCGTAATTGCTACCATCATCTTTCAACTTTGCTTTCTCAAGGAACGCATTAAAATTCAACGGAACAACAAAGACGAGCCATCTATCTACAATCAAACATAAACAAGCAAGATACTATCAGTACTAAGTTCATGATAAATTTAAGTTCAATTAATCATATTACTTAAGAACTCCCACTTAGAAAAACATCTCTAGTCATCCAAGTGATCACGTGATCCAAATCAACTAAACCATAACCGATCATCACGTGAAATGGAGTAGTTTTCAATGGTGAACATCTTATGTTGATCATATCTACTATATGATTCACGCCGACCTTTCGGTCTCCGTGTTCCGAGGCCATATCTCGCATATGCTAGGCTCGTCAAGTATAACCCGAGTATTCTGCGTGTGCAAAACTGGCTTGCACCCGTTGTAGATGGACGAGAGCTTATCACACCCGATCATCACGTGGTGTCCGGGCACGATTTAACTTTGGCAACGGTGCATACCGGGAGAACACTTCTTGATAATTTAGTGAGAGATCATCTTATAATGCTACCGTCAATCAAAGCAAGATAAGATGCATAAAAGGATAAACATCACATGCAAATCAATATAAGTGATATGATATGGTCATCATCATCTTGTGCTTCATGATCTCCATCTTGCTGCACCACCATGATCACCATCGCCACCGGCGCGACACCTTGATCTCCATCGCAGCATCGTTGTCGCCTCGCCAAACTTATGCTACTACGACTATCGCTACCGCTTAGTGATAAAGTAAAGCATTACAGTAGCGATTGCATTGCATACAATAAAGCGACAACCATATGGCTCCAGCCATTGCCGATAACTTCGTTACAAAACATGATCATCTCATACAATAAAATATAGCATCACGCCTTGACCATATCACATCACAACATGCCCTGCAAAAACAAGTTAGACGTCCTCTACTTTGTTGTTGCAAATTTTACGTGGCTGCTACGGGCTTAAGCAAGAACCAGTCTCACCCACGCATCAAAACCACAACGATATTTCGTCAAATAGACTCCGTTTAACCTTCTCAAGGACCGGGCGAGCCACACTCGGTTCAACTAAAGTGAGAGAGACAGCACCCACCACCACCTTTAAGCAACGAGTGCTCGCAGCGGTGAAACCAGTCTCGCAGAAGCGCACGCGTAATGTCGGTGGGCCGCTTCATCTCACAATACCGCTGAACCAAAGTATGACATGCTGGTAGGTAGTATGACTTGTATCGCCCACAACTCACTTGTGTTCTACTCGTGCATAACATCAAACCATAAAACCTAGGCTCGATGCCATTGTTGGGGAACGAGTAATTTCAAAAATTTTCCCACGCACACGCAAGATCATGGTGATGTATAGCAACGAGAGGGGAGAGTGTTGTCTTCATACCCTTGTAGACCCAAGCGAAGCGATCACAACGTAGAGGAAGTAGTCGACGTTCTCCTCGTGATCCGACCGATCCCGCGCCAGCATTCGGCGCCCCGAAGTTCTTGACACACGACAGCTCGATGACGCCCCTTGTACTCCGATCCAGCCGAGTGTCGAGGAGAGTTCCACAAGACGACGGCGTGCAGGACGATCTTGATGTTTCACGGCGCAGGCTTCGCTTAAGCTTGCGACAGTATAACCGAGGTGGAATATGGTGGAGGGGGCACCGACACGGCTAAGGAACGATCTCACGATCAACTTGTGTGTTCTCAGTGCCCCTGCCCCAGATATAAAGGAGCCAAGGGGAGGGGGCCGGCCAAAGGGGTGCGCTAAGGAGTCCTACTCCTCTGGGAGTAGGATTCCCCAATCCTAGTTGGACTAGGATTCCTGAGGGGAAAAGAGAGAGGGGGGCCCCTTCTCCTAGTCCTAGTAGGACTAGGGAAGGGGGAAGGCGCGCTCCTAGGGCTGCCCTTCTCCTTTCCACTATGGCCCATTGAGGCCCATTTACCTCCCGGGGTTCCGTAACCTCCGGTACTCGGTAGAATTCCGTGCTACCGAACCATTCAACTCCAAACATAGGCTTCCAATATATCAATCTTTATGTCTCGACCATTCCGAGACTCCTCGTCATGTCCGTGATCACATCCGGACTCAACTCCTTCGGTACATCAAAATACATAAACTCATAATAACCGCCATCGAAACCTTAAGCGTGCGGACCCTACGGTTCGAGAACAATGTAGACATGACCTAGAACTATTCACGGTCAATAACCAACAGCGGACCTGGATGCCCATATTGGTTCCTACATATTCTACGAAGATCTTTATCGGTCAGACCGCATAACAACATACGTTGTTCCCTTTGTCATCGGTATGTTACTTGCCCGAGATTCGATCGTCGGTATCCAATACCTAGTTCAATCTCGTTACCGCAAGTCTCTTTACTCGCTCCGTAATACATCATCTCACAACTAACTCATTAGTTGTAGTGCTTGCAAGGCTTAAGTGATGTGCATTACCGAGAGGGCCCAGAGATACCTCTCCGACAATCGGAGTGACAAAACCTAATCTCAAATACGCCAACCCAACATCTGCCTTTGGAGACACTGTAGTACTCCTTTATAATCACCCGATTACGCCAGACGCTTGGTAGCACCCAAAGTGTTCCTCCGTAAACGGAGTTGCATAATCTCATAGTTACAGAACATGTATAAGTCATGGATAAAAGCAATAGCAACATACTAAACGATCGTGTGCTAAGCTAAGGGAATGGGTCATGTCAATCAGATCATTCTACTAATGATGTGACCTCATTAATCAAATAACAACTCCTTGTTCATGGTCAGGAAACATAACCATCTTTGATCAACAAGCTAGTCTAGTAGAGGCATACTAGTGACATGTTGTTTTGTCTATGCATTCACATGTATCATGTTTCCGGTTAATACAATTCTAGCATGAATGATAAACATTTATCATGAAATAAGGAAATAAATAATAACTTTATTATTGCCTCTATTGCATATTTCCTTCACCACCATAGGGTTATACAGGAGTGTAGGGGTCATGCCACTTTTTAATGCAAACTTATGGGTGACAAATGAATGTGTGGCTCCAGAATCAAACAAAACATTCTTGGGTGCTGAATTGACATGAACGCACTCCAAAGACGACGTCCGGTCTTCTGGGCTTCTTCCGCAGTGACATGATTCACACGTCCCTTGCCATTGTTGGGCAGGTTGCGGGGAGCTTGGTTCCTTGGTGGCATTCCACGGCCTTGGCCTGGGTTCTGCGCATTGGGGCGCGGGGCGTCGGGCTTCTTGTTGGGGCAATTCTTGGAGTAGTGTCCTGGCTGTCCACATCCGAAGCAAGTGACTTGATTGGGGATGACGCCCTTGCCAGCATTGTTATTGGGGTTGTTGTAAGCTGGCCTGGGGTTGGCATACTGCTGAGGTGGATAGTTGGTGCGGGGTGCAGGAGCTCTTGGCTGCTGATAGGTTGGCTTGACCGGGGCTGGCTGCCACGGGCGAGGCTTCTGGTTGCTGGAGCTACCTTTGCTGATCATCTTGCGCTTACGAGAGTCATCCAAGGCACGTCGCTTGTCCTCAAGCATGAGTGCCTTGTTCACCGATCAGAAAGGTTGGGCAGTCACACACAACAAGCGAGTATCGCAGAGTCTGGTTAAGGCCTTCCATGAAGCGCCCTTTGGCAGCATCGGTCTTGACATCCTCGGGGCATACCTTGAGAGAACACTGAACTTGCATGTACTCCTTGACGGTGCTACTACCTTGCTTCAGGCTCGAATTCACTTCTTGATGGCCATGATTCCAGAGGGAATGTGGGCCTTGCGGAATTCTGTCTTGAAGGTGTTCCAAGTGATGTCTTGCTCAACATGCATAGCCTTGAATCCATCCCACCAAGCTCTGGCAGTCCCCCCGAGACAGTGGGCAGCATACGCCACTTTATCACGGTCCTCAGTGCATCCGACTAGTGCCAGCAGATCCTCAATGGTGCGGACCCAGTCGTGCATCCGGGGTTCAGCGATCTCGATGAAAGTGGGTGGTGCATGCTTCTTGAACTCCACCAGTGTGGAACGTCCATGGCCGTGCCCCGCCGGCTGGCGATTGACAGCTTGAGCAATCATCTGGAGGGCTGCAGTGTTGGCTTGGCGTTCCTCTCGGAAGGCTTGGAGAAGCTGAGCCATGTCCATGCTTGGAGGAGGTGGTGGGGGTGGAGTCTGACCTTGGGCTTGGTCCTGGCTGAGTCCCGCTTCAGCAGAACCTCCGGCTTCTTGCTGCTGGGTTGAGGTACCAGTACGTGTTACAACAGGCATCCTGTTGGAGTGGTCAAGGTTCAAGATTGGGGAAAGATGGGGAAAGCAACATAGATGGGATCCATAGTAAGGGGGTTGGTATGACACTAATTGTTTTCATGCAAGGGCCAAAAGGGCTAAACACATTCATTAAAGTCCAAATGGGTGATGTAGTCGTTTACAAGTTCCCGAAGGAAAGCACGACGTCCATCAAACACAGCAAAAGTAAACACAACACTACATGGTTTCATAAGAACCATTACATGGACTTGACTTCGCATAGGGGTACACGACCTATCCTACCGGAGGATTACTAACGGGCATATTCAAGTTGTGAATGATGCCTAAGTGGTGGAATGCTCGGTCGCAGTAGTCTGGCTCTTCAGGTCTTCCTCCTCTTCATCGAGAGCGGCTTTCTTCAACGCTTGAAGGGGTGGGGAGTGGAGGAGCTCAACGCGCGTTGCTTTTGCTGGTGGGGTGAAGAGCCTGCGGTAATCCCTTGCGCCATGCGGGTTCTTGTGGTGGTTCTCCATCCTTGGGGGTCTTCCGCCTCAGATGCGATTGCGGGCTGTCCAGTGGGGAGCACCTTCCTTCTTGATCCTATCCGCCTTCTCTTGTGCTTGGCGAAGAAGTGCCTTGGTCTCATGAAGTTCCTTTCGAGTTCCATTGATTCCGCGGCCAAGTGTTGCGCCAAACTATCGGCACAAAGGCTGAAGTAGGTCCGGAATCGGTGGAAGTCCTTCTTCTAATGGTGGAGCTGGTGCATTGCTCTCATCCTCGCCTTCCTTCCGATAAGGCAAGAAACGGGTTGCCAACTCGTCTCGCCATCTCTCGAAGAAGGTCTCGAGGCGCAGTGAGTGCCTTGAGGGTTGTCGCCTCGACGGCAAGAACTAGTGTTGCCATCTGGGGTCCTCAAGAACCAGCTTGTTGGAGAGTCATTGGCCTTCACGATCACTTCCACGTGATACTCCGCCTCGGCCATTGATCCAATGCTCATGGTAGGTGAAAGTGGGGCTCGGTGGAACTGGCACCTCTTGAGGCTATCCTCGAGAAGCACGGAAATCCGTGGTCGAAGTCTTCGGCACGCAGCCATCTACAAAGGTTGAATGGGAGAGGTCAATAAGGAAAATACATCTTGGGTGGGGTAAGCTTGAGAAAAGAAGAGAGGTTTAGATGGTCTCAAGTTAACTAACGCCCATGCTAACTAAGGCTTCCTACTGGTCAGGATGGCTCTGATACCAGCTCTGTGGGGACCCCGACTCGCAAGTCGTGATCACCGATTGCACGTGTACAGTGATCCCAGAGATCAATGCTCACTGAACACACAGAACTGAATAACAAGAGTCTTACATCCTTACATACCGTCTTACACAAATTATGACCATTATGGTCAAGTCTTACATCGATAAAGCCTTAAGGGCTGAACATCAAATGAAACACAAAGCAGCGGAAATCTTCGTCGATAATAGAACCCATGCCATCTGCCTTAACCCTACAGGCATTCTGACTGGGAAACGTCCTAGTTCGCATGTTCGTCTCCAAAGAACTCTTCTTCGAACTCCGGTTCTTCCATGCCTGGTCATTTAAATAACCAGTGGCAAGCCAATGAGTACTTTGAATGTACTCGCAAGCAACCCATGATTTGGTTCAAGGTACAGTAATGCATGACATAGGTAAAGTTTTGCATAAAGCTAGTTTTGAGTGCAATGACATGTTCAACAACCTATAAAGCATGCATCAAGAGAATTCAAGTAACCATGAGAACAGGTCACAGATATCAACATAAATAGAATGGGCACCAACCCATTATCATAAACAGAGTGGGCACCAACCCATCTCAATCGTGTCAAGTCCTTGGCTTGACCCAAGTCATTACCATCATCTCACTCACACGGTTGAAAACCCGGACATAGTTTAAGCAAAGCACCGCCTAACCGCCCTTGACCGTGGACACGGCTATTCAATAGTTTTACACTCTGCAGAGGTTGCACACTTTACCCACTAGATCCGGGAACTTCCGTGTCATCCACGACCAGCGGTACCTCAAGTACCGGGGTAAGCACCGATCACCGCCTTTCCTAGACGACACTAACATGGAGTCCACTCGATTGGTAGTAACCCCGTACAAACATTTCACCTCATAAAGTTGTGGAGACTCGCTCCCATATTCATCACATACCACAAGCACGGGTACCAACGGTGTGTCCGGTCTTTGTCAGAAGATGACATGGCCGCCCTACTGGCACGACCCGCCCCGAGAGAGAGCACCAACTCTCCCCCGTCACTAGTAATGCGGGCTCCAAGCTAGTATCGACCTAGGTAATCAACAATGCCCTTTCCCATATAAGGGTAGAGTGGTCGCGCATGTAGGGTTGGGACAGTCATCAAATCTTAAATCTAATCCGTTTTCGAAAACAACACACACTTGCCTCGGTACACCACTTCGTCATCAAGTGGTTACCTTTCTCATCATCTCCCTCGGGCATAAATGGCACCCGATGGGGTTTTCGAAAGTTGTTTGAAAATGTATTGTCTCCATCACATGCATATTCCCGTCCCTTTTTGCGTAGCAAACTACTTAGCATCCTATCTACTCCCATCGTCATAACCCTCATAAGGAGGTAGGGTCATGCACAATGCAAGTGTCAACGAGAAAAGTAACGGATGCAACCCACCAAAGTGGTTACCCATCCTTCATGATTCCGATGCAACAATAATAAGTGCTATATGACATGCATAAAAAGGGTTTCATAGACATGGTCAAAGGGCTGCTTGCCTGGCTCAACAAAGTCTTCGGGGTCTTCAAAGTCTTCTAGTCCAACTCCCTCGTCAGCAACGCAATCTATCGTCGTAAAATAATAACGGGAAAATAAGGCAATAATAAAACAGAAAAATCAAAGTGCTCAGAAAAATGTCAACTCTTTTTGTAAAATATTAGATGGAAATATAAGATGGGGAAACTTGCTAGTTTTGGATTTGGAGTGGTGGAACAGGAGATATGGATTTTCAGAGGCACATTTAAATGCTAAAAATCACATTTAAATATTTTCAAATTGAAGAGAGGTTGGTTGGATTTGAATGAAAGTTGCACCATTAAATAGGTTGCAATATTTGGGGATTTTAGAAATTGGAATTAATCCATTTGGACAAATATTGTTCCTGTGGGATTTTGGAATAAGTGATGAAAAGAAAAGAAAAGGGAGATCGTACACTGGGCTGTAACAGCCAGCAGGCAGCAGGCCTGTGGGGAAAAGAGGCTCAGCGAGCCAGCCACACAAGGCCAGTTTTAAACCGACGGGCGGGGCCCAGCTGCCATGGGAGAGAGAGGGGCGAGAGAGGTGAGGATGACAGCGGGCCCGCCTGTCATCTCCGACTCCATGACTGGAAGGCCGGGCGTGCTCACCGGCGACGATGCAAAGCGACGGCGAGCTCCGGCGAAAAGGGATGGCTTCAGGGGCCGCCGACGCCGGTGGGTGGTGGACTTGGCCGTGGGGTGCCTGGTTCGCCCGCGACGAGGTTCGGGCGGAGGAGCTTGGAGGCGGTGGTTCCGGCCGCTTCCGGCCGGCTGCAGAGAGGGAAACGGAGGGGAAAGAGTCAGGAGGTGAGGAGAGTTCAAATCGACGGAGAGAAGGGGCGGAGGGAGCCTGCACTCGAGATCGACGGCGACCAAGCGCGGAGCTCGGTCGATTCCGAGCACGAGGCTCTCCGGGGTGATTGGGTGGTGCGGGCGTGTTCTCGAGGCGTGAGGAGGAGGCGAATGCCACTGAGCGCCCGGCGAAGCTTATATAGCCAAGACGGTGGTCCACCGTGGACCTGTGCGCCGGCGAGCTTGTTGCCGTCGTCACGGGTCACGGGGGGCTGCTGGGTTGTGTCTGGGGTGTTCGTGGGCATCGACTACGCCTAGGGGAAGAAGAGAGAAGGAGGGGAGGGTCAGGGTGGCGTGTGAGCAGCGCCATTGGCGCGCTCGGGCGGCTCTGTTTGATAGCGCGGAGGCGCGGGGAAGGAGGAGAGAGGAGGGGGACAGCGCCGTGGCGTGTCGCGGACGTCGAGGCGCCTCGGCTGGCGCGAGGGGAAGGCCCGAGGTGGCCGGAGCCGCTAGGCGGGGCGGCTACAGGCGGGAGCGATCAGAAGCAGCTCCAGAGCGCCCATATGGCTGCCATGGCATTGTTTATGCCCTGGGGACGCGGCCAACCATGTCCAGTAGTGCCAGGGGGTAGTAAAGAAGGAGGGGGAGGCATTGGATGCCCTGGATGGCCACTGGATGGAGGAGGGAGGTGAGGAAGAGGGAGAAAGGGCTGTCCAGAGAGAGAAAGAGGGGGGTTTCACCCCTCAATTATTGAACTGGGGCTTGCCATTGTTACTGGAGGTGAAATGGGTCTAGGAGGAGCTGTGGTAAAATTTGGAGCTCTCCAAGAATAGTGAAAGGGGTAAAAACAGTGGTTTTTGCAAAATGTCAGAAGGTGCTTGATAGAGTTTTGAGCAAGCAAATGGACTCCAATTGCCATGAGGCTCCACAAGGTGAAATGACTCATATAAATATAGCCTTCCACCAATTAGGGGATTATTTGGGCAAAGTTGCCAATGCAACTTTTGTGAACCCTAGAAATGAGCAGAAATAGACTTGAGTAGATTTAGTTGAGCATAACACTTCTCCTTGATGAACCACTTTGTGTAGTGGCCTCATTTGGTCATGTGAATATGCTCACAAAAGTTGGGGTCAATGGGAGAAAGTTGGTAGTACAAAGTTGCTCAAATTTGCTTCTGGTCAGAGAGGGTTTTGAGGCACTTTGACCAAGATTTCCCCTGCTCCAACCTGTGCCATTTGGTCCAGATGCATCATTAGACAAATGAAGCATGTCCACCAAGTTTGAGCACATTTGGACATACTTGGCAATGTAAAGTTGATCAAACTTCTAATGGACAGAAATAGTTTTGAGGGTTTTGATGGTGTTATCTTGTTCTCCAAGTCATGAGACTTGGCAAGATCATCTAATATGTCATATGTGACATGATAGAATTTTCCTGGAATTTTTGGAGAATATTTCCTTTGTAAATATTTCAAAAGCTTGAAATATCCAGAAGGGTTTTAGAGGATTTGACCAATATTTTGAACATGACCATGTGTTGAAACTCTTATATATGGACAATATGTGTCCTATGAGTTTCCCTAAATTTTGTCAAATATTTTTAAAACAATAAAATAATTTTTCCCTATTAAAGACCATTTCTGGCCTTAAGAAAAAGCTTTTAAATAAAATAGTAAAACAACTTTTAAAATTATATTTTTGTGGTTTCTGGGTATCCTATATCTAATAGGAGTCAAATATATTTTTGGAAAGATTTTTACTGCACTTAATCAAGTACTTGTAGTGAAATCCTCAATTCAGGGGTTTTTGGAAAACTAAATTTAGAAAATACTTTCTGGCCAAATTATTTTTGTAAGAAAATTCTATATTGCACTATACACATGGCATGGTCATTGGTCAGGAGCTTGGGGTAAGGAGATGAAATATAGAGGGTGGAGTGGTTGACTATTAAGAGCACTTGAAGACCACATAGGGAAAACCAACACCAAATAAAAGCCAAATAAAGCAAAAAGTTTTTGTTGGACCAAATTTTCATGCTTTATTTATGAGAATGAAATGTTACAAAATGCAGGGTGTGACATCACTGGATGTGACTTCTAATGATTCCTGGAAATGGAGACATGGGAAAAAGACTGTGTTTTCAGCAAAGAAATGTTATGACTTTGTTCATCAGCCAATGCCTGTCAACCCTATTCTTAGCTGGATATGGAGGTCTTGTTGTACAATGACAATTAAAATGTTTGCCTGGCTTGTCATTATGGATAGAGTAAACACCAATGATATGATTCAGCGAAGGAAGTGGAAGATTAATGATGGGCCTGAATGTGTTCTTTGTCCCACAGGTGCACTGGAAGACAGGAATCATTTATTCTTTCAGTGCAACTTTAGTGTGAGAGTGTGGAACTACCTTCAAATTACCTGGTTGGATAGCCAGAATATGGTTCAGATTGCACATCATGCTAGGAAGGACTTCAATAAGCCTTTCTTCTCTGAGGCGGTCTTCCTCACTTGGTGGAATATTTGGAAAGTCAGGAATGACAAAGTCTTTAGGCATATCAGACCCACATTCAGGCAGTGGAGGAATGGATTTATTCAAGACATATCTCTCTTGGCTCACAGAATCAAGTCCAGACACAGAGAAGCTTTGATCAAATGGATAGATTTCCTACCTCTTTGAGGGATTCTGCATATGTACTTCTTGCTTTGTTCTAGTTAGACTTTTCTTTTTTTGTTTAGACTAGTTTGTACAGTTTTTCTTTTCTTTTCTTCTTAGTTCCTTTTCTTGAGGAACATTTCTTGTACTTTCTGTTTGAAGCTTTAATAAATTGCTGTGGGGTGTAAGCCCTGCAGTCTTCCAGGTCAAAAAAAAATTAACGCTCAAAAGTAGCAGACTTATGTGTGCATGCGACCATTGAGATAAGAAGATTAAATGAAGGCCGTTGCATGCTGTAATTAAGGATAGACATGAAGCCTATACCTACAGCACAAGTTGGTGCATTAGTCAATCAATATCGATTTAGATTAAAGGCTAAATGGATTGGAAGTGTATACGTACATCATGTACTACACTCTTTGTTTTATAGCCGATGTACACTCTTTGTTGGAAGACCGAGGGAGGACACGTGCATGCACTCACATACACAGCCAGGGCGGTTCGGGCGCAAGGGTTGGACTCGTGTCGCGCCTGCGTAAAGTTTTGTTTAACTGATTTCTTTGCTCTACCAACTGACAGGTGGGACCCAGAAACTAGGTGACAATTTAACTAGTCAACAAAGTGCCACATCGACTATGTGGCCGGTCAGTAGGGTGCAATACGGTGCTCTACGATGAGCTAGTGATCGTATAATCGACGCAAAACTATATATAGTGACCGTAAAGAGCGTATTGTTACATACGTTGACCGCCAGTGTATTTTTCTTGTTTCAAATTAAGCCATATTAATCGGAAAGGACGCAGTATGGACTACTACTAGTACTAGTACTACTTTGATGTGTCCCGTCAACTCGCCGAACGAGGAGAAGCTTGCTTACTACGCCTCTCCCTCGCCCACGCGCGCGGTGGTTCGCAGGACGAGGAGAGGGTTTTGACTACAGCGCCCTCTCCCTCTCCCTCTCCTCACCTCTCCCTCGCCCTCGCGGTGGACGTGCAGCAGTTCAATCAGTGTCAGATTGCCAGAAGCATATTGTACTGTAGTATCATCATTGTTGGACCTTCCGAAGAGGCGAAGAGCCAAGTGCAAGGTTCACACGAGTAGGAACTGTTGAACCTCCCGAAGAGGCAAAGAGCCAAGCACAAGGTTTTATAGGAGTTTTCGTCCTAGTAGGAGTGTACTACAACTATAGCGAACGATGCTACTGTATGATGCCGCCACGTCACGTATATCCAAAGTTGTCCCACCTTTTTTTTCTCAAAGAGCGTGTTGGAGCCCGTGCAACAACCACAGAAGTTGCACGTACACATAACACATTTACTAGTAATAAAGTCTAAAGGACAAATGCCAGTATGCCACACAAGTTCATCTCCAATTCATGTGATAAATTTGTGCACGACTAGTCTACATATATTCACAGCGCTACCGTTCACAATTATCGTACTCCACTTGCACGTTATAGATGGGATACATGTCCTCCTCCAGGTTCCAGTCCCAGGTGTTCTTCATGGATGGCACGATCCATAGCGGTGGGCAACGGTAATCATTGTCGCAGCTTTCTAGTCCGGTTCGACACGATGGAGACTCATCCAAGCTAAAGCGGCATAAATCAAGGATAGCGTGTCCCGGCATGTCGTTCATCCGGCGGTGCGCAGTGAAGACACAACCATGCTTCATGAACGGCAGGCCTTCCGTGTCATGCACGGAAGGTGGCATCCGCTTCACAATGGGGTAGCTATTGATACGTCTCCGTCGTATCTACTTTTCCAAACACTTTTACCCTTGTTTTGGACTCTAACTTGTATGATTTGAATGGAACTAACCCGGACTGACGCTGTTTTTAGCAGAATTGCCATGGTGTTGTTTTATGTGCAGAAAATAGAAGTTCTCGGAATGACCTGAAACTCCACGGAACACCTTAGAAAAAACAATAAAAAATCCTTGCCAAAGATGAAGACCAGGGGGCCCACACCCTGCTCACGAGGGTGGGGGCGCCCCCTGGGCGCGCCCCCTACCTCGTGGGCCCCCTAGTGGCCCTCCGACGCCAACTCCAACTCCATATATTGGCTTTCGGGGAGAAAAAAAATCAGAGAGAAGAAATCATCGCGATTTACGATACGGAGCCGCCGCTAAGCCCTAATCTTTCTCGGGAGGGCTGATCTGGAGTCCGTTCGGGGCTTCGGAGAGGGGGAATCGTCGCCATCGTCATCATCAACCATCCTCCATCACCAATTTCATGATGCTCACCACCGTGCGTGAGTAATTCCATCATAGGCTTGCTGGACGGTGATAGGTTGGATGAGATTTATCATGTAATCAAGTTAGTTTTGTTAGGGTTTGATCCCTAGTATCCACTATGTTCTGAGATTGGTGTTGCTATGACTTTGCTATGCTTAATGCTTTTCACTAGGGCCCGAGTGCCATTCACATCGGAACCTATTATGTTTTCATGAATAAATGTGTGTTCTTGATCCTATCTTGCAAGTCTATAGTCACCTACTATGTGTTATGATCCGGCAACCCCGAAGTGACAATAATTGGGACCACTCTCGGTGATGACCATAGTTTGAGGAGTTCATGTATTCACTATGTGCTAATGCTTTGTTCCAGCTCTCTATTGAAAGGAGGCCTTAATATCCCTTAGCTTCCAATAGGACCCCGCTGCCACGGGAGGGTAGGACAAAAGATGTCATGCAAGTTCTTTTCCATAAGCACGTATGACTATATATGGAATACATGCCTACATTACATTGATGAATTGGAGCTAGTTCTGTGTCACCCTATGTTATGACTGTTACATGACGAACCGCATCTGGCATAATTATCCATCACTAATCCGGTGCCTATGAGTTTTCCATATCTGGTTCTCGCTATTTACTTTTCCGTTACTCGTTATAATCACTACAAAATACCAAAAACATTACTTTTGCTATCTTTACTTTTGTTACCGTTACCACCACTATCATATTACTTTGCTACTAAACACTTTGCTGCAGATACTAAGTTTCCAGGTGTGTTTGAATTGACAACTCAGCTGCTAATACTTGAGAATATTCTTTGGCTCCCCTTGTGTCAAATCAACAAATTTGGGTCGAATACTCTACCCTCGAAAACTATTGCGATCCCCTATACTTGTGGGTTATCAAGACCTTTTTCTGGCGCTGTTGCTGGGGAGCATAGCTCTATTCTTTGAGTCACTTGGGATTTATATCTGCTGGACACTATGAAGAACTTGAAAGACGATCGAACTACTATTTCGCCCTCAACTACGAGGGGAGGTAAGGAACTGCCATCTAGCTCTGCACTTGATTCACCTTCTGTTATAAGTAAGCTTGCGACACCTAAACCTGCTACTACTATGAATTCTGATATGTCGCGTGTTATTGATGATGCCACTTCTGCTATGCATGATACTTATGATGAAACTACTTCTATGATTGATACTACAAATTGCCAGGTCTAGAGAAAGAGAAATTGTTGAACCTGAATACGATGATGATAGTGATGATGAGAATATGCCTGCTATTCCTGAGGGTTATCTTTTTGATGCGGAATCTTCTGTAGCTATTTTTGCTTGCCAGGATAGATATGAACTTAAGAGGTTGCTAGTTAAATGGAGTAAAGAATCTTTTAGAGATAGAATGAGACCCGACCCTGCTTTAGCGACTTCACCTATTTGTGTTCCTGATAAGGATTATTATGATTTTTCTGTTGATCCAGATATAATTAATTTGGTTGAATCTGATCCTTTTTATGGCTATGAATTTGAAACTGTTGTGGCACATCTTACTAAGTTAAATGATATAGCTGCCCTATTTACTAATAATGAGAGATCGTGCTATCTTTATTTACTCAAAATATTTCCGTTCTCATTAAAGGGTGATGCTAAGATATGGTTTAATTCTCTCGATCCTGCTTGTGTGCAAAGTCCCCAGGATATGATTTATTACTTCTCTGCTAAATATTTCCCTGCTCATAAGAAACAAGCTGCTTTGAGGGAAATATACAACTTTGTGCAAATTGAAGAAGAGAGTCTCCCACAAGCTTGGGGGAGGCTTCTCAAGTTACTTAATGCTTTGCCTGATCATCCTCTTAAGAAACCTGAAATACTTGATATCTTTTATAATAGACTAACTGATGCTTCCAGAGATTACCTGGATAGTTGTGCTAGTTCTCTTTTCAGGGAAAGAACACCGGATGAAGCTGAAATTCTATTGAATAATATGTTGGCAAATGAAAATAATTGGGCACCTCCCGAGCCACCTCCTGAGCCAGCTCCTGAGCCAATTACTGAGCCTATTCCTAAACCAACTCAAGAAGAGAGGTGTTCTATTTCTCATCCGAAGATATGCAAGAGGCAAAGAAATCTATGAAAGAAAAAGGTATTAAAGCTGAAGATGTTAAGAATTTACCTCCTATTGAAGAAATACATGGTCTTAATTTACCGCCTGTTGAAGAAGTATATGATCTCAGTTACTTATTCACTGAAGTGTTGGGGAACGTAGTAATTCAAAAAAATTCCTATGCACACGCAAGATCATGGTGATCGCATAGCAACGAGAGGGGAGAATGTTGTCCACGTACCCTCGTAGACCGTAAGCGGAAGCGTTATGACAACGCGGTTGATGTAGTCGTACGTCTTCACGATCCGACCGATCCAAGTACCGAACGTACGGCACCTCCGAGTTCAACACACGCTCAGCTCGATGGCGATCCCGGACCGATCCAGCAAAGTATCGGGATGAGTTCCACAAGACGACGGCGTGGTGACGATGATGATGCTCTACGGCGCAGGCTTCGCCTAAACTCTGCGACGATATGACCGAGGTGGAATATGGTGGAGGGGGGCACCGCACACGGCTAAGGAACGATCTGTAGATCAACTTGTGTGTCCTAGGGTGCCCCCCTGCCCCCGTATATAAAGGAGACAAGGGGGAGGGGGCGGCCAGCCAAGGAGAGCGCGCCGAGGGGGAGTCCTACTCCCACCGGGAGTAGGACTCCTTCTTTCCTAGTTGGAGTAGGAGAAGGGGGAAGGAGGAGGAAGAGGGGAAGGAAAGGGGGGGGGGCGCCGCCCCCCTCTCCTTGTCCTATTCGGACTAGGGAGGAGGGGCGAGCCCACCTCCTCCTCCTCCTCCTCTCCCTTAGGGCCCATGAAGGCCCAATAACCCTCGGGAGGGTTCCGGTAACCCCCCGGTACTCCGGTAAAATGCCGATTTCACCCGGAACACTTCCGATGTCCAAACATAGGCTTCCAATATATCAATCTTTATGTCTCGACCAAAGTGAGACTCCTCGTCATGTCCGTGATCACATCCGGGACTCCGAACAAACTTCAGTACATCAAAACTTATAAAATCATAATAAAACTGTCGTCGTAACGTTAAGCGTGCGGACCCTACGGGTTCGAGAACTATGTAGACATGACCTAGAACTATTCTCGGTCAATAACCAATAGCGGAACCTGGATGCCCATATTGGCTCCTACATATTCTACGATGATCTTTATCGGTCAAACCGCATAACAACATACGTTGTTCCCTTTGTCATCGGTATGTTACTTGCCCGAGATTCGATCGTCGGTATCCAATACCTAGTTCAATCTCATTACCGGCAAGCCTCTTTACTCGTTATGTAATGCATCATTCCGTAACTAACTCATTAGCTACACTGCTTGCAAGGCTTATAGTGATGTGCATTACCGAGAGGGCCCAGAGATACCTCTCCGACAATCGAAGTGACAAAACCTAATCTCGAAATATGCCAACCCAACATGTACCTTCGGAGACACCTGTAGTACTCCTTTATAATCACCCTGTTACGTTGTGACGTTTGGTAGCACCCAAAGTGTTCCTCCGGTAAACGGGAGTTGCATAATCTCATAGTTACAGGAACATGTATAAGACATGAAGAAAGCAATAGCAATATACTAAACAATCAAGTGCTAGGCTAACGGAATGGGTCATGTCAATCACATCATTCTCCTAATGATGTGATCCCATTAATCAAATGACAACACATGTCTATGGTTAGGAAACATAACCATCTTTGATTAATGAGCTAGTCAAGTAGAGGCATACTAGTGATGTTATGTTTATCTATGTATTCACACATGTATCATGTTTCCAGTTAATACAATTCTAGCATGAATAATAAACATTTATCATGATATGAGGAAATAAATAATAACTTTATTATTGCGTCTAGGGCATATTTCCTTCAGTCTCCCACTTGCACTAGAGTCAATAATCTAGATTACACAGTAATGATTCTAACACCCATGGAGTCTTGGTGCTGATCATGTTTTGCTCGTGAGAGAGGCTTAGTCAATGGGTCTGCAACATTCAGATCCGTATGTATCTTGCAAATTTCTATGTCTCCCACTTGGACTTGGTCCCGGATGGAATTGAAGCGTCTCTTGATGTGCTTGGTCCTCTTGTGAAATCTGGATTCCTTTGCCAAGGCAATTGCACCAAGATTGTCACGGAAGATCTTCTTTGGTCCCGATGCACTAAGTATGACACCTAGATCGAAATGAACTCCTTCATCCAGACTCCTTCATTTGTCTGCTTCAAGCAGCTATGTACTCCACTTCACATGTAGATCCCGCCACGACGCTTTGTTTAGAACTGCACCAACTTACAGCTCCACCGCTTAATAAAAACACGATCCGGTTTGCGATTTAGAATCGTCGGATCAAGTGTCAAAGCTTGCATCGATGTAACCATTTACAACTAGCTCTTTGTCACCTCCATATCGAGAAACATATCCTTAGCCCGTTTGGTATTTCAGATGTTCTTGACGCTATCCGATGATCCACTGGATTACTTTGGTACCTTCCTGCCAAGCTTATTGTTAAGCACGTCAGTCTAGTACACAGCATTGCATACATGATAGAGCCTATGGCTGAAGCATAGGGAACATCTTTCATTTTCTCTCTATCTTCTGCTGTGGTCGGGCATTGAGTCTGACTCAATTTCACACCTTGTAGCACGGGCAAGAACCCTTTCTTTGCCTGATCCATTTTGAACTTTTTCAAAACTTTATCAAGGTATGTTCTTTGTGAAAGTCCAATTAAGCGTCTTGATCTATCTCTATAAATCTTGATGCCCAATATATAAGAAGCTTCACCGAGGTCTTTCATAAAAAAACTTTTATTCAAGTATCCCTTTATGCTATCCAGAAATTCTATATCATTTCCAATTAATAATATGTCATCTACATATAATGTCAGAAATGCTACAGAGCTCCCACTCACTTTCTTGTAAATACAGGCTTCTCCAAAAGTCTGTATAAAACCATATGCTTTGATCACACTATCAAAGCGTTTATTCCAACTCCGAGATGCTTGCACCAGTCCATAAATGGATCGCTGGAGCTTGCACACTTTGTTAGCACCTTTTGGATCAACAAAACCTTCTGGTTGCATCATATACAACTCTTCTTCTAGAAATCCATTCAAGAATGCAGTTTTGACATCCATTTGCCAAATTTCATAATCATAAAATGCGGCAATTGCTAACATGATTCGGACAGACTTAAGCATCGCTATGGGTGAGAAAGTCTCATCGTAGTCAACCCCTTGAACTTGTCGAAAACCTTTCATAACAAGTCAAGCTTTATAGACAGTTACATTACCATCAGCGTCAGTCTTCTTCTTAAAGATCCATTTATTCTCAATGGCTTGCCGATCATCGGGCAAGGCAACCAAAGTCCATACTTTGTTCTCATACATGGATCCCATCCCAGATTTCATGGCCTCTAGCCATTTTGTGGAATCTAGGCTCATCATCGCTTCCTCATAGTTCGTAGGTTCATCATGGTCAAGTAACATGACTTCCAGAATAGGATTATCGTACCACTCTAGTGCGGATCTTACTCTGGTAGACCTACGAGGTTTTGTAGAAACTTGATCTGAAGTTTCATGATCAATATCATTAGCTTCCTCACTAATTGGTGTAGTTGTCACAGGAACCGGTTCTTGTGATGAACTACTTTCCAATAAGGGAGCAGGTACAGTTACCTCATCAAGTTCTACTTTCCTCCCACTCACTTCTTTTGAGAGAAACTCCTTCTCTAGAAAGGATCCGAATTTAGCAACGAAAATCTTGCCTTCAGATCTGTGATAGAAGGTGTACCCAACAGGTTCTTTTGGGTATCCTATGAAGACACATTTCTCCGATTTGGGTTCGAGCTTATCTGGTTGAAGTTTCTTCACATAAGCATCGCAGCCCCAAACTTTTAAGAAACGACAACTTTGGTTCTTGCCAAACCACAGTTCATGAGGCGTCGTCTCAACGGATTTTGATGGTGCCCTATTTAACGTGAATGCGGCCGTCTCTAAAGCATAACCCCAAAACGATAGCGGTAAATCAGTAAGAGACATCATAGATCATACCATATCTAGTAAAGTACGATTACGATGTTCGGACACACCATTTCGTTTTGGTGTTCCGGGTGGCGTGAGTTGCGAAACTATTCCGCATTGTTTCAAGTGTAGACTAAACTCGTAACTCAAATATTCTCCTCCACGATCAGATCATAGAAATTTTATTTTCTTGTTACGATGATTTTCCACTTCACTCTGAAATTCTTTGAACTTTTCAAATGTTTCAGACTTGTGTTTCATTAAGTAGATATACCCATATCTGCTCCAATCATATGTGAAGGTGAGAAAATAATGATACCCGCCGCGAGCCTCAACATTCATTAGACCACAAACATCAGTATGTATGATTTCCAACAAATCAGTTGCTCGCTCCATAGTTCCGGAGAAGGCGTTTTAGTCATCTTGCCCATGAGGCACGGTTCGCAAGTACCAAGTGATTCATAATCAAGTGATTCCAAAAGCCCATCTGTATGGAGTTTCTTCATGCGCTTTACACCAATATGACCTAAACGGCAGTGCCACAAATAAGTTGCATTATCATTATCAACTCTACATCTTTTGGTTTCAACACTATGAATATGTGTATCACTACTATCGAGATTCAATAAAAATAGACCACTCTTTAAGGGTGCATGACCATAAAAGATATTACTCATATAAATAGAACAACCATTATCCTCTGACTTAAATGAATAACCGTCTCGCATCAAACAAGATCCAGATATAATGTTCATGCTCAACGCTGGCACCAAATAACAATTATTTAGGTCTAAAACTAATCCCGATGGTACATGTAGAGGTAGCGTGCCGACCGCGATCACATCGACTTTGGAACCATTTCCCACGCGCATTGTCACCTCATCCTTAGCCAATCTTCACTTAATCCGTAGTCCCTGTTTCGAGTTGCAAATATTAGCAACAGAACCAGTATCAAATACCCAGGTGCTACTACGAGCATTAGTAAGGTACACATCAATAACATGTATATCACATATACCTTTGTTCACTTTGCCATCCTTCTTATCCGCCAAATACTTGGGGCAGTTCCGCTTCGATGTCGATCGCTTGCAGTAGAAGCACTCAGTTTCAGGCTTAGGTCCAGACTTGGGTTTCTTCTCTTGAGCAGCAACTTGTTTGCTGTTCTTCTTGAAGTTCCCCTTCTTCCTCCCTTTGCCCTTTTTCTTGAAGCTGGTGGTCTTGTTAACCATCAACACTTGATGCTCCTTCTTGATTTCTACCTCCGCGGCTTTTAGCATTGCGAAGAGCTCGAGAATAGTCTTGTCCATCCCTTGCATATTATAGTTCATCACGAAGCTCTTGTAGCTTGGTGGCAGTGATTGAAGAATTCTATCAATGACACTATCATCAGGAAGATTAACTCCCAGTTGAATCAAGTGATTATTATACCCGACATTTTGAGTATGTGTTCACCGACGTGAACTATTCTCCTCCATCTTGCAGCTATACAACTTATTGGAGAGTTCATATCTCTCAATCCGGGCATTTGCTTGAAATATTAACTTTAACTCCTGGAACATCTCATATGCTCCATGACGTTCAAAATGTCGTTGAAGACCCGGTTCTAAGCCGTAAAGCATGGCACAATTGAACTATCGAGTAGTCATCAGCTTTGCTCCGCCGACATTCTTAACATCATCGGTTGCATCAGCAGGGTTCGACACCCAGCGGTGCTTCCGGGCGTAATTCTTACATGCGATAATGAGGATAATCCTCGATTCTGAACCCAGTCCGTGTAATTTCTGCCATCATCTTTCAACTTTGCTTTCTCAAGGAACGCATTAAAATTCAACGGAACAACAGCACGAGCCATCTATCTACAACAAACATAGACAAGCAAAATACTATCAGGTACTAAGTTCATGATAAATTTAAGTTCAATTAATCATATTACTTAAGAACTCCCACTTAGATAGACATCCCTCTAATCCTCTAAGTGATTACATGATCCATATCAACTACACCATGTCCGATCGTCACATGAGATGGAGTAGTTTCAACGGTGAACATCAATATGTTGATCATATCTACTATATGATTCACGCTCGACCTTTCGGTCTCCGTGTTTCGAGGCCATATCTCTTATATGCTAGGCTCGTCAAGTTTAACCTGAGTATTCCGCGTGTGCAACTGTTTTGCACCCGTTGTATTTGAACGTAGAGCCTATCACCCCCGATTATCACGTGGTGTCTCAGCACGAAGAACTTTCACAACAGTGCATACTCAGGGAGAACACTTCTTGATAATTTAGTGAGAGATCATCTTAAAATGCTACCGTCAATCAAAGCAAGATAAGATGCATAAAGGATAAACATCACATGCAATCAATATAAGTGATATGATATGGCCATCATCATCTTGTGCTTGTGATCTCCATCTTCGAAGCACCGTCGTGATCACCATTGTCACTGGCGCCACACCTTGATCTCCATCGTAGCATCGTTGTCGTTACGCCATCTATTGCTTCTACGACTATCGCTACCGTTTAGTGATAAAGTAAAGCAATTACAGGGCGTTTGCATTTCATACAATAAGCGACAACCATATGGCTCCTGCCGATTGCCGATAACTTCGGTTACAAAACATGATCATCTCATACAATAAAATATAGCAACACGTCTTGACCATATCACATCACAAAATGCCTTGCAAAAACAAGTTAGACGTCCTCTACTTTGTTGTTGCAAATTTTACGTGGCTGCTACGGGCTGAGCAAGAACCGTTCTTACCTACGCATCAAAACCACAACGATAGTTCGTCAAGTTAGTGCTGTTTTAACCTTCGCAAGGACCGGGCGTAGCCACACTCGGTTCAACTAAAGTTGGAGAAACAGACACCCGCTAGTCACCTATGTGCAAAGCACGGCGGTAAAACCAGTCTCGCATAAGCGTACGCGTAATGTCGGTCTGGGCCGCTTCATCCAACAATATCGCTGAACCAAAGTATGACATGCTGGTAAGTAGTATGACCTGTATCGCCCACAACTCACTTGTGTTCTACTCGTGCATATAACATCAACGCATAAAACCTAGGCTCGGATGCCACTGTTGGGGAACGTAGTAATTCAAAAATTTTCCTACGCACATGCAAGATCATGGTGATGGCATAGCAACGAGAGGGGAGAATTTTGTCCATGTACCCTCGTAGACCGTAAGCGGAAGCGTTATGACAACACGGTTGATGTAGTTATACATCTTCACGATCCGACCGATCCAAGTACCGAACGTACAGCACCTCCGAGTTCAGCACACGTTCAGCTCGATCATGATCCCCGGACTCCGATCCAGCAAAGTGTCGGGGATGAGTTCCGTCAGCATGACGGCATGGTGACGATGATGATGTACTACCGGCGCAGGGCTTCGCCTAAACTCCGCGACGATATGATCGAGGTGGAATATGGTGGAGGGGGGGCACCGCACACGGCTAAGGAACGATCCGTAGATCAACTTGTGTGTCCTAGGGTGCCCCCTGCCCCAGTATATAAAGGAGCCAAGGGGGAGGGGGCGGCCGGCCAAGGAGGGCACGCCAAGGGGGAGTCCTACTCCCATCGGGAGTAGGACTCCCTTCTTTCCTAGTTGGAGTAGGAGAAGGGGGAAGGAGGAGGAAGAGGGGAAGGAAAGGGGGGGGGGGCGCCGCCCACCTCTCCTTGTCCTATTCGGACAGGGAGGGGAGGGGGCGCAGCCCACCTCTTGCCTCCTCTCCTCTTCTCCCTTAGGGCCCATGAAGGCCCAATAACCCCCGGGAGGGTTCCGATAACCCCCCGGTACTCCGGTAAAATGTCAATTTCACCCGGAACACTTCCGATGTCCAAACATAGGCTTCCAATATATCAATCTTTATGTCTCAACCACTTCGAGACTCCTCGTCATGTCCGTGATCACATCCGGGACTCCGAACAAACTTCGGTACATCAAAACTTATAAACCCATAATAAAACTGTCATCGTAACGTTAAGCGTGCGGACCCTACGGGTTCGAGAACTATGTAGACATGACCTAGAACTATTCTCGGTCAATAACCAATAGCGGAACCTGGATGCCCATATTGGCTCCTACATATTCTATGAAGATCTTTATAGGTCAAACTGCATAACAACATACGTTGTTCCCTTTGTCATCGGTATGTTACTTGCCCGAGATTCGATCGTCGGTATCGAATACCTAGTTCAATCTCGTTACCGGCAAGTCTGTTTACTCATTATGTAATGCATCATTCCGTAACTAACTCATTAGCTACATTGCTTGCAAGGCTTATAGTGATGTCCATTACCGAGAGGGCCCAGAGATACCTCTCCGACAATCGGAGTGTCAAAACCTAATCTCGAAATACGCCAACCCAGCATGTACCTTCGGAGACACCTGTAGTACTCCTTTATAATCACCCTGTTACGTTGTGACGTTTGGTAGCACCCAAAGTGTTCCTCCGGTAAACGGGAGTTGCATAATCTCATAGTTACAGGAACATGTATAAGTCATGAAGAAAGCAATAGCAATATACTAACGATCAAGTGCTAGGCTAACAGAATGGGTCATGTCAATCACATAATTCTCCTAATGATGTGATCCCATTAATCAAATGACAACACATGTCTATGGTTAGGAAACATAACCATCTTTGATTAATGAGCTAGTCAAGTAGAGGCATACTAGTGACGTTATGTTTGTCTATGTATTCACACATGTATCATGTTTCCGGTTAATACAATTCTAGCATGAATAATAAACATTTATCATGATATGAGGAAATAAATAATAACTTTATTATTGCCTCTAGGGCATATTTCCTTCATGAAGAACATCCCGATATCCCGACACAGGTAGTAAAGGTAAATTCTCTCTATAGATACGATAAAGCTGAAGTCCCTCCTACTAAAATTACTAGTCAGTGCTTGGATGAGTTTGATGACTTTATGTTTAAGCAAGACGACTTTAATGCTTATTTTGGTAGACAATAAAAACAGAATACCTTTATGATTAAACGCTTGGGTGATTTTATGGTTGATATTAGAGGTGAACTTAAACTTGTTAGCAAACATGCTTCTATGGTTACCACTCAAGTAGAACAAGTACTTAAAGCTCAGAAAGAAGTGCTTCATGAAATGAATAGTAAGAAAAATGATTATGCTGTTAGAGTGGCTACTAGAACTGGTAGAATGACTCAGGAACCTTTGTATCCTGAAGGTCACCCTATGAGAATCAAAAAAGATTCTCAGAGAAATAATATTGATGTACCTAGTTCTTCTAGGAGGAAGAAAAGAAAAAAAATGATAGGACTTTGCAAACTTCTAGTGAACCTATTGCTGAACCACCTGAGAATCCAAATGATATCTCTATTTCTGATGCTGAAACGCAATCAGGTAATGAACATGAACCTAGTGATAATGTTAATGATAATGTTCATGTTGATGCTCAACCTAATAATGATAATGATGTAGAAGTTGAACCTGTTGTTGATCTTGATAACCCACAATCAAGGAATCAACGCTATGATAAGAGAGATTTTGTTGCTAGGAAACATTGTAAAGAAAGGGAACCATGGGTTCGGAAACCGTCCAAGAAAAAGGATGATGAGAATTTTGAGCGCTTTGTTGAAATGATTAGACCCATCTTTTTGCGTATGCGATTAACTGATGTGCTCAAAACAAATCATTATGCTAAGTATATGAAGGATATCATCTATTATATAATTAAAACAAGAGTCAAACAATACATCACGTTCATCCACATATATTAAATTATCTTGATCATCGATTTAATATTTTCACGGTTAAGATTTGGTAGATATAGCGTTACATACAAATATAGTTGTGTGCCACAATTTGGCATACACGTAAGAATAGGTCGCCACATCTATGGTCCAAGTCACAAGTTTTTTCTATTAAAAAATATATGCCACGGACTATTAGAAGGCACGGCCATTGAAAAAAAAAACCCGATCATGGTGCCAACTATAAAGAGTCTCAGCGCCGCGCTGCCAGCTCCAGTAAAAAAACACGGCTGCCAAGCAGCTAAAGAAGGCACGACGGTCTCAAGAAAAAGGAAGAAAGCCACGGCTGCCAGCTATAGAGTCAAAACGCAAAAAAATCTTTATTTCGAATGCAAAGATTAAAAATTGGAAAGAGTTACGTACAATAATACCACGTACACACACCACAAAAAAAATCACGTACACACATTTCGATCGGAGACGTATATGTGTGATCACGTGAGAGAAGATGTGCTAAAGGAAAAAAAACATAGGGATGTGTCTCGGTATAGGAAACCGAACACGACTTGCATTATATATATGTAAAAAACCAAACACAACTTTTGCTCCGGCATGAAAAGGCACCACACATGATCACGTTATAACGTGCCAAACAAAGCCAAACACCTTCCGGCTATATGGATTTTTTTCTTCTTTTTACAAGAGGTTGTTACATGGGTTGCACCAAAGGAAAAACAATAACTTTGGATTCGAATTAGGAAAAAATATCAATACGGTACTACGAATTAATCAGTGCAGTGCAATTTTATACAATAGCAACACACCCTACTAAAAATATTATTTGTGCGTTCACTGCCATTTGATATTTTTTATAAATCTTTGCTGCCTCAACATTACCTGATAGTAAGCCAAAAATAATAATTCAATAGGTGACATTTTAACAAAATATTATTGAATTTCTCTTTCTTTTAGACAATGAGTACATTTATGAATTTTGAAAAAAAAATATATAATGGAATAACATTTTTGTTCATATTTGAACTCCATATTAAGTATATAAATAAATATACAAAATTAAGTTCAATTTTAATAAGTAACTAGGAAGTAAAAATAGATAAGCATGAAATTTAAATTGGAACTAAAATAAATAGAAAATCATATGAACTTTGCCACGTGAAATGTATCTTTTTATATTAGTATATAAAATCCAGGAATAGTCAAAATCTTGAATACTTCTAATGCTAATCTTGATTCCTCAATCCGAAACATGGAATATATAGCAAGGGAAGCAGTGATGACATCATCGTTGGATGTGTCATGCATCGATTTGTTTCGACAACAAAAAACTTGATTTCCAACACAAAAATGTTTTGGTTGTGTACGAAAAAGTTTAACATGGATCTAATAGGGACAAACAGTGGTATTCATTAATTGTTTGTCAATGGTGGTGCTCGCGGTATTAAGCATGGTCAAGCGGTACTAAAATGGAAATAAAAATTATTATGCATGCATACATAACAAATAAATCATGCATGACTCGAGTAAGAAGAATTTGTTCTGTCAGCGAGTGAGTACGTAAAATGAAATAAAACTATGTTAAGTCTAAATGGTTGAAGCAACACATTATGATGGAACGCATCATGGATTGTACCAGTTTTGTGAAATATTAGAATTTATGCAAATGACATTGGCGTGACAAAAATAATGAATGTTTTGACATGTTTGTGCGAGAATGTTCACAAATGCAAATTTATTGTATCGTAGATTGTGTCAACATATATATAAAACCATTAGAAAGTCTAGCCGCGGAAATGCGCGGGACACACTGCTAGTTAGTAATAAAGGAAAGATACCTGAAGCTGAAATTTCCACCATGCTTGCTAATTATACTTTTAAGTGTGGTATACCAAAGAAACTTGGAGATCCAGGAGTACCTACTATACCATGCTCCATTATTTGAAATTTCTCCGGTTCCGTGTTATTCGGAATGAGTTTGTTAACAAGACTTGATCAACCTTGTTAGTGGGTTCATTTTGATGATCACGAGATGGATGAAATTAGAAGCACAACCTTCTGTACCCTCTTTACATTTTCTATTATTTAGTAAAAATAAAGTAAAATAGTATTTTTTTCTGTCTGTCTCCTAACTTATCCATGCAATATAAAAATATCCCGAAAATAAAAGTCCTCAAAATGCCATGCCAATTTAATATGATTTTTTTGGGAATATTTGAGGATTTACTATGCAAAAATTACCGCGGGGGGAGCTACCACCTAGCCACAAGGGTGGAGGGCGCGCCCTACCCCCCTGCCTCGTGGGCCCATGGTGGCCCTCCTCCACTTATCCCTGCACCCATCTTCTTCCTCTGCCTCACACAAACACGAAAAACCAACTCAAGCACGAGTTCCAGCCCCCGTTGCTGTGATTTTCGATCTCCTTGCTCAAAGCACTTCTTGTAAAACTGCTTGGGGAGATTGTTCCTTGGTATGTGGCTCCTCCATTGGTCCAATTAGTTTTTGTTCTAGTGCTTTATTCATTGCAAATTTGTGCTGCATAGGTGACCATGTTCTTGAGCTTGCATGTCAAATTTATATGGTTCCAAGTAGTTCCAATGCTTTATATAGGCTTTAGGCACTTGTGGGAGTTGTTGCTATTAATTTTATTGAAGTTGGTTCAGTTTTTATTTGAAGTTACAAAAAATTTCAGAATTTTTCAGAGGAAACAATATGTTTAGGAGGATGTTCCAAGGTGGTTCTTCAAGGAAGCAAGGTCCCAGACTTGCAATACGTGATGCTGACGAGGAACCACCAAGAGACGCTCCTGTGAGGCCCTGTGAATGGCCTTCGGATAATTTTATGAATCAAGTGGGAATCAAAGAAGAATTTAGCGCATATTTGTGTAACGCTGGTCTTGAGGACTTTGAAGCTGACAAATGCCCCCAGTATCATGATCTCACAAGTTCATTTGTGAGGAGGTTTGAGTTTTCATCTTCGCATAATTCTCCTTCAGTCATGTTTGACCTTTATGACAAATCTTATACCATGGACTTAGAGGATTTCACTTCTGCTTGCAAACTTCCATCTTGGGGTAATGTCAGGGATCCCCCTAAATCTGAATATAGAGACTTTCTTGCTAGAATAACTGTGGGGAATCTAGAGATATAACACAAGCCACTATAGGGAGCGTTCACTTTACTGCTATACATTATTTTGCTCTCTTCATAGGTAGATGCATAAATGCTAAGGATGAAGCATGTCACATGTGTGTCCCTGATCTCAGCATTCTCAGGAGTGCTGTGTTAGGATACCAATCTTATCATATGGGAGCCATTGTAGCTCGCAGGTTGCATCAGAACAGACATAACGGAGATTTCTTTGGAGGTATTTATGCAACCCGCTTAGCTAATTTTCTTGAGATAGACATTCATGAGGGTGATATGGAGTAACCCCCTTCTTATTTAGATTTTGATTCTATGGTTTCCCATCAGTTTATTGAGAGGACTGAACCACCTCTCCAGTATCGACTTATCTTTAACAAACGTCATGTAGTCCATATTGCTCTTCCTGCTCCTGCCTTCTTTGATTCTCAGACAAAAGGAAGATATATTATTACCATAGAGGAGGCAGATGAGTATGAGAGGAGAGCGGAGGCTGCTCGACGCCACGCTATAGCTCAGGCGGCGATAGCCGCTGCATCACAGTATGACCCCAGCTTCACCTATGGGTATCCGCCAGGCTATCCCTGGCAATAGACCAACTTAGGCCAAAAGCCTAAGCTTGGGGGAGTACGTATTTCCCATCGACATTACATTCATGTTCACACACACTCATTGCTAGATGTCGGTACTCATACTCTTTCACTGTAATATGCATGCTAGTTTATTTCCTTTTTATTGCTTTCTTCTTGTGGTTTTGATAAACCTTAAGAAAAAACCAAAAAATTAGTAGTAGCTTATTTCTTTGCTGTAGTAATTAAAAAGAAAACCCAAAAAACTATTTCCCATTCTTCTTTTGCTTGTTGGGACCTTTCCCGTGTAAATATTTTTTATTTCTTTTCTTTGGGGGTCGGTAGGAGAAGACCATGATTAAATTGCTTAGTGGCTCTTATATGCATGATTGTTTATTTAACTTAGAGCCCATATTACTTGTCTTCTCTCTTGAGTTGAATGTTTGCAGATTCCAGCTTAGTCCAATGCACGTGCACTCTTATTATTATACACATCGTTCGGTCGTACAAGTGAAAGGCAATAATGATGATAATGATGGACTTATTGGGATGAGAAAAGCTGGTATGAACTCGACCTCTCTTGTTTTTGTAAATATGATGATTCATCGTTCCTGAGTCAGCTTTATGAAGTAAACATATTTGCAATGACATTTAGAGATTATAGTTGCTTGTGCCATGCTTGATTAGCTATGAGTTATAATGGTTTACCTTGCGTGCCAGCATGCTATTAGAATGATTATGATGTGGTATGATGGGATGGTATCCTCCTTTAAATGAATTGAGTGACTCGACTTGGCACATGTTCACGCATGTAGTTGAATCAAATCAACATAGCCTTCATGATATTTATGTTCATGGTGGATTATATCCTACTCATGCTTGTACTCGGTGTGAATTAATTTTAATGCATGTTTACGATTGTTGTCGCTCTCTCGATTAAATCGCTTCCAGTCTTTTGCTAGCCTTCACTGTACTAAGCGGGAATACTGCTTGTGCATCCAAACTCCTTAAACCCCAAAGTTGTTCCATATGAGTCCACTATACCTACCTATATGCGGTATTTACCTGCCGTTCCAAGTAAATTTGTATGTGCCAAACTCTAAACCTTCAAATAAACATTATGTTTTGCATGCTCGAATAGCTCATATGTCAACTAGAGCTGCCCTTATCTTCTGTGTTAGGCGGGTTATTCTCAAGAGGAGTGGACTCGACTCCTCATTCACGAGAAAATGGTTGGTAACCGGGATGCCCAGTCCCATGCTTTATGCAAACTAAATCAAAATAACTGCAAACAAAACTCCCCCTGGGACCCGTTGAATGTTGGAGGCACTCGTTGTTTCGAGCAAGCCATGGATTGATGCTTGTGGAGGAGGGGGAGTATAAACTTTACCATTCTGTTTGGGAACTGCCTATAATCTATTTAGCATGGAAGATATCATTGTCTTTTAGTTATTATGTTGACAATGAAAGTATGCTGCTCAAAATATAATTTATCTCTATTTCAAAACCGAGCTCTGGCACCACTACAAATCCCTGCTTCCCTTTGCAAAGGGCCTATCTATTTACTTTTATGTTGAGTTTTATTTGGTATGACTTGATTGGATCTCTTTTACCATGAATTAAAATGTTTAGTCAGTCCTTGGTCTTTAAAGGTGCTCTGCATTTATGTTTTGCTGTCTCAGAAAGGGCTAGCGAGATACCATTTTGTTATATCATGTTATGA
This sequence comes from Aegilops speltoides, assembly GCA_021437245.1. Taxonomy (NCBI): domain Eukaryota; kingdom Viridiplantae; phylum Streptophyta; class Magnoliopsida; order Poales; family Poaceae; genus Aegilops; species Aegilops speltoides. The sequence continues at coordinate 64,331,631 of CM038143.1, forward strand.
TTATTTTGAGAAAGTGTTGTCATCCGAGTTTTATTATTATGGCTCGCTAGCTGATTATGCTATTGATATGAGTAATTGTGAGACCTACGTGTTATTGTGAGTATGGTTAGTTCATAATTTTTGCTAAAACTTGAATGTTGTCTTTTCATGTTTACAACAACAAGAGCAAACAGAGTTTGTAAAAGTTTTTCATTTTCTCTTTTAGTTTGTCAACTGAATTGCTTGAGGACAAGCAAGGGTTTAAGCTTGGGGGAGTTGATACGTCTCCGTCGTATCTACTTTTCCAAACACTTTTGCCCTTGTTTTGGACTCTAACTTTTATGATTTGAATGGAACTAACCCGGACTGACGCTGTTTTCAGCAGAATTGCCATGGTGTTGTTTTATGTGCAGAAAATAAAAGTTCTTGGAATGACCTGAAACTCCACGGAACACCTTAGAAAAAACAATAAAAAATCCTCGCCAAAGATGAAGACCAGGGGGCCCACACCCTGCTAACGAGGGGGGGGGGCGCCTCCCTGGGGGTGCCCCCTACCTCGTGGGCCCCCTGGTGGCCCTCCGACGCCAACTCCAACTCCATATATTGGCTTTCGGGGAGAAAAAAAATCAGAGAGAAGAAATCATCGCGTTTTACGATACGGAGTCACCGCCAAGCCCTAATCTCTCTCAGGAGGGCCGATCTGGAGTCCGTTCGGGCCTCCGGAGAGGGGGATTCATCGCCGTCGTCATCATCAACCATCCTCCATCACCAATTTCATGATGCTCACCGTTGTGCGTGAGTAATTCCATCGTAGGCTTGCTGGACGGTGATGGGTTGGATGAGATTTATCATGTAATCGAGTTAGTTTTGTGAGGGTTTGATCCCTAGTATCCACTATGTTCTGAGATTGATGTTGCTATGACTTTGCTATGCTTAATGCTTGTCACTAGGGCCCGAGTGCCATGATTTCAGATCTGAACCTAGTATGTTTTCATGAATATATGTGTGTTCTTGATCCTATCTTGCAAGTCTATAGTCACCTACTATGTGTTATGATCCGGCAACCCCGAAGTGACCATAATCGGGACCACTCCCGGTGATGACCATAGTTTGAGGAGTTCATGTATTCACTATGTGCTAATGCTTTGTTCCGGTTCTCTATTAAAAGGAGGCCTTAATATCCCTTAGTTTCCAATAGGACCCCGCTGCCATGGGAGGGTAGGACAAAAGATGTCATGCAAGTTCTTTTCCATAAGCACGTATGACTATATACTGTATACATGCCTACATTACATTGATGAATTGGAGCTAGTTCTGTGTCACCCTATGTTATGACTGTTACATGACGAACCGCATCCGGCATAATTATCCATTACTAATCTGGTGCCTACGGGTTTTCCATATACTGGTTCTCGCTTATTTACTTTTCCGTTGCTACTGTTACAATCACTACAAAATACCAAAAACATTACTTTTGCTATCTTTACTTTTGTTACCGTTACCACCACTATCATATTACTTTGCTACTAAACACTTTGCTGCAGATACTAAGTTTCCAGGTGTGTTTGAATTGACAACTTAGCTGCTAATACTTTAGAATATTCTTTGGCTCCCCTTGTGTCGAATCAACAAATTTGGGTTGAATACTCTACCCTCGAAAACTGTTGTGATCTCCTATACTTGTGGGTTATCAGCTGTCCCCGATGAAAAGCGAGTACTCTCCAAGAGTGTTCCTCGGCACCCACGTAGCACCACGGGGATCGAACTCGGCGCCGTTCATCTGGTGCACGTGGCAACCCAGATCTGGACACATGGTGACGTACATAGTCAAGGTCCATGCATAATAATGTTGTGCTCAAATATGGCGGTCGATGTCTTGTGCAACAAATAGTACTACTCGGTATAGAGGAAGTAAAATAACCGGCTTATTATATATAGCCACTCTTGGCTACATGGATGAGATAGTAAGACATGGAAAAACAAAAATGGTTGTAGCTAGCGGGTTCAAGTCTTCAAGGGCCTAGCTAGCTATCGCGTCCTCAAGGTAAAAAGTACTCCTACTAGTACTACTAAGTATACTACTAGTACAACAATGAAAGAGAAGGCGAGAGGGTTAAAAATGGAATACGGGTAGATGGTGACGGTCCGATCGTGGTAGATTGTGTGACCATGTTGCACATCAGTGGTACCATGGGGAACGACTGCTAAGATAGTTGATCCCAATATGCCAAAGTCGGCTACAAGGTTCCAGGTTAGACCGAATCGTGGATGCAAATGCACATCTAGGATCAGCGATCTTATTTTGATCGGGGGATGACTGGTCCCTACAAAATAATGGAGTACCGTTAGGGATGCAAATGATGGTTTGTGCATTCCGTTTGTAATCTTCCGTACCGTAGGATGGCAACCAGATGAAACAAGTCCCCTGGCTTGTCACCGCGAAGATGCGACCTAGATGGCGCACGGCGTCTTCGAACGTGTAGGGGTACAAATCTGCCGCCGCCAACATGCGCCAGCCTCTGCCGTTACTGCCTCTTGCATTGATGCAATCCTTATGTCGAACACCATGATGAGATAGTAATCATCTTAGCCGCGTCGCTTTGTCGGCGGGTCCGCAATTGCTATCTTCTTCAATCTCATGTAGGTATCATCTTACGTATTCAAGCCCAGCCAGTCCGGAAGGCCGATCCCAATGGTGGAGAAGGGGTCTACCTGAACGGCCGCACTGCTGTGGATGTTGTGGTGGTATCCGGCCCGAGGTATGCAAGCTAATCTTCATTGGCACCGACCTAGACCTATATATAAGACGGTGGGCAGCGGAGAAATTATGGGATGGAAATGGAATCACTAAGTACTACATGATCAAACTCCATTACTGACCTGCTCATCGGACAAAATCCGACTACCTCTCAATGTCGGCAACTCTAGCGGAGTCAACGTGCAACCATGGCCAGGGAGTGGTGGACTATTCGACGGATTGTCCCATAGAAGAACCTTCTCTTCGGGGGGAGGGGAACTGGCAAGGAGGAGATAAGAGCGTAGTAACCGCAGGGCCTCGTCCCTTCCAACTGTAGATCGTTCCTCAGCGAAGGGGTGAGGCTATTATTTACTACTAGTACTAGCATTATGGAACGTTATGGGATTGCATTATACTATAAATAATAGCACTAGTAAGAAATTTTTGGCACTAGATACTACCTCCGTCCTGGTTTATAGGTCCCCTTTATAGTTTGTGCCAAATTTTGAATAAAGATTAACAAAATTTTAATGCATGTCAAGAAAAATTATCTCATTGGATTCATATTTGAACATAGTTTTCAAAAATATAATGTTTGGTGACATGCATGAACATTTTTTTAGTTTAAACTATGGTCAAAATTTAGCACGAAATACAATGGGGACCAATAAACCCGGATGGAGGTAGTAGTAGTTTTTGGCGTGGATTAAGAAATTTTGGGTATGTTTTTGCCATTTTTTGTACACGCCAACTAGTGTCAAAAAACGTCTTACATTATGTGACGGAGGAGTATGTACTCGTACTGTAGCAGTACTATACTACTTTTCTCAACTGGTAGTGCGATGTACTGTACTTCTAGTCTAGTCTAGTATAGTGCACCAGTTTTGAACTCTTGAATCTGAGGGCCAAGGAGCTACAGTTGGAAGTGGAGGGTACTACTGTTCTCTAGAACCATCGCTGTACTATCAATGCAGGGGAAGTACACCTGCGTTGCGGCCTAGTGGGTACTCTCGGTGCTCTATTCAGCCGCTCCTCTCACGTAGCTGGCCTACTCAGCCGCTCCTCTCACACACACACTAGCAGCCTGTTTATCAGCGACGGTTACTGCGGAGGCAGAACATTTGAGTTATTTGATACAGCGAGACTAGGCTTTTCGCTTCCATTTGTGGAGGTGTAATGGATCTCATCGAACTTTGTTAGTAGTTCCTTCTTTATGAATGAGATGAAGCAAAGCTTTTGCCTCAGTTTCAAAAAGAACACGTCAAGAGGAATTTCTTTTATAGTAGAGCCGATAATGGAGTGAAGTCCATGCGTGCAATGCCACAAGCTACAGAGTAGTAGTAGAGCACTTTACGTACAGAGCCATATTGCACAGTTCCCAATGCCCCGCCAGGCTTTTCCGGCTCCTCGGGCTTAATTGGGAGGCGCTAGTTTAAATATGCTAGTAGCTGATGAGGAAGTTGCAAGCAAGGTGCGGCTAGGGCGAGCACGCGAGCCACGGGATGCTGGGAAGGAAAACATGTTCACGTGGCTAGGCTATCCAGTGCACCCAGATTGTGGGGCCGCACGTCTGTTTGACTTCAAAACTCAAACTACCCATGTAAAATATTGGCTCCCAGCGAAGTGTAGTAGTACTACTTTAAAAAAACGGCTGCCGTGCGTTCGGCCGGGATCGAACCCACAAAACAAGGTATACACTCCCGCGACCACTAGTAGTACTCATTGGAGTACAATGCAACCTAGAATCGCCTTTTGTCTCTAGTAGTACGTACATTTTTCCTTACAAGAAACCCCTAATAATGCAAGAAACCACTAAAATGCCAAGAAACTACTACCACTTGCATACGTGGCAGTCTTAAGATAAGACTACCTTATCAACCATTATACGTGCTCTTACCAACAAAAATCCTTGAGTGACCTCCTACCTCCAGCCCGTCCACCTAGTCATCCTCGGCCATGGGACGCAGCTACCTCCGCCGGCAGAAGGCGAGGTCAAAACCGCCGGTGGTGCAGAGCCCATGTTGCGGCAGCCCGGATGCCAGCTCCGTCCGGCGCTTGCGGCCGCTAGCTAGCCAAGATATCTCCGTCCGGCTGCTTGTCTGCAAGGTTTGCTAGCTAGATTGGCACGGTAGTGCGGCGGCTTGCTTACGCGCGCCGCGCTAAGGCCAGCCATCTGGCTCGAGCGAAGGCCAGTGTGGCAGCTTGCTCGCTCGTGAGTCACGCTCGGGCCAGGCTGCCAACCCATGCAGAGGCCAGCGCGGCGTCCGGCCCGTCCGACGGAGCGGCGGCCAACTCACTCATCACCGGCGCCACCGACGAACACGCATCAATACTGTTTAAAGTAATGTTCAAGAAAATAATGATTTGAGGGGGAATAACAGGATAGAAGGTCAGATGTGGGTCCCTCGTGTCAACAGTCAAACAAATCGTGTTGGTTTAAGCTGCCTCGTCAGCACGGACGTGTGGGCCAGCCCAGTCATAAATGGGTTTAAACGAACCTAATCGGTAGGAGTACTAGGTAGTAGTTTTTGGCGCGGATTAAGAAATTTTGGGTATGTTTTTGCTATTTTTTGTACAATAGATTCTTCCTAGGGCTGGTTGAAAGTGGTAGTTTTTTGTGAAATACTCTACATATTGTAAGTAGGAGTGAAAGTTAAGCTTTGGAAGTCAATAAGCAAGGCTAGTTACATAGTGCATATGTGTACATGATTTAAAGTAAATATCAACCACGAGTGACTAATATCTTGATGGAAAACTCGAAACTATAGAATACTAGGAAAAAAATGCATTGTTGGAAATACTAGCAATGTTCATGTCCATTGCAATGAATCATAATTAGAATAATACTTATTCACAAACTTGGTACAAAACACCCTAATTTTGATATACATATGTCACTAGAGATATATTATGTTTCAATTAGAATATATTCCTTGAGCTGTTTTGGTGAGGTCAGGGAGGGATGTGGTTGGTTTTAAGATACTAATTATGGGTTTTTCTGCAAATTGGTGGACAAGTGGGATGTTGGTGAGAAAAAGCAACAACTTACCTGTGGGGACCCTGACTCATAAGTCGTGATCACCGAATGCACGTGTATAGTGATCCCAGAGATCAATGCTCACTGAACACACAGAAGCTGATAAACAAGAGTCTTACATCCATACATACCGTTTTACACAAATTATGACCATTATGGTCAAGTCTTACATTGGTAAAGCCTTAAGGGCTGAACATCAAATGAAACACAAGCAGCGGAAATCTTCGACGATAAGTAGAACCCATGCCATCTGCCTTAACCCTACGGGCATTACGATTAGGAAGCGTCCTAGTTCGCATGTTAGTCTCCAAAGAACTCTTCTTGAGCTCCGGTTCTTCCATGCCGGTCAATTAAATAACCGTGGCAAGCCAATGAGTACTTTGAATGTACTCGCAAGCAACCCATGATTTGGTTCAAGATACAATAATGCATGATATAGGTAAATTTTTGCGGAAAGCTAGTTTTGAGTGCAAAGACATGTTCAACAACTTATAAGACATGCAACCAGTAACCATGAGGACATGGTACAGATATCAACATAAATAAAGTGGGCACCAACCCATCTCAATCATGTCAAGTCCTTTGACTTGACCCAAGTAGTTTTATCAACACACACACACGCACGTTTGTAAGAATCTGGACATAGTTTAAGCAGCACCGCCCAACCGTCCTTGACCGTGGACACGGCTATTCGAATAGTTTTACACTCTGCAGAGGTTGCACACTGTACCCACAAGATCCGGGGAACTTCCGTGTCATCCACGACGCGCGGTACCTCAAGTACCCGGGGTAAGCACCCGATCACTACCTTTCCCTAAACGACACTAACATGGAGTCCACTCGATTGGTAGTAACCCCCGTGCCCAACATTTCACATCATAAAATTGTGGAGCATCGCTCCGATATTCATCACATACTGGCACGGGGTACCAACGGTGTGTCCGGTGCCCCATAAAAAGTTTCTTGGCCGCCCTACCTGGCACGACCCCGTCCCGAGAGAGAGCACCAACTCTCCCCCATCACTAGTAATGCGGGCTCCAAGCTAGTATCGGTCTAGGTAATCAATAATGCCCTTTCCCATATAAGGGTAGAGTGGTTGCGCATGTAAGGTTGGGACAGTCATCAAATCTTAAATCTAATCCATTTTCGAAAACAACACACATACTTGCCTCGGTACACCACTTCGTCATCAAGTGGTTACCCATCTCAACATCTCCCTCGGGCATAAGTGGCACCCGACGGGGTTTTCGAAAAGTCTTTTGAAAATACTTTGCCTCCTTTACCATGCATATACCCGTCCCTTTTTGCGTAGCACTACCTTAGCATCCTATCTACTCCCACCGGCATAACCCTCATAAGAAGGTAGGGTCATGCACAATGCAAGTATCAACGAGAAAGTTCGGGGGCAAGCCATCAAGTGGCTACCACCTCATCATGATTCCGATGCAGCAATAATAAAGAGCTATATGTCATGCATAAAAAGGGTTTCATAGACATGGTCAAAGGGCTGCTTGCCTGTTTTAACAAAGTCTTCGAGGTCTTCAAATATCTCTGGTCCATCTCCGAGCATTTCGTCTACTTCGTCAACTATCGTCGAAAGCAACCATAATAAGCAACCTGCAAGGCAGAAAATAAAATGCTCTAAAAATGTGAGTTGGACTTTTCGGGATACCTCTGGTCATATGAGGGATGACCAAAGTGGTTTCATTGGAAATGGATCAATGGATATCTCTGAACATTTCAATATGATGGAATCAAGGGTTTGATGGATCCACAAGTTGTACACAGAATGCCATTTTATAAAAATGAGTAAAAGTACCCATTAATTCAGGCATGATTTTAGACACATTTAGAAATTGGTTTCACTGGATTTGGAGTTGAAATGAATACAATATGGATTTTTGAAGTGGACTTATGTGGATAAATGACCTTTTAAAATGGTTCAGTGAAAACCAGGGACAACAAAAATGTCCACTGTGGCCAATTAAATATAGCTTGATTTATGGAGCCACTGGAAATTTGAATCATCAAATTTGGAGTCCATTTGACTTATTTATGGACTTTATAAGTTTTACAGGAAAAGAAAAAAGGAAAGGGAAATGGTTTTACCCTTATCCAGCGCTCTGGGCGCAGTTTAGCAGTGGGCCGGCCCAGTGGCTCAGCTGCGCTGGCGACAGGGGGGTGATGTCGAAGACGGCTTCACGGGAGGGCGCTTTCACCATGGAAATGCGGGAGTAGCGCGGCCCGCCTCCACTTATGCGAGCGAGCAGGTGCGCGGTGGAGTTTTAAACCTGACAGGCAGGGCCCCCTGTCAGGATGTGAGGCTGACCGACGGGCCCCACGGCCGTCGTCGTCAAACTCCGTGCAGAGAGGACGGCGAGCTCACCGGCGTCGCTGTGGTCGACGGCGAGGCGATCCGAGGGCACCGGCGTGCTCAGGGAGGAGTCGCCGTTCAGGTGGAGGTGGAGGCGGTCGCCGGAGCGCAGGGGTTCGCCGGCGACGAGGAGGACGGCGGCAAAGCTGGAGGAGTTTGCCCGGTCGATTCGGCTGCGAGCAGTCGGGAGAGAGAGGGAAATGGTCGAGAGGTGGCGGTTCGGATCGAGAGAGAGAGGGCAAGGAAGGCCTGTACCACGAGATCAACGGCCGACCGAGGCGGCGGAGCTCCGGTCGATCCCGAGCATAGAAGCTCTCCGAGGCTGATTGGGTGGTGCAGGCGCGTGCTAGGGGGTGTGAGAAGGAGTTGGATGGCACGAGAGAGACCTGGGGCGAGCTTAAATAGCTGCACGGTGGTCCACCGTGGACCTGTGCGCCGGCGAGGTCGTTGCCGTCGCCACGTGTCACGGGGGCCTGTTTGGTTGTGTCTGGGGTGTTCATGGGGGTCGACTACGCCCAGGGGAAGAAGAGAGAGAGGGAGCAGGGGGCCAGAGGCACCGCGCGTGTGAGCACGTTCACTGGTGCGCTCGGGCGGTCGCCGCGCGTGCGAGCTGGGGCGAGAGGAGGGAGAAGGAGGTGGGGGCCAGGGGCGTGGCATGCTGCGGACATCGAGGCACCTCGTCGGGCGCACCGGGGAGGCCCAAGGTGGCCGGGAGTGCTTGGCAGGGGGCGGCTACGGTCTTGAGGCGCAAGATGGCAGGCTCAGGCGTGCATATGGCCGGCATGGCCATTTTTCCAACGCTCTAGGCTTGGCTTCTAGTGTCTGGGGGCTCTAGGGGGAAGTAAACAAATGGGGGGTGGCCTTGGATGCCCTGGTGAACCACTAGGAGAAGAGAGAGGTTGAGGGAGAGAGAGAAAAGGCTGTCCAGAGAGAGAAAAATGAGGTTTTACCCCCCCCCCCCCAATATTTGAGCTATGGACTTGCCATTGCTACTGGAGGTGCAAGGGGATTCTTAGGGGCTGTGATAAAAAGTTGAGGTCATGGAGAAGAGTGGAAGTGGTAAAAATGATGATTTTGGAAAAATGGCAGAAGGTGTATGTTGTTGGTTTGGGCAAGAAAATTAATTCCAATTGCCATGGGAATTAACAGGATGGAATGGCACATGGAAGTAGGGGGTTCCACCAGGTTTGAGCTCATTTGGGCAAAGTAGCCAATGCAACTTTTGTAAACCCTAGAAATCAACAGAAAGGGGTTTTTCAATATTTAGTCATCCAAAACTATTCTCCTAGATGCACCACTTGGTGTAGTGTCACCATTTGAGTTGCTGAACATGTCCACAAAAGTTGAGATCAAGAGGAGAAAGTTTCCAATGTAGAGTTGTTCAAATTTGGTTCCGGACAGGAATGGTTTTGAGGCACTTTGATCAAGTTAACTTGTTCTCCAACTTGTGCCATTTGGTCTAGATTAATTATTAGACCATTTTAGCATGTTCACAAGGTTTGAGAGCATATGGACATGTTTGGCAATGTAAAGTTGCTCAAACTTCAAAATGGACAGAAATGGTTTTGAGGGGATTTGATGATGTTATCTTGTTCTCCAAGACATGAGACTTGGTAAGATCACCAAATATGTCATATGTGACATGATAGAATTTTCTTGGAATATCTGGAGAATATTTCCTTTGTAAATATTTCAAAAGCTTGAAATATCCAGAAAGGGTTTTTGAGGGATTTGACCAATATTTTGAACATGACCATGTGTTGAAACTCTTATATATGGACAATATATGTCCTATTAGTTTCCCTAAATTTTGTAAAATATTTTTGAAACAACAAAATAATTTTTCCCTATTAAAGACCATTTCTGGCCTTAAGAAAAAGCTTTTAAATAAAATAGGGAAATAACTTTTAAAATTATATTTTTGTGGTTTATGGGTATCCTATATCTAATAGGAGTCAAATATATTTTTGGAAATATTTTTACTACCCTGAATTAAGTACTTGCAGTGCAAACCTCAATTTAGGGGTTTTTGGAAAACTAATTTTTGAAAATACTATTAGGCCAAATTATTTTTGTAAGAAAATATTTTTATGTCCTACACACATGGCATGATCATTGGTTCAAGAGTTTGGAGCAAGGAGATGAAGTATAGGAGTTGGAGGATTTATTTGATTTTTAGAGCACTTGCAAACAGCAGACAAACATTCAATCAAAGCAAAGACAAAACACTCAAAGGTTTTTGTCAAACCACATTTTAGCATGATTTATTGACTTAAGTCTTGTGGCATGAAAATCAGGGTGTGACAGACCTACCCCCCTTACAAGAATCTCGTCCCCGAGATTCCCAGACTAGGCGCGGAAAGGAGTATGGAAACTTGGATTCGGGGTAGTCTTCACGTTCTCATACTGCTTCTGCTTCCGTGTAGTGCTCCATTGAGCTTGAAGTACTTGCTGGTGTGGCTCCGTGTATGACGCTCTTCTTGATCCCGGTTGCTGAGGGGTCTCTCGCGTTAGGTCAGGTTGAACTAGGGGTCGATGGCTAGGTGGTCAATGCCCTTGTAGAGATCGGGCAAGTTAGGAAGTTGGAAACACTTCCGGGGTTGTGATGCATGGAAAGCGTTGCGCTCATCAGGTAACTCAGGTGGTAACTCTAGCTGGTAGCCATCTACTCTTCGTCTTGAAGGGATCTCAGAGGGGGTTATTAAATCTTGGTGTGGGTCTCCTTGTCATGGAAATGCTTGGTTCCTTAGAGAGAAGTGGCTTGCAGATATGCCTGGTCTTCGATGCGGAGGTTTACTTCTTGAAGATGGTGGTTGTGCAGTCCTTCTTCCTTGACATGGCGGTCTTCAGATGTTCCCTGACCAGCTGAACGGTCTTTCTTCCGCCTTCGGGTGGACAAGTAGGTCACCAAATGATGATGACAACTATCTTGTCTAAGCACTCCATGAAGACTTGTTCACGGGGTACATAAAGTGGGCTGAGGCATTGGTGGTGGTCATGGTTGAGTATCGGCCAAGGTCTTATGATCTAGAACCAAAGCCTGTGGTCATGTTCTGACCATGTTATGGCTTGGTAGGGCTTAAGGGTTTCAAGGATCTAGTGTGTGAGTGAACATTTATCATCTTATCCTTGAGCACAGTTTCTGAGATGCCAATTGTTCTATCTAGTCCTTTGAACAAATGACCTTATACTACCGAAAGCATCAAGTCTTGCAGGCCAGCTCCAATCATCACTCATGTTATCCATGTCCACATGACCCTCGAGAGGAGGTCTAACAAAATCATATATGTCTACAATCCCCAAACTCGTGTGTGTGGCTACCCCTAAAAATCCATGGGTAGAGCATATAAGCTGCTAAGCTTGAATGTGACAACCCAAGTGCTCAGCCTATTCTTCCAAGGTCCAAGGTAGTGCATCTCTATCCTAAGGAAACACGTCGTAAGCCACTCCAAGATCTTGTTTCCTTCCTGTGAATCAACTCCAGGAGCCCATTAACTACCATTAATCACTACGTGATCCATTAATCCCACAAATCCAATGTCTATGGTGTTCCACATGATCTCCTAATGTTCCTATAATCCCCAGATACTTGAAAGGGCTATTTTTGCTATAGTCAGACCACCGATTCCCATTGTCATGGTCAAGTAAACTCCAAGGTCAAGCTCATATAGAACCCTAAATAAACTCCGACAATTAGTCCAATCTCCTAGTTTATCGTCCACCGAGAAATATGGTATCATGATCGAGATCATCAGTCTAAATCCAATTTACTTCGAACCATGTAGACTTACTCAGCATCTATACTCAACTAGGATCACCTATTTAAATCCAAATCTTGTGTCGAACGAGGATTCCTACATGTTCCCCAAGTCATTTACGTAATATCAACTGTCTCCTATCAATATCCCATGGCTAAGTTAAATCCAAACACTTCCAAGAATTTCAGCTTGCGATCATAATTGTCCTATAAATCCAATCTACTCAGGGGTAATGAAAGCTATGCTACTCTATAATCATGATCCCACCAAGTTCATCTACCAACATGGTAGCCTTATAACCCACCAAATAGTCTCGGACGATTCCTCAAAGTTATTGATATAAACTCACCAAGTCATCTGTCCTCAAATCCTATATCCTCAAACTGGTCTTCCCTATGGCATCGTCAGTCCTGGTGCTATATTAGGATGATAATGTGCTTGTTCACTATGTCCACTAGTTCCATAATGAACCCAGTGTTGTGCGAGGTTTACAGAGGCTTAACTGGTTCTCTTGCAATTCTGTGGGTTAAGCACATGGTTAAGGATTCGAGCTAGGGTATTTCGTGAAGCCTCGAAGGGTCTAGGAATGGGTCTCTAATCTTGAGGGGAAACCATAACTCTAAGGGGTTGCACTTGTTCGAGGAGGTTGTAGCAAAAGTCTTCAGTGCTTGTTGGTCGCCGAGGTGGAATCCTTGGTGCATATTGTCTTGCTTGTCTTCAGTTGAGGAAAGCGATGAGAGGGGAAAGCAGCATAGAGGAGGGGAATGCCTAAAGGGGGTTCTATAGTGCAAGTGCAAACAAACAAGTGCCAAAGGGCCAAACAGAAAAAGCAAGGTAAGGAAGGCGATATAGTCGCATACTTGTCGCCTAGGGCAAAAGTGCGACCTATATCAAAACACAAACAAATAAAAACAAGCAACACACAATCATGGTTCTATTCGAACTATCATACGGACTCGACTGCGCATAGGGGGTACACGACTCATCCTACCCTAGGGGTTCTCGGACTCAGTAGTCGTGCCTTGTGCTTCATGCAGTCTTCTGAGTTTCCCTCAGGTGTCGCTACGTCTCTTATTTGATGAAACGATCTGGGTTGAGCCTGAAGAATCTTCGACAACTTCTTGCCTGTTGAAGTGATGGGGCGAAGGTGGCTCCTCGTAACTGGCATTGACTTGATCTTCTGTTGTCTTCTTAATCATGACGATCACTTTTGCCTTTTTAAGGTGTTGGCGGTTCCAGGTGGCACTCCTTTATGCAATGACATTAACAAGGCATAATAGAGGCCCAATCTGTCAGACACATTGTTGACAATATCGTCACCGAGAGCGAGGGATGAAGAGAACCGTTTTCCTGCTCACTATAGTGAGGCGGACCAAATGGCTAGGTTCTCATCCACCGGTGGTTGCCGATACAACAACGGTAGTGACAGGGTTACCCTATTAGCGATGTATATCATGATCTTGCATAACCTATGCCCTGATCGTCGTAGGTTAAGGTTGTATCATCTTGGGGCAGTGTCAAGGGTGTCACCATCTCCTGGGTCTTCAGGTCATCATTCCTTGAGGATGCATCTTCTGTTGGTATCATCTTGTTGTGATGTCGCCCATCTTGTGGTCAGGAGTTGTGGGTGAATGTCTGGCAAGGCATCTTCCTTCTTGATTATCCACGAGGATTACAAGGAATCCAGTGGTCAGGGGCATAAGGGTTCTAACGATCAAAGGTTTTGAAGGGGGGAGAGATCAATAAGGAAAGTATACCTTAGTTTTCGAAAAACTGAGAAGGGAAGAGGAGTATAGATAGTTTTGAAAACTAGTAGTTGTTTTGGAAATATTTTTATCCTAACTAACGACCATGCTAACTAAGGCTTCCTACAGTCAGGATGGCTCTGATACCAGCTCTATGGGGACCCCGACTCATAAGTCGTGATCACCGAATGCTGCGTGTCTGATGATCCCGAGATCAATGCTCACCTTGAACACCACGAAGCTGAATAACAAGAGTCTTACATCCATACATACCGTTTTACACAAATTATGACCATTATGGTCAAGTCTTACATTGGTAAAGCCTTAAGGGCTGGACATGAAATGAAACACAAGCAGCGGAAATCTTCGACGATAAGTAGAACCCATGCCATCTGCCTTAACCCTACAGGCATTCTGACTGGGAAACGTCCTAGTTCGCATGTTCGTCTCCAAAGAACTCTTCTTAGAGCTCCGGTTCTTCCATGCCTGGTCAATTAAATAACCAGTGGCATGCCAATGAGTACTTTGAATGTACTCGCAAGCAACCCATGATTTGGTTCAAGATACAATAATGCATGATATAGGTAAATTTTTGCGGAAAGATAGTTTTGAGTGCAAAGACATGTTCAACAACTTATAAGACATGCAACCAGTAACCATGAGGACATGGTACAGATATCAACATAAATAGAGTGGGCACCAACCCATCTCAATCATGTCAAGTCCTTTGACTTGACCCAAGTAGTTTTATCAACACACACACACGCACGTTTGTAAGAATCTGGACCTAGTTTAAGCAGCACCGCCCAATCGTCCTTGACCGTGGACACGGCTATTTGAATAGTTTTACACTCTCCAGAGGTTGCACACTGTACCCACAAGATCCGGGGAACTTCCGTGTCATCCACGACCCGCGGTACCTCAAGTACCCGGGGTAAGCACCCGATCACTACCTTTCCCTAAACGACACTAACATGGAGTCCACTCGATTGGTAGTAACCCCCGTGCCCAACATTTCACATCATAAAATTGTGGAGCATCGCTTCGATATTCATCACATACTGGCACGGGGTACCAACGGTGAGTCCGGTGCCCCATAAAAATGTTCTTGGCCGCCCTACCTGGCACGACCCCGTCCCGAGAGAGAGCACCAACTCTCCCCCGTCACTAGTAATGCGGGCTCCAAGCTAGTATCGGTCTAGGTAATCAATAATGCCCTTTCCCATATAAGGGTAGAGTGGTTGCGCATGTAAGGTTGGGACAGTCATCAAATCTTAAATCTAATCCGTTTTCGAAAACAACACACATACTTGCCTCGGTACACCACTTCGTCATCAAGTGGTTACCCATCTCAACATCTCCCTCGGGCATAAGTGGCATCCGACGGGGTTTTCGAAAAGTCTTTTGAAAATACTTTGCCTCCTTTACCATGCATATACCCGTCCCTTTTTGCGTAGCACTACCTTAGCATCCTATCTACTCCCACCGGCATAACCCTCATAAGAAGGTAGGGTCATGCACAATGCAAGTATCAACGAGAAAGTTTGGGGGCAAGCCATCAAGTGGCTACCACCTCATCATGATTCCGATGCAGCAATAATAAAGAGCTATATGTCATGCATAAAAAGGGTTTCATAGACATGGTCAAAGGGCTGCTTGCCTGTTTTAACAAAGTCTTCGAGGTCTTCAAATATCTCTGGTCCATCTCCGAGCATTTCGTCTACTTCGTCAACTATCGTCGAAAGCAACCATAATAAGCAACATAGCAAGGCAGAAAATAAAAGTGCTCTAAAAATGTGAGTTGGACTTTTCTGGGATACCTCTGGTCATATGAGGGATGACCAAAGTGGTTTCATTGGAAATGGATCAATGGATATCTCTGAACATTTCAATATGATGGAATCAAGGGGTTTGATGGATCCACAAGTTGTACACAGAATGCCATTTTATAAAAATGAGTAAAAGTACCCATTAATTCAGGCATGATTTTAGAAACATTTAGAAATTGGTTTCACTGGATTTGGAGTTGAAATGAATACAATATGGATTTTTGAAGAGGACTTATGTGGATAAATGACCTTTTAAAAAGGTTCAGTGAAAACCAGGGACAACAAAAATGTCCACTGTGGCCTATTAAATATAGCTTGATTTATGGAGCCACTAGAAATTTGAATCATCCAATTTGGAGTCCATTTGACTTATTTATGGATTTTATAAGTTTTACAGGAAAAGAAAAAAGGAAAGGGAAAGGGTTTTACCCTTATCCAGCGCTTTGGGTGCAGTTTAGCAGTGGGCCGGCCCAGCCGCTCAGCTGCGCTAGCGACAGGGGGGTGACGTCGAAGACGGCTTCATGGGAGGGCGCTTTCACCGTGGAAATGCGGGAGTAGCGCGGCCCGCCTCCACTTACTGTGCGCAGCGGTAGCGGTGGAGTTTTAAACGACGACAGGGGGCCCCGTCAGATGTGAGGCTGACCGACGGGCCCCACGGCCGTCGTCGTCAACCTCCGTGCAGAGAGGACGGCGAGCTCACCGGTGTCGCTGTGGTCGATGGCGAGGCGATCCGAGGGCACCGGCGTGCTCGAGGAGGAGTCGCCGTTCGGGTGGAGGTGGGGCGGTCGCCGAGCGAGGGGTTCGCGGCGACGAGGAGGACGGGCAAAGCCGGAGGAGTTTGCCCGGTCGATTTCGGCTGCAAACAGCGGGGAGAGAGGGAAATGGTCGAGAGGTGAGGCGGTTCGGATCGAGAGAGAGAGGCAAGGAAGGCCTGTACCACGAGATCAACGACCGACCGAGGCGGCGGAGCTCCGGTCGATCCCGAGCATAGAAGCTCTCCGAGGCTGATTGGGTGGTGCAGGCGCGTGCTAGGGGGTGTGAGAAGGAGTTGGATGGCACGAGAGAGACCTGGGGCGAGCTTAAATAGCTGCACGGTGGTCCACCGTGGACCTGTGCGCCGGCGAGGTCGTTGCCGTTGCCACGAGTCACGGGGGCCTGTTTGGTTGTGTCTGGGGTGTTCATGGGGGTCGACTACGCCCAGGGGAAGAAGAGAGAGAGGGAGCAGGGGGCCAGAGGCACCGCGCGTGTCGGCCACGTTTCTTTGGTGCGCTCAGGCGATCGCCAGCGTCTGAGTTTAGGCGAGAGGAGGGAGAAGGAGGTGGTGGCCAGGGGAGTGGCGTGCTGCGGACGTCGAGTCACCTCGTCGGGCGCACTGGGGAGGCCCAAGGTGGCCGGGAGTGCTTGGCAGGGGGCGGCTACAGTGCGGGAGCGCACTGTAGCATGCTCCAGAGCGTGCATATGGCCGGCATGGCCATTTTTCCAGTGCTCTGGGCTTGGCTTCTAGTGTCTGGGGGCTCTAGGGGGAAGTAAACAAATGGGGGGTGACCTTGGATGCCCTGGTGAACCACTAGGAGAAGAGAGAGGTTGAGGGAGAGAGAGAAAAGGCTGTCCAGAGAGAGAAAAATGAGGTTTTACCCCCCCCCCCCCCCCAATATTTGAGCTATGGACTTGCCATTGCTACTGGAGGTGCAAGGGGACTCTTAGGGGCTGTGATAAAAAGTTGAGGTCATGGAGAGGAGTGGAAGTGGTAAAAATGATGATTTTGGAAAAATGGCAGAAGGTGTTTGTTGTTGGTTTGGGCAAGAAAATTAATTCCAATTGCCATGGGAATTAACAGGATGGAATGGCACATGGAAGTAGGGGGTTCCACCAGGTTTCAGCTCATTTGGGCAAAGTAGCCAATGCAACTTTTGTAAACCCTAGAAATCAACAGAAAGGGGTTTTTCAATATTTAGTCATCCAAAACTATTCTCCTAGATGCACCACTTGGTGTAGTGTCACCATTTGAGATGCTGAACATGTCCACAAAAGTTGAGATCAAGAGGAGAAAGTTTCCAATGTAGAGTTGTTCAAATTTGGTTCCGGACAGGAATGGTTTTGAGGCACTTTGATCAAGTTAACTTGTTCTCCAACTTGTGCCATTTGGTATAGATTAATTATTAGACCATTTTAGCATGTTCACAAGGTTTGAGAGCATATGGACATGTTTGGCAATGTAAAGTTGCTCAAACTTCAAAATGGACAGAAATGGTTTTGAGGTGATTTGATGATGTTATCTTGTTCTCCAAGACATGAGACTTGGCAAGATCACCAAATATGTCATATGTGACATGATAGAATTTTCTTGGAATATTTGGAGAATATTTCCTTTGTAAATATTTCAAAAGCTTGAAATATCCAGAAAGGGTTTTTGAGGGATTTGACCAATATTTTGAACATGACCATGTATTGAAACTCTTATATATGGACAATATCCTATTCGTTTCCCAAAATTTTGTAAAATATTTTTGAAACAACAAAATAATTTTTCCCTATTAAAGACCATTTCGGCCTTAAGAAAAAGCTTTTAAATAAAATAAGGAAATAGCTTTTAAAATTATATTTTTGTGGTTTATGGGTATCCTATATCTAAGGAGTCAAATATATTTTTGGAAATATTTTTACTGCCCTTAATTAAGTACTTGTAGTGCAAACCTCAATTCAGGGGTTTTTGGAAAACTAATTTTTGAAAATACTATTTGGCCAAATTATTTTTTAAGAAAATATTTTTATGTCCTATACACATGGCATGATCATTGGTTCAAGAGTTTGGAGCAAGGAGATGAAGTATAGGAGTTGGAGGATTTATTGTATTTTTAGAGCACTTGCAAACAGCAGACAAACATTCAATCAAAGCAAAGACAAAACACTCAAAGGTTTTTGTCAAACCACATTTTAGCATGATTTATTGACTTAAGTCTTGTGGCATGAAAATCAGGGTGTGACATTACCTCACAATCGTTAGATGTAGATCTAATGGTCAGAAACAACGGATGGCAGACACACCAGCATCACCAACTTAGTCTTGTGTAGGAGTACTAGCAAGATCCGTGCATTGCACGGAACATCAAGATGCATTTTTTATAAAACACTTGTTGTGATTGACCCTTGCGGGAGTAATCCCATGTGTAAAAACTAATGATATCTCGAGAAATATGAGATAAGGTGAAGAGGAGTGGGGTTTGGTGGTGGTTGATGGTCGGACTAAGCTGAGGCATGGGGATTGACGACGCCGGCAGCGGCCTCCAGGCCAGTTTGTTCCAGAGGCTTCCTTTCTTAATTGCTCATAATGAGGTTCGTGGGAGATAAGGATGAGCGAGGGAAGGCCTTGTCTGCAAATGTGGAGAGGGGTGGCGGGTATCTTTTAGTTTAATTTCCATCCGTCAGATATAGATCGGACGGTCTATATTGTAAGATGGCACACGTACCATCATCACCAACTTGGTTTTTTATAAGAGAAGAAATACAAGTATGGAGATACAAACGTATTATCGATACTTGCTTCCATAAACTAGCATCTACATTCTATTCAACGCCTCGGCATGTGGGGCCTTAGCACAATGACTTCTCGACTGTGTAAAACAAAGATTTTCCCGTCGCCGACAAGGAGGGGGTGACGGCGGCGCGCTTTTTGGCTTGCTCTAGTCCTAGTAGTCATACTAGGTGGTCTAAGCACGTGTAGATTTATTCTTTTTCACGTCTCGTGTTCGCCGTACTGCCACGACTGTTGATGAATAGATGGTAAGTTATTCACGGGGAAAGCCTTGTTGAGCGTGTTTGCGAGAGAGAGAGCAAGAGAGAGACAGTGTGCGTGTGTGATATGTTAGAGATTGAGGCAATGATAACAGATTCTTTGTGTCTATATGTGTGGAGGATAGAGAGAGACATGTACATGGGGCTTTGTGTTGTGTAATGTGGAGACACATATACATAATTAGAGAGTGAGTGTGTGAGATACACATGCGGACATGGGGAGAGATGAGGATCCAGATAAATGGGTGTTTGTGTGTGTCTGTGTGTGTTTGTGCACGCGTTTGTGTGTGACAGGGAGAGAGTGTATGTGGAGTAGAGAGACCACTGATGATGTAAACCTAGTATAAGGGAAGGGGGAATGGTGTGACATGTGTAGTAGCGACATAGCACGGGTGCAGGCGGGGGGAGCAGACTATTTGGAAGAGACATCGAGTGTGTGTGTGGGAGAGGGGTGTGAGAGCAAGAGAAAGAGAGAGCTAGCAATGGAGAGAGAGAGAGAGGCGAGAGGGGTCGTTTGTGTACATAAATGGCGTATAGATAGGGAGACAATGTTGATGTTGTCCGAAATTGGCCTATGAACGGAGAGCAAGGGAAGCGAGTCATCGTGTGTGTGATAGGGACTTCATGAGAGATCTAGAATAGATGGTGTTTAGAACAATGTGCAAAATCGAGAAAGATTATACATTACGGAGCTATGCAAAGAGTCACGACATATATGTATACATGGAAGGAGCTGGGGCGGGTCCGCATGTGGGAGAGATAGAAAGAGGAGAGTGGTGCACAAGGACACAAAGTGTGCTTGTTTGCAGTGGGGGTGATGTGTGAGGTGAGTCTTGCGAGAACCACATAACTAGGGAGATAGACGTTTGGGGGCGACGTTTTGTGTGTATGGGAAATATACACTATACATAGTGCGTGTGCTTGGGTAAGAGAGATAGCGGGAGACCTAGAGAGTGAGGGAAGAGATGTCTGCATGCCCGAGAGACAAAGTGATAGAGACCTATGTTGGGGTCCGGACTTTACAAGAGAGAGGGGTGTTAATGTGCTCGTGTGTTGGTGTTTGGGGGAGAGAACGACTTCTCTATGTGTGTGTGTGGTGGGGGGGAGGGTTGACTTCAGATAAAGAGTGAGGTGTCTATATTTGAGGGACTTTAGCGTAATTGAGGTATTGTGCAATCATGGTTGATCAATTTGTTTCACAGTTTGTACTATGAGATAACGATAGTTTTGAACATGCGTGATATACCTTGATGTACCAGAATTACAAACCTAAGATTGGAATTTTGGAATTCGACTCCATCATTAGCTTTTGTAATTCATTTAAACGGAGGTACATTTTTTAAGCCGGGATTTCGTGATTTCAAATTCATATAACAAACCTAGAGATATACACATACGGGCATGTTCAAACTTTATAATCATCCACTTTATTCGTACACATACACATTTTTGCTTTTGTCATCATATTTAGGATAAACAGATTTGGAATTTCATTTGAATTGGACCGTATGATGGTATTTGCTTGTAGTAGCTCAATTATCCATATTTGAATTGAATGGACAATCTAAGTTTCGAGTTGGACACATTGATTTTCAAAACTTGCACATTTTTTTGTGTGCAAAACAAACAAATTTTCGGCCATGATATCATAGCCGGCCGTACGAGAGAAGAATACTTATAATTTTAGGCGCCAAAAGCTTTCAAACTTCCCACTCACATCGAAATATCACGCGCCCGAAAGTTTAGCCCTGTGATATTCCTTTTTTACCCCTGCCACATGAACGGAAAAGGGCTGCTTTTGTAACTCCATTGTTTTCCCCTCTTTGCCCCCAACATTCTTCCCCAGAGCCCCTCCCCTTCCCCTCCCCGACCCCCCCCAACCACGGCAAGCCGCCGAATCTAGTCCTCCGCCGCAGCGGTGGACCTCACACACCGCCGGATCTACCTTCTGCGCCTTGGAACCCCCAACTGCCAACTCACCACTTCATCGGAGCCGCTTCAGCGACTGGCTTGTCCACTGCTCCAGATCTCCTTGACGGCCATCATGCTCCACCACACCGGATCTGCTTAACTGGCGCCCTCGTCCATCACAGCGTAGGCCCTTCACTGACTCCCTCGTCCGCCCCTTCGCTGGCCCTTCATACAAGCCCTCGTCCGCCATGCAGATCCGCCTCATGAAAGCATCTTGACAACGCGCCCGCATGAAGCCTTAAATCCATCGCTTTGGACCCACTCCACGGACGCCATATTCAACTCCACCGGCGCTACTTTACCGACGCCGCAGCCTCATCAGGTTATTTCGATTTGTACTCCTTTGGTTTTTCTCTTTATCATGCAACTATTCACTTACCACAGATGAGCTTTCTTGTATGTCGATAGGCGCCGCAACCGTAGCACCGGAGCCGCTCCAGCGACGGTGACAGCCGGCCCAAACTCAACCGCAACACGAGCACCATCGACGATCCATAGCTATCAAGTATGACAATGATACCCATACGCCGCTGAGAATTAGGTACTATTATCCAACGGCCGGCGCCTACGTTCACTTTCCTAGCATAAGCACCACATCTTTGAATTTCTTTAGGGCATCATTCAGTTTTTCATGAGACGCGTTATTCTGCTTGCACCTGTAGGGCCATACTTCTGGCAGTGAACATGTTACATGTGCTAAATTACATACCAGTGCACATATAGTTAATATGCTTTAGTTTTGTTCTCATGCCACCTGTTGGTTCCATCGGACTGCTTAATGTTCTCTATGCTTAATTACACATCAACAAACTAGCATGTGGTTCCACTGCTTTTTGTTTGTTTTACCCTACATTTTCTGATGCTAGCTATTACATCACTGCTCCGAGCCTCTGTTCATTACTTGTTTGTGTGTTCTTGATCTTCCCAAGTTGCATGACTACTTTGATGCTTCTATTAATTATGGAGCTGCCAACCCCATCAAGCAAAATATTTGTTCTTTTGGGGCTGGCACCTCGAACAAGCATAAAAATAGAGGGAAGCAGATATATTGCCGTGTATGCACACACCCTTCTTTCATTAGTTTAGATGAACCATTTATGATCAATTTGGACCAGTGCATGCGATTAAAATTAATTTTACCTAAATAGATGGTGCAGAATAAACTACAACAACTAGATTTGCAACCACGGGATGCTGACGATATCTTCAAAGAACATTGCAACAGCAGCTAGGCTTCACAGCAACATATGGTAAGCCAGTGTGTTTTAGTACATGTGAAATGTAATGAGAGTGGGCTGCTTTCTTGGCTTGTGCCCTCAACGTGTAATCCTCTTGAATTACAAATAGTTCGGTTATGCGCTTTCTTTGTATTGCTTGATTCGAATGCTTGTTTGTTGTTACGCTATACCGAGTTGGCCAATATGTCGCGATTACTGTTGTACTATCATAAAGAAATGCATGCCTATTTCATTTGAGTCCTTAACTTTTCCTCTCAACTTCATCACAAGACTATCTTCATAGTTTATATGAGGCCACACTGTTAAGTGCTTTCTCAGATTATTTCAACTGCTTAAATGCCTTGGCAACTTAAATATAGCAGTTGTACACTCCCTTTCAACTAGGGATGTCAACTGGGTCCCGTTTAATCCCGATTAAAGTCCACTAGTGGTATGATAGTTCAAAAGAGTTTTTGTTTTTTGAGGAAAATGACCTAGGGAGGTAGCAAAAACTAACTAGATGGTACTGGCGGATGTCGTTTATTTCCCACTTACATCCCTAGTTTCATCTTACCATTTTAATTTCTTTTCGGCTGATGCTACTTCGAACCATTTAAATATAGTTTTCCATGCTCGGCAATAATTCGTCCGTCCTTTACCATGTAAGCTTACTACCTGGATCATATGATAACTATCTCTTACTTATGTCCAGCGGAAACCTTTCAGGATGCCATTCACACTAGGACACAATGTACAACCCCAGAATCTATTTGTGGAAGTAGTGCGCCATCCATGTTACTAGATGGTAGCAGTTCAGAGGCAACACTGCCGGAGAGCAGTCTGAGCACAGATATTATAGTGCTTGAGGCTCTACTAGAGGCAAAAAGAGATGGTGTGGCTGCCATGAATGAGGTAATCTTTATCTTGAGGCTGGAAATTACGGAATTAGCGGCACGCATTATTCAAGCAACCCAAGAATTGGAGGAAGTAAGAATGTTGCATTTGAAGACGGAGGAGGTCCTGTTGTTTCTGCTATCTGAAGCCCAAGGTAATCCCGGTTCTTCTTTAGATACCAGTTGAAATTCTCATTAGATTATTGTACTTGCATGTTGTGTCACGTCTCTGAATGGATTATGTTGCAAGACCCCCTATGTTGTCCATGTGTTGTAATGATTAGTATTTTTTAGGCGAGGTAATCCTTAGTACTTGTATGATTGACATAAGGTGAACTGTTTTTCGTGTGAGCATATTGTATTGGATGAAATAACTGTTTGAATCATAGTGTATCCAACCTACTGAATTCAAAGATCATGGCATGTCTAAATCATAATCATATATAAAGCTGGAATAAATCTTTGTTGTGGTTTTGAAGAAATAAATAAAAAAACATTTAATTATCTGTGGATATTCGTCATTGAATACAGATTGGATTTGAATTTAGTTTGCCAGGTCCCAGGGCAAACGTGAATGCTAATTCTCCCAAGTTTTGAACGAAGCGGCTAAACACCCACTATAATTTGTGGGCTGCCCGAAGCAAGTGTTTGCGAGATGGAAATTACTGTCTACCCCTGACACTTGACATCCTTATCGACCGGATTTACACTGCTGTCGATAGGGGTAGACTAGTAACTTCAATCAGACGTGACACGACGGCCTCTGAGCCCATTCAGACACGGTGGGCGCCAAATGTGGGCGGCAAAACAGTTGATTCAAGCTCGTCCTAAAGACATGTGTCTCTTCCTCCATTTCCCCATTCAAACACGGTGGGCGGCAAAAGAAACTCTCCTCATCCGAAATTGATGTAGGCTAATATTTTAAATAGGGGCAGATGTGTAACTTCCATCAGACGTGACACAACCTCCCTACCTGTCAGCCCAGTTCATACATCGTGGGTGCCAACCGTGGGCGGCAAAACACCCTCTCCTCGCCCGAAATAGTTACCGGCAAATATTTGGGAGATGCGAGATTACCGTCCTATCCCCAACCGATGCGATGTCCGAAATTTCAAACGGGGGATAAGTTCGTAACTTTCCCCCATTTCAGAGAAGCGCGTCCCAAAGTTTGAGATCCCCCCTCCCCTCCATTTCCCCATTCATACATCGTTAGCGGGACGACAACCTCTGCGCTGCGGCCAGCCTCCTCCGCCCGCCACCCCATTCTCCACCTTGCCGGAGCCGCTACCCCTACCCCGTCGTCCACTGCAAGAGATGGACGTCTCTCATCCACGGCACTAGACCAGGATCCTTTCATCGCCTCCTCTCGCTTCATCCACACTGTCGTCCACCTTGCCTTTGCCGCTCCTACGACTGCCTCATCCACGGCAACAGGATATATCCCCCGACCCGGCCGTCTACCGTCTAAAGTCTTCTTCCCCGCCGCCGACAACCATCGCACCCGCAACACCCTCAACATATCAGCATAGGCCTACATGGCATTGCAAGAGAGGTGGTACTCTTCCATATGTGCTTAATGAAGGAAATATGCCCTAGAGGCAATAATAAAGTTATTATTTATTTCCTTATTTCATGATAAATGTTTATTATTCATGCTAGAATTGTATTAACAGGAAACATAATACATGTGTGAATACATAGACAAACATAGTGTCACTAGTATGCCTCTACTTGACTAGCTCGTTTATCAAAGATGGTTATGTTTCCTAGCCATGGACAAAAGATTTGTCATTTGATTAACGGGATCACATCATTAGGAGAATGATGTGATTGACATGACCCATTCTGTTAGCCTAGCACTTGATCGTTTAGTATACTACTATTGCTTTCTTCATGACTTATACAAAGTTCCACGCAACTATGAGATTAGGCAACTCCGTTTACGGAAGAACACTTTGTGTGCTACCAAAGCGTCAGCAACGAATTGGGTGATTATAAAGGTGCTCTCAGGTGTTTCGAAGGTACATGTTGGGTTGGCATAATTGAGATTAGGATTTGTCACTCCGATTGTCGGAGAGGTATCTCTGGGCCCTCTCGGTAATACTCATCACCTAAGCCTTGCAAGCATGTAACTAATGAGTTAGTTATGAGATGATGTATTATAGAGCGAGTAAAGAGACTTGCCGTGCGAGATTGAACTAGGTATTGGATACCGACGATCGAATCTCGGGCAAGTAACATACCAATGACAAAGGGAACAACGTATGTTGTTATGCGGTTTGACCGATAAAGATCTTCGTAGAATATGTAGGAGCCAATATGGGCATCCAGGTCCCGCTATTGTTTATTGACCAAGAATAGTTCTAGGTCATGTCTACATAGTTCTCGAACCCGTAGGGTCCGCACGCTTAAGGTTTTGATGACAGTTATATTATGAGTTTATGAGTTTTGATGTACCGAAGGAGTTCGGAGTCCCGAATGAGATCGGGGACATGACAAGGAGTCTCGAAATGGTCGATACGTAAAGATTGATATATTGGACGACTATATTCGGAGTTCGGAAAGGTTCCGAGTGATTCGGGTATTTTTCGGAGTACCGGAGAGTTATGGGAATTCGCCGGGGAGAAGTATTGGGCCTTATTGGGCCCTGCGGGAAAGAGAGAGGGGCTGCCTAGGGCAGGCCACGCGCCCCCCAAGGCCTAGTCCGAATTGGATTAGGGGGAGGGGCCGCACCCTCTCCTTCCTTCCCTTCTCTCTTCCCCTTCCTAGTCTCCTACTCCTACTACATGGAAGGACCCCTAGTTGGACTAGGAAAGGGGGAATCCTACTCCCGGTGGGAGTAGGACTCCCCATGGTGCGCCCCTTCTAGGGCCGGCCTCCTCCTCCCTCCCTCTTTTATATACGGGGGCAGGGGAAACCCCATGGACACACAAGTTGATCTTCGTGATCGTTCCTTAGCCGTGTGCGGTGCCCCCCTCCACTATATTCCACCTCGGTCATATCGTTGTGGTGCTTAGGCGAAGCCCTGCGTCGGTAGAACATCATCATCGTCACCACGCCGTCGTGCTGACGGAACTCATCCCCGACACCCTGCTGGATCGGAGTCCGGGGATCGTCATCGAGCTGAACGTGTGCTGAACTAGGAGGTGCCGTACGTTCGGTACTTGGATCGGTCGGACCGTGAAGACGTACGACTACATCAACCGCGTTGTGCTAATGCTTCCGCTTATGGTCTACGAGGGTACGTGGACGAACACTCTCCCCTCTCGTTGCTATGCCATCACCATGATCTTGCATGTGCGTAGGAATTTTTTTGAAATTACTCGTTCCCCAACAGTGGCATCCGAGCCTAGGTTTTTATGGTTTGATGTTATATGCACGAGTAGAACACAAGTGAGTTGTGGACGATATAAGTCATACTGCCTACCAGCATGTCATACTTTGGTTTGGCGGTATTGTTGGATGAAGCGGCCCGGACCGACATTACGCGTACGCTTACGCGAGACTGGTTTTACCGACGTGCTTTGCACACAGGTGGCTGGCGGGTGTCAGTTTCTCCAATTTTAGTTGAACTAAGTATGGCTACGCCCGGTCCTTGCGAAGGTTAAAACGGAGTCTATTTGACAAACTATCGTTGTGGTTTTGATGCGTAGGTGAGATTGGTTCTTGCTTAAGCCCATAGCAGCCACGTAAAACTTGCAACAACAAAGTAGAGGGCGTCTAACTTGTTTTTGCAGGGCATGTTGTGATGTGATATGGTCAAGGCGTGATGAGATATAAGTTTTGTATGAGATGATCATGTTTTGTTGAAGTTATCGACAAGCTGGCGAAGCCCTATGGTTGTCTCTTTGTTGCATAAGATGCAAGTGCCAAATAATTGCTTTACTTTATCGCTATGCGATAGCAATAGTTGCAAGAGCAATAGTTGGCGAGGCGACCATGTGATGACACATTGATATAGATCAAGATGATGAAGATCATGGTGTCATGCGGTGACGATAGAGATCATGACAAGACTTTGGAGATGGAGATCAAAGGCGCAAGATGATCATGGCCATATCATGTCACATATTTTGATTGCATATGATGTTTATCTGTTATACATCTTATTATGTTTTGTTTGACGGTAGCATTTTAAGATGATCTCTCACTAATTATCAAGAAGTGTTCTCCCGAGTATGCACCGTTGCCAAAGTTAAATCGTGCCCGGACACCACGTGATGATCGGTGTGATAAGCTCTCGTCCATCTACAACGGGTGCAAGCCAGTTTTGCACACGCAGAATATTCGAGTTAAACTTGACGAGCCTAGCATATGCAGATATGGCCTCGGAACACGAGACCGAAAGGTTGGCGTGAATCATATAGTAGATATGATCAACATAGTGATGTTCACCATTGAAAACTACTCCATCTCACGTGATGATCGGTCATGGTTTAGTTGATTTGGATCACGTGATCACTTAGATGACTAGAGAGATGTCGTCTAAGTGGGAGTTCTTAAGTAATATGATTAATTGAACTTTAATTTATCATGAACTTAGTCCTGGTAGTATTTTGCAAATTATGTTGTAGATCAATAGCTCGCGTTGTTGCTTTCATATGTTTATTTTGATATGTTCCTAGAAAATTATGTTGAAAAATGTTAGTAGCAATGATGCGGATTGGATCCGTGATCTAAGGTTTATCCTCATTGCTGCACAGAAAAATTATGTCCTTAATGCACCGCTAGGTGACAGACCTATTGCAGGAGCGGATGCGAGCGTTATGAGCGTTTGGCTAGCTCAATATGATGACTACTTGATAGTTTTGTGCACCATGCTTTATGGCTTAGAATCGGGACTTCAAAGGCGTTTTGAGCGTCATGGACCATATGAGATGTTCCAAGAATTGAAGTTAATATTTCAAGCAAATACCCAAGTTGAGAGATATGAAGTCTCCAACAAGTTCTATAGCTAAAAGATGGAGGAGAATCGCTCAACTAGTGAGCATGTACTTAGATTGTGCGGGTACTTCAATCGCTTGAATCAAGTGGGAGTTAATCTTCCGGATAAGATAGTGATTGATGAGAATTCTCTAGTCACCATCACCAAGTTAGTAGAACTTCGTGATGAACTATAGTATGCAAGGGATGACGAAAGCGATTCTCGAGCTCTTCGTGACGTTGAAATCGGCGAAGGTAGAAATCAAGAAAGAGCATCAAGTGTTGATGATTGACAAGACCACTAGTTTCAAGAAAAGGGCAAAGGAAAAGAAAGGGAACTTCAAGTAGAATGGCAAGCAAGTTGTCACTCCGTGAAGAAGACCAAAGCTGGACCAAAGCCTGAAACCGAGTGCTTATCTTGCAAAGGAAATGGTCCTTTGAAGCGGAAATGCCCCGAACATTTGGTGGATAAGAAGGATGGCAAAGTGAACAAGGGTATATTTGATATACAGGTAATTGATGTGTACCTTACTAGTGTTTATAGTAGCCCCTGAGTATTTGATACTTGTTCGGTTGCTAAGATTAGTAACTCGAAACGGGAGTTGCAGAATAAACAGAGACTAGTTAAGGGTGAAGTGATGATGTGTGTTGGAAGTGGTTCCAAGATTGATATGATCATCATCGCACACTCCCTATACTTCCGGGATTAGTGTTAAACCTAAATAAATGTTATTTGGCGTTTGCGTTGAGCATGAATATGATTTGATCATGTTTATTGCAATACATTTATTCATTTGAGAATAATTGTTGTTCTGTTTACATGAATAAAACCTTCAATGGTCATACACCCAATGAAAATAGTTTGTTGGATCTCGATCGCAGTGATACACATATTCATTATATTGACGCCAAAAGATGCAAAGTTAATAATGATAGTGCAACTTATTTGTGGCACTGCCGTTTAGGTCATATCGGTGTAAAGCGCATGAAGATACTCCATAAAGATGGATTTTCGGAATCACTTGGTTATGAATCATTTGATGCTTGCGAACCGTGCCTTTCGGGCAAGATGACTAAAACTCCGTTTTCCGGAACAATGGAACAGGCTACTGACTTATTGGAAATAATACATACCAATGTATGTGATCCAATGAGTGTTGATGCTCGTGGCAAGTATCGTTATTTTCTGACCTTCACAAAATGATTTGAGCAGATATGGGTATATCTACTTGATGAAACATAAGTCTGAAATAATTGAAAGGTTCAAAGAATTTCAGAGTGAAGTGGAAAAGTCATCGTAACAAGAAAATAAAGTTTCTGCGATCTGATCGCGGAGACAAATATTTGAGTTACGAGTTTGGTCTTCAATTAAAACAATGTGGAATAGTTTCACGATTCACACCACAGAACACCACAATGGAATGGTGTGTCCGAACGTCATGTCGTACTTTACTAGATATGGTGCGATCTATGATGTCTCTTATCGGTTTACCACTATCGTTTTGGGCTTATGCATTAGAGACAGCTACATTCACGTTTAATAGGGCGCCATCTAAATCCGTTGAGACGACACCGTATGAACTATGGTTTAGCAATAAACCTAAGCTGTCGTTTCTTAAAGTTTGGGGCTGCGATGCTTGTGTGAAAAAGTTTCATCTTGATAAGCTCAAACCCAAATCGGAGAAGTGCGTCTTCATAGAATATCCAAAGGAAACTGTTGGGTACACCTTCTATCACAGATCTGAGGGCAAGATTTTCGTTGCTAAATTCGGATCCTTTCTAGAGAAGGAGTTTCTCTCGAAAGAAGTGAGTGGGAGGATAGTAGAGCTTGATAAGGTAATTTGTACCTTCTCCCGAATTGGAAAGTAGTTCATCACGGAAATCAGTTCCAGTGATTCCTACACCAATTAGTGAGGAAGCTAATGATGATGATCATGAAACTTCAGATCAAGTTACTACAAAACCTCGTAGGTCTTCCAAAGTACAGTCCGCACTAGAGTAGTATGGTAATACTGTTCTGGAAGTCATGTTACTAGACCATGATGAACCTACGAACTATGAGGAAGCAATGATGAGCCCAGATTCCGTGAAATGGCTTGAGGCCATAAAAATCTGAGATATGATCCATGTATAAGAACAAAGTATGGACTTTGATTGACTTGATCGATGATCAGCAAGCCATGTTAAATAAATGGATCTTCAAGAGGAAGACGGACACTGATAGTAGTATTACTATCTACCAAGCTCGACTTGTAGCGAAAGTTTTTCAACAAGTTCAAGGTGTTGAATACGATGAGATTTTCTCACTCGTATCGATGCTTAAGTCTATCTGAATCATGTTAGCAATTGCCGCATTTTATGAAATCTGGCAAATGGATAAACAAAACTACATTCTTTAATGGATTTAAAGAAGAGTTGTATATGATGCAACCAGATGGTTTTGTAAATCCTAAAGGTGCTAACAAAATGTGCAAGCTCCAGCGATCCATCTATGGACTGGTGCAAGCATCTCAGAGTTGGAATATACGCTTTGATAAATTGATTGAAGCATATAGTTTTGTACAGACTTACGGTGAAGCCTGTATTTACAAGAAAGTGAGTGGGAGCACTACAACATTTCTGATAAGTATATGTGAGTGACATATTATTGATCAGAAATGATGTAGAATTTTTCTGCAAAGCATAAAGGAGTGTTTTAAAGGAGTTCTTTAAAAAGAAAAGACATCAGTAAAAGCTACTTACATATTGAGCATCAAGATCTATTGAGATAGATTGAGACGCTTGATAAGATTTTCAATGAGTACATACCTTGGCAAGATTTTGAAATAGTTCAAAATGGAACAGTCAAAGAAAGAGTTCTTGCTGTGTTGCAAAGGTATGAAATTGAGTAAGACTCAAATCCCGACCACAGTGAGAAAATAGAAAGAGAATGAAAAGTCATTCCCTATGCCTCGGTCATAGGTTCTATAAATTATGCTATGCTATGTACTGACCTATTGTATACCTTGCTCTGAATTTGGCAAGGGGTACAATAGTGATCTAGGAGTAGATCATGGACATTGGTCAAGAATATCCTTAGTAAGGACTAAGGAGATGTTTCTCGATTATGGAGGTGATAAAAGAGTTTGTTGTAAAAGTTACATCGGTGCAAACTTTTACACCGATCCGAGATGACTCTAAGTCTCAACCTGGATACATATTGAAAGTGGGAGCAATTAGCTAGAGTAGCTCCGTGCAGAGCATTGTGGACATAAAATATTTGCAAAATACATACGGCTCTGAATGTGACAGACCCGTTGACTAAGCTTCTCTCACGAGCAAAACATGATCACACCTTAGTACTCTTTGGGTGTTAATCACATAGCAATGTGAACTAGATTATTGACTCTAGTAAACCCTTTGGATGTTGGTCACATGATGATGTGAACTATGGGTGTTAATCATATACAGATATGAATATTGGTGTTAAATCACATGGCGATGTGAACTAGATTATTGACTCTAGTGCAAGTGGGAGACTGAAGGAAATATGCCCTAGAGGCAATAATAAAGTTATTATTTATTTCCTTATTTCATGATAAATGTTTATTATTCATGCTAGAATTGTATTAACCGGAAACATAATACATGTGTGAATACATAGACAAACATAGTGTCACTAGTATGCCTCTACTTGACTAGCTCGTTTATCAAAGATGGTTATGTTTCCTAGCCATGGACAAAAGAGTTGTCATTTGTTTAACGGGATCACATCATTAGGAGAATGATGTGATTGACATGACCCATTTCGTTAGCCTAGCACTTGATCGTTTAGTATCTTGCTATTGCTTTCTTCATGACTTATACAAAGTTCCCGCAACTATGAGATTGTGCAACTCCGTTTACGGAAGAACACTTTGTGTGCTATCAAACGTCACAACGAATCGGGTGATTATAAAGGTGCTCTCTGGTGTTTCGAAGGTACATGTTGGGTTGGCATAATTCGAGATTAGGATTTGTCACTCCGATTGTCGGAGAGGTATCTCTGGGCCCTCTCGGTAATACTCATCACCTAAGCCTTGCAAGCATGTAACTAATGAGTTAGTTATGAGATGATGTATTACGGAACGAGTAAAGAGACTTGCGTAGCGAGATTGAACTAGGTATTGGATACCGACGATCGAATCTCGGGCAAGTAACATACCGATGACAAAGGGAACAATGTATGTTGTTATGCGGTTTGACCGATAAAGATCTTCGTAGAATATGTAGGAGCCAATATGGGCATCCAGGTCCCGCTATTGGTTATTGACCAAGAATAGTTCTAGGTCATGTCTACATAGTTCTCGAACCCGTAGGGTCCGCACGCTTAAGGTTTTGATGACAGTTATATTATGAGTTTATGAGTTTTGATGTACCGAAGGAGTTCGGAGTCCCGGATAAGATCGGGGACATGACGAGGAGTCTCGAAATGGTCGAGATGTAAAGATCGATATATTGGACGACTATATTCGGAGTTCGGAAAGGTTCCGAGTGATTCGGTATTTTTGAGTCTGGGAGAGTTACGGAATTCGCCGGGAGAAGTATTGGGCCTTATTGGGCCCTGCGGGAAAGAGAGAGGGGCTGCCTAGGGCAGGCCGCGCGCCCCCCAAGGCCTAGTCCAAATTGGACTAGGGGGAGGGGCCGCACCCCCTCCTTCCTTCCCGTCTCTCTTCCCCTTCCTAGTCTCCTACTCCTACTACATGGAAGGACCCCTAGTTGGACTAGGAAAGGGGGAATCCTACTCCCGGTGCGAGTAGGACTCCCCATGGTGCGCCCCTTCTAGGGCCGGCCTCCTCCTCCCTCCCTCCTTTATATACGGGGGTAGGGGGCACCCCATGGACACACAAGTTGATCTTCGTGATCGTTCCTTAGCCGTGTGCGGTGCCCCCCTCCACTATATTCCACCTCGGTCATATCGTTGCGGTGCTTAGGCGAAGCCCTGCGTCGGTAGAACATCACCATCGTCACCACGCCGTTGTGCTGACGGAACTCATCCCCGACACCCTGCTGGATCGGAGTCCGGGGATCGTCATCGAGCTGAACGTGTGCTGAACTCAGAGGTGCCGTACGTTCGGTACTTGGATCGGTCGGATCGTGAAGACGTACGACTACATCAACTGCGTTGTGCTAACGCTTCCGCTTATGGTCTACGAGGGTACGTGGACGAACACTCTCCCCTCTCGTTGCTATGCCATCACCATGATCTTGCATGTGCGTAGGAATTTTTTTGAAATTACTACGTTCCCCAACACTTAAGTTACTGATCTCACCCGGAAAATAGATCGTAATTTGTTTACTGTACTTTTCTTGTCCGTACCAAATCGTAGTGGCTAGTTGAGAGCAAACATTGGTTGCGAAGTAGCTTTATCAGGTTTGCACCTTCAGATCCGGCATGGCACGGGCACTATACTTGTAAAGCTTATGGTTTCCCCCCTTTATATTCACTACCATCATCGTAGGTGCTTCGTGTCGTGCTAGCACTGCTCCTCAAGACCTCAACCCAAAGCTTACGTGTTGAAATACGAATCTAATATGATGCTCATATCACTAAAACAGAGAACGTTTAATTGGTCACCTAATGTTCCTATATTCGTTTCGAAAAGCATGTGCGCCACCCACTGGTCCAGCTAGTTCCACTTTCCTGATTTTTCTCTTGATGCTTAGGGTTTTCCCCTTTTATCTACTCTACTATGATCTGCGTAGGTGCTTTCTGTCGTACTAGCATTACTCCACCCTTCAAGCTAAACAACACAACACTCAGAATTCGAAAGCTTAGTTGTTCAAATATGATTGTGATATGATACTGATATTAGTTAACTGACACATTTAATTGGTTAGCTAAAGGTCTCACTTGAGTTTCCAAATGCATGTCGCGACATATAGAGAGACAACATAATTGCATTTCTTTGTCACTTGTTGACCGTACTTTCTTGTCCATACCAAATCTTAGTTGTTATTTCAAAGCAAACATCGATTGCTAACTTCCCTTTGCGCGGTTTGCAACTTCAGTTCTGCCATCCCACTGCCACGGTCAACACTGTACTCATCATGCTTATGTTTTCCCCATTTTATGATGACCACAATCAGCCTACGTGGTTCGTGTCGTAATAGCATTGCTCCACCCATCGAGCTAAACAAAGTTAGTTGTACAAATTCATATATGATATTATTGCTGATATTAGTAAAACTGAGAGATGTTTAATTGGTGAGCTAAATGTTCCTACTTTAGTTTCGAAATGCATGTGAGCCACATATGGAGAGACCGGAAAGAATAGTATTTCTTTGTGCGCTCTGGTTCATCATGGGTGGCCAACCGACATTGTATTGAAAGACTTGTAATATCTTCAATCTGCTTGCTCTTATGCTCTTCTTTAATATGATACTCTTCTCTTGCGGTCGACTGGTCAGGTCGAGTTGTTCTCCCTTAGTATATTTTGAATCTGTCAGGTCAGGTCGACTTGTTCTTCTTTACTATATGTCGAAGCTATCATCTGCGAAGTGTCTTCACTTCTGGAGCTCTCATATTTTGAGTAGTAGGCCACATTATATTGATGCACACAACAAATTACAGCATGCATGGCATCTTTTAAAAGAATTACAGAGATAGCACAAAGGGGTTTACAGGAGGCAAGATTGGATTAGAATCATACGCATTACAAAGAAAATCTCACTTGTTTTTATGTTTTCATGCATGTCAGATATTGAACATTATCAAAATGAATATGAGAATGGGCGCACGAGAGGAATATTGCGAAACAATCCACTGGCTAACAAACTTGGCATGGTGGAGGATGGCCTATCTTATTCACCCATCAAGGTGCTTGCTCTAACTTTGCAAAGTTGTATTGGTCGCACATATTTTGCATCTGACCTCTTGCATTACTTCTACTTTGTTACACCATCTGCTTAGTTTAAGCATCATATATGAGTATATGCCATACCTATCCATTTTCTACACCTATTCCATGTGTTGTCACACTACGTTTTTTCAGTCAAATGTTGTTCTTTTGTAATAGATGTCCAAACGGAAGAGGGTGAGTGCAGATCCTCAAGGAGTACAAACTAGGTATTTGGAAAAGGTAGTGATACCTGTTAAATCAGATAGATCAGCAGCCACAGAAAACACAGGCCCAACTGTACCACACTTTACCCCTACTCCAGTGGCCAAACCCTATTAGAAGCTGCTGGGAACCCGGTCGCAGTCTTGTCTATGATATCAATTCAAAATTTGAACTCCTAAATTTCTGCTTGTGCCTTACCTTCTCTCTTGTATGAAAACTAATTTCAGATGAATCTCCTAGCTCAAAGGATCATACGATCTCAAAACAATAATGGGCTCTGCATTGCTCTTGTCAGCACCTCTCTCCCTTTTGCCTTGTAACGCTGTACTTAATTAATTGCTATTTGATTATGTATCATCACTCTTCACCTGAGCTTCATTATACTCTGTTTCTTCCAATATTATTTGATCTATATTTACTATTTGCAAAATGTAGAATAATGGCAATGCTTATAAAGAATTTTCTTTGGGGAATTTATTGAATTATCCTTCCATCAACATGGAGAAGGGCTTTGTCCAGCCCGTGTTAACATGTAATGTAAGTTCATCCTTCTCAAGCCTTCAAACTTTGTTCTAGTATAGATTTGGATAGGCATCATTTCCTCCCCTGCTGTTTGCTTTACTGTTTACATCTGATTGTATGTTTGCAACAACTACCAGTTTCAAATTGTAGTTGTAAAAACATGTTCCTTATGCAGAACAGATCCAATTATTTGCTTATATAATTGTGAAACCTGTTACGTGTCTTCTTGTTTCTCTTTCAGAGTCGTACCTCTTACGCTAGGCAGAACTTTAGGGAAGACAGTGAGCCAAACCATCTTGAGGACAGCGAGATGACCCCAAGGTCCTGTCTTGATGAAGACAGTGAGTTGAAGCTACTCACCGGCAGTGCGAGACAACCTCCATGCGATTCTTTGCCTCAATCGATTCGACTTCTTGAGTGTCAACTTAAAGCGGAAAGGCTTGCTTCAGCTCAGCTCTGACTTGAAGTCAAAGATGCAATGAAGATCTCAGAGGACTGCCGTGCGCACCATCATGCCTTAAATCTAGTGTTGATGCATCTATCGTTGACACAACTGAGGTCTACTCAGCTTCTTCAGCTATTTGGGGGGCCCGACCTGGCTATGCCTAGTGCCTTCTGAAGTGCTCTCAGTTTTGTATATTCTTTTGTCAGCGCGTTTATTTGCAGTGGTGGCGAACTTTGCTGCCCAGTGGATGTAATGTGTGTGATAGCCGTGATAGCCTAGCGTAAGTTGCTTGCTTATTTATTTGCTTGTTGTCTTGTTTATTTGTTTGCTTGTAGTCACTGCAGTTCTTTTTCCGCGGTTTGCTAGTGGCTACAATAACCTATTTTTTTAAAACTAGGCTACAATAACCATGGGCTAATATTTACTGTAGTGACACTGGGCCTCCTACGGGCCGTAGAAACAGTGGGACTTCTACGGGCCGTAGAAATAGTGGGCCTTCTACGGGCCGTAGAAACAATGGGCCTTCTACGGGCCGTAGAAACAATGGGCCTTCTACGGGCCATATCACCAATGTGCCTTATACGGGCAGTATGATAACATGGGCCAATAACAGGCCGCATTATGGCCGTAAATGGGCTAGAGTTGGAATCGTCATTCATGGGCCGACCATAAAGGGCCATCGTTAATAGGCCATATTTCATGACGCTATGAAAACGGCCCAATGTATTAATGGACCACAAATGGGCCGACTGTAACCACGGGCTGAATTTGGCACACAAGCAGAAAATGACAGTAACGGGCCATAGGTAAACGAATGCTGGAAATGAGCCCAAGAATAAATGGGCTCTGAGAAGGCCGAAAGATAACATGGGCTGGAAACGTCCCAACAGAATAACGGGCCGTTAATGGGTATAAAGTGATACACCGTTCATTACGGACCAGTTTCACCACGGGCCGTTAATGGGTGTAAAGTGATACACTGTTCATTACGGGCCAGTTTCACCACGGGCCGTTAATAGGCCAAGAGTTACATAGGGCCTCATATGGGCCGAAAGACGTCATGGGCCATACACGGGCCGAAGTAAAATTTGGAATCATATTGGGTGGCCGAGATGACGCTACTGGGCCTAATTCGGATAGGACGTAACAAGCCTTGGGTTAGCGGGCTATAAATGGGCTATATGCGAACATGTCGTTAACAGGCTTTACATGGGCCAGCCCGCCACCTTTTGACCAAGTCAAATGGGCCGGCCTTTTCACAGGAATGGGCCTCTGTTGGGCCTTGCCACGCGTCGACGTATCATAGGCGCCTTCTGTCCAATGAGTGGATGACATCTGTCCCAACGATGAGCCGACACGTGTTTCCTCCAGCCAATGATGATTTTACACGTGGAAAATCCCCATTGGTCGGGGCTGTTAACGGGTTATCGGATCCAAAACCCGACCCGATAGCTTAACGGCATTCCGTTACGGTGGTTGCCACGTGTCGGTCACCCTTGACGAAAGCACTTTTGTGATGCGGGATTTATCGTCATGGAAGTGGACACTTCCGTGATGATAATTTTGGTAATGTCATGGAACACTTCTACGACAGCACAGGTATGACTATCTTGATTCTGTCATAAAATCGTCATGGATGTACATGCATGACAGAAAATGCGACCTACTGTGACAAACACGTATCATCACGGAAGTGTATTTTTTTTGTAGTGAAGACCCAATCCTAAGCATAGCACAAGATCTTGTAGTTTGTTTGCTAGAGCTTTTCTAATGTCAATTATCATTTCCTTAGACCATGAGATTGTGCAACTCCCGGATACCGTAGGAGTGCTTTGGGTGTATCAAACGTCACAACGTAAATGGGTGGCTATAAAGGTGCACTACAGGTATCTCCGAAAGTGTCTGTTGGGTTGGCACGAATTGAGACTGGTATTTATCGCTCCGTATGATGGAGAGGTATCTCTGGGCCCACTCAGTAATGCATCATCATAATGAGCTCAATGTGACTAAGGAGTTAGCCACAGGATTATGCATTATAGAACGAGTAAAGAGACTTGCCGGTAACAAGATTGAACGAGGTATGGGGATACCGATGATCGAATCTCAGGCAAGTAACATACCAATGGACAAAGGGAATTGTATACGGGACTGATTGAATTCCCGACATCGTGGTTCATCCGATGAGATCATCGTGGAACATATGGGAGCCAATATGCGTATCTAGATCCCGCTATTGGTTATTGACTGGTCATGTCTGCATGGTTCCCGAACCCGTAGGGTCTACACACTTAAGGTTCAGTGACGCTAGAGTTGTAATGGGAATAGTATGTGGTTACTGAAGGTTGTTCGGAGTCGTGGATGAGATCCCGGACGTGATGAGGAACTCCGTAATGGTCCGGAGGTGAAGATTGATATATTGGACGAAGGGTATTGGAATTTTTCTGGCAGTACCGGGTGACGACCAGCGTGACCGAAAGGAATTTCGGAGGCCCCGGCAAGCGTTGGGGGCCTTATGGGCCAAGGGGAGGGGGCACACCAGCCCACTAAGAGGCCGTGCGCCCCTCCCACCCCATCTGACGTAACCTGGAGAGGTGGGGGCGCTTCCACTAGGGCAGCCGCCCCTCCCGGCTTGTGGGCAAGTTTCCTAGGGGTGGGGGCGCCCAAACCCATCTAGGGTTTCCCTTGTGGCCGCCGCCCCTCCCCTAGGGAAACCCTAGGGTGTCTCCTCCTCCCCCTCCCCCCTATATATAGTGATGGAGGGAAAGGGTAGCCGCACCCCATCCCTGGTGCAACCCCTCCCTGCTCAACACCTCCTCCTCTCCGTAGTGCTTGGCGAAGCCCTGCAGGAGAACCGCAAGCTCCACCACCATGTCGTCGTGCTAC
Source organism: Aegilops speltoides (assembly GCA_021437245.1). NCBI lineage: Eukaryota > Viridiplantae > Streptophyta > Magnoliopsida > Poales > Poaceae > Aegilops > Aegilops speltoides. The sequence goes on from CM038143.1 coordinate 64,370,818, forward strand.
CGGAGCTCTCCCTCAACTTCTCCTCTCCCCTTGCTGGATCAAGAAGGAGGAGACTTCCCCAGGCTGTACGTGTTTTGAACACGGAGGTGCTGTCCGTTCGGTGCTAGATCGGATCTTCCACGATTTGAATCGCCACGAGTACGAATCCATCAACCGCGTTCTTGTAATGCTTCCGCTTAGCGATCTTCAAGGGTATGAAGGTGCACTCCCTCTCTCTCATTGCCAGCATCTCCTAGATTGATCTTGGTGACACGTAGGAAAATTTGGAATTATTACTACATTCCCCAACACACCCTCCCACCGAACTATCAGTCTTTGCGGAGGCATGCGCTCCCGTAAACGAGGAGGTGCCGCTGATCCTTGTTGTCGAGCCTCAGGCTCCAACTTGGGCACGACACTTAGTCCATTACCTCCAAATAGGAGAACTTCCCGAAGAGCAAGAAGTAGCTGAAAGAGTAGCCTGGTGTCGGATTGTGGGTTCTGGCAAACCCTTGAGGTTCGAACACTGGGGTGCGCACGAAGATCTCCATTTCCCTAGCTCACTCTCGCAACAATCTCAAGGCCTAGCTTGCCAAACCCGAGGAACGAGAGACACAAGAGTTTATACTGGTTCGGGCCATCGTTGCGGTGTAATACCCTACTCAAGTGTGGTGTGGTGGATTGCCTTGTAGGCTGAGGATGAACACGTACAAGGGATGAACAGCCTCCTGAGGAGAGGTGTTCTTGAGCTCGATGAGCTTGTGTGTGTGTGTGTGTGTGTGTGTGTGTGTGTGTGTGTGTGTGGATGCAATGGATCCGATCGCAGATGAGTTACCTCCTACGGTGGTGGCTAGTCCTATTTATAGAGGCCCTGGTCCTCTTCCCAAATGTAGGCGGGAAGGGATACCACAATGGCCAATTTTGAAGGGGGACAACTAGTACAAGTTATCCTGACTAAAGGTGGTCTTCGCCTGCCAAAGGTTCTGGTGGTGATGTAGTTGTGGGATCCGTGATGCCCTCCGTCGTTCCGTCCTACTGGTCTTGGTCTTGTTGCACTGATATGGAAACCTTTGCCTGATGCCTCGAGACTCCTCGCCTGCGCCTGCCTCTTTAGCACCAAAGTGGAAATTGGTACTCTGCACCCATTGGCGCCCGCCTGGCTTCGGTCGTCATGGCTCACGTCATATGAACCTTGCGAGGTGCCCCTCCGCCTTGATATCTCCGCTCCTTGCGAGCCAACCTAGCGAGGCTGCCCCGAGGAGGTCTTCTGTCGCCCGCCTCACGAGGCTTGGCCCGTCACGAGCGACTTGAGTGGTTTTTGATGAAGAGGGGTCGTACCAGGCTGTTGGTGGAGCCACGCTGCGGTCCGTAGGCAGGCAAGTCTGGGGACCCCCGTTCCCAGAACGCTGACAGTAGCCCCGGGCCCAAGGCGTGCTCGTACTTGGCTTTGAGACAAAGCATAGGGGCCAGTGCGGAGCGCCGCGGGTCCCAACCGCCTGCGGCCTTGATTGATGCGTGGCGATTGACAGGATGTGGGCGTCTCTGCTTCCCCATGCTGCCTCGGCTACTGCCCGACTTGACGAGTCCCTGGTGCATGCAGAAAAATCATCATTACCTGCGATCGTGGAGGTCGACAGTTGGCCTCCTCCTCGCTATAAATGAGGAGGGGAGCGATCTCTTCCTTCATTTCGCCTATCTCCTCTTCTTCCTCCTTGCTTCATTGCCTGGCATCGACACCCATTGTGCCGATACGGAGATTCTCCGCCGTCGAGAAGGGAAAAACCACCCTGCAAAAAGATAGGGCCGCTCCCACCAAAGAAGAGGTTGGCCCGCTCCCGAGAAGTTGTCGTGGGGTGAGAGGTGATGAGGCCCTCGTACGAGCAGCCTCTTCCTGGTTATCCGCTGCCCCCGCACGCCTAGGCGCAAGGCCCGGAGAGGGAGGCAGTGGATCACACCGCTCACGCCATGGCCGCGGTAGCCATGCTGTGGCAATGCGCGCCGCCGCCTCACAAACCCACGCCGAGGGCTCCTCGCGTGAACTCGTTGTGTGGACGGTGATGCCACCGTGCACGTGGATCCGATTCCCGCCATTCTTCATCGCAGAGATGCCGCCAAGGGGGCCACTCGAGCTGTGGCTGCAGCATACTGAGTGCGACACCCCGGCGACGGGAGCAGAGGTCGAGATCGTCTCCCCGGGCAAGATCTTCATGACCCGTGGATGGGGTGAGGTCGCCTCCATCTGCCGCGCGGAGGGCGCCCTCGCCATCCATTTCGAGTACGACGGCGCCTCCATGCTATTCTTCAAGGTCTTCGATGAGGAAGGCCGCTGGCTGGAATGCTGCTCGGGAGGGAGCCACTAGGATGGCGCGGTGACTGGCGCTGGCCCCACCATTGGTCCTGCGGCAGTCCCTCAAGTAGCAGTGATGGTGCCCGGGCGTCCAGCAGCTCTCCTGAGCCTGACGAGAATCCGGAGACGAGCGACGACAGCAACGTGCCCCAGAGCTCCCGCCGTTCCCGGAGCGTAGCAACGGCATCTGCTCATCGTCGTCGCTGATCTGGATGGGGTTAGCGTCGGCCTCCCATGGTCCACTGTTGCTGATGGCGTCAGTGGCGATGCCCGTAGATACAGCTTCTGATAGCCTTCTCGTTTCGTTCCCTGCGAGGAATGGAGATGAACCCCACGGGGGTGTGTAAAGAATATGTAGTGCCTTTTGTGTCAATATCATCCTTATTATGAGACCCTATGATTGTGTGTCTTGCGTCGGCTTGGTCCCCCCTTTCCAGCCTCGCGGCAGCTTGGCGCTCTATGCTGACAGGTCCCAGTCCCCAGGTAGGCTTCAGCCATCGCTGGTATGCATGCCAGGTCGCGATGTTGTGGTCAAGGCCGGGAGGTGAGTGGCCCGAGGTCCGGTGAGAGCTCCTGAGGCGCGATGCTCAAGAGGTCCCCTTTAGCATGCAAGCAACTCACTGAAGGTAGGAAAGGTAGGTGGCGTTGCCGTAGCAAGGCTGTTGGGGCTAGGAATTCTGTGTCATAGCGCCGGTCTGGCTCATATGCGTGACTTATCTTTAGCGATCCTGGGTCAAGTCCTTGTGCCACGCCCGACTCATGCATTGGTGGTGGTACTACTAGGTCAGGCTCACGTTGGATCCTTCCTCCTCTCATGCCCTCCTGAGTGCTCTGCATTCTCGGGGCCCGACCCTCGAGCAAGGCTCAGCCGCCGCTGGTATGCCAGGTCGCGATGCAGTGGCAAGGCCAGGGGTGAGGGCTGGGGAGCTAGTAAGAGCTTCTGAGGCGTGATGCTCAGGAGCCCACCTTTCATGTGCAAGCGAATTGCACGAGAGAAGGAACGAGCCGACAAGGCCGCCAGTAGCTAGTGCTCCAAATATTCCTGCGAGTTAGTTGGAGAGGGAATATAGCTCGTGATCGCGTTGGTTACCCAACTGCTGATTGTTGCACAAGAAGACAAAGGCACCGAGGGTCTGATGAGGTGATGTGCGCGGAGTAGGCCGCGAGCCAGAGCTTGATCTCTCAGGTTTATCAGCGTTGCAGGGACGGACCCAAGCACAAGCGCCATGCCGATATGTGGAGCTTTCATCGCAGGGTAAACAGGAGATCGGTCAGCAACGCGGTATGCCGCAAGATGTACTCAAGCAAGTGATAATCATAGGGAACTCATGCAAGGAGATAAGCTAGTTCGAATAGATGCGAGAATGATACATGCCACTGGGACGGACCCGAGCGGCCTGGGGATGATGCAGCCCGAGGCGCGCTCCCAATAGAGTAAGCGAAAGATGCAAAAAGATACACACCGCAGGGACAGGCCCAGGCGACCTGGGAATGATGCACTCGAGGGGCACTCCTAGCTGAGTAAATCAAAAAATGTCACCTGGTACCGTTGTCGAAGAAGTGTTGAAGTAGCTGAAGGTGCACACTGAAGGAGTCGCTCCTCACGAGCCACCAGGGCCCTGAGCCTCACGTGGCTCCGGGGGCTCGGGTGGTTCCTCGAGGACCGTCGCTATCTCCGCCAGGACTACGTGATGCCTGGCTTCCTGAGCTGCCAGGATGCTCTGTAAGCGGCGCTGGAAGGTGACAGCCGTGTTCGGTAGGCCAAATGGCATGCGAGCATAGCTATGAGGTGGACCCTCGCACTGACCAACGTGCAAAGGCCAGAAGCACTCTTGAGATGCGACCATGTTGAGCCCTAGAATGTCAACGCAGACGCGCAGCTCGCCATCCTCGCCAGGACGGGGGGTTGTGCCGGGTGGTGGGCGGCGGTCGCCGCATATGGTCCTTGCCTCTTGAAGCTCCTAGGTCGCCTTGGTAATGTGGTCCTGAGCAGTGGGCGCTCCACGCCCTGTGCCCTCTTGAGGGAAGCGCGCGGCAAAACATGCCTCCACATGGTGCCCGAGCGCCTCCCTCTTGATGTTGGCTAGGCATAAGGCCCTCCAGAACAGAGCCCCTGAGCCCTGCCCGAGGAGGGCGCCGGGTGCGCCTTCCTACGCGAGGGAGGGAGGCGCACCAGCTGCGGGCGCGGATCCTGAGGTGGTGCTGCTGGAAACACCGCTCTCCTGAAGCCCTGGGTGGAGTAATTGATTCTCTTCTTGAGGATGGCCTCAGGAGGGTACATGGTGCCTTCGTTGTCGGGGTCTTCAACTGCTGCAGCTTGGAAAGCGCACTCGAGGGAGCGCACCGCATCTCTTTCTTCATAGGGGACCGTGATGATGCCACCGCTCCCTGGCATCTTGAGGACGTTGTAGCCGTGGTGAGTCACTGCCATAAACTTGGCCAAGGCTGGATACCCAAGGATGGCGTTGTGCGGCAGACGGATGTGGGTGACGTCAAAGTCAATGAGCTCGGTGTGGTAGTTGTTACGCTGGCCGAAGGTGATAGGGAGGTGGACCTTCACTACTAGGGAAAAGCCTATACACAGAATCTTATCAGCAGCGCGCCTCAAAATAACTCGCTGCTGCTAACTAGCAGTAGCGCGGTCCACTGAAACACACTGCTGATACAAATATAGCAGTAGCGCGTCCACCCAAAGATGCGCTGCTGCTATAATTTCTACGAGGCCGCCGCGAGGCTAGTTATAGTAGCAACGCGTTAACACGACGCGCGCTACTGCTACTTAGCATAGTAGCAGCGCCTTTCCCAGACAAGCGCTACTGCTAAGTTTCCTACAAAAATTTAGTCCCACCTCGCTCCGTGAAGAGAGTTTATACCACCTTAAATATGTTACTTCTCACACTTTGACAAGCACTTGATCTTCATTGAACTCTATGTGTAGAATTTGTGGCTGCAATATGAGTCTTCACCTGTTCCTAAACGGTGAGGACTCATATTGTCGAATCAGTGTACACAAAAGATCGTTGATGATCAATGTGTATTTTGCTGTTGACATATAGCGATGGCGCTTTATCTTGAAAAGCGCTGCTGCTAGATAGCTTAGCATGAGCGCATTTCTTTGAAGAGTGCTATTGCTAAGCCATCCATCTCTCGATCTCCTCCTTCGGATCCACTCACACACAAGACAGCCACAAATTCTATCTCGCTGCGCGCCCGGCCGTCGCCCCCCTCTCCTCCATGGCGTCTGCTTGGCGCCCGTCGCCGCTCCTCCGCTGCTGCGCCTGCGCCGTCACCTCCTCCTCCTTGCTGGACTCGGTGCACGGCCTCCTCCTCCGTCCTCCTCTCCACTCGCCTGGCCGGCCCCTCCTCGCTCCGCCTTCCTCCTCCGTCCTCTCTCAATCTGGCCGCGCTGCGGCAAGCCCTCCAGCTCCGCCTTCCTCCTCCATCCTCTCTCTTCTCCCTCCTCGAGTCGCCCTCCTTCTCCCTCCTGCTCATATGCAACATTTTGATTTAGTTGATATAATTTAGTTGACTTAGTAGAACATTTTGATTTAGTTGATTTAGTAGGCTAGTTGATTTAGTTGCCTTAGAATATTTTGATTTAGTTGACTTAGTAGGTTAGTTTATTTAGTTGACTTAGAACATTTTGATTTAGTTGATTTAGTAGGCTAATTCATTTAGTTAATTTAGTTGACTTAGAACATTTTGATTTAGTTGACTTAGAACATATTGCTTTAGCTGACTTAGTAGGCTAGTTGATTTAGTTGACTTAGAACATTTTGATTTAGTTGATTTAGTAGGCTAGTTGATTTAGTTGACTTAGAACATTTTGATTTAGTTGATTTAGTAATCCTTTGCTCATATTGGTTTAGGAAGAATGGCGCCACCACCACCACTATGTCAAGCTGTGCAAGTCAAGATCTTGACAACCTTGCAACCGGCAAGCTGTTCGGCATCTACTTCCGCCGAAGTTTTCGTCATGCTATGTAAGAAATTAGATGAAATGTAATAACTATTTTATTTTTAGTGTTGGCATTACTGCATTGTGTCATTTTTCTTAGTTTACACAGATCGTCCCATGCAATGTGAGGTTGAAATTCAACAAGCTGACAGGAGACACTATGGAGGTCGAGAAAGGACGCAATATGTCGCAAATTGGAGGAGATGGATGGGCCCGTTTCATCGCTCGTGTGCATCTTACTGGTGGTGAGTTGATCAGCTTCAACTTCCGAGTAGAAAGACCCAAGCTAGCTGTCATTTATCTCAACCTGGTGGAAGATGATGAAGATGACGAAGATGATGAAGATGATGAAGATGATGAGGACCCACTTCATGAAGCCATCGTAGCTCAAAGAACAAGGCTGAGTGAGGAGGTGGTGTCCAACTTTGTGGGACATAATTCCGCCACGTCTTGACTTTGTCGGGTGCCATTCGTGACCCGCTTGACAAATACCATGGTTGATCGACATGATATGGTATGTTATACTTACAAATGCAAATTAATAGTGTGAATTACTTAGTGTACAGTCCAATGATATGGTATATGTTGTGTGGAATCTAGTCGATGATATATATGTTTTAGTGTAGAGTTCGATCACATGCTTATTAATTGATATGTTTTCTTATTCATAAATTGGCAAAGAGCATATCATGAGTTATGGTATCGAGCACGATGAAGAAGGCTCATTTGGACTACGCCTTCTTGCAAGGGCTCCGTCACAACTGTACTTACCGCGTGGACACGGACGGTCGCACACACTTAAGCTCGGTTGGGTGGAAGAAATTCCTCGATGGCAAGAATCTTCGTGTTGGACAGGCCATCCTAATTACTATCAGGAACACCAACCGCCCAGGCTTGAGGATGATGATTGTCTTCGATATCATCTAGAACTACATGTGTGTGTGGCTATATCATCTAGAACTACATATGTGTGTGTGTGGCTATATCATCTAGATCTACATATGTGTGTGTGGCTATATCATCTAGAACTACATATGATGATCGTCGTCGATATCATCTAAAACTACATATGATGATGGCCGTTGATATGACCATGCATGTCTCGCTTGAGGATGCATGTTGGCTATGCATGAAATTGTTATCTTAGTACTCCTTCGTTTCCAAATTACTCGTCGTGGTTTGAACTAAAACCACGACAGTAATTTGAAACGAAAGTACTACCGCATCTAGTAATGGTTTATGAATTTGATGAAAGATAGTACCTAGTTTCTAGCATCGAAGGAGAGTTGAAATGGAAAATGATGAAAGAGATAGCAGATGGCGTGGGACGAAGAAATCGCTACAGCTAGTTAATAGTGTAGCGTTCTAAAAGCGCTAGCGATATCGTTCAACGATAGTAGTAGCTGGTTGGGGCGGCGCTACTACTATGAGTTAGCTGTAGTGCCTTATTAGTAGCGCGGCCACCCGCGCTGCTGCTAGCCTGAAAACCCGCGCTGCTGCTAGCCTTTTCCCTAGTAGTGCTTCCCTATCGGGGTGGTGGAGTCGTCGGTCACTATTGAGAAAGGCTTGGTAGGCTGTAGCTGATCATATGGAACTTGGAGGCTATCGAATGTCTCGACGGACAAGGCATTGAGCCCTGTTCCGCCGTTGATGAGGGTCTTGGTGACTTGAACATTGCTGATGATGGACGAGCAGAGCATTGGGGGGCGTCGGCAGTTGTTGCGCACTTGAGCTGATCTGACGAGCTGAAGGTGATGGCGCACTTGGACCACCCAAGCGGGCGCGCGGCCTCGAGCCTAGGAAGGGCCACATTTACTTCATGAGCAAACTGCTTGAAGATGTGATATGTCCATTTTGCATCATGCTTTTATATCGATATTTATTGCATTATGGGTTGTTATTAAACGTTATGTCACAATACTTATGCCTATTCTCTCTTATTTTACAAGGTTTACATGAAGAGGGAGAATGCTGGTAGCTGGAATTCTGGGCTGGAAAAGGAGCAAATATTAGAGACCTATTCTGCACAACTCCAAAAGTCCTGAAACTCCACATAAGTCATTTTTGGAAATAATAGAAAATACTGAGCGAAGAAAATACCAGAGGGGGCCCACACCTTGGCCACGAGGGTGGGGGGCGCGTCCTACCCCCTGGGCGCGCCCCCTGCCTCGTGGGCCCCCTGGCAGGCCTCCGGTGTCCATCTTGTGCTGTATGAGGTCTTTTACCCTGGAAAAAATCATAAGCAAGCTTTCGGGAATAAACTCCACCGCCACGAGGCGGAACCTTGGCGGGACCAATCTACGGCTCCCACAGAGCTGTTCTGCCGGGGAAACTTCCCTTTGGGAGGGGGAAATCATCGCCATCGTCATCACCAACGATCCTCTCACTGGGAGGGGGTCAATCTCCATCAACATCTTCACCAGCACCATCTCCTCTAAAACCCTAGTTCATCTCTTGTATCCAAACTTTGTCCCAAAGCCTCAGATTGGTACCTGTGGGTTTCTAGTAGTGTTGATTACTCCTTGTAGTTGATGCTAGTTGGTTTATTTGGTGAAGATCATATGTTCAGATCCATTATGCGTATTAATACCCCTCTGATTATGAACATGAATATGTTTTGTGAGTAGTTACGTTTGTTCCTGAGGACATGGGAGAAGTCTTGCTATTAGTAGTCATGTGAATTTGGTATTCGTTCGATATTTTGATGAGATGTATGTTGTCTTTCCTCTAGTGGTGTCCTGTGAACGTCGACTACATGACACTTCACCATTGTTTGGGCCTAGAGGAAGACATTGGTAAGTAATAAGTAGATGATAGTTTCTAGAGTGACAGAAGCTTAAACCCTAGTTTATGCGTTGTTTCGTAAGGGGCTGATTTGGATCCATATGTTTCATGCTATGGTTAGGTTTACCTTAATACTTCTTTTGTAGTTGCGGATGCTTGCAATAGGAGTTAATCATAAGTGGGATGCTTGTCCAAGTAAGGACAGCACCCAAGCACCGGTACACCCACATATCAAATTATCAAAGTACCGAACACGAATCATATGAACGTGATGAAAACTAGCTTGACGATAATTCCCATGTGTCCTCGGGAGCGCTTTTATCTATATAAGAGTTTGTCCAGGCTTGTCCTTTGCTACAAAAAGGATTAGGCCATCTTGGTGCACTTTATTTACACTTGTTACTTGTTACCCGTTACAATTACCTTATCACAAAACTATCTGTTACCAATAATTTCAGTGCTTGCAGAGAATACCTCGCTGAAAACCGCTTATCATTTCCTTCTGCTCCTCGTTGGGTTCTACACACTTTCTTATCGAAAGGACTATGATAGATCCCCTATACTTGCGGGTCATCAAGACTCTTTTCTGGTGCTGTTGCCGGGGAGTGTAGCGCCTTTGGTAATGAAAAATTTATATAGTGTGCTGAAATTTACTGTCACTTGCTACTATGGAAAGTATTCCTTTAAGGGGCTTGTTCGGGGTATCTACACCCCGACCAGTAGAGCAAATAGTTGCTCCTCAACCTACTGAACCTACTGAAAATGTTTACTTTGAAATTCCTTCGTGTATGATAGAAAAACTACTAGCTAATCCTTTTACAGGAGATGGAACATTGCATCCCGATTTATACTTAATCTATGTGGATGAAGTTTGTGGATTATTTAAGCTTGCAGGTATGCCCAATGATGTTATCAAGAAGAAGGTCTTCCCTTTATCTTTGAAGGGAGATGCATTGACATGGTACATGCTATGTGATGATATGGGATCATGGAACTACAAACGATTGAAATTGGAATTTCATCAGAAGTTTTATCCTATGCATCTTGTTCATCGTGATTGTAATTATATATATAATTTTTGGCCTCGCGAAGGAGAAAGCATCGCTCAAGCTTGGGGGAGGCTTAAGTCAATGTTATATTCATGCCCCAATCATGAGCTCTCAAGAGAAATGATTATTCAGAATTTTTATGCTCGGCTTTCTCGTAGTAATCAATCCATGCACGATACTTCTTGTACTGGCTCTTTTATGATGAAGACTATTGAATTCAAATGGGATTTATTGGAAAGATTTAAACGCAACTCTCAAGATTGGGACCTCGACGAAGGTAAGGAGTCAGGTATAACACCTAAGTTTGATTGTGTTAAATCTTTTATGGATACCGATGCTTTCCGTGAATTTAGCACTAAATATGGACTTGACTCTGAGATAGTAGCTTCTTTCTGTGATTCTTTTGCCACCCATGTTGATCTCCCTAAGGAGAAGTGGTTTAAATATAATCCTCCCATTGAAGTAAAAGTAGTTGCACCTATTAAAGTTGAATAAAAGACTATCACTTATAATGATCCTATTGTTCCTACTGCTTATGTTGAGAAACCACCTTTCCCTGTTAGAATGAAGGATATTAGCTTCAACTATAGTCAACAAAAGTAATATTAGGACACACAAACCCCCTGAGCAACTTAAAGTTGAACCTAATATTGCTATGGTTAAAGATCTCTTGGCTGATAATATAGATGGGCCTGTTATTTACTTCTGTAATGAGACTGCTAGAATTGCTAAACCTGGTGCTAAAGATAAACATAGACCTGTGGTAGGCATGCTTGTTATGTATGTTAAAATAGGAGATCATTGTTATCATAACTTGTGTGATATGGGTGCTAGTGAAAGTGCAACACCTCATTCCTTATACAAAGAAATTATGCATGATATTGCACCTGCTGAGATAGAAGAAATTGATGTTACCATTAAGCTTGCCAATAGAGATACTATTTCACCAATTGGGATTGTTAGTGATGTTGAAGTCTTGTGTGGGAAGGTTAGATATCCTGCTAATTTTCTTGTTCTTGGTTCCCAATAAGATAGCTTTTGTCCCATTATATTTGGTAGACCCTTATTGAATACTGCCAATGCTCGGATAGACTGCGAAAAGGATGTTGTTACTATTGGTTTGAATGATGTGTCTAATGAGTTTAATTTTTCTAAATTTCGTAGACAACCCCGTGATGAGGAATTGCCTAGTAAATATGAAATTATTGGTCTTTCTTCTATTGTCGTGCCTCCTAATGATCCTTTAGAACAATATTTGCTCCACCATGAAAATGATATGTTCATGAATGAAAGAAGGGAAATAGACAAAGTATTCTTTAAACAGGGACCTATTCTAAAACACAACTTGCCTGTTGAAATCCTAGGGGATCCTCCTCCACCCAAGGGTGATCCCGTGTTTGAGCTTAAACCATTACCTGATACTCTTAAATATGCTTATCTTGATGAAAAGAAGAGATATCCTATTATTATTAGTGCTAACCTTTTAGAGCATGAAGAAGAGAAATTTGAAAACTCTAAAGAAGCACCATGCTGCTATTGGATATACTCTTTATGATCTTAAGGGCATTAGTCCCACTCTATGTCAACACAAAATAAGTTTGGAGAAAGACGCCAAACCAGTTATTGATCACCAACGACGTCTAAATCCTAAGATGAAAGAAGTGGTAAGAAAGGAAATATTAAAGCTCCTTGAGGCAGGTATAATTTATCCTGTTGCTGATAGTCAGTGGGTAAGTCCTGTCCATTGTGTCCCTAAGAAGGGAGGTATTACTGTCGTTCCTAATGATAAAGATATGAATTGATCCCGCAAAGAATTGTTACAGGTTATAGGATGGTAATTGATTTCCGCAAACTAAATAAAGCTACTAAAAAAGATCATTACCCTTTGCCTTTTATTGATCAAATGCTAGAAAGATTATCCAAACATACACATTTTTGCTTTCTAGATGGTTACTCTGGTTTCTCTCAAATACCTGTGTCAGCTGATGATCAAGCAAAGGCCACTTTTACTTGCCCTTTCGGTACTTTTTCTTATAGACGTATTCCTTTTGGTTTATGAAATGCACCTGCTACCTTTCAAAGATGCATGATGTCCATATTCTCTGACTTTTATGAAAAGATTTGTGACTTTTTCATGGATGATTTCTCCGTTTATGGATCCTCTTTTTATGATTGCTTGAGCAACCTTGATCGAGTTTTGCAGAGATGTGAAGAAACTAAACTTGTCTTGAATTGGGAGAAATGCCACTTTATGGTTAATGAAGGTATTGTCTTGGGGCATAAAATTTTTGAAAGAGGTATTGAAGTTGACAAAGCTAAAGTTGATGCTATTGAAAAGATGTCATGCCCCAAGGACATCAAAGGTATAAGAAGTTTCCTTGGTCATGCCGGTTTTTATAGGAGGTTCATTAACGACTTCTCAAAAATTTCTCGGCCTCTGATTAATCTATTACAAAAATATATTCCTTTTGTCTTTGATGATGATTGTGTAGAAGAATTTGAAATACTTAAGAAAGCATTGATTTATGCACCTATTGTTTAGCCACCCGATTGGAATTTACCCATTGAAATTATGTGTGATGCTAGTGATTATGCTGTAGGTGTTGTTCTACGACAAAGAGTTGATAAGAAATTAAATGTTATCCAATATGCTAGTAAAACTCTAGCCAATGCCCAGAGAAATTATGCTAGTACCAAAAACGAATTTTTAGCAGTCGTTTTTGCTTGTGATCAGTTCAGACCTTATATTGTTGATTCTAAAGTAACTATTCACACTGATCATGCTGCTATTAAATATCTTATGGAAAACAAAGATGCTAAACCTAGACTTATTAGATGGGTTCTCTTGCAACAAGAATTTAATTTACATATTATTTATAGAAAGGGAGCTGAGAACCCCGTTGCAGACAACTTGTCTAGGTTAGAGAATGTTCGTGATGACCCACTACCTATTCATGGTAGCTTTCCTAATGAAAAATTAGCTGTCATAAATGCTTCTCAAAATGCTCCATGGTATGCTGATTATGCTAATTACATTGTTGCTAAATTTATACCACCTAGTTTCACATACCAACAAAAGAAAAAGTTTTTCTATGATTTGAGACATTACTTTTGGGATGACCCACATCTTTATAAAGAAGGAGTAGATGGTGTTATTAGACGTTGTGTACCTGAGCATGAACAGGAACAGATCCTACGCAAGTGTCACTCTGACGCTTATGGAGGGCACCACGCTGGAGATAGAACTGCACAAAAGGTATTGCAATCCGGCTTTTATTGGCCTACTCTCTTCAAGGATGCCCGTAAGTTTGTCTTGTCTTGTGATGAATGCCAAAGAATTGGTAATATTAGTAGACGTAAAGAAATGCCTATGAATTATTCACTTGTTATTGAACCATTCGATGTCTGGGGCTTTGATTACATGGGACCGTTTCCGTCCTCTAGTGGGTATACACATATTTCAGTTGTTGTTGATTACGTTACTAAGTGGGTAGAAGCTATTCCAACTAGTAGTGCTGATCATAACACCTCTATTAAGATGCTTAAAGAAGTTATTTTTCCGAGGTTTGGAGTCCCTAGATATTTAATGACTGACGGTGGTTCACATTTTATTCATGGTGCTTTTCATAAAATGCTTGCTAACTATGATGTTAATCATAGAATTGCATCCCCTTATCACCCACAGTCTAGTGGTCAAGTAGAATTGAGTAATAGAGAGCTCAAATTAAATTTACAAAAGACTGTTAATAGATCTAGAAAGAATTGGTCTAAGAAACTTGATGATGCATTATGGGCCTATAGAACTGCATATAAAAATCCTATGGGTATGTCTCCGTATAAAATGGTTTACGGAAAAGCATGTCACTTGCCTCTCGAACAAGAACATAAGGCATGTTGGGCTATTAAAGAGCTCAACTATGATTTCAAACTTGCCAGTGAAAAGAGGCTATTTGACATTAGCTCACTTGATGAATGGAGAACCCAAGCCTATGAAAATGCCAAACTGTTCAAGGAAAAGGTTAAAAGATGGCATGACAAAAGGATACAAAAGCATGAGCTTAATATAGGTGATTATGTGTTGCTATACAACTCTCGCTTAAGATTTTTTGCAGGAAAACTTCTCTCTAAATGGGAAGGTCCTTACGTTATCAAGGAGGTCTACCATTGCGGTGCCATAAAAATCAACAACTTCGAGGGCACAAATCTGAAGGTGGTGAACGGTCAAAGAATCAAACATTATATCTCAGGTAATCCTATAAATGTTGAAACTAATGTTATTGAAACCGCCCCGGAGGAATACATAAGGGACACTTTCCAGACCATTTCGAACTCCGAACAAGAAGAGGTACGTGGTACGGTAAGTAGACGGACTCCAAAACAGTTCTAATGGCAATTTTTCTCCGTTTTGGAATATTTAAGAAAATAGGAAAATAAGAAGTAGTCTGGGAAGGACACAAGGGTGGAGGGCGCGCCCTACCCCCTAGGCGCGCCCCCTGCCTCGTGGGCACCCCGTGCGCTTTCCGGACTCCGTTTTCTTGCACGACACTTCTTTTGGTCGGTAAAAATTCATTATATAATCTCTCAAAGGTTTTGACCATTGTATCATGCAAATATCCTCTGTCTTTGTTTCGAGCTGTTTTCTGCCGTGGATTTGGAGCAAGACGTCATCTTAGGATTCCGACGGGGAGAGCTATGTCTCATACCTCATTGCTGACCCAAAGACCTATGGGGGTCTATCTCTTTGTGGTCGAACTACGGATGAGGAGGAGGATGCTCATTTGATGAGGATCAACGATTCAAGTTCAGAGGAGCAGGATGTCCCTCTACCTCAATCTGGGGATATGCACGTGAAGTTCAAGAAATCTAGTCTTCCTAAGAGGTCTAAACTATCTAACAACCGATCTATTCCTTCTCGTTTTCGGCAGAGGAGCAAAGGAGATTTACGTGACAAGATCTTGAAGCTGGAATCGGAGATCGATGATTTACAGGAGGAAATTTCTCTTCTCAACTACAATATGAAACATATGAAGGCACAACTGTCATCATCACCACCACCTTCATCACCTCCGAAGAAGGAGATATAATCACATGGGTATGGGCACTCCCCTTGGCAACTGCCAAGCTTGGGGGAGGTGCCCCGGTATCGTATCACCATCACACTCCTATCTTTACAGTTTTCTTAGTTCAATCCTTTTGGTAGTATCTTGATCTAGTAGAATAAAGTTTTAGTATGATTTAGTTTTGATTTTTGCCTTATGATCCCTTCTATGTAATTGAGTGCGTGAGCTATATATAATAAAGATTAGTGTTGAGTCAAGGGCTTGATTACTATGCTTTGATCTTGAGGGAATAAAAGAATAAGAAAGAAATAAAAAGAAACGAAGACATCATATGGAGCTTATGGAGAGTAATGACTTCACATATAAAGAGTATGATGATTAAAAGTTGTTGAGAGTTGGCAAACATAGTTTTGGTCATCGTTGCAATTAATAGGAAGTAATAAGGAAAGAGAGGTTTTCACATATAAATACACTATCTTGGACATCTTTTATGATTGTGAGCACTCATTAAAATATGACATGCTACAGAGTTGATGTTGGACAAGGAAGACAACATAATGGGTTATGTTTTCTTATATCTGAAATAAAGTATATTGTCATGGATCATCCAACATGTTGACCTTGCCTTTCTCCCTCATGCTAGCCAATTCTTTGCACCAAGTAGAGATACTACTTGTGCTTACGAATATCCTTAAACCCAGTTTTGCCATGAGTGTCCACCATATCTACCTATGGATTGAGTAAGATCCTTCAAGTAAGTTATCATCGGTGCAAGCAATAAAAAATTGCTCTCTAAATATGTATGATTTATTAGTGTGGAGAAAATAAACTTTATACGATCTTGTGATGTGGAAGAAATAAAAGCGACAAACTACATAATAAAGGTCCATATCACAAGTGGCAATATAAAGTGACGTTCTTTTGCATTAAGGTTTCGTGCATCCAACCATGAAAGTGCATGACAACCTCTGCTTCCCTCTGCGAAGGGCCTATCTTTTACTTTTATCTTCTACCCTTATGCAAGAGTCATGGTGATCTTCACCTTTCCTTTTGACATTTTATCCTTTGGCAAGCACATTGTGTTGGAAAGATCCTGATATATATATCCAATTGGATGTAAGTTGGCATGAACTATTATTGTTAACGTTACCCTTGAGGTAAAAGGTTGGGAGGCAAAACTATAAGCCCCTATCTTTCTCTGTGTCCGATTAAAACTCCATGACCACAAGTATTGCGTGAGTGTTAGCAATTGTGAAAGACTAAATGATAGTTGAGTATGTGGACTTGCTGAAAAGCTCTTATATTGACTCTTTCTGATGTTATGATAAATTGCAATTCCCTCAATGACTGAGATTATAGTTTGTTACTTCTCAATGAAGTTTCTCATTCATACTTGACATTGTGAATAGATCATTACTTGAGCATAAGAAATCATATGACAATATCTATATATGTTGCTGTTATAAGAATGATCAAGATGCCCTCATGTCTGTATTTTATTTTATCGACACCTCTATCTCTAAACATGTGGACATATTTATCGTTATCGGCCTTCGCTTGAGGAGAAGCGAGGTTTAACCTTGGGGGAGTTGATACGTCCATTTTGCATCATGCTTTTATATCGATATTTATTGCATTATGGGCTGTTATTACACGTTATGTCACAATACTTATGCCTATTCTCTCTTATTTTACAAGGTTTACATGACGAGGGAGAATGCCGGCAGCTGGAATTCTGGGCTAGAAAAGGAGCAAATATTAGAGACCTATTCTGCACAACTCCAAAAGTCCTGAAACTCCACGGAAGTAATTTTTGGAAATAATAAAAAATATTGGGCGAAGAAAATACCAGAGGGGGCCCACACCCTGGCCACGAGGGTGGGGGCGCGCCCTACCCTCCTGGGCGCGCCCCCTGCCTCGTGGGCCCCCTGGCAGGCCTCCAGTGTCCATCTTCTGCTATATGAGGTCTTTTACCCTCGAAAAAATCATAAGCAAGCTTTCGGGAAGAAACTCCACCGCCACGAGGCGGAACCTTGGCGGAACCAGTCTAGGGCTCCGGCAGAGCTGTTCTACCAGGGAAACTTCCCTCCGGGAGGGGGAAATCATCGCCATCGCCATCACCAACGATCCTCTCATCGGGAGGGAGTCAATCTCCATTAACATCTTCACCAGCACCATCTCCTCTAAAACCCTAGTTCATCTCTTGTATCCGATCTTTGTCCCAAAGCCTCAGATTTGTACCTATGGGTTGCTAGTAGTGTTGCTTACTCCTTGTAGTTGACGCTAGTTGGTTTATTTGGTGGAAGATCATATGTTCAGATCCATTATGCATATTAGTACCCCTCCGATTTTGAACATGAATATGATTTGTGAGTAGTTACGTTTGTTCCTGAGGACATGGGTGAAGTATTGCTATTAGTAGTCATGTGAATTTGGTATTCGTCCGATATTTTGATGAGATGTATGTTGTCTTTCCTCTACTGGTGTCATGTGAACATCGACTACATGACACTTCAACCATTGTTTGGGCCTAGAGGAAGGCATTGGCAACTAATAAGTAGATGATGGGTTGCTAGAGTGACAGAAGCTTAAACCCTAGTTTATGCGTTGCTTCGTAAGGAGCTGATTTGGATCCATATCTTTCATGCTATGGTTAGGTTTACCTTAATACTTCTTTTGTAGTTGCGGATGCTTGCAATAGGAGTTAATCATAAGTGGGATGCTTGTCCAAGTAAGGACAACACCCAAGCACCGGTCCACCCACATATCAAATTATCAAAGTACCGAACGCGAATCATATGAACGTGATGAAAACTAGCTTGACGATAATTCCCATGTGTCCTCGGGAGCGCTTTTATCTATATAAGAGTTTGTCCAGGCTTGTCCTTTGCTACAAAAAGGATTGGGCCATCTTGCTGCACTTTATTTACACTTGTTACTTGTTACCCGTTACAAATTAACTTATCACAAAACTATCTGTTACCGATAATTTCAGTGCTTGCAGAGAATACCTTGCTGAAAACCGTTTATCATTTCCTTCTGCTCCTCGTTGGGTTCGACACTCCTACTTATTGAAAGGACTATGATAGATCCCCTATACTTGTGGGTCATCAAGATGTGTTGAGAGGCTGGGGCTTGAGCACCACCCAAGATGCAGGCGATGGCGCGAGGCTCCTGGAAGCCCCCAGCCCCCTCGTCCTGATGATGGTCGTCATTCCACCTTGGTGGCGGCGGCAGCGGAGGGAGGCCGACATTGCCCTGAGGACGGTCCTCACAAGGCTGATCCCTCCAGGCACCCTCACGAGGCTGGTCCTGCTAGCGGTCCTCACGAGGCCGGTCCCACCACTCCTGGCGAGGGCCGCGGTCGTCCCAGCGTCCTCCACTTGATCCTCCTCCTTGGCCGTAAGCCCGGTCGTTGCGCTCGGGGTGTCGACTAAAGCGTCCATCACGAATGGCCCTGAGCTCTTGGCAGTCGTTGGTGTTGTGGCTGTGTATGTTGTGGAAGGCGCAGAACGAACAACTGCTCTTGGACGAGTCGGGGTGGTCCCGTCTGTGCTTCATCTCTGGCTCAGCCGCGAGCATAGCTACTCCCTTGTGCTTCACATCCTTTGCCTTGGCTTTCTTCTCTTCCGGGTCGGCAGCAGGGAGCTCTAGTATGGAGAGGCGCCCCTCCTCAGGTCTTGCGCACTTGGTATCCATGTTGAACATCTCCAGGGTTGTGCATAGTTCCTCGTGGATGGCGAGCTCCTCCTTCATCTTGACGTGGCAGACGCCATCGGAGAACGCTAAGATGATGGCCTCGTCCGTCACCATGGGAATCTTGAGGTGAACGCTATTGAAGCGCTGGATGTACTTCTGTAGGGTCTCTCCCAGCTGCTGTTTGATACGTCGTAGGTCACCCGCGGCCGCGGGCGGTCGCGAGTGCCCTGGAAGTTGGCAACAAAGCGCTCGCGTATCTCACCCCAGGAGGAGAATGATCCCACGGGCAAGTTCAGGAGCCACGAACGCGCGCCATCCTTGAGGGCCATGGGGAACCAGTTCGCCATGACCTTCTCGTCGCCGCTGGCCTTCTCGATGCTTAGCTCGTAGAGCTGCAAGAACTCTGCAGGGTCGGGAGTGCCGTCATAGCGCGGAGGCAGGTCTGGCTTGAACTTGCCGGGCCAAACGATGCTACGCAGCTCTGGAGTGAAGGCACGGCAGCCTGTTGTGGTCACCAGAGCCTGCCGAGGAGGCGGAGCCTGATCTTGGTACCCCCGCGTCACCACCGTGGGCGGCGCGCGGTCTTGGCGGCTCCGGTGCTGGGGGTGCAGGGGCGTTTTCTTGTGGTCGGGGGACTTCTTGGCAACTGAGGGAGTCCTGGATTAAGGGGTCCTCGGGCGTCCGGACTATGTAACGTGGGCCGGACTGATGGGCCATGAAGATACAAGACAAAAGACTCTCTCCCGTGTCTGGATGGGACTCTCCTTGACGCGGAAGGCAAGCTTGGCGTCCAGATATGAAGATTCCTTTCTCTGTAACCGACTTTGTACAACCCTAGCCCCCTCCAGTTTCTATATAAACCGGAGGGCTTAGTTCGTAGGGAAAAGGACAATCATAATCATACAGGCTAGACTTCTAGGGTTTAGCCATTATGATCTCGTGGTAGATCAACTCTTGGAATACTCATATTCATCAAGATCAATCAAGCAGGAAGTAGGGTATTACCTCCATAGAGAGGGCCAGAACCTGGGTAAACATCGTGTCCCCTGTCTCCTGTTACCATTGACCTTAGACGCACAGCTCGGGACCGACTACCCGAGATCCACCGATTTTGGCACCGACATTGGTGCTTTCATTGAGAGTTCTGCTGCGTCGTCTTCAAGTGGTTCGATGGCCCTGTCAGTCATCTACAACAATATTGTCCAAGGGGAAGTCTTCCTCCCCGGACAGATCTTCGTATTCGGCGGCTTTGCACTGCGGGCCAACTCGCTTGGCCATCTAGAGCAGATCGACAGCTACGCCCCTGGCCATTAGGTCAAATTTGGAAGCTTGAACTACGTCACTGATTTCCGCGGAGACTTGATCTTCGATGGATTCGAGACCACGGATGCCGCTCCCTGCCATCGCGATGAACATGACTTAAATCTTGTCATCGGACCATACCCAGGAGATAGTGCCTGTAACTGCTTTGGCCCTAGATTCGAGGACGGGAAGCTCAACCCCACCATGGAAGTCGCAGACTCAACAGCGTCGGAGCCGCACACAAACCCAACCTTGAGTGGAATCTGTGCCACCGGAACCTTAGACTTGTTTCCGGCTACAGGTTCCGAACCACGTGCGTCCGCATACGTCGAGCCTGATCAGGCATCGATCGTCGAATTCAGCTCCGCGGACATCTTCCAGCACTCACCTTTAGGTGACGTGCTAAACTCATTAAAAACACTCTCCTTGGCGGGGGACTCACAGTCGAATTATATCCAGTTTGAACTGGAGGCTGATGACGGAGAATTTCACTTGCCACCCACCGCCCACTTCATAGCCACTTTCGAAGACTTAACCAACATGCTCGATTACAGCTCCGAAGATATTGACGGTATGGACAACTATGCCGAAGAGGAGCAGTGCCAAAACCTGCCGTTTATCAGGCGCTGGACGACCACTTCTTTGTACGACGTGTACATGGTGGATACACCCAAAGAGAACAATGGTGTTTACGAGAAGGATCTAGTCGAGGATAAACCTCCTGAGATATAGCCAAAACACCGACGTCAGTGGCACCGCTCTAAATCATGCCGTGGAAAGACAGCGATACTGGCACGAGAGAAAACAATACTCGATGCCGAAGACAATGAAAACTCCGTTGAGCCAACCTCCGAACAGGACGAACGGGAGGACGGGCGAGTCAGCCCTGATGAACAGGCCATAAACGAAGACTCAGAGGACAGTAATTATCTTCCACTCTCCAAGGATGAGGTGAGCCTCGGCAACGAGGATTTCATCGCGTCTGAGGAACCTCTCGAGCAGGAGCGCTTTAAGCGTCGGCTAATAGCCACTGCAAGGAGCCTGGAAAAGAAGCAACAACAGCTTCAAGCTGATCAAGATCTACTCAACGACAGATGGACTAATGTCCTAGCAGCCGAGGAATACGGCCTCGAACGCCCAACCAAAAGTTACCCGGAGCGCAAATCGCTACCTCAATTCGACAACAAGACACCTGAGCCCGTACCATCAGCATGTAACGCGGTTGACCGACCATCGTGTGGACGGGACAAATCGGCAACTCAAGCCGAACACCAGCCAGTACCACCTCGCGGTAAGGGCACATACATGACAGCTCGGGGTCATACATATATGACCTGCGACAGGACCTGGATAACAGAGCATTTATACGTCTCCAACGTATCTATAATTTTTTATTGTTCCATGCTATTATATTACCCCTTTTGGATGTTTATGGGCTTTATTTTACACATTTATATCATTTTCGGGACTAACCTACTAACCGGAGGCCCAGCCCGTATTCTGGTTTTTGCCTATTTGATATTTCAAGAAAAGGAATATCAAACGGAGTCCAAACGGAATGAAACCTTCGGGAGCATGATTTTTGGAACGAACGTGATCCAGAGGACTTGGAGTGCAAGTCAAGAAGCAGCCAAGGCGGCCACGAGAGGGTAGGGAACCCCCCCGCTAAAGGGCGTGCCCCCTGTCTCGTGGGCCCCTTGGGCGGCCACCGAAGTACTTCTTCCTCCTATATAAGCCTACGTACCATGAAAACATCCAGGGAGCCAATGAAACACAATTTCCACCGCCGTAACCTTCTGTATCTGCGAGATCCCATCTTGGAGCCTTCGCCGGTGCTCCGCCGGAGGGGGAATCGACCACGGAGGGCTTCTACATCAACATCCTTGCCCTTCCGATGAGTTGTGAGTAGTCTACCACAGACCTTCGGGTCCATAGTTATTAGCTTGATGGCTTCTTCTCTCTTTTTGGATCTCAATACAATGTTCTCCCCCTCTCTTGTGGAGATCTATTCGATGTAAACTCTTTTTGCGGTGTGTTTGTCGAGATCTGATGAATTGTTGGTTTATGATCAAGTCTATCTATGAGAAATATTTGAATCTCCTCTGAATTCTTTTATGTATGATTGTGTTATCTTTGCAAGTCTCGTCGAATTATCGGTTTGGTTTGGCCTATTAGATTGATCTTTCTTGCCATGGGAGAAGTGCTTAGCTTTGGGTTTAATCTTGCGGTGTCCTCACCCAGTGACAGCAGGGGTTGCAAGGCACGTATTGTATTATTGCCATCGAGGATAAAAAGATGGTTTTTATATCATATTGCATGAGTTTATCCCTCTACATCATGTCATCCTACTTAAGGCGTTACTCTGTTCTTATGAACTTAATACTCTAGATGCAGGAAGGAGTCGGTCGATGTGTGGCGTAATAGTAGTAGATGCAGGCAGGAGTCAGTCTACTTGTTGCGGACGTGATGCCTATATACATGATCATGCCTAGATAATCTCATAATTATTCGCTTTTCTATCAATTGCTCGACAGTAATTTGTTCACCCACCGTAATACTTATGCTATTTTGAGAGAAGCCACTAGTGAAACCTATGGCCCCCGGGTCTATCTCTTATCATATAAGCTTCCAATCTACTTTTATTTGCATCTTTACTTTTTGCATCTATATTATAAAATACCAAAAATATATTTATCTTATCATTCTATCTTTATTAGATCTCACTTTTGCAAGTGGCTGTGAAGGGATTGACAACCCTTTTATTGCGTTGGTTGCGAGTTCTTCGTTTGTTTGTGTAGGTGCGTGGGACTTTTGAGGAGCCTCCTACTGGATTGATACCTTGGTTCTCAAAAACTGAGGGAAATACTTACGCTACTATTGCTGCATCACCCTTTCCTCTTCAAGGAAAACCACCGCAAGCTCAGGACGTAGCAAGAAGGATTTCTGGTGCCGTTGTCGGGGAGGTCTTCGCTCAAGTCAAGACATACCAAGTACCCATCACAAACTCATCTCCTTCACATTTTTATTATTTGCCATTTGCCTCTCGTTTTCCTCTCCCCCACTTCACCCTTGTCGTTGTATTCGCCCTCTCTTTCCCAATCTCCTCCTCTCTCTTTCGCTTGCCTTTTTCTGTTTGCTTGTGTGTTGGATTACTTGTTGCCATGGCACAAGATAATACCAAATTGTGTGATTTCTCGAATACCAATAATAATGATTTCCTTAGTTCTCCGATTGCTCCTCTTAATGATGTTGAGTCTTGTGAAATCAATACTGCTTTGCTGAATCTTGTTATGAAAGATCAATTCGCCGGCCTTCCTAGTGAAGATGCCGCTACTCAACTAAACAACTTTGTTGATTTGTGTGATATGCAAAAGAAGAAAGATACGGATAACAATATTGTTAAACTGAAGTTATTTCTGTTTTCACTTAGAGATCGTGCTAAAGTTTGGTTTTCGTCTTTGCCTAAAAATAGTATTGATTCTTGGAACAAGTGCAAAGATGCTTTTATCTCTAAGTATTTTCCTCCCGCTAAGATTATCACTCTTAGGAACGATATTATGAATTTTAAACAACTTGATCATGAGCATGTTGCCCAATCTTGGGAAAGAATGAAATTGATGATTCGCAATTGCCCTACTCATGGTTTGAATTTATGGATGATCATATGAAAATTTTATGCCGGTTTGAACTTTGCTTCTAGAAATCTCTTAGATTCGGCCGCGGGAGGCACGTTTATGGAAATCACGTTAGGAGATGCTACAAAACTTCTTGATAATATTATGGCTAATCATTCTCAATGTCACACCGAAAGATCTTCTAGTAAAAAAGTGCATGCTATAGAAGAAAGCAATGTTTTGAGTCGAAAGATGGATGAACTTATGAAATTGTTTGTCGGTGTACTAAGGTAGGGGTACCTCAGTACCCCAACTTGTGCACGGGCGATTGCTGACTTCAGGCGGGGTTTACCACGTGCTCGCCAAGACCTTCCTGCTCCATGTCAAACCATTCAAAGACGAAGTATACAAGATAGAAGATCGAGACCACAGCAAGCGGAGCTTCTTGGGAAGGCCGTTCAGACTCAAGGTTACCTCACTCACGCAAGGCCCCGCAAGAAGAGCTTGCCAGAAGACTAGGAGATTACATCATAGAAGACACCTTGGCGCTATATGCGTCGGCGAGGGCCCGGGAGCGATAAGCTACAGAGTCAGCAAGCTCCGGCCCGCAAAGTCAAGACCCGGCAAGGTGCTTGCCGGAGAGTTCTGTGTGTGTGCCCGCTCGGCTCATCGGCCCACGCGTACGCCAGGGCCTTTCAGGACGCGTGGCGGATGGTGTGCAGCCTGGGGACACGGTAGCACTCCACGGTGGTGGAGCCATCGCCGTGGCAGACGGAGACATTAGGGCGGGAACTTTTGGGGTCGACGGCGACGGGCATTAAATGCCCTTGTCCCCCACTGTCAAAGTAGGTAGCAACCACTATTCACGCACTGTAGCTCCACTGTTCCCGCACTATTCCAACTACCATCTCTTTTACGTTTTTACCCTTTTTCTCCTACGTTGACACCTGTCGGTGACCCCTTGCACTATAAAAGGAGGCCCATGCACAACGTGGAGGGGGTTCAAACCTTGCAACTCTCGCTCGGTGTAGCTGCATCGTAGCTCTTCAAGCTCCCGAGCTCAATACAATCAAGCGGGAGTAGGGTTTTTACGCGTTCACCGCGCCGAACTGGGTAAAACTGCCCGCGTGCTCGCCACGATCTGCTCTTCGTGCTCCCTCCGCCCTCGCACCGCATGAGACAAAGGGCCCGGTCCCATAGGTGTTCGTGGGCGGCGATTTCCCCGACATCTTTGGCGCGCCGGTAAAGGCGGTCGAGGTTGTGCGGACCTGATCCGGCGTTCACGCTGGCGCGTTCTTCATCAACCTCTCCGGTTTCATCAGCAACTTCATCAACAATTGCGCCATGGCCCCAAGAAGAAGGCTTCGAGGTTGCGAGCCCGTCTGCGTCTCATCCGCCGCCACCGGAGCCAACGGTGGGCGG
This sequence comes from Aegilops speltoides, assembly GCA_021437245.1. Classification (NCBI taxonomy): domain Eukaryota; kingdom Viridiplantae; phylum Streptophyta; class Magnoliopsida; order Poales; family Poaceae; genus Aegilops; species Aegilops speltoides. The sequence goes on from CM038143.1 coordinate 64,396,032, forward strand.
AGGAGACGCCGTCGAAGGGTGGTCGTGGCGAGACACTCGCGGCGCCACGAGATCAAGGACAAGACGGATGACCGCGCCTCGGTCTCCGTGGACACGCCGCGTCCATCTCAAGACACGACAACCCAGCAGCGCCATACCACGGGAGGTGGTATCCGCCGCTTGGGCAAGGACACACCGAGGCTCGCGGGATGCTCCGGACCACCGCCGGGCACAAGCAAAGCGAAAGGCGCGGGCAGGACCTGCTCCTTCTAACGTTGTTAGAGTCCGAGCATATCCCGCTCGCACCGCCGCTTCGCCCCGCTCCCTCCACTCCGCGAAGCGCCGCAAGGCGCGAATCTCCTCGATTTCTTCCTCGGCGGACAAGGCCAAGATCGAGGGCTACCATCGAGCTCGATCGCCGCCAACAACGACTCTTCAGAGCAGCGGCGACCTCGCGGTCGCGGCAAGCTGAGAAGACGGCGCCGACGGCGACAAGACCGCCGGGTGCAACCACCGTGCACTCCCCGCCACGAAGCAAAAGACGCCGCCCGCCGAACAACACCGACGACGGCTCCACGGCATCGTCGGATCCGCGGGCTCGACGGGATCAACGCCAGTCCTCGACGATCCGGCGACAAGAAGACGCTTCGGACTACAATCGAGCGCCGCCAGAAGCTCGGCGACAATCGACCAGAGAGCTGGGAACGCTGCGACGCGCAGCGCGCGCCGGTGAACCGGTGACTTGTCAGACGCGGCGAGCTGCCCTGCGTTCACCGCGAAGTGCGGCGCGTCGCCCAAAGGGCTCCAGCATGAAGAATTTCAAGCCCGACGCATCGGAGAATACGACGGCAAGACGCACCTCGAATTCCTCGGTGTCTACACCATCGCGGTGCAGGCTGCCGGGGCGCGACGAGAAGATTCGGCGAACTACTTCCGCTCGTGCTTAAGCGAACGCTCGTTCTTGGCTTATGCACTTGCCGGAAGGCTCCATTTCTTCTTGGGCAGACCTTTGCCATCGGTTTGTTGGCGCCTTCACCTGGCGGCCACAAACCCCACGGCCAGAGAGCGATCTCCACATTTTGGCCCGAAGGAAGGAGAATCCTCGCAAGTATATCCAACGCTTCACCGTGTGCAGCACAACATCCTCGATGTCCACCCTGCCGCGGTTATCGAGCGTTCCACCGAACATGCGAATCGCCGCATGCGTGAAGAGATGGCGATGACCAAGATTCGGGATGTCACGAGCTCTATGCTCGGTTGATAAGGCGACGCTGCTGAAGAGGGGAGGAGACTCCGGGGAGGATCTTTGGCGCAGGAGGAAGCGGCAATGACGACGCCGCCCGCAAAGAAGAGCCGGCGGAACAACCAAAGAAGAACAAGAAAGAGGTGCTTGCCGCCGAGAAGTCCGCAAGGAGGCTCCCGCCAAGCAAACACAGGCTGGCGGCTCCGGCAAGGAGCTGCCTCAGAAGCGGCAGCCGACAAGCGGGACGGCTCCGACAAGCAATCTTGCAAAATCCACCGCACCAAGGGCCACGATCTCTCCAACTGCAAGCGCGTCGAGTATCTCGTCGAGCAGCAAAAAGCTGAGTACGAGAGGCGCGACAAGGAGAAGGCCCAAGGTGGCGGAGGAGAACCGAGCAAGAAGCGGCCGTTCAATGGCCGGGGAGGACGCCGCGGCAGGGCCAAGCAGTGGCAAGGTGATCGACCTCCCCGGGGCCGCGACAAGGATGAAGAAGACGACGACGAAGACATGGAGGATGAGGATAACAGCGAGCAGGAGTTCCAGAAGGCCACGGAGGTTCTGTGCGTCGACGGTGGCGCCTCTCCACACACCTCCCACCGCCAGCTAAAGCAGTGGGTGCGTGAGGTGAATGCAGCTGAGCCGCCCGTGGAGTCGCGCAGCTCCTCAAATGGTCCAGACGCCCATCATTTTTGATCTTGAGGATCACCCGACCGCACCACCGCGGTCGGGTGCTTGCCGATGCTGGTCTCGCCCACCATCCGCAACCTCAAGGTCACCAAAATGTTGGTTGACGGCGGGGCCGGGCTGAACTTGATCTCCTCTGCTGTGATCAAGAAACTCCAAATTTCAGATGGCGAGCTCAAGAGACCGGTTCTTTCCAAGGAATCAACCCGGACGGAGTAAGCCCAAGGAAAGATCACTCTGCGGTGACCTTTGGCGGGAGCTCAATTTCAGGATCGAGCGCATCACTTTCGACGTCGCCGATATTCCGTTGCCATACAATGGAATACTCGGCCGTCCGCCTCGCCAAGTTCATGGCAGCTTCCCATTATGCTTAACGTACTCAAGATGCCGGGCCGATAAGCGTCATCACCGCCCACGGCGACAAGAAGGATGCGCTTGTTCTGCGCCGACAAGATCTCTGGGATGCGGCAGCTGCGCCGATAAGAATACACTTGCCATTTGAAGCTCCCGGGGAAGAAGACGAAGACCAAGTCCGCAAGTGCTCGGGGCCCACTCCGCAACCGCACCTCTTCGAGTGCTGCGCTGCCGCCGAGGACGCCCCGTCGAGCTCCACCGCAAGAGTAAAAGGGAATGGCGCCCGCCGCAACCAAGAAGGTGTCCGCCAAGGAGGACGGCACCGGTGGTACCTTCACCATCGATTGCCACACTTGACAAAGAATAGGAAAAGCGGCTGCTCGTTTTTCCTGCGGGCGAATGTCGATGTGTTTGCATGGCAACCATCTGACATCCCCGGTGTTCCCAGGAAGGTGATTGAGCACAAGCTTGCTGTTTGCCCTCATGCGCGGCCCATCAAGCAAAAAGTGAGGAAGCAAGCCGTGGAGCGCCAAGAATTCATCAACGAAGAAATCAAGAAGCTAGAGGCAGCAGGCCTAGTTAGAGGTGTGATCCATCCGACGTGGTTAGCAAACCCGACCGTCGGCGCAAGGCCAACGGGAAATGGAGGCTGTGTATAGACTTCACCGATGTGAATAAAGCATGTCCCAAGGATCCATTCCCCTTGCCGCGCATTGACCAGATTGTTGACTCCACTGCCGGATGTGAGCTACTCTGCTTTCTTGATGCATACTCAGGCTATCACCAGATCTTTATGGCCAAAGAGGATGAAGAGAAGACTGCATTTATCACTCCATGTGGCACTTATTGCTTCATACGCATGCCATTTGGACTGAAGAATGCAGGATCAACATTTGCAAGGGTAGTGTATACTGCTTTTGAGCCACAGATCCACAGAAATGTAGAGGCTTACATGGATGATATCGTGGTGAAGAGCAAGAGCAAGGATACGCTGATTCAAGATTTGGAAGAGACATTTCAGAACCTCGCAAGAAGATACTGACTTAAGTTGAACCCCGAGAAGTGCGTCTTTGGAGTTCCTCCGCAAACTTCTCGGGTTCTTTGTGTCACAGAGGGGGATTGAAGCCAACCCCGACAAGATTAAAGCCATTGAGCAGATCGAAGCCCCGAAGCGAGTCAAGGATGTCAGAAGGCTTGCAGGTTGTGTGGCTGCCCTCAGTAGGTTCATTTCAAAGTCTTCAGAACGCGCCTACCTTTCTTCAAAATCTTGAAGAAGGCAGGTCCCATGAAGTGGACTCCGAAGCGGAGGCAGCACTGCAGGATTTGAACGGTACCTATCCTCCACCCCAATACTTGTCGCACCTAGACCACGGGAGAAGTTGCTGCTATACCTAGCGGCAACCAACCAGGTGGTTAGTGCTGCGTTAGTAGCGGAGAGGAGTCCGACGAGGAGGCTACACCACCGCAAGCGAGTCCAGCGACAAGCGTGGGGCTGCTCCGACAAGCTCGGCCTCGACAAGGACAACTCACAGAGAACAGGATGAGGTGCGGAAGAAGATGGTGCAGCGCCCAGTGTATTTTGTAAGTTCCCTTCTCCAGGGGGCTAGATCAAGATACTCTGGTGTGCAAAGTTGCTTTTCGGCCTCCTCATGGCCTCGAGAAAGCTGCGCCATTACTTCGTGCACACGAGATAACAGTGGTCACTCGCTTTCCGCTGAAGAGGATATTGCACAACCCAGAAGCAACAGGCAGGATCGTTGAGTGGGCACTGGAGCTGTCGAGCTTTGGACTCAAGTTTGAAAGTACTTCAACCATACAGAGCCGAGCTTTGGCAGAATTTATAGCAGAGTGGACCCCAACGCCCGATGAAGAAGTCCAAGAAACAAGTACACCCGTACAAGAAGCGACAAGTGAATGGGTAATGTACTTTGATGGTGCCTTTCATTGTAAGGCGCCGGTGCGGCGTGGTACTCATCGCGCCCACGGAGAGCACCTCAAGTATGTTATCCAGATGCACTTCCCAAGGGAGCAAGCGACAAACAACACCGCTGAATATGAAGGTTTGCTCGCCGCCTCGTGGATTGCGGCCGAACTTTGGATCGGAAGTTGATTGTGCGGGGAGATTCTCAGTTGGTGGTCCGGCAAGTTAACAAGAGCTATCAGAGCCCTTTGATGGAAGCTTATGTCGATGAAGTGAGGAAGCTTGAGGAGCGCTTTGAAGGTTTGCAGATGGAGCACGTCCCGAGAGCTCAGAATGAAATCGCAGATGGCCTTTCAAAGTGTGCTTCGATGAAGTTACCTGTGGAACCGGGGACCTTCTTGCTCAAGCTGACTCAACCATCCGTCACGCCATCAATTGGGCAGTCCAAGAAGAGAAAGTTGGTCTCCGGCGACTACTTGCCGGCGGGTCTCCCTGAGGCCGCCGCCAAGGTCCCCAAGATCAACGACCAGAACGCTGAGGAACAGTTTGCTCCTGCAGATCCTCGGATCTGTGCAGTTGAAGCAAGTGTTCCCGACAAGCCTCGCCCCGGCGAGCTTGCCGGGGACCTTCAGCCCGGCAGAGCAGAGGTTCTTGCCGAGAAGCCGAGGTTCCCGCAGCGCCCTCATGCCTTTAGTCCTTGCCGTTGAGCCCCAAGCTCCGGCATGGGCGCAGCAGATCGTCCGTTTTTTGCAAACTGGAGAACTTCCCGACGACCCAGAAGAAATAGAGAAGATAACCAGACAGTCAAGTATGTACCAGTTCGTGGATAACGAGCTGTACAGAAGAAGGCTCAATGGTGTCAGACTGAAGTGCATCTCCAGGGAAGATGGACAGAAGCTGTTGGCAGAAATACACGGAGGCATATGCGGCCACCACATTGGCGCAAGGGCGCTTGCCGGGAAAGCTTTCCGGCAAGGGTTCTTTTGGCAAGAAGCCCTCCAAGATGCAACTGCACTAGTAACCAAGTGTGAAGCGTGCCAGTTCCATGCAAAGCAGATTCATCACCAGCTCAAGCTCTCCAAACAATCCCTTTGTCTGGCCCTTCTCGGTGCAGGGGCTCGATATCCTCGCCCCTACCCCGTGTTGTCGGGGCTTTGAGTACTTGTACGTAGTAATCGACAAGTTCACAAAGTGGCCGAAGTGGAGCCAGCGAGAAAGGTGACAAGACAATCAGCGGTCAAGTTCTTCAGATCGATTGTGTGCCGTTTGGGATCCCTAACAGGATTATCGCGACAACGGTACACAATTCACTAGTCGCACCTTCATGCAAGACGCCCAAGACCTTGGCGCCAAGGTGCATTTCGCTTCATTGCTCACCCGAGGAGCAACGGTCAAGCGGAGAGGGTCAATCTGAAGTGCTGCGCGGACTCAAGACAAGAACTTTCGACGAGCTGCGCAGAGTGCGGAAGAAATTGATAGAGGAGCTACCGCGGCTCTTTGGTCAATCGAACGACACCAAATCGAGCCACCGGACAGACACCTTTTGCTCTAGTCTATGGAGCAGAGGCAGTTCTCCCCACGGAACTCGTATAAGGATCTCCTCGAGTGCTCGCTATGATGAGCTCGAGCAAGAGCAATCGCGGCAAGATGATGCATTGCTCCTTGAGGAGGGACGTCTCTGTGCTGTCAGACGAGCTGCTCGATACCAGCAAGCCTTGCGCCGCTACCATAGCCGCAAGGTCAAAGCCAGAGTCTCGAGGAAGGCAACCTTGTTCTTGGCGTGTTCAGTCCGCCAAGAATTCCAACAAGTTGACGCTTGAAGTGGGAAGGCCCTTATCGAGTGAGACAAGTCACGAGGCCCGGCGCTGTCTCGCCTCGAGACGAAGAAGGCTTACCGTGAGCAACTCACGGAACATAGAGCATCTTCGCAAGTTTCACCCATAAGGCGCGGTTGTCGTGATCCGCTCCGGCAACCACCTTTTGTACAAGCTTTGCCGCTGTTGCATGTAACCCTTTGTACAAAGCCGGGCGCAGACCCCGTGCATCAGTAAAGTTTCTGTGTTTTGCGCTAGTTGCCTTTCCCATGCTTTTCTTTGCTATTTGCATGTGTTATTTGGCATCTCTTGTGCGACACACATATCCGGTAAGCAATAGCACGCCGAAAGGCCATATACTTGTTTCCCTCTTCTCTTTCCTTGCCTCTTAAGCAGAAGGAACGTTCCTCGCGCACAAGTTTGCCGGGGGGGAAGGAAACCGGAGAACGCACAGATCACGAAAGCTAAGTTATTAGAATTTGAGCAGTTCAAAATTTTAAATTTTAAGTTGCCTTCCTTGAACAACCACACTTTGTATGGAAAACACTGCGGCGGAGGAACCTACCCGTGGATAGCCGCACCCTTATCTTGTTTTCGAGCACGCCAACGATTTAAGTGAGCTGCGACAAGTGTCGCGCCCTTGTTTCGTTTTGAGTCCGCTCAGCAAGCTAAGTGCGTTGCGACTAGTCATGCAAGGTTGCTTGCCGGTAAGACCTTGGCCGGGCGGGCTGCTTCGAAGTTCAAGACTCAAGACTTTCGCGGCAAGGGCCCCTTGCCGCAAGTTCCCTAGAAGCGAGGGTTGAAGCATACAAAGTTGAGGATCGAACAAGGAGATAACACTGCATCTATTGATCAAAATAAAGATAATATCTTACAAGGAATAACTTGTCGCGATGACTAATGAGTTCATAACACCCTATGCAGCAACAAAAGAGATAAAGATAAAGGAGGCCTAGTCTACGCGGTCGCCTCCACCCCGGAGATCTTGTTCACTTTAGCAATGATGTGGGCGACCTGCTCCTTTGAGCCTCCATGTTAGCGTTGGCGGCAAGCTGCAAAGAACGTTGGTGAGGTTTATGCCGGGATTGCGGTATACAATCTTCGTCAAGACACGCCCATGGTTCCCTGCACAGCCGGCGTAGTCTCCTCGGCGAGTTGTGCGGGATCTTCTTCCGTAGATTTGCAAGGGCCGCGCGATCCCCACGAAGAAGTGGCTGAGCTTGGCGCTAGGAGGAGATTTGGATCCGGGAGTAGATGAGATGCTCCGGCTTCAGCGCCAAAGAGCTCTGGTCAATGTCGGACGACAAGATACCAAGTCCTCGGTCCATACCTCGACGGTACGGCGGAAGTTCTCGGCTGCTTTGTTGGCGCTGTCCACCAAGGTTCGCTCTTTGCGGAGCTCCTCCTTCAACTTGGTCTCCCGATCCCGGGCGGCGTCAAGCGAGTCCCTCAGCGCAGAGACTTTCAGCTCAAGATCCTCGATGGAGTCCTTGGCGGCCTTCAACTCGTCGCCCTTCTTGGAAAGACACACCTGGAGTTCCGAGTTGGTGTGGGCGTCCTTCTCGCGCTCCGTGTTGAGCGCGGCGACCTTCTCCACGCTCGCCTTCAGCAACTCCTCCAGCTGCGCGACCTTGGCGGCAAGCTCCTCCTTGGCGGTCTCCGCGGCAGCCGCGGCGGCTTCGCCTCCTTCAGTTCCCCGCCAAGGGCTGCTCCCGAGCGGCAAGGTCTTCCTCGTTGAGTCGAGGTTGACCTTCCGCTGGCGAGTTCTCCTTCTCGCCGGAAAGCTCCACCCGGCGAGCCGCTGCTCCTCGGTCTCGGCCTTCTCCAGCTGACCACTCTTGGTATTCCCGGCGAGCCGCTCACGCCTCCGCCACCTCGCGGAGGGCAGCCTGGTTGGCGGCGCTAAGCTCCGCCAAGACGCTTCTCCATCTCCAAGGCGGCCTTGGCGGCAAGGGCCTCCCGAGAAGCAAGTTACCGCTGGCCCAGAAGGGGCAGAGCCGATGAAGCAGCTTCTCCTCCTCGGGCCCGTCTGCTCCGCGGGCGCTCGACGATCTTCATCCAGGTGCCGTGGGACTCTTCGTCACGAGCCCCCGACATTGTTTGCTACTAAGAATACTCCTCTTGATCCCAATGATATGCCTTTGTCTACTTTTATTGAGAATAATAATGAATCTATGGATGTGAAATTGGTTGGTAGGAATAGTTGTGGAAACAATGCTTATAGAGGAAACTTTAATGCTAGACCGTTCCCTAGTAATTCCTCTAATAATTATGGAAATTCCTACAATAATTCTTATGGTAATTTTAATAAGATGCCCTCTGATTTTGAAAATAGTGTGAAAGAATTTATGATTTCTCAAAAGCATTTTAATGCTTTGCTTGAAGAAAAACTGCTCAAAGTTGATGATTTGGCTAGGAACGTTGATACACTTTCGCTTGATGTTGATTCTCTTAAACTTAGATCTTCTTTTCTAAGCATGATATCAATGAGTCTCTCAAAGCAATGCGAATTTCCATTGATGAGTGCAAGGAAAGAACCGCTAGATTGCGTGCAAAAAAGATTGCTTTATAAAAGTGTGTTCTTCTAGTTTCCATGAAAATAATGATGAAGATCTTAAAGTTATTGATGCATCTCCTATTAGATCTTTGTTTTGTAATATGAATCTTGATAATTATGGGACTGATGATGAGTCAACTTTACCTAGAAGGCGTCCCAAGAATTCGGAGTTTTTAGATCTTGATGCTAAATTTGGTAAAAGTGGGATTGGAGAGGTCATGACTTTAAAAAGTATTTAACCCACTATCTCGGATTTCAAGGAATTTGATTATGATAATTGTTCTTTAGAAGGTTGTACTTCCTTGTTGCAACCCGTTGTTAATTCCCCTCATGCGTATAGTCAAAATAAAGCTTTTACCAAACATATCGTTGATGCCTTGATGCAATCTCATGATGAAAAACTTAATTTGGAAGTTTCTATACCTAGAAAACTTAATGATGAGTGGGAACCTACTATAAAGATTAGAATTAAAGATCATGAGTGTTTTGCTTTGTGTGATTTGGGTGCTAGTGTTTCCACGATTCCGACAACTTTATGTGATATTCTAGGTTTCCATGATCTTGATGATTACTCTTTAAATTTGCACCTTGCGGATTCCACCATTAAAAAGCCAATGGGAAGGATCAATGATGTTATCATTGTTGCAAATAGAAATTTGGTGCCCGTAGATTTTATCATTCTTGATATAGATTGCAATCTTTCTTGCCCTATTATTCTTGGTAGACCTTTCCTTAGAACAATTGGTGCAATTATTGATATGAAGGAAGGGAATATTAGATTCCAATTTCCATTAAAGAAAGGCATGGAGCACTTTCCAAGAAAGAAAGTCAAATTACCTTATGAATCTATCATGCGAGCTACTTATGAATTGAGTGCCAAAGATGGCACTACTTAGATCTATCTTCGCTTTTATGCCTAGCTAGGGGCGTTAAACGATAGCGCTAGTTGGGAGGCAACCCAATTTTCTTTGTGTTTTTTGTTTTTGTTCCTGTTTAGTAATAAATATTGCATCTACCTTCTGTTTAGATGTGTTTTTATCTTTTAATTAGTGTTTGTGCCAAGTAGAACCTATAGGATAACCTATGATGATAGTTGATTTGATTCTGCTGAAAAACAGAAACTTTGCGCGCACGAATTTTGTTTTGTTAAATCACATAAATGTTATTTTGCGTTGATTCTTTTTTCTGCTGATCAATTGATAAATTTTCCAGGACTTCCTATTTTTGTAGGATTTTTAGAGTTCCATAAGTTTGCGTTAGTTACAGATTGCTACAGCTGTTCTGTTTTTGACAGATTCTGTTTTTCGTGTGTTGTTTGCTTATTTTGATGCATCTATGGCCAGTAAAATAGTTTGTAAACCATAGAGAAGTTGGAATAAAGTAGGTTTAACACCAAAATAAATAAATAATGAGTTCATTACAGTACCTTATGTGGTGGTTTTGTTTTCTTTCACTAACGGAGCTTATAAGATTTCCTGTTGAGTTTTGTGTTGTGAAGTTTTCAAGTTTTGGGTAAAGCTTTTATGGACTATGGAATAAGGAGTGGCAAGAGCCTAAGCTTGGGGTTGCCCATGGCACCCTAAGATATTCAAGGATAGCCAAAAGCCTAAGCTTGGGGATGCCCCGGGAAGGCATCCCCTCTATCGTCTTCGTTCATTGGTAACTTTACTTGGAGCTATATTTTTATTCGCCACATGATATGTGTTTTGCTTGGAGCGTCGTCTATTATATTAGTATTTGCTTTTTATTTCACCACAATCATCCTTGCTTTACACACCTTTTGAGAGAAGCCTACTTGATTAGGATTTGCTAGAATACTCTATGTGCTTCACTTATATCTTTTGAGCTTGATAGTTTTTGCTCTAGTGCTTCACTTATATTTTTTAGAGCACGGTGGTGACTTACTTTTGAAGAAATTCCTAGTCTCTCATGCTTCACTTATATCTTTTTGAGAGTCTTTTAGAACACCATGGTATTTTCTATGGTTATAAAGTTTGTCCTAGAATGATGAGCATCTAAGTTGGGTATAATAAAAACTATCATAGAAAGGAATTGGATGCTATGATCAATTTGATGCTTGATAATTGTTTTGAGATATGGAGGTAGTGATATTAAAGTCATGCTAGTTGAGGTGATTATGAAAAATACTTGTGTTGAGGGTTGTAATTCCCGTAGCATCCACGTATGGTGAACCGCTTTGTGATGAAGTTGGAGCACAATTTTATTTATTGATTGTCTTCCTTACACTACTAGGGAAAACCTTATACACAGAACTTTAGCAGTAGCGTGTGTCAAAGAAGCACGCTGGTGCTAAATAGCAGCAGCGAGCCTGCCGAAACCGCACTGCAGATAATGTCGTAGCAGTAGCGCGTCTCGCTGAAAACACGTTACTACTAAAATTCTCACGGCTTAGCCGATATGTACACATAGTACTAGCGATCTACGTTGAACCACGCTACTGCTACTTTCTTTGTAGCAGCGCGTTTTGCTCTAAACTCGCTACTACTAAGGGATATAAAATTAAATGAAAAGCAAATAGAAAGGTAATTGAAAATGAAAGAAATAGAAGAAGGTGAAAGGAAAAAAAATAAAATGTGAAGAAAAATAAGTGAAACAGGAGAAAGTTGTAGCGAGAGGCGCATCGCAGACGCGCCAGTAGCTAATGTAGCAGCAGCGTGTTTCTGGGAATGCGCTACTGCTACTTCTAACTTAACCACCGCGTTCGTCCTTCCCCATGGCCACTTCCCCCAAATCTCACTATTCGCTCGCCTTGCCGCCTCGCCCGTCGGTCGCCAAGGCCTCTCAGACACCCCTACGCACGCCCCGCCCGGATTCAACGCCGCCCGCCCCGACCTCAACGCCGCCCCGAACGCCGCCCCAAGCCCGACCTCGACGCCGCCTGCCCCTCTCTCGCCGCAGGCACCCGATCGAGGTGAGCACGCCTGCTCCTCCCCCCCCTACCTATGCCTAGATAGAGTTCTTCAAATTTTAGTTGCATCAAATAGTTAGGGTTCATCTATGGGTGGAAATGAATTGGATACAGATGCGGCTGGGATTTTTCTTAGGTGATGTTTTCTTAGATGATGAATAAACACTAGTGTAATGCATAATAAAACGAGTAAATTTGACCTTCTTCTATTCAGTTAGTAAGAACTAGTTAGTAAGAACTAGGTACTAATTAGGTGATTTTTTTAGTTAAAGCAATTTTTCCCGCCTCGACGTGGACAATGCCTATCCCGCATCCTCGTCGTCGAGTCGGCGGAGGACGACACCTGCTTGACCAGATCGGCCATGTCCGGACCTGGCTCGCTGGGTGGTACTGGAGGCGCTACCTACCGGGGCGAGGTTGGTGAGGAGCGGTCTGTCGCTGACCAACCTTCTTTGGTGGCGGTCGTGTGGGCGATGGCGATCCAGAGGCTCGAGGACTCCGCGGAGGTGGTGCGCCACCGTGTCGATGAGGAGGACGCGACGTCCGTCGCTACTTGTTTGTGTTGGAGCACAGCCGTTCTCCAATACCCGCAGGTTCTCCGGGATCTCACCGAGCTATGATCCCGTGATGGTGCCTTCTCTGTCAGGTGTCCACCGCGCCGATACCGTTGTGTGCTAGAGTTTTATTTGTATTAGTGATGTTATATGTATGACACTATTCGTGATGTATTAGTGATAATATTCGACGATGTACTGACGCATGAGATGATCTACTTTTGCTTATTGAATGCATGCTAATTTGAGTCGTATAAGATATTTTGAAATGTATATCTTGTGTTGCTCAATATCCAAGTGGTCGGTCATGTTTGCAGGTTACACCTTCGAGTGGCCTATGTTTTGCCGGAGTGTTGATTCATTTCCGTTCCGGCAAATTTCAGGCGCTCGATATGTCCTATTTTAGCAAAGGTGATGCTGGATTTTTCCGTGAATTTTGGCATGACTTGTGCTAGAATATGTAGGAAATATCGAGTGCCCCAGATTTGTGTGTTGACTATCTTGGTAGTTGTCTTCGATCGATTTTCAATTAATGTTTTAACTATGAACATAGGAAATGTCGACGATTTATTTAGAAGGATTTGGTATTTGCAAATCTCGCGAAGACGAAGCGCTGGCGTCTTGACGGAATCTTCCTAGATGATGATAGGCGCTTCAAAGATCAAGCTGGACGAGAACTTCAAGTGGATACAAGAAGTCACAACGACAAGTCTTTTTTGTAATTAAGCATGACATCTGCTTCATTTGCTTCAACTTATATTTTTTTACTATTCTACTAGCGTATCCCCTGCCATGCAAGAGTTTTTGTATTGATAAGATATGTTTCAGTCATAGTATGGAGGAAAAGAAAGTTTACTTGAAGACCGAGCATGGTTATATTTTCCATGCAAAGTTATACAATTCAGACGACTACACCTATTTTGGATGCAAAACATGGCGAGCACTATGCAAGACTTATGCATTTGAGCTGATATGGTCATCACCTTTGATATTCGTCCAGGAAGATGATATTGAAGGTAATACCGACATCCGGGTCGATGTGCAAATGCCTCCGATTATACCATTATGTAAGTTTCTCAACCATATTTATGTCTTTGATATTGTTTATTCAAAAATAGTTGACAACTAATTTGTATTGTCACTTATTTCGTGCAAGCAAACATGTCCAGCGCTTGGTAGACATGACCAGATATCGTCTCTGGTCTGAACTCAACTGCGAGGAGCTCACCATTATGTTTCATGGCTTGAGGATCTTGATCTGATCAAGACAAATTTTCTTCCTGCATTTAGAAATGTTAGTACTGAAAATGTCGACCAATAATGTTCGTAATGAACTACGGTCACATCTATTTAGGAAGGATGGTAAGATTTTTACTATTTGTCATCGGTGCATCTTTTCCATACATTATTTTTGAAGCTAAACTTCATTGCTAAGTATGTTACCGTCGATGTTCTTCAACAGGACTCCCAATGAATGTTGTGCCTTATGGGATCGAGACTAAAGGTACCATGAGTATTATCACCACGGCCAAGATATCCTCTGATTACTTTAGTGCATTCAAGATTAGCGACGGATGCTTAATAGTGCAAGATGGACCAGATATGTGATGGGGAGCGCAGAGAAGTACTAGGGGCAGCAAGCAGATGCGCTACCCATGATTAGGAGACATGTTCATCTGCATGCTCGGTTTGATCGAGGAGGAGAGCTATATATGTTTTATGTTATTTTACCTAAGAGAGAGCAGCAGGAGTGATTAGCTAGCTAGAAATGAGTTTGAGGATGATGATGTGCTACACTATTACTATGATGATAAAATAGCTAGTGTTGGTGGTAATGACTATAATGATTATTATTAGCTAGTGTTAGTGCTGATTAAATAAATACTGTTGGTGGTAATGACTATGATGATGATTAAATAGCTTGTGCCGGCAGATTAGATTCAAGTGGAGGCAACATGTTGTGCACATCGAAAGTACTACTAGTCCAAACTAGATCAAGTTTGGATTAGTAGTATACTTTTGACATGCACCACATATGGCCTCCACTTGAACCTACTCCACCTTCATTTAATACACTGTTATGGACATAATGATGTAAACCTCATAACAGCTGGTATTCCAATATTTGTATGATGGCGCATAAATACACAAAAAAATACTAGTAGCGATGGAAAGAAAACACGCTGCTAGTAGATACCTTAGCAGTAGCGCGGTAGTGAACAAGCGCTACAGCTATTTGTCCTAGCAAGAGCGTGGTGGTGGCGCGTGCATCGCTAAGCAATAGCTGTAGCGCCTTATTAGTAGCGTGGCCACCCGCGCTACTAGTGGGCACAAAACACGCGCTACTGCTAGGGTTTTCCCTAGTAGTGTTATGAGTGGCGGTCGGGGACGAGCGATGGTCTTTTCCTACCAATCTATCCCCCTAGAAGCATGTGTGTAGTGCTTTTGTTTTTGATGACTTCTAGATTTTTGGAACAAGTACATGAGTTCTTTTGACTAATGTTGAGTCCATTGATTATACGCACCTCACCCTTCCACCATTGCTAGCCTCTCGTGTGTCGCGCAACTTTCGCCGGTACCATACACCCACCATATACCTTCCTCAAAACAGCTACCATACCTACCTATTATGGCATTTCCATAGCCATTCCGAGATATATTGCCATGCAACTTTCCACCATTCCGTTCATATGACACGCATTCCTTTGGTCATATTGCTCTTTGCATGATCATGTAGTTGACATTGTATTTGTGGCAAGGCTACCTTCATAATTTTCATACATGTTGCTCTTGATTCATTGCATATCCCGGTACACCATCGGAGGCATTCATATAGAGTCATATCTTGTTCTAGCTTTGAGTTGTAATTCTTGTAAATCCATAAAAGTGTGATGATCTTCATTATTAGAGCATTGTCCTTGTGAGGAAAGGATGATGAAGACTATGATTCCCCCACAAGTCGGGATGAGACTTCAGACTTTACAAAAAGAAAAAAAAAGAAAAAAAAAGAAAGGCCAAAAAAATAAAGGCCAAAGAAAAAAAAGGAAAAAAAGAAAAAGAGAAAGAAAAAATAAAATGAGAGAAAAAGAGAGAAGGCACAACGCTACTATATCTTTTTCCACACTTGTACTTCAAAGTAGCACCATGATCTTCATTGTAGAGAGTCTCATATGTTGTCACTTTCATATACTAGTGGGAATTTTTCATTATATACCTTGGCTTATATATTCCAATGATGGGCTTCCTCAAAATGCCCTAGGTCTTCGTGAGCAAGCAAGTTGGATGCACACCCACTTAGTTTCTTTTGTTGAGCTTTCATATATTTATAGCTCTAGTGCATCCATTGCATGGCAATCCCTACTCACTCACATTGATATCTATTAATGGGCATCTCCATAGCCCGTTGATACGCCTAGTTGATGTGAGACTATCTTCTCCTTTTTTGTCTTTGAGGGAGTCCTGGATTAGGGGGTATCCAGACAGCCGGACTGTGTACAACGTCCGGACTATTGAAGCGTGAAGATACAAGACTCAAGACTTCGGCCCGTGTCCGGATGGGACTTTCCTTAGCGTGGAAGGCAAGCTTGGCGATCCGGATATTATTTTTCCTTCCTTGTAACCGACTCCATGTAAACCCTAGCCCTCTCCGGTGTTTATATAAACTGAAGAGGTTGGTCCTTAGAAGGCCGATCACAATTACAATCATACCATCATAGGGTAGCTCTTAGGGTTTATCCTCTACGATCTCGTGGTAGATCTACTCTTGTACTACACATATCATCAATATTAATCAAGAAGGAAGTAGGGTTTTACCTCCATCGAGAGGGCCTGAACCTGGGTAAACATCTGTGTCCCTTGCTTCTTGTTACCATCAGCCTTGATGCACAGATCGGGACCCCCTACCCGAGATCCGCCGGTTTTGACACCGACATTGGTGCTTTCATTGAGAGTTCCTCTGTGTCGTCGCTGCAAGGCTTGATGGCTCGTCTCGTCTTCAAGGGCGACATTACCTCGGAGGGAGCTCTGGCTGTAGGCCAAACGCTTCGGCTCGGCGGCTTTATCATGGCCGCCCCGTCGGCGGTAGTGCCGACAATGGCCTCTCGGGTCATCAATCATAACCTTTGCGCCAGTTCGGAACTTGCCGAACAGATGGATCCAATGGAGCTCTCCTCCCTTAATGAACTCTTGGATCGCACCGCTGCTCTGGGAGTCTCTACGAACTATGACCGGATTGGGTTTAAACCCGACCGAAGGGACATCAGATCCCCACCGACCACCCATGAGTTAGCGATAGTGGAGGAACCATACGCGGATTGTCCCTCAACTTTGAGGACGAATTATGTTTGGATCACCGAACTCCTTGAGCTGAAAATCTGCTCAGAGGACAACCTGACCCAGGTCCCGGACTTAGAATCGGGCATTGGGCCAAAGAAATTGGGTAGCACTCCGGATTCCGAGTTGTTAAGCTCGGAACCGCCCACGCCCTTGGGCGTTAGATCGGATCGTAATCCGGATTCTGCTAACAACACCTATCTGGACTTAAACTGTCTCTCCCGCATCAGGCAAGAGCCCCAGGAAACGGTACATCATTACTGGGCCAGATTCCTCCTTGCACTTAACAAGGTCAAGGACTGCCGCGAGGAGAACATGGTCTCACTCTTCTACAAAAACTGCACAGATGAAGGGCTCCTAAATGCTATAAGCCGCCGTGAAATAGTACGCTTCGCGGACTTGGCAATCATAGTACGAAAGTACTGTGCGATGGAGAGCGCTTGGAAGACCGAAACGGAATTTTGGGATAGTACTGCTCTCACCAAGACCTTTGTCCGAACTAAACAGACGAACTCTCGTAAGTCGTCCGATCCAATCCCCAAGAAACCAAAGCCCACCCTGTATGGGATCCAGATGGAGGAATGGCTCAACGGGCCATGTAAGCTCCACATTACTCCGGATACAATACCAACTCATAGCCTTAGGGCATGTTGGATACTCCGGCAGGTGGCAAAAAGTGGCGAGGATCTTCTTGTAAGCCATAAAGCGGAACAACATCCTGCCAGTGGACACAATACGGTACTAACAGTCTTCAAGACTTTTGCCTCGAACAACAGGCGCAAGTGGGCTCGTCGAAGCTCTGTGGAAATTTGCCATGTGGCAAAGATAAACCCCTGGAACGACACTGCTATAACTTTCAGTGCCAGTGATGAACCTCGATTCCAGACTGTCCGGGCACCGGCCGCTCTGGTCCTCAACCCAATTGTGGATGGCTTTCGGCTCACCAAAGTACTCATGGACGGTGGAAGCAGGTTAAACTTGATCTACGAAGAAACGCTCAACAAAATGGAAATTGATAAAAGCCGCATTGAGCAAAGCGGCACCACCTTCAGGGGAATCATCCCTACTCGGGAAGCGCGATGCACGGGAAAAACCAAACTCGATGTGGTATTCGGCATCCCGGAGAATTATAGGTCCGAAGAAATCACATTCCAAGTGGCCCCCTTTAGCAGTGGATACCACACCCTTCTCGGGCGGGACGCGTTTGCAAGCTTTCAAGCTGTACCCCATTATGGGTACATGAAGCTTAAAATGTCCGAACCCAACGGAATCATCACTCTAGCCAGTGATCCGGACGTCGCACTTCGCGCCGAAAACAAGACCGCAGCACTAGCCCTGGAAGCATTATCTGAAGCCCTAGCAGCCGAAGAGTTAACAACGCTGCGGGCCACCGTGGACAGGGACAACGCGATACTCGACAAGCGACCCAAGTCCACCTCATTTAAACCTGCAGACGAGATAGTAAAATTCCAAGTCCAGCCAACGGACCCCACGAAGACAACATCCATCGGGACACAGTTGAGCCCCGTAATGGACGCCGCACTGCGAGAGTTCTTACGTGAGAATTGGGACATTTTCGCCTGGCACCCTTCGGACATGCCAGGCATCCCACGCCGGCTGGCCGAACACAGCCTCAATATACTAAAGGGATACAAACCAGTCAAACAGACCCTAAGGTGGTTTTCAGAACCCAAACGGCAGGCCATGGGGGAAGAGCTAGCCAAGCTGCTAGAGGCCGGATTCATTAGAGATATTAAACATCCGGATTGGCTGGCAAATTTGGTAATGGTACCAAAAAAGGACAAATCCTGGCGCTTATGCGTCGACTTCAAAGACCTCAACAATGCTTGCCCCAAGGATCCCTTTCCCCTCCCTCGCATCGATCAAATCATCGATGCCACAAACCGACACGACTTCATTGTGTTTTCTTGACGCATACTCCGGATACCATCAAATAAAGATGACGGAGTCTGAGCAAGCTGCAACAGCTTTTATAACGCCATATGGCCCTTTTTGCTTCAACACTATGCCCTTCGGGCTCAAGAATGCCGGCGCAACCTATCAACGCATGATTCAAACATGCCTGGAAAAACAAATCGGCAAAATAGTGGAAGCATATGTGGACGTCATGGTCATAAAAACTAGACACGTCAAAACCCTAATATATGACTTGAGGCTCACATTCGATAATCTCCGGACATACGACACCAAGTTGAATCCGGAAAAATGTGTTTTCGGTGTCCCCTCGGGGAAGCTGCTGGGCTTCATTGTTTACAATAAAGGAATCGAAGCGAATCCAGCAAAAATCCGAGCTCTGTCGCAGTTGGCTATACCAACAGACCTCAAGCACATCCAGAAGCTAGCTGGATGCGTGGCCGCTTTGAGCTGCTTTATATCCAGGCTAGGAGAAAAGGCATTGCCTCTTTACCGCCTCCTTCGGCGCTCGGAACACTTTGTATGGACGGATGCTGCGGCGGCCGGACTCGATGAGATAAAGACCTTATTGGCCAGTAATCCGGTCCTAACAACACCAAACATCGGCGAACCTATGCTACTATACATAGCTGCAACACATCAAGTGATAAGCGCAGTGCTCGTCGTCAAACGAGAAGCGGACGGATACAAATTCCTGCTTCAAAAGCCGGTCTACTACGTATCCACTGTCCTCACTCCATGCAAATCATGATACCCACACTATCAAAAAATAGCATACACGGTCTTCATGGCATCCCAGAAGCTAAGACACTACTTTCAAGAGTGTTCGATTACCGTCGCCTCCGAAGTACCACTCAATGACATAATTAATAACCGCGACGCTATGGGCCGGATTGCTAAATGGGCTATTGATCTCCTGCCGTTCGACATAATATACAAACCGCGACGAGCCATTAAGTCGCAAGTATTGGCTGACTTTGTCGTCGAATGGACAGAAGCCGAACTCCCTAAAGAGTACGGCGCGTACTCCAACTGGATCATGCACTTTGACCGCTCCAAAATGCTGGCCGGACTGGGAGCAGGGGTAGTCCTAACGTCTCCCAGCGGGGACACGGTCCAGTATGTCCTACAAATATTATACACAGACTCCAACAATGCAGCCGAATATGAGGCCCTGTTGGATGGTCTTCGGATGGCAGTCTCTATGGGCATCCAACGCCTAGAAGTGCGCGGGGATTGGAACCTCGCAATATCACAAATAAACGGAGACTTTGATGCCAAGGATCCGAAAATGGCAGCCAATCGTAATGGCGTCCTCAAAATGTCAGCTCGATTCGAGGGGCTCGAATTCCACCATGTGGCTCGAGAAAACAATCAAGCGGCGGACATCCTCACCCGCATCGGTGCCAAACGCGATCCTGTCCCACCTAATATATTCCTGGAAAGGCTGTTCAAGCCATCCGTAGTATGGGAAGGGGAGTCCGGCTATACCAGCACGGATCCGAATACACCCCCAAACTCCGAACCATCAGACACAATCGGAGGCTCTGCCACCGAAATAACATCTTCGGCCCACGAAATCATGGCCGTAATCGCCCCGTGGACCGAGCCTTTCTTGGCCTACCTAAATAGGCAGGAGCTCCCCGAAGACCAAAATGAAGCACGCTGCATAGTCCGGCATTCGAAAGCTTACAAAGTCCACGAAGGGGAACTCTACAAGAAAAGCGCGACCGGAGTGCTCCAAAGGTGCATCTCCGAAGAGGAAGGGCAGCAACTCCTGGCTGAAATCCATGCCGGACTGGGCAGACACCACGCAGCAGCTCGAGTGCTAGTCAGCAAAGCCTTCCGTATAGCCTTCTATTGGCCGACGGCCCGAGCAGACGCATAGGACCTTGTCCAACCTTGCGTCGGCTGCCAGCTCTTCGCCAATCAGAGTCATATGCCCCTACCGCTCTCCAAACAATCCCCATAACTTGGCCCTTCGCAGTCTGGGGGCTGGGTATGGTCAGACCTCTTAAAGGGGGAAGCCATAAGAAAAAATACTTATTGGTCATGGTGGACAAATTCACCAAATGGATCGAAGCCAAACCTGTTAAAACGGCCGAATCCGGACCAGTAATAGACTTCATATCCGGGGTCGTACACCGGTACGGTGTCCCCCATAGCATCATCACTGATAATGGCTCAAATTTCACAGTCGATGAAGTGAAAACTTGGTGCGACAAAACGGGCATTAAGCTCGACTACGCTTCCGTCTACCACCCTCAAACAAACGGCCAGGTCGAACGGGCAAATGGTCTCATCATGAGCGGTATAAAACCTAGATTAGTGCGATCTTTAACAGAATCATATACGCACTGGGTAGAGGAGCTCGACTCCGTACTCTGGGGGCCGCGGACCACACCGAATCGAACCACCGGATACACACCATTCTTTAAGGTGTACGGTGCGGAAGCAGTACTACCCTGCGACATAATACATGATTCGCCACGCGTACGCGTGTACGAAGAGAAGGAAGCCGAGCTAGATCGGCAGGATAACTTGGATGCCCTGGAGGAGGAGCGCGATGTCGCAAAAGCCCGTTCTGCATTCTATCAGCAGCAGGCTCGAAGATATCAAAGCAAAGAAGTGCGGGCCAAAACTTACAATATTGGCGAACTCGTTCTACGCCTACCGGAGAAGAAGGACAAACTCAAACCCAAATGGGAAGGTCTCTTCGTCATTGACAAAGTTCTCACCTGAGGAGCATATCGTCTATGTAATGCGTACGATAACAGACTCAAGCCGAACCCATGGAACGCGGCCAGACTCTGGAGATTCTACGCCTAAACGCCGAACTCAGTGTTCGTCTCCTTACCCCTCCTTTTTAATTATGCTCCACCCCTTTTCTCTCCTTTCTCGACCATTTTTCTCTAAGTATTTAATACAGTGCGGATTCCCGGACTATTCCGGCCACACTATGTGTGTAAGATGTACCTGGGGGCTTCCTATTCGGAAGCTAGACATAATTACTCTACACGGCTTTTTGCCCATCGCATATGCGTTCCTTATTCCATATGTGCCTTTTCTTCACCATTATATGCATCGATATGACTTAAGATGTGGCCAAGCTGGGTTGCCTGGCTCTTGTGTTTATGCCTTACGTTCCCGTTAATTCGGCTAGGGCATAAGGGGACCACCTCTACGATTGTTACTGTCGGTTAAGCCGGATGTGTACCTCAGACTGGGTGAAGCCGAAAGCTAGTTTCCTTAAGAGAATATTCGATCGGTGAACAAAGGATGTATCCGTCGGTTACAACAAAAAAACCAGAAGCTTTGTATCCTGCGCCATCGCTCGCAGTCTAGACATGTGCATCGACACATGCATACCTAGGGAAAGGAACCCCTAACAGAACTATTCTCCCTGGAAGATGTTTCTTGCTATCCATGCAATATAACACAACTAGTTGGGTACTTGTTTGTTCAAGCACTTATGACCCCTACGCCTGGTCTCCATGCATACACCGGTTTTTATATAACCGAGCAGATATTTGGACACACCCCGGACTATAGGATCCGGGGGCTGAAGCGAAAAGGTCCGCCATAGCAAATGATTTCAATCCGGCTAGGGGCTACTTATGCCAATTCAATTACACAGTCAATGAGACTTACTATATTCCTCCTCTATACCATCTAACAGGCTATCTAGCCTACAATCCTGCTGAGAATACTTAGCAGCTAACGCTACCTGGTCATATACCAGGGTCACGGGAATTTCTTGCCCATCGTGCCCCGCCGGTCCTACTTTGGCCATATGGTTCGGATCCAGCTTGGTGTAGCGCGTCTTAACCATTGCCAAGGCTTCTCTTGCTCCTTGTCGGCATGTTGATATCTTCCACAGATGGAAGCGCCGCCGGGCTCCTTGAAGCAGGTCCGCAAGCTCCCCCATGCCATTCGGCAGGAGGCTTGATGGCCACAAGGCCTGAGCAACGTCATGCATCACCTGCCGAGCACGCTCGTGCATCTGCGACAGTTCTTGCAGCAAATCACCCCCAGATGAGGGCATCTCCCCTTCAGGGCGACCTGTTAACATTCCTGCAAGCAAAAATCTTTTCAGAAAACTTCCTCGCCGAACTATCACACAGTTCGCTTGAGCTATTACCATAAATGCCGCGTCGAAGCCTTTTTTTCTCCTTCACGAAGTCCGCCAGTTGGGCGTGGACGTCCTTTAATTCCACGTCCAGACGAATATTGGCATCTTGTAGCCGGTTCTTCTCTTGCGTCACTTGCATAAGGATGCGCTCACCAGCCTTTAACTGTCTCTTGAGATGCGAGTCGTCATCCGTTACGCCTTCCGGATTCACCCCGGGATTGTCTGCAGAATTCTCTATTAGACTAACCAGACTAGCCATTTACTACCTGGTATATCACCGCATAATTAAGATAAATATTACCGGAGGAGGCCTTCTGGGATTCCTCTAACTTAGCAACCGCGTCAACCAGCTGGGCCTTACATGCCTCCAGCTCCCGAGCCAATTGTTCATTCTTGTCCACGAGGACCTGTTCATTAATTTATCCTTCAAACAGTTGTCCCAACTATTTCAAGTCTCAGGGGCTACTGCTATATATACTTGTTAAAATGTCTTACCCGTATATCCTTGGTGTACTGATTCGTCGCCTGGGCCAGCCCGCCTCGAGCAGCTCGGACGTATGTGTCTGCCGAATTGAAGGCATTAAAGGCCTGTTCGGAAAAGATGTTGTTCCGAAGCACGGCCCTCCGGCGCCAGTGATTCATGGCGCTCTCCACCTCGGAGTTCGTGGCCGAACACATATCCGCGTTCTCTGTCGGAGAACTGCGTGGTTCTGGCCCCGTGTCCGCCTCCGCCCTCGAAGCTGGTTCTGGAACCTGGCTGGTGGAGGCGTGAATGGTGGGACCCCCGGATATAGTCCGGTTGCTTCTCTTCCTGCCAGACACAAAGGGCGCTGTCATACTTCAAATTTATAACCACAGGACAGATTATTACTTTACCTCTGTAGCGGAGTGTCCACCCTCACTGCCTTCCTCTTGAGCCTACTCGATCCAGACGCCCATGGTTGACGAGTACCTAGGGACTCGGCCCCTCGCTCCAGGCGTCGCTTCTGCAAATAGAATGACGCCTCAAGGGTAAATTAAAATGACCGGGGAGAGTCCTCTTCAGAGGATAGGGTTTTTTTAGCTCGGCTTACACATGACGCGGGGAGCAGTCCTGGGTAGTCGGCCGTAATGGCCACCAGGGCGCCATCCCAGCTCGACTGATAAAATACCTCGTTGACAAGCTCCACAGTAATATACGGATCTACTTTGAGTCCCGGATCTAGGGCCCTTCCAGGGTCCTCTGGTTGCGGGGAGGGGCTGAATATTCCTTCTACGGCCCTCCTCAGTTCCTGCTCAGAAGCATTGATGCAAGTAATCTTAGCAGAAGAATGCTAGAGTAAGTGAAGCAGGGAAAAGAACGGCAACTTACCCACGCCGGGGGGTTGTTCATGGAGAATCCGTCCCGCGTTTTTACGCGAAGGAATTCCTCCTCTTCCCCTTCATACAAATCGGACAATATCCTTGCCAAAGCGGCAGCGGAGTCCGGACCCTTACGGCCGCAGCGGGTGGTGTTGTCTTCCCCGTTGAAATGCCACATGGGCTTCCCCCGATATTGGAGTGGTTGCACTCCTCGCTTTATGCATATCACCATGACCTCGACTATCGTCAGTCCGGATTTGGCCAGCAACTTTATCCTGTTCATCAGGAGGTATATTTCTCTTGTGTCCTCTTCTTGAGGGCCACGGGGACGCCAGCTTAAGCGTGCCTTTGGCGGGGCGTTGCTGAACTTGGGGAGACCTATCCAGACTGGATCCGGAGGGGGAACGTCGTTTATATAGAACCACTCTGAAGGCCAGTTTTCTGGTGCCTTCCAAGAGTGCTGGACAGGTATCCGGTCTCGGCAATGCGCCATACTTCGGCCCCGCCCACTTGACATAGGGACTCTCCCTGGGTGCGGGGGGCGAGGCAGAACAGCTTCCTCCATAATCCAAAGTGCAGTTCGCAGCCTAAAAACAGCTCGCAAAGGGCAACATACCCCGCTATGTGCAGAATAGGGGCGGGGGTAAGGTTGTGTAACTGGAGGCCGTAGAACTCCAGGAGCCCGCGAAGAAACGGGTGGATAGGAAACCCGACGCCCCTCAGCAAATGCGGGATGAGGCATATCCGCTCCTCTGGAGATGGGTTAGGAGATCCCTCAGCTTGTTCCCCTCCGTCATAAGTGGCTATTCCAGCCCGGACAGGGACCATGAACGCCGATGGGAGAAGCCCTTGGGTTTGTAACTTTACCAAACGGCTGTGAGGAACTGAGCACTCTCCCCAATCCCCAGACTTGGAGCGAGGAGGGCAAGCAGAAGAGCTATGATGGCCGGCCATGTTGGAATGGTTTTTCGCGGAGCGCTCTAGGATGCTAGCTCGAGGGAGGAGAGTGGGGTTTGGATCTGAGAATCCCTGTCCCTTCAAATAGACGGTTGTCCCAGAGGATCAAGGGTGGCAAATGCAAAAATGCCACAACTCCTCGCATTCACTCGACACATGGAGATGGTCATTACTGAGGCGCTGAAGCCGAGGAGCACAACATTGATTGGAGTCCGGACACTATTCGTCATAACAGGTATTTGGAGTATTCGGAGAAGGAACCCGCCTTGCAATGCCGAAGACAATGCTGCGCGCCGGACTCATCGTCATTGAAGCCTGGTTCAGGGGCTACTGAGGGAGTCCTGGATTAGGGGGTATCCGAACACCCGGACTGTGTACAACGTCCGGACTATTGAAGCGTGAAGATACAAGACTCAAGACTTCGACCCGTGTCCGAATGGGACTTTCCTTGGCGTGGAAGGCAAGCTTGGCGATCCGGATATTATGTTTCCTTCCTTGTAACTGACTCCATGTAAACCCTAGCCCTCTCCGGTGTTTATACAAACCGGAGAGGTTGGTCCTTAGAAGGCCGATCACAATTACAATCATACCATCATAGGCTAGCTCTTAGGGTTTAGCCTCTACGATCTCGTGGTAGATCTACTCTTGTACTACCCATATCATCAATATTAATCAAGCAGGAAGTAGGGTTTTACCTCTATCGAGAGGGCCCGAACCTGGGTAAACATATGTGTCCCTTGCTTCCTGTTACCATCAGCCTTGACGCACAGATAGGGACCCCCTACCCGAGATCCGCCGGTTTTGACACCGACAGTCTTCATCACAACCACCATTCTATTCCACATATAGTGCTATGTCCATGGCTCACGCTCATGTATTGCGTGAAAGTTGAAAGAGTTTGAGATTATTAAAGTATGAAACAATTGCTTGGCTTGTCATCGGGGTTGCGCATGATTAAATTCTTTGTGTGATGAAGATAGAGCAACAGCCAGACTATATGATTTTGTAGGGATAACTTTCTTTGGCCATGTTATTTTGAGAAGACATGATTACTTTGATTAGTATGATTGAAGTATCACCATTTTCATGTTAATATGAACTTTTATTTTGTATCATTTGGATCTGAACATTCATGCCAGAATAAAGAAAATCACATTGAGAATTATGCTAGGTAGCATTCTACAACAAAAATTCCGTTTTTATCATTTACCTACTCGAGGACGAGCCGGAATTAAGCTTGGGGATGATTGATACGTCTCCAACGTATCTTTAATTTTTGATTGTGCCATGCTATTATATTACCCCTGTTGGATGTTTATGGGCTTTATTTGACACATTTATATCATTTTTGGGACTAACCTACTAACCGGAGGCCCAGCCCGTATTGTTGTTTTTTTTGCCTATTTCAGTATTTCGAAGAAAAGGAACATCAAACGGAGTCCAAACAGAATGAAACCTTCGGGAGCGTGATTTTTGGAACGAACATGATCCAGAGGACTTGGAGTGCAAGTCAAGAAGCATCCGAGGCGGCCACGAGAGGGTAGGGCGCCCCCCCTATAGGGCGCGCCCCCAGTCTCGTGGGCCCCTCGGGCAGCCACCGACGTAGTTCTTCCCCTATATAAGCCTACGTACCCCAAAAACATCCAGGGAGCCAACGAAACACAATTTTCGCCGCCGTAACCTTCTGTATCCGCGAGATCCCATCTTGGAGCCTTCACCGGCACTCCGCCGGAGGGGGAATTGACCATGGAGGGCTTCTACATAAACATCCTTGCCCTTCCGATGACTTGTGAGTAGTTTACCACAGACTTTCGGGTCCATGGTTATTAGCTAGATGGCTTCTTCTCTCTTTTTGGATCTCAATACAATGTTCTCCCCCTCTCTTGTGGAGATCTTATCGATGTAAACTCTTTTTGCGGTGTGTTTGTCGAGATCCGATGAATTGTGGGTTTATGATCAAGTCTATCTATGAGAAATATTTGAATCTCCTCTGAATTCTTTTATGTATGGTTGAGTTATCTTTGCAAGTCTCTTCGAATTATCAGATTGGTTTGGCATACTAGATTGATCTTTCTTGCCATGGGAGAAGTGCTTAGCTTTGGGTTCAATCTTGCGGTGTCCTTACCCAATGACAGCAGGGGTTGCAAGGCACGTATTGTATTGTTGTCATTGAGGATAAAAAGATGGGCTTTATATCATATTATATGAGTTTATCCCTCTACATCATGTAATGTTGCTTAAGGCGTTACTCTGTTCTTATGAACTTAATACTCTAGATGCAGGCAGGAGTCGATCGATGTGTGGAGTAATAGTAGTAGATGCAGGCAGGAGTCGGTCTACTTGTTGCGGACGTGATGCCTATATACATGAACATGCCTAGATAATCTCATAATTATTCTCTTTTCATCAATTGCTCAACAGTAATTTGTTCACCCACCGTAATACTTATGTTATCTTGAGAGAAGCCACTAGTGAAACCTATGGCCCCCGGGTCTATCTCTTATCATATTTTCCTTCCAATCTACTTTTATTTGCATCTTTACTTTTTGCATCTATATTATGAAATACCAAAAATATATTTATCTTATCATACTATCTTTATTAGATCTCACTTTCGCAAGTGGCCATGAAGGGATTGAAAACCCCTTTATTGCGTTGGTTGCGAGTTCTTTGTTTAGGTGCGTGGGACTTTTGAGGAGCCTCCTACTGGATTGATACCTTGGTTCTCAAAAATTGAGGGAAATACTTACGTTACTATTGCTGCATCACCCTTTCCTCTTCAAGGAAAACCAACGCAAGCTCAAGACATAGCAAGCATGTCAGACCAGATCGATCTACGAATCACGGAGGCGTGCCCTGACGACGGCCATCTAGCCAGACGTGACAAACACAAACATGCCCGGGCCGAACACCGTAGGTGAACTCTATCCGAGCTACGTCACGACTTGGCCCGATATAGAGGTGCTGCCACTCCCTTTGCTTCATCGATGAAGTAGTGGAACACGAATTCCCGAACGGGTTTAAACCCATGAATATCAAATCATACGATGGAACAACAGATCCCGCAATATGGATGGAAGATTTCCTTCTCCATATCCACATGGCCCGCGGCGATGACCTCCACGCCATCAAATACCTCCCATTAAAACTAAAGGGACCAGCGCAGCACTGGCTAAACAGCCTCCTGGAGAACTCCATTGGTAGCTAGGAAGACTTGGCAGACGCCTTCCGTGACAACTTCCAAGGTACATATGTCCAGCATGGGGGTGCCGATGACTTAAGTCACATCATCAAGCAGCCCGGGGAGTCATCCAGAAAGCTCCAGACTAGGTTCTTAATTAAAAAGAACCAAATTGTCGATTGTCCGGACGCCGAAGCCCTCGCGGCCTTTAAACATAGCGTCCGAGATGAGTGGCTAGCCCGCCATCTCGGTCAAAAAAAACAAAATCCATGGCTTCCCTTACCGCTCTGATGACCGACTTTTGCACGGGAGAAGACAGTTGGCTCGCTCGTAGAAGCAACAACATCGTTGATCCGAGCACTTCTGAAGTTCGAGACGGCAACGGCAAGCCACGACACAATAAACACAAGCGTTGAAATAGTAATGAAGAAGCGCAAGACACGATGGTTAATGCTTGATTCAGTGGTTCCAAACCCGGTCAACGAAAAAGGCCATTCGAGGCAAATAGAGACGGACCGTCCAACCTAGATAAAATACTGGATCGGCCCTGCCAGATTCATGGCACCCCCATTAAACCAGCCAATCACAACAACAGAAGATGTTTGGTCTTTAAACAAGCCGACAGGCTTAATGCCAAACACAAGGGGAAAGGGGCCGCCCGGTGACAGCGATGACGAAGAGACTCGCCAACCGAACACTGGGGGTCAGAAGCAATTTTCCCCCGAAGTGAAAACAGTGAACATGGTATACGTGACGCACATCCCTATAAGGGAGCGTGAGCACGCACCACGGGACGCCGATGCCGTAGAGCCAATCGCCCCAAAATTAAGCGAAAATGTGAAATGCTCCCTCGTACAGAGGAACATACTATGGCCACTACGGCTGAAGTACAAAGCAGCCATATCAAGCCACGCATCTCGTCGGCCATCAAGCCACCGGTCTCTATTGAACAGGACCGATCAATCTCAGAGCTGGATTAGCAGTTCGGTCTCCATCGTCCGCCGCACATAGCCATGAAGTTTGCACCGCGCATACATAATTATGCACTTACAATATCCTGGTCATCGGCGGAGTCACAATACGGATAGACCTACAATATGGTTCGCACTCTCATAGTATTTTCCTTTTTCTAACTATTTTTATCTTTTACCACATGTGACTATATTTGTTGAGAAGTCCTTTAGTCAAGGCAAGGTAGCGCAGACGTGCGACGGGAGGTCCAAATGCTTTTTGTAGACCGCACTGTTTATTTCAAACCTATAAAGTGCCCCTTTTACTCAGCTCTCGACCCCCAACATGTTAAATAACCTGGGTAATAGCAAAGATCATGCTTGGCGTATCGTTCAGATGCCAATCAAACATCACCCATATTTAGTATTCGCTCTTCTCAAAGAAATGGATTTTGCTTCTGTGGTTATTTCACGCACGCACCGCGGCATACATTGCCAGGGGCTCGATATGGCAACATATGAGTTGCCGACAAGTCCGAACAGCTTTACAAGCATGCTTCGGCGTCACGAGTTTGGCCTTATGTGCATCAGCTCCGAATCATGTCTTCGGTCAATAGTTGGGTTACCCGGCTCCTGTGCTTACTACCTTACGTTCCGCTCTATCGGAAGGTAGTAAAGGGAGAACTACTGTGATCGTGTCCTGGTTTATCCGGATGAGCACCTTAGTAGAGAAAGCCAAAAACTGACTGTCATGATGCAGCGAGAGCTGGTCAACCACTCGATGACTCATCAGAATCTTCGCGATTCCTCCCGTATTACACGAAGGACCATTCTTCTGGTCACCTATGTAATGCACCGTATTCGGACAATCGCGTACATACCAGGGGCTATATCATAGACCCACTGTCAAACTCCTATGGCTAAGTGAAAGTGTTAAACCCCTATAGTCTAATTGCCTAGTTCACCGCATTGACACCTCCTTCATGGACCAAGACGTTGGGTCAAGAGTGATCAAGTGCTTTTCTCAACACCCATGTATTATATGCGAGGGGGCTGAAGCCGACGACTGGTAAACTTTCAGATTATACAAAAAACGGCCGCACAGGAGGAACCAAAACTTCCAGAAAAAATTATAAAAAACATAGCCTTAATATATCATAATATTGTTTCTACAATTTAGGTACATTTCACTCGAACATCGTATCCTTCAAGCACTGACCCTCTATTAAGCAGGCACCCTCTAGGACATCCTCAAAATAATGCTCTGGCGTGTGATGGTCCTTGCCCTTGGGTGGACTCTTCGCTGCAATATCAGTGGCCTTCATCTTCGCCCAGTACGTTTTGACATGGGCAAAACCGAACCATGCACCTTCAATGCACGATGACCGCTTAATGGCATCGATACGCGGCATCCCATCAACAAGTCGCTGCACCAAACCGAAATAACTATTCGAAATTAGCTCAGTCGGCCACAGCCGGACCACGACGTCCTTCATGGCAGATCCGGATATCTTATGGAGCTCGGCCCATTGGGCCATCTATTCGTTCAGCAACAGCGTACGCTTTGGCATGCTAAATTGCGACCAGAAAAGTTTTTCCGTTGCATGTCCTTCTTGCGCTTGGAAAAACTGTGCCGCATCGGAGACACTCTTCGGCAAGTCCAAAAATGTGTCTAGAGAACTCCACACTTGATTAAGCGGGGCATAATTCGGATCGTCGAATTTAGTTTGTAATAAAAAGGGCTTACCGGCCGCGATCTCCCCAGCTTGCCGGATCTCCTCCCGAGCCACTCTAGACTCGGACCCTGCTTCTCTCGCCTCTTGTAAGGCCTTGTCGAGATCGGCCGTTCTGGCTTTGTTATCCTTCTCGGGAATTTCGCATCGATCAGTGGCATCCTTTAGCTCAAGCGCCATAGTGGATATTCTCTCCTCGCACTGGCACCGAGCAGCTTGTTCGGCCTTCAGTTCAGCAGCTGCCTTTTCGGCAGCCATATTACTCATCCTGGCTTGCTCCTTAGCCCGGGCAAGCTCAGCCCGAAGGTTCTCAACTGCGGCGGCACTATCTGCAGTTATGCATATCTCAGTATACAATTCTCACTGTCATGCTTATATTATAGTACTTGCATATACTGGCTGCCCCAAAGACATACCTTGCGCCTCGTCGAGCCGCCTGTTAATAAGCGTGATGTCATCATCCGCCACATCAAGTTTTTGCTGCAGATCTGCAACCTCTGTAGCTTGGGTAGTTGCCAGGGATGTAACAGCCTGTGTTCCAATTAATCAGATTATTTCCTGGGCATATCTTTCTTGATCCTCTGATCGCCTCCCTTTGGACGCCAACCAGAGTCTCAGGGGCTACTATCTATACACATGCGCATTTTGCATTTATAGCACAATTGAAAGTATTACATTACATACCTCAAAGCCCCTTAGCAGGCCCGTGAAGGCTTCATTCAATCCGCTTTTCATGGACAGGATCCTCTCAACCACCGTACCCATCAAGGTAAGATGTTCCTCTGAGATGGGCGCATGTCGCAACATGACCGTCCATGTATCCGGCGCCTCCGGATCCCTTGAAGCAGCTGTAGGGGTACGGACTCTCTTCAAAGGAATATGTTTACTCAACCTTAGAGTCATCTCTGGCTGTAAACCGGATAGTCCGGGGCCTCTATTGTTTGTCCCCGTAGGGGCCGCACACCCCGGACCCTGGACGGCCGAAGTATCACCTTCGGGCCTGGTCTTCATTTTCCCTCGCACCACTTGTTGATCGGGAGAGATCCTCCGGGACGACACCTCGGAGTCATCTGCCCTATTGGGCGGGGAAGTCTGTGGAGGCGTCTCACTCTCCATCATCTCCGAAAGAAGATCCCCCGAGGAGGAGGACTGTTGAGGAAGGCTACAGGCCGGATTGCAAACATTTATTTTAAATATTACCCTGGCAACCAGGAAAGAACGGGATATGTTTAATACACCCTTGTTCACTTAAGATTTGGCTAATGGCTTGTCCTTATGGAGAAACTGCGTGACAACGTCGCTTGTCCTAATGGATATCATATTGCATGAGTTTATCCCTCTACATCATGTCATCTTTCTTAATGCGTTACTCTGTTCTTTATAAACATAATACTCTAGATGCCTGCTGGATAGCGGTCGATGTGTGGAGTAATAGTAGTAGATGGAGGCAGGAGTCGGTCTACTTGTCACGGACGTGATGCCTATATACATGATCATGCCTAGATAATCTCATAATACTTCGCTTTTCTATCAATTGCTCGACAATAATCTGTTCACCCACCATAATACTTATGCTATCTTGAGAGAATCCACCGGTGAAACCTATGGCCCCCGGGTCTATCTCTTATCATATAAGCTTTCAATCTACTTTTATTTGCATCTTTACTTTTCCAATCTATATCGTAAAATACCAAAAATATATTTATCTTATCATATTATCTCTATCAGATCTCACTTTCGCAAGTGGCCGTGAAGGGATTGACAACCACTTTATTGCGTTGGTTGCGAGTTCTTGTTTGTTTGTGTAGGTCCGTGGGACTTCTAAGGAGCCTCCTACTGGATTGATACCTTGGTTCTCAAAAACTGAGAGAAATACTTACGCTACTATTGCTGCATCACCCTTTCCTCTTCAAGGAAAACCAACGCAAGCTCAAGACGTAGCACTGCCCACTTGGTACCATGGGGTTCAGTCATGTAAAACCACTCCCACTGCCATAGGTTGGAAGTTTCTGTGAAGGAGCCTTTTGGTAAAGGAGTATGGGTGAGTTAGCTCACTATATAGCACCACCACACTCCGCTTGTTTCCCATCGACTACCTTCGGCTTCACATTAAAGGTCTTGAGCCATAAGCCGAAGTGTGGGGGAATTCGGAGGAAGGCCTCGCACATGATGATGAACGCCAAGACGTGAAGAAAGGAGTCCGGTGCTAGATCATGAAAATCTAGCTCATAATAAAACATGAGCCCTTGGAAGAAGGAATGAAGAGCAAACTCTAGCCCTCGAAGGAAGTAGGAGATGAATACGACCCTCTCGGTGGATCTGGGAGTAGGAATAACCTGCTGATGTCTACTACACAACCTTCTTCTTGTAAACGTTCTTGGGCCTGCAAGTGCACATGTTTGTAGGACAGTAGCAAATTTCCCTCAAGTGGATGACCTAAGGTTTGTCAATCCGTGGGAGGCGTAGGATGAAGATGGTCTCTCTCAAACAACCCTGCAACCAAATAACAAAGAGTCTCTTGTGTCCCCAGCACACCCAATACAATGGTAATTTGTATAGGTGCACTAGTTCGGCGAAGAGATGGTGATACAAGTGCAATATGGATAGTAGATATAGGTTTTTGTAATCTGAAAATATAAAAACAGCAAGGTAGCTAATGATAAAAGTGAGCACAAACGGTATTGCAATGATAGGAAGCAGGGCCTAGGGTTCATACTTTCACCAGTGCAAGTTCTCTCAACAATAATAACATAGATAGATCATATAACAATCCCTCAACATGCAACAAAGAGTCACTCCAAAGCCACTAATAGCGGAGAACAAAGGAAGAGATTATGGTAGGGTACGAAACCACCTCAAAGTTATTCTTTCGGATCGATCTATTCAAGAGTTCGTACTAGAAAAACACCTTAAGACACAAATCAGCCAAAACCCTAATGTCACCTAGATACTCCATTGTCACTATGTGGGCATGATTATACGATATGCATCACACAATCTCAGATTCATCCAACCAACACAAAGTACTTCAAAGAGTGCCCCAAAGTTTCTACCGGAGAGTCAAGACGAAAACGTGTGCCAACCCCTATGCATAGGTTCATGGGTGGAACCCAAAAGTTGGTCACCAAAACATACATCAAGTGGCACGTCATATCCCATTGTCACCACAGATAAGCACGGCAAGATATATATCAAGTGTTCTCAAATCATTAAAGACTCAATCCGATAAGACAACTTCAAAGGGAAAACTCAATTCATCACAAGAGAGTAGAGGGGGGAGAAACATCATAAGATCCAACTATAATAGCAAAGCTTGCGATACGTCAAGATCGTGCCATAGAGAGAATACGAGAGAGAGAGATCAAACACATAGCTACTAGTACATACCCTCGGCCTCGAGGGTGGACTACTCCCTCCTTGTCATGGAGAGCACCGGGATGATGAAGATGGCCACTGGTGATGGGTTCGCCCTCCGGCAGGGTGCCGAAACAGGCTCCCGAGAGGTTTTTGGTGGCTACAGAGGCTTGCGGCGGCGGAACTCCCGATCTATCTTCTTTTTCGATGTTTTTAGGGTACGTAGGCTTATATAGGCGAAAAAAGTCGGTCGGGGAAGCCTCGAGGGGCCCACGAGAGGGTAGGGCGCACCCAGGGGGTGGGCATGGCCCCCTATGTCGTGGCCTCCTCGATGATCTCCTGGCTTGCACTCCAAGTTCCTAGGATTGGTTCTGTTCCAAAAATAACTTTTCCGAAGGTTTCATTCCATTTGGACTCCATTTGATATTCCTTTTCTTCAAAATACTGAAACAGGCAATAAAACAGCAATATGGGATGGGCCTCCGGTTAGTAGGTTAGTCCCAAAAATGATATAAATGTGTAAAATAAAGCCCATAAACATCCAAAAGGGGCAATATAATAGCATGGAACAATCAAAAACTATAGATACGTCGGAGACGTATCAAGCATCCCCAAGCTTAATTTTTGATGTGGAATGCTACCTAGCATAATTCTCAATGTAATTTTCTTTATTGGGGCATGAATGTTCAGATCCAAATGATTCAAAATAAAAGTTCATATTGACATAAGAAATAGTGATACTTCAAGCATACAAATCAAAGTAATCATGTCTTCTCAAAATAACATGGCCAAAGAAAGTTATCCCTACAAAATCATATAGTCTGGTTGTTGCTCTATCTTCATCACACAAAGTATTTAATCATGCACAACCCCGATGACAAGCCAAGCAATTGTTTCACACTTTAGTAATCTCAAACTTTTTCAACTTTCACGCAATACATGAGCGTGAGCCATGGACATAGCACTATATGTGGAATAGAATGGTGGTTGTGGAGAAGACAAAAGGAGAAGATAGTCTCACATCAACTAGGCGATCAACAAAGCTATGGAGATGCCCATTAATAGATATCAATGTGAGTGAGTAGGGATTGCCATGCAACAGATGCACTAGAGCTATAAATATATGAAAGCTCAACAAAAGAAACTAAGTGGGTGTGCATCCAACTTGCTTGCTCACGAAGACCTAGGGCATTTTGAGGAAGCCCATCGTTGGAATATACAAGCCAAGTTCTATAATAAAAAATTCCCACTAGTATATGAAAGTGACAACATAGGAGACTCTCTATCATGAAGATCATGGTGCTACTTTGAAGCACAAGTGTGGAAAAAGAGATAGTAGCATTGTCCCTTCCCTCTTTTTCTCTCATTTTCTTTTTTTCTTTTTTTTTTCTTTTCTCTTTTTTTCTTTGGCCTTTCTTTTTTCTTTTTGGCCTTTCTTTTTCTTCTTTTTTTCTTTTTGTAAAGTCCGAAGTCTCATCCTGACTTGTGGGGGAATAATAACCTTCATCATCCTTTCCTCATTGAGACAATGCTCTAATAATGAAGATCATCACACTTTTATGGATTTACAACTCAAAGCTAGAACAAGATATGACTCTATATGAATGCCTCCGGCGGTATACCGGGATATTCAATGAATCAAGAGCGACATGTATGAAGATTATGAAGGTGGCCTTGCCACAAATACGATGTCAACTACATGATCATGCAAAGAGCAATATGACAAAGGTAATGCGTGTCATATGAACGGAACAGTGGAAAGTTGCATGGCAATATATCTCGGAATGGCTATCACTACAAAAAAAATACACTTCCGTGATGATACGTGTTTGTCATAGTAGGTCGCGTTTTTTGTCATGCATGTACATCCATGACAAATTTATGACAGAATCAAGATAGCCATACCTATGCTGTCGTAGAAGTGTTCCATGACATTACCAAAATTATCATCACAGAAGTGTCCACTTCCATGACGATAAATCGCGCGTCATAGAACTGCTTTCGTCAAGGGTGACCGACACGTGGCATCCACCGTAAGGGAACGCCGTTAAGCTATCGGGTCGGGTTTTGGATCCGATAACCCGCTAATAGCCCCGACCAATGGGGATTTTCCACGTAAAATCATCATTGGCTGGAGCAAACATGTGTCACCACCGTTGGGACAGATGTCATCCGCTCATTGATCAAGGCGCCTATGATACGGCGACATGTGGCACGCCCAACAGAGGCCCATTCCGTGAAAAGGCCGCCCGCTTGACTTGGTCAAAGGTGGCGGGCCGCCAACGAAAGCCTCGTTAACGGCTTGTTTGCTTATAGCCCATTTACATACTGCTAATCGAGGGCCCGTACGCCCTATCCAATTAGGCCCAGAGCCTCATCTCGGGCCGCCCAATATGATTCAGCCCGCTTTAACTTCCGCCCATGTGTGACCCATGACTTCTTTCGCCCATATGAGGACCTTTGTAACTCTTGGCCCATTAACGGCCGTGGTGTGGCGGCCCGTAATGAATAGTGTATCACTTTATACCCATTAACGACCCATTATTCCATTGGGCGCTTCAGCCCAAGTTATCTTCGGCCTTCTTAGGGCCCATTGATTCTTGGGCTCATTTGCAAGATTCGTTACATACGGCGCCCACATCGCTATTTTCGCTTGTGGGCCAAATTCAGCCCGTCATTACATTCGGCCCGTTTGTGGACCGTTAATACGTTGGGCTGTTTTCATGTCAAAGAAAACCCGTTGGGCTGTTTTCATAGATTTATCAAATACGCCTATTAACAGCCCGTTATGGTCCACAAATAGTATGGCCTATGATTGGCGAAATGATGATATGCCCCATAGAAGGCCCATGGATCCTACGGCCCGTATGAGGCCCATGGATAGTATGGCCCGTAGAAGGCCCATGGACCCTACGGCCCGTATAAGGCCCATTGATCCCTAAGGCTCGTATAGAAGGCCGATGGATCCTACGGCCCGTATAGAAGGCCAATGGTCCTACAGCCGAATGAAGGCCCATGGATCATATGGCCTGCAGGAGGCCCATGGTTACAATAGTCCGTGTGTTGCCATGTTTATTTTGGCCTAGTTACCAAAAATAGGCTATTGTGGCCACTAGAAAAACACAGAAAAAGAACTGCAGTGACTACAAGCAAACAACTAAACAAGACAATAAGGAAATAAATAAGCAAGCAATTAAGGCTAGCCTATTACCGCTATTACACATATTACATCCAATGGGCATCAAAGTTTGCCACCAGTGCAAATATAGGGAACAAAGCAGCAGATTACATACACTTGGCCGTCAAAATTGGCCACCAGTGCAAATAAACGCGGTAGCAAAACAAGAGCATAACTAAAACAACTTCGGAAGAGCTCAAGAAACGTTATCCTGGGTATCCACCATGCTGGCAATAAGCTTAGCAAGCTGATTATCTTTGTCCTATTTGGCGCTAAAATCCTCCAATGCTTGCTGTTGCACCAGAAAGTATGCATCTGAATGCTCCAGGGACTTCCGCAGTCCTTCTGCTTCTTGTCGCAAAGACGCTTGATTGATGTCTTTCACTTGTAGTTGAGACTCAAGAAACCGAACTGATTCGATAAAGTGAGTTTGAATAGCTTGTGCATGCGGTAGTGGCTAGTAACTCGAACACTAAACCAAGACAGACTTTGGGGTTGTCTCATTGTCTTCAAGATAGTCTTCCTTAGCTGTTTTATCAGCTTTGTTGGAGACCAACAAGGATGTGTCACAATCTGAACCTTATCTCGCATTACTTCCTTTACCATTGCTTAATAAGGCACTCTTCCCCAATATTCTCTCAAGATTCTAAAAGAAGAAACAAGCGAGACACATAACAAGTTTAGCATGTACTAGTATATGAAACTCATTTGATGAACCAGTTCATTAGTAAGGTGGACAGGATTAAACTTCCAAGTCTTCTATTGCCAAGTACTAGTACATAATAAAAGCATCAAACAAACATATATCTATGTCCTATGGTCCTGTGCATTGTCTTGCCAAATCAAAATAGAGACACGGTTCAAATCATATCAGTTCAAGACAAAGCAGCAAAGGAAAGAATACAAAGCGTGGGAAAGTACATGGCACAACAAGATTTCAGATGGGTACCACGGGTCTACATGTACAACAACACTATTGGCTCTGTTGTGATGCTAGTAATGTGCATGATATGAAAGTCAACTGTATACACAATTGAAATTGAAATCGACAGAGCTATTGATAAGAGCAAACCTGTTAAAGAAACATGCATGAACATACCTGCTGTGCCATTGGAGTTTCGATTGGATCCTTCAATTTAAAAATAAGTTCGTATTAGTAAATACAGTGATACAAGAGCAAAGCAATCATAGTTACAAAAGGCACGCCTAAGCGAGCGCTTAAGCGCGCCTAGGCTCTAGGCGTTGGCAAAACGCAATATGCATAACTATGCATAATCTGTGCATAACTGCGCATAAGCATGCGCTTTGGTCAGTAAAGCGCAAGGCGGTGGAAAAACGCACAATTAACACCTAGCGCTTTTTTGAACTATGATAGCAATGGAATCTTAAATTAGAACGGTTGTTCTTCAGGTTTAGGCACTTGTTCTACATGAACAGAGTACAGTAAGACACAAGAATAAAATACTTAAAAATAGAAAATGAGCTCATAGACCTTACCACATTCTTGGTTCGGGACCAAGATCTAACAAGGCGTTCCCGATCATCGCCCGAAGAATGTGTCTCGGGAGAACGTAAGGGAATTTGATGAGTTTCTTTGCCGGTGAAGTACGTTTTCTTGAGTAATTCGACATCGCCACCAAGCATTCTTGAAGATAGCAGAGGTATTAGCACAGGTTACCTCATCCCGAAGTTTCCAAATCGGTCCTCTCTATAGAGAAAAATGGGAAAATGTGCTGTATTATAACCATCATGGAGGTAGGATGTATGGGACAAAGCAAAGTAATTGCCATGAATAACTTTACTTACACATAACTCTGGACAAACACCTGCAACTGGCATTTTCCTTCATCTTGAAGATAATATTTCCAAGATGGGAAGATACGCACATACGATTTAACAACATCAAACGTGATAGATGCTAAACTATGACTGGCTGGTTGTGCTTCCTCCACAGGAATAGGCGCATTAACCGTGGAGTTGGGGTTCGCCGTCATAGTACTTGCCCTTTGGGCTTTGGAGCTGCCTTACTAACTGCGCTGTTGTTTGGGAGCTCTGTGGTGGAGATGGTCTTTGTGTCAATGAGAACTGGGTTACTATCGATTGGGGTTGGGGTTAGATTGGGTGAAGCTGGTTCTCTGTCCATCGCAGTAGGAGTACAACCTGCGAGAGTTTGGGTTATGTGTGGTAGGGCTGGTTCTTGTGCATGTACAACCGGGGTGCTATCTCCACCAAGAGGTAGCACTATTTTATTTGAAGACCGTGTTTTTATTCCGCTAGATACTGGCATGACCCGCTCCAATTCAAATGGCTGATAAACAGGAAACATAGTTGAATGTACAGACATTTTATGAGAGACAGATGCAATAGATAGTGTGGAAAAAAGAGGGCATGAAATAGTTTACAT
The DNA here is from genome assembly GCA_021437245.1 of Aegilops speltoides. Taxonomy (NCBI): domain Eukaryota; kingdom Viridiplantae; phylum Streptophyta; class Magnoliopsida; order Poales; family Poaceae; genus Aegilops; species Aegilops speltoides. The sequence continues at coordinate 64,435,564 of CM038143.1, forward strand.
GTATATTGTTTAACTTAAACGGATAGCATGACATAATTTCACATATATGATGTCTATCTAAACTGGATAGCATAGCATAACATAATTCAAAGATATGATGAATAACTAAACAGGATCGCATGACATAATTCACCTACATGTTATCTAAGTAATCAGGATCGCATCATTTATTTCACATATGTGATTTATATGCTAAACAGAGGGCATTCGATATGATGTCTGAACTAAGAACATGGTGTTGAATATTGTGTATATGATGTCTAAACTATGCAATGCAAGACACGTATGCATGATATGAGCAGATAACCTGTGCCAAGTTAGAGCATACACCTCGGGGGAATAGGACTGGTCATCTGCTCTCAATCCATCTCGAGGAGCTATCGGGACCCAACAAGAGATCTGCTTGACGGTAGTAGCATGCTCGCTCAAGGCCTTGTTTTCACTCCAGATTTTTCCATCTCCCACCCAAATGGCTGATTCATGGGAAGAGTAGTTTAATGTACAAAAATTGTCGACAAATGGAAATGTAATGAAGAAAAGGATGGGCAAGATATCATTCAAATATATGATGCCTGGTTAAACAGGATGGCATTGCACATTTCACATATATTATGGCTAGCTAAAAGACATGAGACTGCATAATTCCCATATATGATATAGAAACTAAACAGGTGGCATTACATAACATGTCTAAACTAAGCAGATGACATATATGATGTCAAAAGTAGGCCTCGCAAGGCAACATATGCATGATATGACTAACATCATCATGCCAAGGTAGAGCAAACACCTTGGGGGTAAATAGGAGTGGTCACGATGTCCGAATCGCCTCGTAAGCAGATATCTTCCTCTGGATTACAACTGGAGAGGGTGGGGAGGGTTTGCCATTGAACCCACCATGGAGCGATGTTTGCATGACATTGTATTGCCGCGCAAAACTCTTCTCTTTTTCTCTACATGTTCAGCATAACTGTGTACAATATCTGACATGCATACGAAAAAAATATGGTGAGATTATGTAAGGAGAGCATGCAGAAATTTAGAGTGATGGTAACAACCAGTGGATCGACGTTTTTCCGTTGAACCAAAATTGCCCTAATGGATCGACGTGAATGTATAGTAATAAGTGACGCAACAAGTGTACAACCTCTTTGCCGTAGCCGTGTCGACCTCAGCATCATTGGGTTGGCCGTTGAAGCAGTTGAGGCAGAGGTGGCTGTCGGAGGTGTGGAGGAAGGTCTGAGGAATCTGTAGACGGTGTCCAGGGCACTGCTCTGTTGTGATGGATCGTCTGTCGTTGGAGCAGCTCCGTGAGCCAGAAGACGCCAAGGTGAAGCAAACACAAGATGACATCGTCAATCTCAAGTGGGATTCGATAGCATCTCCAATAGATGATGAAAAATTGATGTAAAATTAACATCACCAAAAACCACCTGACTACAACAGATGAGGTAAAAATTGTTGCTTCTGAACTTAACTGTCGAAACTGAAATTAACTGTCGAATATGAATGCTACTGTCGAAACTGAACGCAATGGTAGCAGAGACACTTGACATGTAGTTTAGGGAGGGCTTGCAGTTCATCTTCAACCTGCACACCCCTAAGCCGCCTGCCACCACCGGCCTCGCCGCCGGCACCAGCGCCGCCTCGCCGCCCCGAAACAACTCGCCACCGCCACCCCGGCCAGCCCTCTAGGCCCCCCGCCCCCACCCTGAACCCTAAGATAGATAGTGGGGTACCTCTCTGGCGAGCCCCCGTCCCCGCTGCGGGTGGTTCTTCCTTAACTTCGGCGAGCCCCCTCCCCCCTCCCCCGCAACCCCTGAAAATCGAATGACCCAAAAGTCGATTCAGTCGACTGAAGTGTGGCTTAATCGGAGCAGAGCAGCAGCACGAGCGAGGGGGAGAGCGTATAGCAGTGGGCGGCGAGCATCGGCGAGAGCCGAGCAGCATTGTCGGGCGTATCTCTGTGGCCTCGAGCACCTATAGGGCATTGGGGCCCTTCTCAGTTCGGCAAGGAGCGGGATCATCTGCGCAGAGCAGATCGAGGTCGAGCGCGCGGGGGAGACGGGCGATTTTTACCCAGCTTCGGGGCTCTCCGGAGAGATAAAACCCCTACTGCTGCCTTTTTGCTTGTTATTTGATCTTGCTCGAGCGTGCGAGCGTAGGGTGGTGTCCTAGGTATCGAATGGATCCAACCCCTTCTACGTGCGCATGGGCCTCCCTTTTATAGTCTGAAGGGGGCACCCACAGGTGGCAGCGTAGGAAGAGGGGGTTAAAATGTAAAAACGCAGGTTGGTACAATACAGACAACAAAGGCCCTACCTAACTCGACGGGGGGACAAGGACATTAAATGCCCGTCTGGTCGCCCCAATAGTGTAAAGAAACGACCGTTAGGAGAGACACCGGTTGCCACGATGGCGCTTCATCAGCTCTGTTTGCCACCTCGCTCCGCATGGCTGCGTGGCGCCGCCGCCACGCGCTCCTTGGGATGGCCTTGTGATGACACGTCGTTGGGCGCGGCTGGAGTTTGGTGGCAGCCTTGCGCTGCAAGTGCCTTGCATGCCCTTCTCTTGTTGTGCCGGCAAGCTTGCCGGCCGCCGAGCCTTGCCGGGGCGCGCGGGGCGCCGCGGCAAGTCTTCTGGTGATGCCCTGGCTGGCCTTCCCAGCAAGCTCCTCTTGCCGGGGCCTTCGTTTTCTTGGTTAGTACTTTGTTCTTGAATGGCAGTAATAAGGAACGGTGGAGGGCCTTGGCGGGCGCCCGGCAAGCCTTGCCGCTGGGTGCTGCGATCGCCGTGCACAAGTTCGGGTACTAAGGTACCCCTACTTTAGTACACCGACAGAGCCCCGAACTGGGCCATACACGGTGCCGGCGTTGTTGGGCGGGCCCAAAACAAAGGCACGGCACGCGTGGCCTGGTCCGCACAAAATTGGGCTCCGTGCCCACCGCGCCCTCCAAGCGGCGCGACGCGCCGATTATGTGTCGTGGGAGACGTGGGGGGTCGTGGGCGGCGAAGGTGGGAGACCGAGCCGACACGGGCGAGGATGGCGAGTCGGCCCCGCTCCTCTGCCCTCCTTGCTCCCCGATTGGCTGAGCGGGGCGGCTGAGCCCCCACCTCGCTCTTTAAAAGGGACGGAAGGGGAGCACAATAGCCTCGCACTTCTTCTTCTTCCTTCGTCTTTAACTTCCGTTACTCTTCCTCCCATCTGCCATGGAGGGAGGGAATCCTGGTCCTTCAACGGTGGCAGCGAGGGTCACCTCCAGGCAGCGCGCCTCTCCCTATCCCGCACCCGTGGTGATGGAGCCGGCCACGAGGGGGAGAGGGAGGGGGCGAGGCCGCGGACAAGGTCGAGGACGTGGTCGAGGCGCTCGGGGGAGAGGCGGCCGGGGCGATGTGCCTCCCCCGTCTCCGCCGGCGTCTCCTCTCCTCGAGGCGGTCCACACCAGGGACGACCCCTGGGAGTTCTTCATCAAACTGCGTCGAGCACCTCGTCGCCGCCTCCGGTTGCCGGCCCCGTTCGCGAGCGCGATGGAACCGGATCCGCCCGAGATGTTGGAGTTACGCATGAGGGGCTGCGGGATCAGCGGCACTCGAGTGAGCGTCGTATCCCCAGCCCGGCGTGATGTACTTCGACCGAGGGTGGAAGACGTCGCCAAGATCCACAGCTTGACGGCGAGGTTTACCCTCCATTTTAAGTTAATGGAGGTGACCTTTCGCCGCCAAGGTCTTCGGGACTCCGGCACCGGGCGAGATGTTGTGTGGACAGCTCCTCCGATGATGAAGGCCCTCCTCGAGCGAGAGGACGAGGAGGGGAGCGACAGCGACGACGAGGATGGCGGGTCCGACTAGGCGTCGGTCGCTGCCTCAAGGCCACGGCGACCCCATCATCCGGTCGCCTGCCTTCGAACTCCCCGGGGCCGTCTCCTTGAGCGGCTGGCGTACGGAGGCTGCGGAAGAGGAAGAGGGGTGGTGGCAAGGCCGTCAAGTCGGAGTACGAGGGCGAGGAGCCCTTGACAGCGTGCTGACGTTCCGCCGCCCCGTCTTCAAGCTCTGCCTCCGGCGCCTCCGTCTCCGCCAAGCTCCTGGCCGGCCCCCGGGAAGTTCCCTTGGTGTCTTCTGGCACCCGTAGCTCTCCTAGGCGCCCCTTTTGCCCACCCCGGCAAGCTTCTCTTGCCGGGGCCTCCTTGACCTACCTCCTGAACATAGAAACAGGAGAAGGATTACGGGCATCTTATCTTTCAATTTGTAAGCCTTCGGGCCTTAGCTGCATTTAAAATCTGTAATCATCTCTATCATGTTTTTCATCCTCTATGGACTTGTACTAAACTGGGATGTTTTTAATGAAAAGAGGGGAACGCTTGCCGGACCAAGTCCTTTACTTGATTTTGTGCCTTGTACGTTCCCACCCTATGCTTCTAGGGGACTTGCCGGAGCGAACACACTTGCTGAAAAGGGACATCAGCAGCCTTCTTGGCGAGGTTGCTCAAACAGCAACCTCGTCGGGCCGATTTATGGCGGCGCTTGTATTGTTGAGCGGACTCGGAAACAAACCAAGGGCGCAACTTGGCCGTGACTCGGCTCCTCCACGCACGGGTTTTACAAGACACGCTCTTTCAAGGACGCGGCCCCACCCTCCCCGGTCCAAAGAGGATGCATGACGAGGGATGAAAAACTTATCTGACTCCGCAGCCCCCCCCCCCTCCGGCGACCTTAGCTTGCCGGGGAGGAACCTTGGCCTTCGCAGTCCCCGGCAACTCTGGCTCCGCCAAGACCCAGGGACCGGTGCGCCTTCTTTTGCCCTTGTCGCCGACGCCGCGGCCTCTGGGGGCTCCGGCCCGTCGCGAAGCAACTTTGGCACTCAGAGCCCAAATGGGTTGGCTTGCTGGGCTCAGACGCCAACAAGTGCCCTTCGAGCTTCTCCTTGTCACTATTATTATAGCCATGAAAATGACTGAGACAGCGTTGTAATAAGTTTATTATATATATATATTTTTTGGCGTGACTTTGTAAAGCGATGCCATGCTTTGCCCTTCGTATGTTTATACTCTACGCTTTTAGGGAACTTGCTGGCGCTAACACACTTGCTGAGAGCGAACGTCAAGAGTTCGTGGCGGTGTTGCCTCCGCAAGAAACCTTCTCGGGCGATTCGGCAAGACTTGAATTGTTGAGCGGACTCAGAAACAAATCAAGGGTGCAACTCAGCCGCGAGTTAGTTCCTCAGCGCACAAGTTTCTCATACGAAGGGCGCCCTACGGCAAGGCTTACTATGTTATGCCCTCTACTTCGTTATATCCCTCATACGTTTTTAACCCTACCCTTCTAGGGAACTTGCCTGTAACACCCCGGATGTAACTTTCCATATTTGTAACTCCAACTCTTGCCATTTTCGGATATGTGCTATGATATTCCCTCCGTGGTTGTGTTTTGTTTTCGTTTTGCATTTTGTCCATGTCATGCATCTCATATCATGTCATCATGTGCATCTCATTTGCATACGTGTTCGTCTCATGCATCCGAGCTTTTTCCCCGTTGTCCGTTTTTGCAATCCGACACTCCTATGTTCCCGGCGCACCCCTCTTGTTCTTTTTCCGTGTGCGGGTGTTGAACATTCTCGGAATGGACCGAGCCTTGCCAAGTGGCCCTGGTATAGCACCGGTAGACCACTGTCAAGTTTCGGTCATTTGGAGTTCGTTTGGTACTCCAACGGTTAACCGCACTCTCAAAAGGCCTCTTTTGAGTTGCAGCCCAACAACCCTCCAAAACAGCCCAATAACCCATCTAACTCCCCTCCATGCCCTCGGTCGTTCGATCACGATCGTGTGGGCGAAAACTACACCCCATTTGGACACTCCTAGCTCCCTCTACCTCTATAAATAGACCCCTCCCCCGAAAATCCGGACGAAACCCTAGCGAAATTTCCCTCGCGCCACGGACACGTCCCGATCGGACCGGACGCGTCCGCCGCGCGCCGCGCCGGACCAACGCGGCTTGCCACGTGTCCGCCGCCGCCGTCCGCGCCGCTGCCCAAGACGGGCAGCAGCGCCCCGCCGCCGATCGCCGCTGACGCGCCGCGCCGCGCTAAGGCTCGCCTCCCGCCCAGCGCTCGGCCGCCCGCCGTCGCCTCGGCCGCCTCGGCCGCCGTCGCCTCCAGCAGTAGCGCCAGCGTCGCCGCCCGCCGCCCTCCGTGGCTTCGGCAGCGGGCGCGCGCTTCGCCGCCGCCTCAAGCGCCCGCCTGTCCGCGTTCGGCAGATCCGCCACCCGGCCCCGGATCCGGCGCCCAACTCCTCCGGCTGCCGCCTCCGACTTCCACTCCAGCGAGCCGCTCCGGCCACGCCTCGGTTCGCGTGCCAGGAAACCCTAGGTTGACTTTCTTCTCCCCCCCACGAATTCGTCTAAGTCATATTCTGTAATAATTTTCGTGCATTTTCATCGCATCACATCTCCGCACTCGTGGCTCCGTTTTGGGCGTATAATATATCAAATTGTTCGCCTCGAAGAGTACATCATTTAATTCCATTGCGTCATTTGCATTTGAGCTCATCTTGATGGCCTAAATGCTGTTGGAAGATGGCTTCAGATCGTTAGTTCCAGAATCTTATCAGCACAAGCTCTTTTGTCATTTTTGCCATGATTTATGTGTGCACACTATGAACTTGAGCCCTACATGTGTGTTAAACTTTGCCGTGCCATCTTTCCAGGGGTGTTTGCCATGTATTTTTGTGAGTTATGTGTTGACTAGAACAAGCATGCAAAGTAGGGATGATGATGTTGCTGATTTCAGGAACTTAGTGTTTTCACTAAGTCTTGTCCTGCTGTTATTTTTATGCCATATGTTCATGTTGTTACAGAGAGATCCATGCCCGTTTTGAGCATGATCAGTAAGGGTGTTTTGGACATATGGATGTGCTCTATCCATCCATGCCTTTGTTGGCATTTATGGAGTAGTCTATCATGTCATTTTCGTGCTCTACTTTTGCTTGAAAATGTTTCCTGGCAGATTGTTTGCATGAGATTCAATTTTCACGAGGTCGTTGTAGTTGATCCGTGTATGCTATGATGTTGTTCTTGCCATGTATAGCTTCTATGCCATGTCTTCTTGATGGGTGTATGCTTAGTTTATCATGAGATGCTCTGTAGTGAGTGCATCAAGCTCACGAACATGCCTACTCGTTGTCTGTTTTTGCCATGCCCAGTTTTTCTGCTAAGTCTGAAATCTGTAATAAAACTTGCAATGTTTACATGGGTGCCATCATTTCTTAGAGTCCTTTTTGGCTTATGGTCAGTAAGGGACTATTGATATATGCTTTGAGTAGAATCATGTCATGCCTTGTTTTGCTATTATAAGTTCCTGTAGCAGGTTGTTTGCTTGCTCTAAACATGCCTTTGTGATGTTAATTCCTGGCATGCTAGTATTTTCACTAAGTCTGTGAACCTGATATTTTTAGCACTTTCACCATGCTTGTTTGAACATGTTATGATGTGTTTTAGCCATAGCTCAGTGTTCCTCTTTTGTTAAGCATCTCCTGTAGATCACTGCCATATGCTTTGTTTTTATGTTGGGGTGCTGTAGCATAGTTTCTTGTTGCTTGCTAAGTAGCATCGGGCTGTTAAACGCAGATTTGCGTCATTCTTGTTTTGCTTGTCATTTGCAAACCGTGCATCCGATTCCGGTGATCTTTATATCGATTTCAACCGAAATCATCTCATCTTTCCAGCGGCATACTTGGTTTGCCAAGTTGATGCCCGGTTCATCATTTTCCTTCCGGAGCACACATATGCATTGCATATCACATCTCGCATCGCATGTCATGTTTTGCATCATATTGCTTGTGCATTGTTCCTTGTTTGATTGTGGTTACATTGCTTGTGTTCTTGCTTTGGGTAGAGCCGGAGACGAGCACGTGGACGAGGAACCTATTGAGAACGCCTTACGAGGATCCGACCTTCGACAACTCGAGAACCTTACAGGCAAGATGACCATACCTTCGATATCACTTCTATCTTTGCTTGCTAGATGCTCGCTCTTTTGCTATGCCTATGCTGCGATACCTACCACTTGCTATATCTTGCCACCCATATTGCCATGTCAACCTCTAACCATCCATGTCCTAGCAAACCGTTGATTGGCTATGTTACCGCTTTGCTCAGCCCCTCTTATAGCGTTGCTAGTTGCGGTGAAGATGAAGTTTGTTCCTTGTTGGAACACGGATATTTTGGGATATCACAATATCTATTGTTTTAATTAATGCATCTATATACTTGGTAAAGGGTGGAAGGCTCGGCCTTATGCACAGTGTTTTGTTCCACTCTTGCCACCCTAGTTTCCGTTATACTGGGTGTTATGTTCCTTGATTTTGCGTTCCTTACGCGGTCGGGTGATTTATGGGACCCCTTGACGGTTCGCTTTGAATAAAACTCCTCCAAAGAAGGCCCAACCTTGGTTTTACCATTTGCCACCTACACCCCTTTTTCCCTTGGGTTTTCGCGAGCCCGAGGGTCATCTTTATTTTAGCCCCCCCGGGCCAATGCTCCTCTGAGTGTTGGTCCAAACTAGAGCCACTTGCGGTGCCGCCCTGAGGCAACTTGGGGTATCTTCGGTTGCCATACGTAGTGTTCATCCGGTGTGCCCTGAGAACGAGATATGTGCAGCTCCTATCGGGATTTGTCGGCACATCCGGGAGGCTTTGCTGGTCTTGTTTTACCATTGTCGAAATGTCTTGATGTACCGGGATTCCGAGACTGATCGGAGTGTCTTGGGTGAAGGTTTATTCCTTCGTTGATCGCGAGAGCTTGTTATGGGCTAAGTTGGGACACCCCTGCAGGGTATTATCTTTCAAAAGCCGTGCCCGCGGTTATGAGGCAGATGGGAATTTGTTAATGTCCGGTTGTAGAAAACCCGAAGTTGACCTTAATTAAAATACATCAACCGTGTATGTAACCGTGATGGTCTCTTCTCGTGAGTCCGGAAGTGAACACGGTGTTGGAGTTATGTTTGACGCAGGTTGTTTAGGATCACTTCTTGATCACTACTAGCTTCACGACCGTGCTTTGCTTCTCTTCTCGCTCTCTTTTGCGATCGTAGCCACCATATATGCTAGTCGCTTGCTGCAGCCCCTCCTTTTGACATCAGCCTTCCCTTAAGCTTAAATAGTCTTGATCTCACGGGTGTGAGATTGCCGAGTCCCCGTGGCTCCAGATTCTACCAAAACAGATGCGGTACCGGTGATGCGGTGCTGATGGCGAACCGAGCTGAAGTGGGAATATGATGAGGCCCTTGGTCTATACTATGTTTCATTTCCAGACGATTAGTAGTGGAGCCCAGTTGGGGCGATCGGGGATCTGTGTTGCATGTGGGGTACTCTTCTTTTATTTTGGTTCCGTAGTCGGACCTTGAGTGTAAACTGAATGATGGATGTTTATTTATGTATTGTGTGAAGTGGCGACTGTAAGCCAACTATGTATCTCTTTCCCTTATGTATTACATGGATTGTGCGAAGATTACCTCACTTGCGACATTGCTTTCAATGCGGTTATGCCTCTAAGTCGTGCTTCGACATGTGGGAGATATAGCCGCATCGAGGGCGTTACATTGCCGGTGCTAACACACTTGCTGAGTGCGGGACATCAGCAGCCTGCTGGCGGTGTTGTATCCGGCAAGAAACCTTCTCGGGCGAAAATAAGACTTGTATTGTTGAGCGGACTCGGAAACAAAGCAAGGACGCAACTTAACCTCGAGTTGGTTCCTCTGCGCACAGGTTTTTCGTACAAAGGATAAACGCTCGAGGGACATAACACAAGGTCTTAGGAATAAAAAGTGCTTTGTACAAAAGCTCGGGTGACTTAGCTTTTCCGTCTTCAGTAATCCGCCGAGGGCATGCTTCCTCCCCGATCACCCCTCCCTTGTATGTTTTCTTCCTCACGCTTTCGGGGAACCCCCCGGCGCAAACACACTTGCTGAGCGCAGGACATCAGCAGCCCGCTGGCGGTGTTGCCTCCGGCGGGAAGAATTTGTCGGGCTGGTTGCGGTGTGCTTTTATCGTCGAGCGGACTCGAGACGGATCAACGGCGCAACCTAACCACGATTCGACCCCTCTGCGCAGGTTCTTCATACAAGGTATGGACTTTCGGGGAGCACAACTCAAAAGTTCGCTTTCTTTGCCTTACTGACTGGCAGAGCTCGATGGCGCGTCCTCGGCGGTAGTGCGGCGCCCCGGAGAGGCGGGCTTGCCGGAGCAAACACCAGAGCCGTTCTTGCCGGGCTTAGTCTTTGGTTGGTCTGCTTTTGCCTTCTCGCACTTGCCGGCGGAGCTCGATGGTGCGTCCTCGACGGCAGCGCAGCACTCCGGGGAGGTGCGCTTGCCGGAGTGGGCATCAGAGCTGTTCTTGGCGGACTTGGCTTTCTTCTTCCCCCGGAGAGCTTCAGCGGCATGTGGCTCGCGCTCCGCTGCGGCTGCTGCTTCCCGGTAAATCTTGTCGGCGTAGATGAGTGCGTCCCTCTTGTCGCCTTGGACAGAAATGACACTCATCGGGCCAGGCATCTTGAGCACATTGTGTGCGTGGTGAGAGGCCGCCATGAACTTGGCGAGTGCGGGTCGGCCGAGTATCCCGTTGTAGGGTAAGGGGATATCAGCCACGTCAAACGTGACCCTCTCAGTCCTGAAGTTCAATTCGCTGCCGAACGTCACTGGCAATGTGATTTTCCCCTTGGGTTGGCTCCTTCCCGGATTTATCCCTTGAAAGGTGCCGGTTTCTTCGAGCTCGCTGTCGGGGATCTGGAGCTTCTTGAGTACCGCGGAGGAAATCAGGTTCAGGCCGGCCCCATCGTCAACCAGCATCTTCGTGACCTTGAGGTTGCGGATCGTTGGTGAGACCAACATCGGCAAGCACCCGACTGCAGTGATGCGATCAGGGTGGTCCTCAACGTCGAAGACGATGGGCGTGCTGGACCACTTCAGAGGCTTGCGCGCCTCGACGGACGGTTCTGCGGCGTTCACTTCTCGCACCCATTGCTTGAGTTGGCGGTGCGAGGTGTGCAGGGAGGCGCCGCCGTCGATGCACAACACCTCTGTTGCCTTCTGAAACTCCTGGTCATCAGTCTCATCTTCCTCCATCTCATCATCCTCATCTTCATCTTCATCCTTGTCGCGGCCGCGGGGAGGCCTGTCTCCTTGCCGCGTCTTGACCTTGCCGCGGTGTCCTCCCCGGGCGGGCGGCTTCTTGCCGGATCCTCCGCCACCTCCCTGGGCTCTCTCCTTATCGCGGCGCTCATACTCAGCTTTTCAGAGCTCGCCCATCTGCTCTACTTTTTGCAGGTTTGGAGGTCATGGCCCTTAGTGCGGTGGATCTTGCAATAACGCTTGCCGGGCCATCTCGCTTGTCGGCGGCTGCTACACCTCGCCGAGTCGTCGGTCTTGGCCTTGTCGGAGCCGCCTCCGTTGCCGGAATGCTCAACAGCTAGTACATCCTTAGCCTTTCTCTTTCTATTGTTCCGCCTCCGGCTCTTCTTTGCCGGGGCGACATCCTCACTGTCAGATCCTTCTGCTCCGGCAACCTCTCCGGGGATTTTCCTCCCCTCCTCGGCCCGTGCACACTTGTCGGCCAGAGCGTAGAGCTCACTGACATCTCTGATTTTGCACATTGCCATCTCCTCCCTCATCCTGCGGTTACGCACATTCTGATGAAACGCGCTGATATCCGCGGCAGGGTGGACGTCTGGGATGTTGCGCTGCACTGGCTGAATCTTTGTATATACTTGCGAGGGCTCCCCTCCTTACGGGCGAGCAAATGGAGGTCACTCTCCGCCATGAGGCTTGTGGCCACCCGTGAAAGCGCCGACAAACCGATGACACAGTCCGCCCATGAAGAGATGGAGCCGTCCGGCAAGTGCATGAGCCAGATCGGCGTTAGGCTTGAGTACCAGAGGGAAGTAGTTGGCGAGATCTTCTCGTCGCGCCCTCCGCAGCTTGCACCGCGATGGTGTAGATTTGAGGAACTCCGACGGGTGTATCCTGCCATCATACTTCTCGCACGCGTCGCTTGAAGTTCTTGGTTTTGGCCCTTTGGACTTGCCGCAGCTCGCGGGTGAACGCAGGCAACCTGCCGCGTCTGACAAATCGCTGGTTCTCCGGTGCGTCTTGCGTCGACAAGCGGGCCCGCCGCGCTGGTCGATTGACGTCGCGCTTCTCTCCGGCGCTTCGATGCGAAGTCGAAGCGTCTTCGTGTTGCCGTTCTTGGAGGACGTGGCATTGATCGCGGCGAGTTCGCGGGTCCGACGACGCGGTGGAGTCGCCGTCGGGGTTAGCCCGGCGAGCTGGCGATCTTGGCCTTTGGGGCTGGGAGTGCACGGAGGTGGCACCCCCAGCGGTCTTGTCGGCGCCGGCCTGCGCCTGGGCGTCTTGCCGGGGCCTCGACGCGCTCGGTCGCCGGGGCTTGTCGCCGTTGGCGAAGCCGATGAGGCTGTATATGGTCATCCTCCAATCGTCGATCTTGTGCGGCGCCGGAGGGTAGTCTAGGAGCAGCTGGGCTCGGGCCAGCGCTTCCTCCGTTGTCTTGGGTGGTGGTGGCGACGAGCGGCGCGAGGAACGGGAAGTGCTTGGACTCCCAACCGGATTGGGAGGCGCAACACCCGCCCCGGCGATCGTATTTCGCTGGCGCCAAAGATGCGGGCGTGCATGATGGCCTCGAGCGTCCCGCGGCCCACCAGCTTGGCCTTGTTCCAACGCGAGCACGGTGCTAGGAGCACCGGGGCGTTGTCGACCTTGCACCTCCTGGGAAGGGCACGGCGTCTGCTCGGTCGCCGACGCTTGCGGGGCCTTGTTCTTGGATCTGGTGACGACGCGAGACCCACCGGCAGTGCCCGCTCCATCACCGGCGTCCACTCCACCGCCCGTTTGTTCCAGTGGTGGTGGCAGAATCGATGTAGACGGAGCGGCCACCTCCGAAGGCTTCTTCTTCGGTGGCATGTTGACGATGACGTTGATGCAGCGCGCGTGGAGACCGGATCAGATGCTCACGACCTCGACGCCCCCTACCTGGCGCGCCAAAGATGTCGGGGTGTATCTCTGTGGCCTCGAGCACCTATGGGGCCTTGGGGCCCCTTCAGTTCGACAAGGAGGCGGGGATCATCGCGCAGAGCAGATCGAGGTCGGCGCAGGGGAGACGGGCGATTTTACCCAGCCGGGGCTCTCCGGGAGATAAAACCCCCTGCTGCCTTTTTGCTTGTTATTTGATCTTGCTCGGCGTGCGAGCATAGGGTGGTGTCCTAGGTATCGAATGGATCCAACCCTTCTCGTGCACATGTCGGGACTTCTTTTCTTGGTTAAGTGCATCTAGTGCCCCTTAGTGATTTTGGTGTATTGAAGACTTATAGGTTAAGTAACTCGATGCTTTTGTGAGTGTACACAGGTCTATAAGTCTATGAGGAGTTTGATATTTACAGAGAAAGTCGAATGTTCTATAAAATGAAGTTCTTCGATCAAGACTTTGATATTCTCAAGACTTTTTCAAGACTTTGAAAGTGAAGAAATTGGTGTGACCATGAAGACTTGATATTCATTCGAGGAATATGAAGCGTGAAGACTTTTGTTTTCGTAGTTTCATTTTCTTTCTTGAGTCATAGGAAACACCGTACTGTTAAAGGGGGTCGAGGAAATACTAAGGAAAAATTTCCATGTGATGCTCAACTCAAAATCCTACACCTACCAATCCCTTCGAGTGAAGCCATTGAAATCTCATACAGGTTCAGTCAAATTCTTCATTGACTGAGACGCAGTTCTTCCGTCACCGATGACTTTGTTCGATCGAGGAGTTAGGAATTCGCCAGGCGAATTGCCTACACAAAGGAGGAACATGATAGCCCTGAGGACTTTGAAAGTCAAATTTCCGATCTGTCAGTGTGTGGCTACCGCGGACCAAAATATCTTATCCACCTAACGGTCATATCATTGAAGGGCATTTATGTCTTATCATGTCGGGCTGCTCCCTAGGCTATAAATAGCCGCCCCCTACAACCACTAGTTGGTTGGCTGCTCCGAGAGAACTTGACACTTGTCATTTGAGAGCAACCCATCCTCCGAGGACTTTGAGCGAAAATCATCAAGTGAGGAAAATCCCAAAACCAAACCCACAAAAACCCCAAGTGATTGAGCATCACTGAAGAAATTGATCCTGCGTGGATCCGACGCTTGTTACCTTTGAAGACTGTGCTTCTTCCAGACGGTTAGGCGTCAAGGTCTAGAGCATCCAAGAGGAATTGTGGATCGCCGAGTGACCAAGTCTGTGAAGGTTTGGAAGTCACCTGAAGACTTACCACGAGTGATTGGACGAGGCCTGCGTGGTCTTAGTTCAAGGAGAATACGGTGAGGATCGGGTGTCCTGAAGTTGCGCTCGAGATCGGGTGTCCGGACGTGTGTCCTCGAGTTTAAATACTCACCGCTTCCAACCAGACGCATAACCGAGACAACAGCTTGAACTGGTTTACCAAATCATTGTCTTCACCAACCGACCGGTTCTATTTCCTCAACTCATCCATTTCTCATTCTGTGTTGTATGTTGTTCATATCTGTGCTTGAAGACTTTGATCAAGACTTTCACAAATTCCTCGCTCAATTTCTTCACCGCTTTGTCTTCATCTTGTTATCCCGTGTTTACGCTCGCACTCTGCTCTAGTCTTCATTTCATCATGCCGACTATGTGTGTAATCTGTTATGTTTACCTCTCGAGTACATATTCCGCTGCAAATAGTTCTTCGCTAAGGAATTTCTCACCGCAAATTCCTCGCTGAAGAATTTCATAAAATCGCCTATTCACCCCCTCTAGTCGATATAACGACTTTCAATTGGTATCGAGCAAGGTACTCCCTTGTTCGTGTGATTTTGGTTTAACCACCGAGTTCTAGTTATGTCGACCGCAGTATGATCAAGGTCTCGGCTGGGTGTCCTACCTTTGATGGAACGGACTACCCCTTATCGAAGAACAAGATGCGGATGCATCTTGAGGCAATTGATAATGATCTCTCGTATGTTGTGGAAAATGGTGTCCCTCATTGCCATCAAACACCGACCGCCATCGATGTGAAGAGATTCAAACAACTCGACTCTCAAGCTTAAGAATATCATCTGTGGCCATCCGAGCAAAGGACAAGATGGAAGAGTGAGTGCTTTGGAAACCGCCAAGCTTATCCGGGATAGGCTGTCCAAAGTAAATGAAGGAGTCTCAACTCAGCGTGACTCTCGAGTTGATGTTCTTCGAATCTCTTCAACCGCTTCAAAAGACTCGACAACGAAAATGTCCAACAAACCTTCGATCGCTTCATCGACATCTCAAATGAGCTTCAAGCCCTCGGTGCCACCGACATCATCGATCATGAAGTAGTGAAGAAACCGCTAAGATCGCTTGATTCCTCATTTGATACTCGGGACCGATGATACAAGAGCGCGCCGACTACAAGTCACTTGATCCCGCCGATATCCTCGAAAGGCTTAACACTCACGAAGTTCCAATTTTGCTGAAAAGAGAGATCTCTATGGCTCAAACTATGGCAAACCACGTGCCCTCAAGGCTAAGGTTGTGTCTCGACTCAATGTGAGGATTTCGTAGTAGCCTTGGTGATCCTCAAGAATCGAGCCAGATCTAGCTCTCCTTGTGAAGAAATTCCGAAGTTCACAAGACGTGGTCGCTTTGGAAAACCCTCAAGAGGAAGTGATTCTTCATCCAAAGGACTACAAGAGAAGACTTTGCCACAAATGCAAGAAGCCTGGTCACTATATTCAAGATTGTCCTCGTGGGAAAAGGAAATGAAGAAGAAGAAATACAAGGACTACAGCTCGATGAAATGAAGAAGAAGAAGAAATCATCAAAATCTTCGCCTTCAAAACCATCAAAGTCTTCATCTCACAAGAAGGGCAGCTCCAAGAAAGCTCGGGCATTCATTGGCAAGGAAATGGACTCAAGCTGAATCTGAGGAAAATGATGAAGAAGAGGAGTCTCAAGAATCTGAGTCCGTGTGGCGAGTCCGCCGCTGCTATCGCTTTTGTCGCAAGTCCATCTTCAACATCAAGAAACTGATTCCACCAACAAGCCCGATGAAGATAATGATGGCTACGCCCCACCTATTGCTTCATGGCAAAAGCAGCTAAGGTACTCAAATACAACTCCTCCGATTCTAGTGAAAATGAATCGATGAGGATCTTAAGCCTAGCTACTCTAAACTTGCTAAAATTGCTGTGAAACAACAACGGCTCTTGAAAAGGTTCAAAACATGCTAGATAAAAGTGATGATATGTTGGGTGAAGAAATGGATCGCACTAAAGCCCTGACTGAAAATCTTCAGAGACTTCAATCTAAGTATGATAACCTTCAAGGTCATCATAACTCTCTCTTGTCTGATCATGAGAAACTTTCTTATGAATTTCTTCAAGAAAAGCAAGACAATGAGAAGCTTTCTTGAAGCTATTCAAAGAAAGGCAGATCTTGAAAAGCTAAGAGTATGTTATGAAGATCTTCGTAAGGAGCGCGATTCATTACTAGCTCAACAAATCAGCGCTTCTCGTGAAGAATTTGTTCCTCCATGCTTAAAGTGCATTGAACGTGAATCGCTAATTCTTCACCAATGTTCAAATGCTTCAAATGTTACAAATTCTTCAACCGCCTCGCTATCACTAATTCCTCATCCGAGGACTTTGCTAGTATCATCGACAATGCAGGTTGAAGGAATTGTACATGACAAGCATGTACAAAAGCCTCAAAGGGCATCGACACTTTGTGATGTGCTCAAAAGCAGATCCTCAATAGAAACCCTAGGAAAGAGGGTATTGCCTTTGAGAGGAAACTCAATGCCGATGGAACATATTGAAGCCCGAGCAGATCCCAAAACCTCATGGGTTGTCGCAAAGGGACCTCCAATTGATCCATCTAACTTATCCGGCTTTACATGTGAATCTCCTCATTCTTCCGATGAGTCATTTGACTCCAACTATAAACTGTTCAAAAATCGAATGGTGAAGTATTTGCTAGATATGTTGGCACTAATCGCAGAACGGTTCCCTATGAAGAAAATCTGGTTCCCAAAAGCTGTGTTGAAAGTCTTCAGTGAATGTCCTCATGACACCACCGTGAAGAAACAGAACCCCAGATCAAATTCTTCATATGGACCAAACTCTTCATATGGATCAAAATCCTCATATGGACCAAATTCTTCACGAGGATCAAATTCTCAACTGGATCAAAGTCCTCATATGATTATCATCATGCTAACAAATCTGTCTCGCAGGTAAAGCTAAGGGCTATGAATATGTGCATTATTCTTCAAACCATTATGTTCATAAGTCCTCAAGAATTACTCGCTTATTCATATGCTTACCCTAACCCTCCTATGCTAAGTTTAAATGGTTTGGCATCTTTGCCACCTTTCTCACATGGTGCTCGCAGGATGATGAACTCTTTGCCACCCCTCCGATGTGGGTGGTGAAGAAAAGAACTAATATCTTCTCGCAGGTCAGTCTCCGACGTGCTCAAACGTCTCAAGAATTTGTCGGGACCCGACAAAATGCTCGAAAGGACGCAGCGAATCATGATGAAATGAACTTTCATTTCACACGCCCTCATATCGCTATATCTGTTTATCGCTTGATGAAATTCATCCGATGAACTTGATATCATATTCTTCACCGATGAAGCATATGAGATTGTAAGTTACACTAATTCATCTCGCAGGATGATCAACCCAAAACCACCGAATGGGTCCTCGATAGTGGATGTACAAATCACATGACCGGTGACAAGAATCTATTGATGGATGCTCCTTTATCACCGCCACCTCAAGCATATCATATTTGCGACAAAGGCAAAAGTCGTATTGGGTCTTGGTAAGGTTGCTATCTCTAAGGATAAGCACATGGACAAAGTCATGCTTGTTGAGTCCTTAGGATACAATCTCATGTCAGCCTCAATGCTTTGTGATCTTGATATGGTTGTTGTCTTTGGCAAATATCGCTGTGTTGTGATTATGGAAGTCGACAATTCCAAAGTCTTCAAGGCTTTAGGAGAGGAGATCAGATATTGTTGATTTCTCTACAGACCACAACCAGCCATGTGTCTACTTGCAAAAGCTTCGTAGGCTGGCTATGGCATCGACGACTTGGTCATGCAGCATGAGGAATTTGAACACGCTATGGAAGAAGAAGCATGTCATTGGCATTGAGAATGTCAAATTCTCAAGGATCACTTATGCGGAGCATGTGAAGCCGAAAATGACCAAGGCCAAGCATCCAAATAAGACTATCATGACCACTACCCATCCATTCAATTGCTTCACATGGACCTCTTCGACCTAATCATTATTCAGCAATACTAATGATGCATCTCTATATGGTTTTGTCATTGTTGATGATTATTCTCGATATACATGGGTACACATTGTTACTTACAAACATGAAGTGCGTGAAGTCTTCAAACGATTTTCCTCGAGGGCTTCAACCAACTTTGGTGTGAAGATCAAGCATATCGGTGACAATGGAACCGAGTTCAAGAATTCTGGTCTTGATGCCTATCTTGATGAACTTGGTATTACTCATGAATTATCTCGCCCTTATACTCCTCAAAGCAGAATGGCGCCGTGGAGCGCAAGAATGTAACTCTTGTTGAGATGGCTCGCGACTATGCTTGATGAATACAAAACGCCTCGCTTTTGGATTGATGCAATTGATACCGCTCGCCACATCATCAACAGAGTATATCTTCACAAATTCTTCAAGAAGACCGCCTATGAACTCCTCAACGACAAGAAACCCAATGTGAGTTATTTCAAAGTCTTCGTGCTAAATGTTGGATTAGAGATCCTCACCACAACTCTAAATTTGCACCCAAAGCACATGAAGGTTTTATGCTTGGTTACGAAGGACTCAGACACCTACAGTAGTCTTCAACATTGTTCTTCACAAGATTGTCGACATATAGATGTGCGGTTCGATGAAACTAATGGCTCGCAAAGAGAGCACCTACCTTCGTGTTAGATGAACCAGCACCGAGGATGCTATCAAGCTCAAGGCAACCGAGGATGTCATTCCCATCAAGAATCTGTGAAGAATTCATTCCTGTTCGTGAAGAACGCCGAGCTGATGCACTCAAGAACATGATGAGGAAATTGGTGTCAAGAAAATGCTGATCAAAATCCTCAACGACAACCAACTCATCCACGTTGCAAAAGAAGTGCAAGTGGAGAAGATCATCGATGACATCAGCAAGACCAGTCCTCTCACCCGCCAAAAGCCTCACACTTATCTAACTTTTGTGGGCACTATGCTTTTGTCTCTATCTCAGAGCCCACTAAGGTAGATGAAGCATTTCGAGCCGGAGTGGATTCAGGCTATGCAAGAAGAATTACATCGCTCGAGCTGAACAATGTCTAGGAATTGGTCAATCGCCTGATCCTCGCAAGCATAATATCATTGGCACAAAGTGGATCTACCGCAACAAGCAAGATGAAAATGGCCTTGTGGTGAGGAATAAGGCACGACTAGTAGCTCAAGGCTACACACAAGTCAAGGAATTGATTTCGATGAAACTTTTGCACCTGTTGCTAGACTTGAAGCTATTCGATTTTACTTGCCTATGCTAACCATCATGATATCATCTTATATCAAATGGATGTGAAAAGTGCATTCCTCAATGGTAAGCTTGAGGAAGAAGTATATGTTGCTCAACCCCTGTGTTTTGAAGATCCCAAGAATCCTCGACAAAGTCTTCAGACTAAATAAGGCCTCTATGGCCTCAAGCAAGCCCCTCGGCGTGGTATGACACAATCAAGGAATTCTTCGTGAAGAATGGCTTCACACCCGTTCACTTGACCCTACTCTATTTACTAAATCATATGATGGTGAACTGTTTGTGTGCCAAATATATGTTGATGATATTATCTTTGGCTGTACTAACCAACGATATAGTGATGAATTTGCCTATATGATGAGTGAAGAATATCAAATGTCTATGATGGGAGAGTTGAAATTCTTCTTAGGTCTTCAAATTGCACAAGAAAGAATGGCATATTCATATCTCAGAGAAATACCTCAAAGATGTATCGAGGAAATTCGCATGCAAGATTGCAAAGGCGCTAAAATTCCTATGCCCACAAATGGCCATCTATGCATCGATGAAAATGGTATTGACTTCGATCACAAGGTATACCGCCCATGATTGGTTCTTTATTGTACTTATGTGCATCTAGGCCAGATATAATGCTTAGTGTTTGCATGTGTGCCCGATTTCAAGCTGCACCAAGGAATCACACCATAAGGCTGTGAAGCATATTCTTCGATATCTAGCTCACACACCAACACTAGGATTATGGTACCCCAAGGGCTCGCTTTTGATCTCATTGATATTCGACTGACTATGCTGGTGATCGTGGACCGCAAGTCAACATCCGCACTTGTCATTTCTGACGATCTTTGGTCCGTTGGTCCTCAAGAAACAGAACTGTGTATCACCGCTTCATCGCTCAAGCTGAATACATTGCTGCTGGGTCATGCTGTGCTCAATCGCTTTGGATGAAGCAAACCTCAAGGACTATGGCGCTCAACGTGAAGAATGTGCCTCCTCTCGCGACAATGAGAGTGCCATCAAGATTGCTCACAACCCAGTTCAGCACTCAAGACTAAGCACATCCAGATTCGCCATCATTTTCTTCGTGATCATGTGTTGAAGGGCGATATCTCCATCGAGCATGTGAAGATCAAGAACAGCTGGCTGATATCTTCACCAAGCCCTTGGATGAGAAGAGATTTAGCAAGTTATGTGTGAGCTAAATATCTTAGAATCTTCGAATGTTCTTTGAAAAGGACACACATCCTAACACTTATGCATAATTGATGACTTAGATGTGCAACACATGAAGAAACGTTGTTCCTCAATCAATGAAGAATAACACTCTAAGTGTGAAGAAATCAATGAAGAATTTGATTCTCAGAACCCTACGACAATTGTACGCGGTGTCTGAAATCATCATTCTTATATGGTGGGCTACGCCACCACAAAAGTTGAAAATCTTCAATTTGAGTTTTTCCTCATTTTTGAAATTCCTCAGTTTTTCAAATTCTTCAACTTTGCAAAATCTTCAGATTTCCGATGCCTTTCTTCATTGGCTATATATATATATATATATATATATATTTCTATCATTATATATATATATATATGAGTTTATGTCCTCTACAAGATTCACTTATTGCTATTTCTTCAAGTTGCGATTTCGCTAAGTGAATGTGATCGGACCCTTCCCTCTATGCTATACTCAATCCAATCTATTCACAAATTCTTCATGTGCTTCGATTGAAACTGCTCAAAGTCTTCACGGTCCTTGACACTGAAGAAATTGCGAACTAAACTTTTAAACAAATCTTATCCAAGTTTTTGGTTTTACCGCCAAACCGCTCCGCATCCCACGATGTATTAGTTTAATCACCCACGATCTTACACGATCTCATCTGCACAAGACGTGGGTGACACACGTCGCGGAAGGAGAAAGGGCAGGGCATGTTCGCCCAAAATCTTCGGCTAACAGTTTTTCACCGTGGCTATAAATACCCCTTTACCCTCCTCACTTCATTTACTCCGCCGATCGCTGTCTCTCGCCGAGCTCTCCTCAAACCCTAGCGCCGCCGCTACTCCATCGCCGCCGTGAGGAAAGCTTCACCGCTCGACCTCATCGCTGTCAGATTGCTACGGTCATGAAATCTTCACTCCGCCGCCCCAGTAGCTGTCTTCCTCTCGCCAAGTTAGGGCGTGAAGATCTAACGTGATGAACTTCTACAGTTCATCTCTGCTCGTCGTGTTCTTCAGTTCGGTAATTAAAAGTCACTTTTATTACTCGCTGATTCTCAAATCTTTCAAAATCTTCAAAGGTGTTTTTGCTCTTCAAAATCTTCACATATGAACACCTCACACACTATATGTTCTTGATTTATCTCCCTAAGCATTCATTTCTTCAAGATTCCTCAATTGTGCGGATTTTCAATCTGCACAACTCGAACCCGAGACTAAACGCTTAGTGAAATTCCTCAAGGCTCAACTGGTCAAATTCTCAAAACTTGCTTCTTTTGAAAAATCTTCCGAGAACGATATGACCTCTCCAAATTCCTCGCACCTACACTGCTCATAGGTACTCATGTCCGCCGCTGAATCACTAGGTTCTCATCAACTTAACTCATTTGCAGATTCCTCAAGAAAAACTGCATACTTCTTCAGAGTGCTCTATTGTTCAAATTCTCACCAAGAAAATGGCGAAGGCAAGAGACCTCAGAAGGGAGGAAAGAAACCGAAGTCATGACGCTTTTGAAATTCCCGAGGAAATATACAAAGACTATCGCACACCGATGAATCCAAGTTTGGCAAGGAAACTAAGAACCAGCGCAAAGTGCGATACAGAGGATAGAAAGGAGATGGGCACGAGAATGGCGAGAATACCGCTATGTCACTCCCAAGTACATGAGGAAATTCGCCTAAATCCTCCATGCCCAAGAGCTCCTCCGCACTGCCAAGTCGCCGATCCCACCAAGCATCAAGCGTGGTGAGGACTTTCCAAGAATGGTCCAGCGCCAAGCCAAATTGGCAAGACAGCCAAGGAGGCAGTGAGGAAATTCAATGAGGATATCTGCTGCTGCTGTTGCCGAGCCCTCGGTCAAGCCGAGGAAATCAATGCCAAAGAAGCTCGCACGCAAGCCAAGTGCTTCACCATCAGCGCCTCACGGCCCAGTTCCTCGGCCTACCTCACGGCAAATTCTCGATCGCTCGCTGCTCATGCAAAATCCTCGCAGCTCCCTCCAAGTCCTCAACACTGTGCATCTTGCTACTTGTCAAAGGACTCAAGGTTTCTCCATTGCTTCGTGTTTCAAGAAGTTCCTCACCGCACCAATGTCCTCAACAGCCCCACTCGCTGAAGACAAAAGCAACAGCTGGACGCGTCCTCGCCAAGTCCAAAGAAGAAACAGTTGCATTCAACGCTCCTCCGATGATGAAGCCTCGATGAAGAACTTGAAGAAATCATCGAGACAGATCGACCAAGGCCGCTAGAGCCAAAAGAACAAGTGTGCTCTCGCTTTTGGATCCAAGAAGATCCTTGACTTCATTGACCTATGGCATCGGGATCCACACACTCCTCTTCCGGATCCGCCATCGACTCGGTCAAAGTCATATGCTGAACCATTTCATCTCTCAAGAGAAATGGAAATTTGAAAAGGCTCGTGAATTGAAGAGAGCAAAAGCCGTAAAGGAGAAGCTTCGAGGAAAAACATCATCAACTTGTCTCTCAAGAACTTCTTAAAGCTCAATCGAAATCCAAGCACTCAAGAAGGATTTTGATGCTTATAATGCCGACCGGCAAGGAGCCAAGGTGAGATTCGCCACTCGACGAAGAAAATGTCAACTGCTGCAGCTCCATCGCAACAAGAAAATCCTCAGTCAAGAATCTGCTCACCGCTGAAGAACATGCCAAGATCGCTGATGACTTTCAGCAGGCCGATGAAAACACAAGTTCCGTGGCTGATGACTCCATTCCAACCGCCGAAGAAATTCCTGTGGCATCCACTAGTGGTGCGCTCAAGAATCAAGGAAACAGGCAATCGAGCCATACTCAAGAAACTGTACCAAAATCCTCAGCTCCTCCCGCGCCAACACCATCTCCAATTCTTCCTTCGCCTATGAAGTGAAGAAGACAAAGGCTGCAGAACGAGCTGCAGTGAAGAAAAGGAAGGCATCACCAAGGCCAAATTCTTCGCCGCAAGAAAATGAAGCCAATGACCAGCTCGATTGAAAATCCTATTGATGCCATTCCCATTTCCTCCATGTCATCCAAGGAAATTGTTCCTTTGGAGAAGAATACACGATCCCAAGCGGATCGATGAAGAAAATCAATCTATTGCTACTTCGTAACAGCTTGATGAAGAAATTGAAGTGGAAGCTTTCCCTTCAACTCATGTTGCTTCCTCACCCGTGCCTCAGTTCACAGCTGAAGAGGCAGGTGTTGAGGAAATTGAAAGAGAAGATGAAGATGTGGATATTGGGTGCACTACACCTGTGATGAACGATGACTTTGGGAAAGTCAAGATCCCAATACTCCTCTCTTCACTCCGCTTCAACAAGTTCCTCACCCCGCTACAACTGCTCAAATGGGCTCAAGAAACTCATCCCACATCATCTGTCAACGAAGAGATTCCAGCCACTAGCGCCAAGAACCCACCGCTGATCCTCAAGTTGCACAAGGAGAGGAAACAGAAATTCTCACCAAGAACCTGAAATTGCGATTCCCGAGGTTGTGCCGCAAATCACCGATATTCCTCCGCCCAAGCCAAAGAATCCATTCTCAAGCAAGCAAAAATTCAAGGCTGAAGATTTTTTTCCGAGCATGTGTTCTTCATCGCTTATAATCCTTATGACTCGCTCGAATGAGGAAAAGACGCTCGACTCCAACACAAGCAAATTTCTATTCCTCGCTATTTGACAAGGACAAGATCTTCGACCATGAGCATATTCCTCATGTGGATATGGAATCACTACCATGCTTCGAGCCAAGATTCGTGTTCTTCACGATGCGGCTGTTGAATTTCTGACCGACATATGTGATCGAATGAAGAACTCATTCTTCGCTTCTATGCCACCGCGACATCACCGGAGATGTCAAGACATCAACTCATGGGTTCTGGATTGATGATCGAGAATACTCACTACAAGGCACCAAAGAATTGAATTGCTTCGTGTCCTTCCTCTTGATCCTCCCCATGAATCGCTCGTTGTTTTACAATGACCGTGAACTGTCTCGATCACTTTATGCAAGTGCTTATGAAGCCATTGAAGCCTGGCCAAGCCCTCGAACCAAATTCTCGTCAAGGATTTGCTGATGTGCCTCGGATCGTATAGAATCTTGACGAAGACAATGAGTCCAATCAAAGGCCACGACTCAAATGAAGAAGATGTCGCTGGCATCATGAAGAACATGCTTTTCAATATCATTCATGGCGCTCTCGTCAACTTCCATGATTTCTTCATGAGGACTCGCCAACGTTGTAATGTCACCTTTTGAGCTGAAGCCATATGCGCCTTTGGATCATGAGATTCATAAGGGCAAGATCTTCACCGAACTACAAGGTCGACACTCAACCATGGCAGCTTCCTCGCCGCCCATTGAAGTCCTCGTTTACCAATTTCATCATCCGATGACAAGGGCAAGGCAGCAGCTGTAATTGATGAAGGCACTCGCCCATTGATGGTCGGGCGCAAGGCTGCATCTTACTCCACCAATGACGATTCTCGCAACGCATGATACCGCCGCAAATACCTCAACCAAGCAACAGCCTCAAGCAATCGCACCTGTGGTGATGATCGATCGTGAGTTACTCCTCGCCTTCATCAAGGTTGATCGCAATCGAAATGGGTGAAGCGCCAATTTGCTGCAATTCTTCACAACATGACCTCAACGATAATGCAAAGGAAGAAAACCAAGACTACCTTCATGAAACCCTCAACCGCACTGGCTGTTCTCAATCATGTCTATTCCGGAAGAATTGAAGACTATGGGTCTTCGTGAAGCTTATGACTGGTCCGCACCACCTCCAAGAAATTCAAGAGAGTCAAAGTTCCTGATTTGGTGGCTAGCTCTTATTCTTCATCGCGAAACCGATGAATATGAAGATTTGGACGACATCGCGGCAGCCCTACTTCAACATCCAACCCCGATAATGTCGGGCGCCTCCATCAACTTGAATATCTTCGTATGCGTTAGTCCTCGCCGATCCTTTTGGTCATTTGATGACAAAGGGGAGAAATCTGAGTTAGTCTTCGCCGGTTTATACTATATGCTTTTATTAAGTTACAACTCTCGCTCTTCCAAACTTTTATTGGATCGAGTTGTAATCTTAAACCGATGGTGCCTCGATACTTTTGATCGTGCATTGTGCCGACTTTGCACCGTGCTCTAATACTTTTGATCGTGCTTCGATGCTCGATTTTGATACGTGTTATACTCGATGCTTTTGAAGCACTAAGCTCAATGTGATATTTGAGCTCGATACTTTTGATGTGATATTTCGCATGCTCATTCCTAGTCAATACTATTGCATGCATGTGAATCTCATCAGCACCATATTTCATCATGCATTTCAAATTCTTCATAGTATATATATCAAATGCGTATGAATTACAAGATATAGGGGAGATCTCCATGATTCAAATCTTCAAATGTGCATTGCCTCAAAAGCAAATTCTCATTATGCACATATTCAGGGGAGTTCTTCTATATCTTGCAATCAAATTCCTCAATATCAGTATTTACACTTCATATGTTTATCCTCGTTGAAAACTTAACCTATGTTGTCATCAATCACCAAAAGGGGAGATTGTAAGTGCATCTAGTGCCCTTAGTGATTTTGGTGTATTGAAGACTTATAGGTTAAGTAACTGATGCGCTTGTGAGTGTACATGTGTCTATAAGTCTATGAGGAGTTTGATATTTACAGAGAAAGTCGAATTCTAAAAATGAAGTTCTTCAATCAAGACTTTGATATTCTCAAGACTTTTCAAGACTTTGAAAGTGAAGAAATTGGTGTGACCATGAAGACTTGATATTCATTCGAGGAATATGAAGCGTGAAGACTTTTGTTTTCGTAGTTTCATTTTCTTTCTTGAGTCATAGGAAACACCGCATCGTTAAAGGGGTCGAGGAAATACTAAGGAAAAATTTCCATGTGATGCTCAACTCAAAATCCTACACCTACCAATCCCTTCGAGTGAAGCCATTGAAATCTCATACAGCTTTAGTCAAATTCTTCATTGATGAGACGCAGTTCTTCCGTCATCGATGACTTTGTTTCGATCGAGGAGTTAGGAATTCACCAGGCGAATTGCCTACACAAAGGAGGAACATGATAGCCCCGAGGACTTTGAAAGTCAAATTTCCGACCGCTCTGTGTGTCATACACCATGACCAAAATATCTTATCCACCTAACGGTCATATCATTGAAGGGCATTTATGTCTTATCATGTCGGGCTGCTCCCTAGGCTATAAATAGTCGCCTCTACAACCACTAGTTGGTTGGCTGCTCCGAGAGAACTTGACACTTGTCATTTGAGAGCAACCCATCCTCCGAGGACTTTGAGCGAAAATCATCAAGTGAGGAAAATCCCAAAACCAAACCCATTAAAACCCCAAGTGATTGAGCATCATCAAGAAATTGATCCACGTGGATCCGACGCTTGTTACCTTTGAAGACTGTGCTTCTTCCAGACGGTTAGGCGCCAAGGTCTAGAGCATCCAAGAGGAATTGTGGATCGCCGAGTGACCAAGTCTGTGAAGGTTTGAAGTCACCAAGACTTACCACGAGTGATTGGACGAGGCCTGCGTGGTCTTAGTTCAAGGAGAATACGGTGAGGACTGGGTGTCCTGAGTTGCGCTCGAGATCGGGTGTCCGGACTGTGTGTCCTCGAGTTTAAATACTCACCGCTCCAACCAGACGCATAACCGAGACAACAGCTTGAACTGGTTTACCAAATCATTGTCTTCACCAACCGACCGGTTCTATTTCCTCAACTCATCCATTTCTCATTCTGTGTTGTATGTTGTTCATATCTCGTGCTTGAAGACTTTGATCAAGACTTTCACAAATTCCTCAATTCAATTTCTTCACCGTTTGTCTTCATCTTGTTATCCCGTGTTTACGCTTCTATACTGCTCTAGTCTTCATTTCATCATGCCGACTATGTGTGTAATCTGTTATGTTTACCTCCGAGTACATATTCCGTTCTTGCAGAATAGTTCTTCGCTAAGGAATTTCTCACCGCAAATTCCTCGCTGAAGAATTTCATAAAATCGCCTATTCACGAGGCGATCATCGGAGAAGCTCCTTGGAGGTGGAGGACGGGTGGCTGAACGGTAGGGACGGCGAGATGGATGATGGATCCTCATCCGGGAGGTGGACCCCCTCTAGTCGATATAACGACTTTCAGATTAAAACTATTCACACCACACAAAGAGAGAGTCTTGCCCCGTTTTACTATACAAATGCTATTCAAAGCTACTCCCTCCTTCCATCTATATAGGGCCTAATGCGTTTTTCGATGCTAACTTTGACCAAATATTAGAGCAATGATATATGACATGCAACTTACACAAAGCACACTATTAACTTCATCTGTGAAAGGTTCTTTCAATGATATAATTTTCACATTGTGCATGTCATGTACTATTAATCTTGTCAATAGTCAAAGGCGGTCTTAAAAATCTCATTACGCCCTATATAGATGGAAGGAGGGAGTATGAATCCATGTTATGTCCGATTAATTTTTTCGCTTTGTTGTATAATGCATGTAACCTACTCATACCAATATTTGACTGCATTCCAAATGTCTATACTACCACTGCAATTCGAACTAAATTCGAATTCCTTTCTCTATTTCAATAAGAATCTACAATCATGATTGTTGCCAACTTCAACCATCATTCGTGTATTACCTTAATAACACACCACATGATTACTATATATTCATAATCTAAACCATGTTCCATACGTACACCATGTTTATCACACAAAGTATAGTGCCCCGCCCCCTACATTATGACAAGTATTTAGACCTGAGTTGCAAAAGCCACACATTAGCCCAAATTATAATCAATGTTGTACATTATGATATCTTCATCAAGTATCCGTATCCACCTTTTTATAATGAATTATGATTTTTGTTCGTCTTTTACACCTTCACGATCCTCTTCTATTTGTAGCTAGCTAGCGCTAACTTTCTATCGTGCATGCACACGCCCGCCCCCCTCACACACCCTTAGCGTCCCCTCCATTGTGCACGTTCATTATTTCTCTTTAGGTCGTCCACCAGCGGTGTGTGTAGGCCCCCAGCTCCTTCTTTCTGGCACACACCGGTCGATATACCTCTCTAGCCAAGTGTGCCTAAAACAAACACATATATACTTCCCCTCTTCTCTTCTCACCGTCCATGCCCCCATATGTCCAATTCGATTCCACGCAGGTTCGCACTCTCGCCCCTCTTTTCATTAGTCACATGCTCGCACACTCCTCCCCCCTCGACATGGTAGGCCTCTCGCACCACCTCCTAGCCACATTCTCTCCCCCTGTCTGCCTCTCCGGACCTTATTTGCTTCTAACACATGCAGGCGTGTATATGAACTAATCTCCCTACATATATCTAGGTCGACTATAATTCATTTTCACCAAGCACCGATACACTTACCTTGCTAGTTATGTCTCTCCTTTTCTCGGACACACGATGGTTGATCTTCCTATGTAGTTACGCATGCTTACCACAACCATATCTTCTCCCCTCATCATCCTTGAATACCTCCCGACCCGTCTCTCACACGCACGTGCATAGACAGACAGACATGAATCCCTCGCCCTCTCTTATTGATACTGCACTCATACCCTCCGTTTATCTAGCAGGCCTCTCCCACCATTTATGAGACGCCACTCCACCACCAACCCTCCGACGCTCTACCTTTGTCTTTTTTCCAACCTTATTCCTCTGCTACACATATCCATGGATGTCGATCGATCTCCCTCAATACATAGCTAGGTCTCTCCTTCCCAGGACATATACTAGTCGACCGGTCTCCCCCCCCCACACACACACACACCGATAGTCAAACGTTGTAGGTAGGTATCCATGCCACAGAGAAGAACTGCACCTCTGCCCTCTCAAATTCCAGTAGGCCAGCCGCCCTGTATCTTTGACGTGGGCAAACACAAATTCGATGGCACTCTTTATCGATCGCGCAGCCACACACTTCATCCATGTTTTCAATTCTATCGATATCTCACGTCCATGACTCTGTTTCACACACATTGCATATGTTATGTTTCTCTGATAGAGATATCATCAACACATTGCCTCTGTTTCGCACAAACCATGTCTCTCACACCCACCCACGTATGTACCTGCACCTAAAGAAGAAGTGCACGCAGGACGCACGTACTCATGTCTCGTTCCCGGCCACACCCGCGCGGGTACACGGTGGAGTTCGTTTCTGTATGAAAAGGTAGCCCACGTGATAATTTGACGCGTGTAGCGGTTGTTTACTCGAAGGAAGGTCAGGTACCATGCCCAGAATATAAAACGATTGCCGTGGGGAAAATGGAAAAATGGGTTTGTCTCTCATGAGTCTTGTCACACAATCTCACACAAGGCCGCCGTGGCCTCTCTCTCTCAGCGTTGGTCAGTGATCCGGCCGCATCCCGTCCGTCGGCGGAAAGGAAGGATGTGCATCGTCTCTCTGTTCGACGGCGTTGAGGCAGCTCGTCCCGATCTGTGGTACCCGCCTTCCTCTCTGACCAAGCTCCGGCATGGTAGGGCCTTCGCCACTTGCTCGCTGCCGCAGTATGGGCAGATCCCGGCTGCCGGCGCCCTCCTAGTAACATCCCGACGACCCTCAGGTACAACTTCCTCTGGCCTTGCTCCACTGCCCATCTTCCCATGTTGCTGCATGTGGATCTTCTTTAGTTGTTTGCTTAAATCGTATCTCGGCCAACGTACTTTCCATCTTGCAATCTCGTCCTCAAACCATTTTTGATAAACCACCATGTGCTATCTTTCCCTTTTTACATGGAACATGCTTCTTTTTTGTCGGCGTATGTGTCTTCAACTCGTGTTATTGGGCAGTAATTGTTTCCTTTCGACCTCCTTTTGCAAACAGGGCTATCCATTTTCACCTCGTTGCTATTGCGACCTTTTGGTGAACTGCACAAATCACTTTTCTGAAGAGTGTTTTTTGCAGTTCCGCCAAAATGTCACATGGGCAATGTTAATACACTTCTGTGGGACTGCGGAAAGGGAGATTGGTTTTGCTATCCTCCTGATCCAACTCCGTGCCTAATCTTCTCCGACAAGAAGTTAGTCCTAAAGAGAGATCGTAGAGGTGATCGACTTCTATTTATGTGTGTTATGTTTCGTCATCTAGTTCCACTATTATTGTAATCACACTGACTGGATATCTTTGCAAACAGGGATGGTCCGTCCGATTTTAGTGGAGCTGCACAAAATGATTGGATTGTGGTGTCCTTCATACACCTCTTTTTTGGCTATAGAGCTGGGTGAAACTAGCTGCCAAGCAATGAACAATGTGCCAAGGAAATGGAGCCATGCCTACGAACAGCATCGCTCAATTATATTTTTTTCTTTATTTGTACACCTTCTCACAACTTTGTCTTCAGTTGTGATGTGAATATTGGCGCTGATCTGCGAACCATTGAGATGTATTAGCCATGGTAGTTTCATTTGTATTTGATGGAATGTTGTAACGAGATAATCTCGAGGCAAGACACATGAATCCTAAGTTGAAACCATTTTTTTCCTGCGGGAACCAAAGTTGAAACCTTCATAGCATCACAGTACAATTTCATCAAAATTATGTGTACATATAAACAAATCCTGATGGATTGATAGCAATGCCAGAAACAATTCAACCGTCGCTTCACGACATGTTGGACATCCTTCGTCGGCTCCACCTACCATGCAGCAATATTGAGTGCACAACATAACTTCAAGGAAAGATTCACCTGGTCGTTGCGTCGCGATAGTAATGACTAGTGGCGATCAAATCACGAGTCCCACCTTCGCCACGAAGAAGTTGCTCGGACGAAGCAACCATCATTCTCTGTTCCTTGAATCATTGGTACTCCCATATTCCCACATAAAGTTGCTCGGCGAATCAACCATCACTATATCCTCTCACGTGTGATGACCACAGGAGCTATCCATTCAGATTGCATGTTAAAAAAATAAAGGTCGATAACTAATGTGGCAAACTTTCAAAAAAAACTAATGCGGCGCCGGGCCCAGCGGCGGATCGCATTTTGCGAAATTACACACCATGTCTCGTTGACATGTGGTCCCGTTCCACATATCAGTGAGACGACGGCGAGTAGTAGGAGTATTTCCGAACCGACGTGTAGGCCGGGGCGCCCCTTCGTGAACCGTGGAAACTGGCAACCGTCCACCGACGCTTCGCCTTTCCCTCTCGATTTGGAACTACTGTCGCACGCTCTTCCTCTCCCTCCTCCATTTTCCTTCAGCCCTTCATGCTTTCTTCTGCCATTGTTCGATCGTCTTCTCCATGGAGGGAACAGGACGGAAACGACCCTGTTATTCTTGCCCCGATCTGGAAGATGACATGGTGGAGGAACTCATTGATCGGTGCGACATCATCACCTCGGCTATCATGGCAGGTTCGTTCAAGCCCATTCTTGACTCAACTAATAACATCATTACAAGGAACCCAAGAGTCAAGGAACGGTTTGATCTCCCCTATCTTCTTCGTCGTGACCACGATGACCGTAGCGATCCACGACGGAGGCCTCGCCCTGTGCAAGTTGATGCCGCTTGATAATGATATGTATGATGTTAAGATGCCATCGCTTGAGGGCAATGCCTGGCAGGTGCAAATGGAGATTGGGTTGTTTACATTGGGTCCAACTGCAAGTGGGAACTCGTGAATGTGTACACTCGTGACCGGGTTCCACTTCCAAAAATCTCAGCAGACTGCCCAGAGGTTGAGCACACCGGTATTGTACACACGTTCAAATACAATCATGGTGACTGTCTTCTACGGAAGATAGCAATTTCTCGAGTCCCCACCCGCTCTTGGAATTACAATAACTATGAAGTTGTTGCTATCTTCGACAAGCTTGTTGCCGTCGTTGCTGGTTTGACTCGATGGACATTGCTCAAAAATCAGTTTCTGTACACGGATGAGTACTGTGATGCAATTGAATATGAGGGCCTTGTGTTTGTTGCCACCACTCATGGCACTGTTTTTGCATGGAATCGTTATGATTTCGGTACGTTTATCTTCCACCATAATTATAATTGTTTCATCCACATGACTTTGCTAAAAATAGGACATATGGGGTACTTGCGACTAATGCATGTTATCATGCATGTTTTATTATTTTTTGTAAGGGTACTAATTGGTCTCTTCTGCTGCTTATCAGAGATGGCGGGAAGCAGCCACCGCCGCTCTGCGGCACCGCAGTACGAGTTGGATGCTTCCGAGTTCTTCACTATCATACTTGAGACTTCAGTATCATCCATGACGCAGGTATATAAAATGAGAGATCTCCCCTTCACCCATCTCATTATGATATCTATTGTTTGCTACATCACTCATTGTCCCAAACTGCAGAGGCTGCCCGACAGTTTATGAACATCTTGATGGGTGAAGATCCATAAATAATGTGAAGCAGCGACAGGCCGGCAGCGGGTTTCGCAGGCAGTGGGATGTGGAGTTGGTGATCAAGAAGGGCCACATGTACTTGTCTCGTGGGTGGGAGAAGTTCTACCATGCCTATGACCTGCGGCTGGGGTACTTCCTTCTCTTCGATGCGACGCAGCGCCACCATGCTCATCGTGAAGGTGTTCAACACGACTATGTTTCGCATGCGCTACGCTGCCGATGATGATGCCGGTACGTTATGCCTCTTCTTATTCCTCTACATTTGGCTTTGTCTCACATCGATTGTTAATGGTCATTGTTGCATTTTGGACAGGTAATGAGAGCAGCAGCAGCAGTAGCGACACTGGCTACAGCCAAAGCAGCAGCGACTATGGCTGCAGCGAAAGCAGCATCGACTATGGCTGTAGCGAAAGCAGTAGCGATTCTGGCAGCAGCATAGACAACAAGAAGGATGATCTGGACTGGAGTGCGGGAGAAGAGGAGCAGAGTGAGGATGTGGAGCTGCAGGATGACGATGGGCATCAAGCCGAGGATGACCTAGCGATGGTGGTGGCTGACCAAGGGCAAGAGATGGTGGTGGCTGACCATGGGCAAGAGATGGAGGTGGCTGAGGATGACCTAGCGATGGTCGTGCCTGAAGGTGGCCTCGCGATGGTGGTGGTACCGGACAATGACCACGCACCGGTGGTGGCGCCGGCAATCCCACAGCTGGGCGACATGACCACGCCAATTGTGGTAGAATACTACATCCCACTGCCTCCACCGCCTCGCCGCTCTAGGCGCATCAGGGAGAGGAAGGAGAAGAAGGAGAAGAACAATGCATGAGAACTGAACTTTGTCAGGTATGTCAGATCTCCTATAGGTTAGTTATTCAAAATGATATATATATATACTTAGTTACCTATGTTATCTCTAATATGCTTAGTTTCCTATAGGTTAGCTTCATTTTTACCTAAGTTGGCTCTAATATGCTAACTTAGAGCTTATATGCTTAGTTTCCTATAGGTTAGCTCCAAAATAACTTATGTTAGCACAAAATGATCAAGTTTACATAATAAGCTTATAGTCTTTTTCTTATTCTTCTTCTTTTCCAAAATGACATAGGTTAGCTTCATTTTACCTAAGTTGGCTCTAATATACTAACTTAGAGCTTATATGCTTAGTTTCATATAGGTTAGCTCCAAAATAACTTATGTTAGCACAAAATGATCAAGTTTACATAATAAGCTTATAGTCTTCTTCTTATTCTTCTTCTTTTCCAAAATTCTTCTTATTCTTGTTCTAGTGTTCTACTTCTTCTAGTATTCTTCTAGTCTTCTTCTTTTTCTTCTTCTAACTTCTTGTTTATCATTTTGCAGATTTGATTTAATTCACGGAAGCTTGCATGGATGGAGTGCTTCTTTTCCATTTGTGTTTTTATTTTGTATCAATGTGAAACTTTTGTGAATTGATGGATAACAGTGTTGGATGAACAATGTGAAAGTTTTGTAATATGTAACGATGGAACTATGTGTTGGCTATGTATGTATATATGATGGAACTTGTGTGTTGGCTATGTATGTATATATGATGGAACTTGTGTGTTGGCTATGTATGTATATATGATGGAACTTGTGTGTTGGCTATGATTGTTATATGGATGCTTGTTGTATATATATGTGTTGGATATCTCATAGGTGAAATAGTGACCTGAGATTAAGAAAAAAAATTAAAAAAATTGTTACTAATGGCGCACTACCATGTGATGCGCCATTAGTATAGAATACACTAGTGGCGCACTGTGGGAAAAACTAATGGCGCACTGCTTGGTGCGCCATTAGTATACTAGATACTAATGGCGAACCAGTGGTGCGCCATTAGTAAAAATACTAGTGGCGTGCTACTAATGGCGCACTGGTAATGCGCCATTAGTAGGCAAAACCAGTGCGCCATTAGTAGGCCTTTTTCTAGTAGTGCAAGTTTCCCTTTACTAATTAACCATCTTCTTGTGTTTCCAAGGTCCTGTGAAAATTCCACCACCTATACTTGAAAAAATTTATAACCAAGGGGGAGATGACGATGGTGATGATCACGAGCACGAGGACGAGCAGCGCCCATATACTCGTTGGCGCCTGGCAACTAATTCCGATGGATCACCTCTTCTCGTGTGTATACTTCCCACTGATGATGTTACTGCTAAGGAAGAAGGTGTAGTCTCCCATGGTCGCACTCTCCAGACCTATTCCAACACCCGTTGCATGGTATTCGAGATGGATACTAGTGTGCTAGCGCCAACACCTTCTCCCTGGTACAGAATTGATAGTCTTGGAGAAAACACGCTCTTCCTTGGACAAAACTATCCGATGATGGTCAAAGGCGATCCAACTGTTGTTGACAAAACGTTACTAGCACCATTTATGAGAAGCAATTGTGTCTATACCTCGGACATTTGGGTGGTTCCCCACCCTGGTATTGATATAGTAGGCCGCTTCAGCCTGGATGATCAGTCCTGCGTTGGTCTCGAGATCGACAATAGATGCCCCGTCCCAGAGAATCACTTGTGGTTCAAAGCAAGCGTTTCCAACGCCGAGGACTGGTTGACTTGAAGTTCATTTCATTGCTTGTTATTTGTTCTGTGGTGAAAACTTTAGTATTTATAATGTATCCTCGTTGTCGATGTGGGTTGATGACCTATTGTATGTAATAAAATGATATGCCTGTGATAAACTTACTAAATTTATGAATGGCTTTGAGTTATACGTGAGTGAGTGGTGCGACGAGGCAAAAAAATATTTTCCGAATACATAATTGTACGTGCATTGCAATAGGTTATCGGACGAGGCCAATCATCAACAATAGTAGTACACTATTTGTAGTACTAGCTTCACATGCTTCGCGTGTCGTGCGGGTGTTTTTACTGTAGCCATACGTAACCAGCACCTCGAATCCTCGATACTAGTAGTACTATATACTAGTAAGTAGTAGGAGTAGTAGGGTGGCATGGGCGAACAAGCATTCACATCCGAGTCGGCACACGCCACCAAAGACGACTTCCATCGACACCAAATTTCTTGGAGTCCGTGCTAGAGCAATCTCTTCAACCTCATCGTTTCTCTAACTCAGCCATCGCGCGGCGGGCGAGGTGGGGGTTTGCCGATAGTCGGTTTCCTCAACTGCGGTCCCACTTGTAAGGCCAACTCCAATGCTCTATCAATATATGGATGTACTCTTCTTCCCAATACAAAAACTTGCATCCATTCTACTCCCTCCGTTGCACAATACATGGCTTTCTACACATGTATCTAGACATGTTTGTCAAAATATATATGTATCTAGACATGTTTTAGTATATAGGCACATCCATTTTTGGACAAATGGAAGTCAAGTATTTTGGAATGGAGGGAGTACACAATAAAAATTCTAAGTTAGCACAACTAGTCTAATCCGAGAGCACAACCGAAGATTTGGTCGGGTTCTTCTTCCTTTTGCCGACACGTGGGACATCCAGCATCCAGGTCGTGTCATGAAAGAAAATAGAGTGGTAGTTGATAAGTTGAAGCCACGAGATGTGCATCCTGGGTTAAACTGTAAATAGAATCTTACTACTCTTGAGTAACTCCAAAAGCGGCCACCGAAGATCTTTCTTGGATTTGTTTTTCATCACCAGCACGTCGAGGTGAAAGATGTGCAGGTTCAGTGGGTCTGCTTGCGTTTTCACTAACATGTGGGGCCGCATGTGAGCAAACAGATGATGGGCTCTGTGCGTCCGCTGGCTGGCTGAGAAGAGAGATAGAGGAGTGCTGAGCACGGACTGCAGGAAATTTGTTCTACGTAACCAGCACCTTGATATTCATGTGTGGTTGTTTCTAGAATAAAAAAAGGAGATACCTCTACTTATGTTACTCCCCTCGCCTAGCCTAAGGTTAGTAGGTGACCTTGCGCTTGGCTCTTCACCTCTTCCAGTCGATGGTTCTCTGATGAGTGCTTACGGCAATCGACACCAAATGAAATGTTGCCGTCCACCACTTGTAAGCAAAAGTTTCTCCTCATGCTGCGAGCCACAGCGCGCACGCGTTAGCGAGGAGAAAGGCGTAATCAATCTTCTCGTCGTTCTGCGAGTTGACGGGACACATCAAAGTTATTTACTAGTAGTACGTACTCTCTCCAAAAAAGGGCTGACCATGTCATTGCTACCATCCCGTGCTCTGTCGTTGAGTACGTGCACTATTCACGTGCCATCAAGGAGAAAAAAATATTGCGTACGTGCCATCCAAGTGCACGACTCACTTACGGAAAAGGGTTTCCCCCCCCCCCCTGCACGACTCACTTACGCACTGCTTATCTAATTATCTCCATTTTCTTGCATGACACGTGCACCTTGATGCTAGATGTCTCGCGTGTTGGTAAAAGGATGAAGAAAGCTCACGTAAAAGAAAAGAGTTGAAGAGCATAGATTCCCGACAACCGAGGTGGAGCAAGGAACCTCGCGGTGGAGCGTCTGCAAGGAACCTTGCGCGGTTTCCCCTATTTTTTACCGCCTGCCCACCTATAAACAACTAAAAGAACATGAACTTTTCGCTAACCACTAGAAATGGTACATCAAGATGCTAAGTTGAAGATGTTTTATACTCCCTCTGTTCCCAAATATAAGTCTTTTTAGATATTTCAAAAAGTGACTACATACGAAACAAAATGAGTGAATCTACACTCTAAAATATGTACACAAGCGAACGCACTTACTTCATCCGATCCAACTCATGCACATACGCGCACAACATGGAGCACACAACGCATGTACAAAAGATGTGCATGCACACACGCACGGCCGCAGAATGCACGTGAATAACACATGCATGCGCACACACTCGGCTGCATGGAGGCATGTGCCATCCACGGCGACGTCCGGTTCGTCGTGCTACGGCGAAGCTCGCACGCAACAGCGCATACGCATCTCTTGCAACACCTCTTTGCCGTTGTTGCTCAACTACTAGTCGGAGACGAAGACGACCGCAGCCTCGGCCTTAGAGATAGCACCGATGGAAAAACACGCACACTGCACGCACACGAGCACATACGGAGTGCCCAGGACATGGTGGTGGTGCGTCCCCAGTCGCCTCTACTCCTTCTGCGCACGTTGTCTATCAAGGCGGTTGCATGCTAATGATGATGTGGGTGAGATCTTCTAGGACTCAGATGATGACGAGGAAAATTATGAGACACAAGGTGACGTACACCGTCAAGGTCCACGGTCAAGGGGGTGCTAGCAAGTGCTTAGATGTGCTTAGAGCAAGTATAATAGGGCTGAGTCAGCGGGCTATAAGGAATAAACAGTACTAGTATATTTTTGCTTAGTTGGAGGAAAGAGAAGAAGGGAGAGAAGGTAAGCGGGCTCTTCGTGAAGAGCCAGCTCTAGCACGTGCTCCTAGGCACTTTGTAGTACATGTTGACTATAAGATGGGTTGTAGGCTTATAGCCACCAGCTGGCTATACTATTAATGCTCTTTAGATGGGGTGCTAAGTGCATTAAATGGCTTAGTAACTCAAGTGTTGAATGCATAGGTGCTTAGTTTATTGGTGCCACATGATATTTTATGCCTACGTGGCAGGCTTAGCAGCTATACATGGTGGAGCACTGGGAGAGGCCAAGGTTGGTCATAGTGGGGAGTAACTTGTACTGTAACATATTACTATGTTACTCTAAACATCTCTATAAACCGGAAAGGAGGGAGTAGTAACATACACTAGTGTCATATGCAGAGTATGGGAGCACATGATATTTCCCGTCGGACCGATCCCAAGTTGGCTTCTCACCTTCTTGGCCCAACAAAACCCTCCCCTCCTGGCTTCCCGCTTGGCGCTTAGCTGAGCCCGCCGCTCCACATTGACGGCAAGTCAGGGCGACGCGACCTCTCACTGCTTCCGCCGTTGAAGCGGCGCGCCAACCGAGGCCACCGCCCGCTGCACGCCCGGCATTTCAGACTACACAGTGGATAGTAACTTT
The DNA here is from genome assembly GCA_021437245.1 of Aegilops speltoides. Lineage (NCBI taxonomy): Eukaryota > Viridiplantae > Streptophyta > Magnoliopsida > Poales > Poaceae > Aegilops > Aegilops speltoides. Next base: position 64,474,783 of record CM038143.1, read on the forward strand.
TAGAGCAAGTACTACTATAATTAGATGACATAAGCAGGCTATAAGGATTTAAATATGGTATTTGTGCTTAGTTGAAGGAGAGAGAAGAGGAGAGAGAAGATAAGCGGATTGTAAACGTGTAGCCGGTTGTACTCCAACATACTCTACTTTGTGAGACAAAAGGTGGGGCCATTATTAATGATATTGTATTTATACTAAAGGGACTAACGGACGCCTTAATTACTCTGTTTTTTTATACAAACCTTGGTGGGGCTATTATTGACTTTTTTTTGAGCTATTATTGACTGGGACGTGCGGTTTGGGGGCAAAAGGCCTACTATTATACTCCGACCTGACATGCTCTACCCTAGCCGCCGCTGTATCATATGGTTTCGCACCGTTCCAGATCTTAGCGCCGCCACGCAATTCTTCTCCAGCTCTCCTTCCGGCATGCACCGCGAGAAGGACACAGATCCTCGAACCCGCCTTTCGTGATCTGTGACGGGAGAGGCGATCAGGTTTTGGGGAGCACACTCTGTGGATGCTGCCAGCGACGACTTCCTCAACGACAGCCTTCTTCCCCGACCTCGGTAACCTCTTCATCAACGACATGAGTGACAACATCAACAACATTGGTTCTGCTCCCGCTGTACAGTATGTGATTCTGTCCTCCTAGTTTAGTCCGCATCATTACTTTGATGTTTGCAATTGTCGTCATGGTCTATTTACTGCTGATTCGGATTAAAACTCATACTAAATTGCTCATATATTCAACAATCCAATCCAAAAACCTGATCACAGGCAATTTACTCCGAGTTGTTTTGCTGCGCTTTGAAGCCGCCTACTTTTAAGGGGTGCAATATAAAGGTGGCGCACAAGAGCATATATTGGTTTTAGATCATGTGCTGCTATGATGCCACTAAGGGTAAGCTTTGAGGCGATCTTAATCCTACACAGCAGAAGCTTTTCAGAACATGGATACCCTCTTCAAAGCCGCCCTGCTGAGTGTTCTTGACGATTCCATTGTGGATTCGTATATGTTGTTTGATAGCGGCAAAGACATGTGGGCTGCGCTCGAGGCCATGTTTGGGCCCTCGGGCTGGCAACGAAGTTATGCGTCATGGAGCAGTTCTATGACTACAAGATGACTGATGAGTGCTCTGTTGTTCAGCAGACTCATGAGATACAGTCACTCTCTAAGGAACTTGAGTACTTTAAGTGTGTGTTGTCGGACAAATTTGTTGCTGGGACCATCATTGCCAAGCTTCCACCTTCGTGGAACAATTTTGCTACTTCTCTGAAAAACAAGAGACATGAGTTTTCTGTTTTGGATCTCATTAGCACTCTTGATTTTGAGGAGAAGGCGAGAGCAAAAGACACACGTGCTCGGTTCGCCGAGGGAGCTTCTAGTGCCCACATGGTACACGAGAAGAACTTCCAGCCCAACAAGCCCCAAAACAACAAGAACAAATCTCAGGGGAAAGGCAAGTTTGATGCAAAGAACAAGGCGTCACATTCTACCAACTTCAAGAAGAATTCACATAATGGGAAGGGATACAAACCTCAATTTTGGTAGCACCGCACAAAATTTATATGGCTGCATCTACCTGCTGTCAACTAACCTCATGGTGCTCCAGGTATTCCTACATTCGTAACTAGGTACAATGACCACCGCAAGATGAAATTAGCTTATTTGTACGTTGACTTGCTGAATGCAGTGCGGAACGATCCTGTCATGTCTGGAGGAGCAAACAAGCAGTGCAGCCGAAGGTGGAAATCAACCAAGGACTTATGAAATTATATGTAATCTTCCTCAGGCAAGTCAGTATCCCCTTCGTCTAGATGATCGTGTTTGGTCATGCCGAGCTATTGATATGTGCTACTGTTTTGCAACACCGTTTAAGTATAGCTACTGTTTTCCTATCTTTTCAGATTCAGGACAATGAATAGGATATCAGGAGAACTGCACAATATGGACCGATGTTGAATCATCTCTATTGCCTCATGTGCTTGCTGCAAATGTGTCAGCATCAATTGCAAGATGAGGCAGCTAGATAGCTGTGGAGTTGCCAACATGCTCAAAGTGCTCGCAACATTGAGAAGAAACAAGCATGCCCAGGAAATTAGTGCGTGCGCAGGGAGGCCCTTTGCTCAGAGAAGCATCGACCGGTTTTCTTTATTTCCACACCTTCTCACAGTTTTGTATATTGGTTATAGTATGGTGAATCATTGAGATGCATAGACATGCTAAACTTTTGTTCTTCTGAATGTTAGTTTAATGTGAGTGTTCGCATCGATTACGCATCCTCTAATTTGGTGGATGCACACAGAGAAAATAAATCTCCTTAATTTACTCAATAACCACCGTATTAAATAGGCCTAGTAACAAACCAGGCGCATGTAGTGGCTGGCGGGCACATGCATCCTGCATGCATGCCCAGTCATGCAGCAACGCAAAAGAAGAGAGCGGTTCTTGGGAAAAAGCGAGTAGTTAGTGCAGCGTGCCTTATGAACACGAACAACTCGCTCTCCCGCTTCCGTCTCCCCACCCAATTCCCCCCGCTCCCCAATCTTTCTCACTCATCCAGAAAACCCCGCTCACCTTCTTCCTCACTCGTACAGAAAACGCTTGCTCATCTTCTTCCTCTCCTACAGAAATCCCCAGCCCTCCTTCTTCCCCACTCGCACTGCCACTAGGCTCGTCTCTGGCTACTCCGCTCAAACCCGTGAGCTCGGCGTGACGCCCACAAGGAAAATGGAGTCGGCTGGCCCAGCTAAGAAGATGAGGCTCCCTTGTGGCGACGCTTGATTGTAGATCCCGCACCGATGGCTGGGAGAAGCGCCGAGCCCCCCACCCGGATCTGAGGAACCGGTAGAATCTCCGGTGGACTGCATCAGCGAACTCCTGGACGTCATCCTTGAGGAGATCATCTCGCTTCTCCCCAGCAAGGATTGCTGCCGCACACAAGTCCTCTCAACTCGGTGGTGCCCTCTATGGCCTACCGCGCCCCTCAATCTCGATTGTCGTCAGATATCTGTCCTTCCTAAATTTGATCTCATCAGAGCCATCGTCTCTTCTCACCAGCAGGGTCCCGTTCAATGCCTCTGCATCCCGACAAGCTACCTACTGTCCATACCCGGCAAGGTGGACGCTTGGCTGACATCCCCTGAATTCGGAAAACTCCAGCAGTTTGAGTTCTACCATTACCATGAAAGTTTCATACCACGAACATACCAAGAATTCGTGCCCACACCACCGTTGTCCATCTCGCGGTTTTCATCCTCTCTCCACACCGCCACCTTCGCCCGGTGCCATCTACCAGACTATCTGGTACAAATTCTTCGACTCCCACTGCTAAAAAAACTTTTGCTTGTGGTGGTTTATTTGTCAGAGGCCTCACTGCACAGCATCATCCACTCCAGTTGCCCTACACTGTAGCACTTGCTGATTGTTTTGGGAACAGAAATTGGTATCAGTTGTCTCCAAATAAAGTCGCCTCACCTTAAAAGCATTGGAATTTTTTTTAAAGGACAGCAGCTCATCATCAAAGATGCCCCTTCACTTGAAAGGGTTGCTCCTTCATAGTTGTTATACACCTTCAGAAATAACTGTCGTCTCTGCACCCAAACTGGGGACCTTGGGTGTAATTCGTGACCCGTTTAATAATCACAAGGAGTTGGTGTTTGGCTCCTCACTTTTTCAGGTACCGTATATTTTCATCCACACATTTGTCATCTTATGCTGCATTTTTCATTTGTGCGCATAAGTTTTATATCATCTTGGAGTACACTTTGGGTACTAATATTATGTTATATGCTCAATGAAGAGTTTGTCCATTGATAGCCTATCAATGCTGCTAGATTCTGTCAAGATCATATATATCAGAATGTATAGTTTTGATCTGGACATAATTATTGGCTTGCTGCGATGCTTTCGATCTCTGGAGAATTTATACATAGAGGTGATGATTTCATGCACATTGAAAGCCCGTATATATTGTACTAGAATTAACTGTTCAGCTGTCATTCTTTCGACATACTCTTTTTTCAGACCTTAACTATTTTCAATCTTCATGTCTACTTAGGGAGAACCACATGGACAAAAACATATAACCAATCGTTGGCGTAATAAGCACAAGGATTTTCTCAATTCTCATGACATTCATTTGAGGACAATAACGATGGGACGATATGCATCCAACCAGGCAAACAGAAGCTTTGTCACATTCTTCCTGTTGAATGCGAGGTTACTATTGTCCATGAGGCTTAATTTTTACAACAAGAGATTTCTCACGGACGAACATGTTGAACAGCAAAAAAAAGAAGTTTCAGGTGGACAAATGGGCTTCTAAACGTGCTCGGCTTATATTTACAATAAGTTGTAGACATCCTGAAATAAATTTTTTTGCATAGGATGTTGATTTTATGGATCAGACCGATCCATTTGTTTGTGACTGCAAAAAAAAAGTGGTTGGGTTAGATGTTACTGTCATGTTCAATCTGGGTTTTGTCTAAAAATTTGATGAACAATTAATCCTTGGGCTTTTTGTACCATTTGTATGCTTGACTTGCATGTTGTTGCCCTCGTACTCCCCTCGACCTGCCACTACACTGCCGCATCTTTCATGGCTGCTGTTCATTCCCGTCTAAGGCCTTGCCGTCGTTCTCCGCCTTGGTTAGCTCGCTGTGCTCGCTGCCGTCTGGTGTTGTCAACATGGTCAACAACCAAGAGGAATCAGGAGATGATTGTACGTGGAGAGGCTGACAGTAGGGACCCACCAGGGTCATTGCATTTGGCAACAGGTGCCTCGTTATTACAAGCCAAAACAATACTTCCTCCTAATTGTTTGACAACTAGGTTCCACGCCATTGTCAATGTAGTCAATAAACGAGAAAATTACACAACGAGCGGATAACACCAGGGACACAGCAGCTCGCCCAGTTGTTTTTCAGTTTCAAAGACGGAGCTCAATCTACTTGTTGTCTTGGGGGTGTGGCCCGTCTAGCCCACGCTTACGCTTTTATTAAGCACATGATGAGCCCAGTTGATATTTTTTTTCTTTCTAAAATTGGCTAGCCCAGTTCTTTTTTTTTTGGAGAATACCAAAACCGAGGCCTACTTGCTTTTCTCAGCCCTGCTGGGCTGCAAATCTTTCAAGACGAGGAGGGATAAGAAATGGGCTTCCCCAGAAAACGGGCTATAAGTTGTACTCCCTCCGTTCCAAGATAGATGACCCAAAATAGATGACCCAACTTTATACTAACTTTAGTACAAAATTGGGTCATCTATTTTGGAACGGAGGAAGTAAGAAATGGGCTGTAAATTTTTAAACCAAAGCCAACCGGCAATTGCATTAAAATATCATTTTTTCAGGATTTCTCTACTCTCTACTCTTATAAAAACCAAAGCCAACTGGCAATTACATAAAAATATCATCTTTTCACCCACAAGATAAACTACTCATACAAATGCATCTTCATGTTCCGTGCAACGAACGGGCATCTTGCCAGTTAAGATTCTAAATTTTATTCATTTTTTTTGCGGAGAATTTTTTTTAAATTTTATTTTGATATAATTTTTTGAAAACTATTTTTAACGTGACTCAAAATTTCGTGATTAAAAGAGTTCGGACCCCACCGAAGTATGCAAAATTTCGTTGAATTTTTTAGTAGTGCCCAGAATATATGGTCTGTAATGCTAATAAAAAGAATATGAGCTTCAAATATCCTTAAGAATTAGCAAATGGGCTGTAAATTATTGAAAATAATGGCTAATGGGCTGTATGTTGTTTTCCACATATTTGGAGGCTGACTTCTGGGCCTACTAGGTTGACGATGACGCTGTCCTAATATATTTTTTGATGCGTACGCAAGGCTTTGTCAACTTAGTCAACACAAAGTAGTGACTGTTGGATGTCCATCCAACGACCGTCGTGCTTCTTCAATCTCAGATCTTCCTGCTCCAGCCGCCCAAACCAGCACCGGCGGGACTGCCTGCTCCCTCCTCCCATGGCTGGTTGTGCTGCCGCCAGGCCATCCCTCTAACCACCCACACATCCTGTTATTTTCCAGCGACGTCAGCCTCACCCCGCAGCCGACCAGTCAGCGCTCATTCTCCCCTCAGCGTGGGCATCCGCTGCGATGGCTTCACCGGCTCCGGGTGGTTCTCTTCCTGGGCCCCGCCCTCATCCACCGCGTTTGTGCTCTCAGCGCGGCGAGGTCAACATGGCCAACAAACAACAGCCATCGGAAGAGGCTGAAAGTAGGGGCCCACACAGGAAAATGCCTCCTTATTACGTGCAAAATAATGATTCCTCCACCTGATAGCTAGGACCCACCGGAAGGGTCTCAGATTTCATGAAAAACCGTTCCCCATTGTCATTTCGGACCCTTGGAAATGCCTCCTTATTACACACAAAAAATGAATACTCCCCCTGCTAGCTGGGACTCACCTTATTGGGAGGATGACTTGTGGGCCTACTAAGTTTACGGGGACGGAGGGCTTTGTCAACTTAGTCAATATGAACGACTCTAGCTCCAGTGACCGTACAATGTCCATCCAACAGCCGTAGTGCTTCTTCAACCTTTGGTCTTCATGCTCCAGCCGCCCAAAGCAGCACCAGTCGTGCCGCGTGCTCCTGCCTCCCGTGGCCGGCTGTGATGCCGCGGAGGCCTCACTGCCCCCTACTACTCCCACCGCTGGCCAGGCCATCCATCTACTCACCCACACCCTCTATTATTCTGCGGCGATGGCAGCCTCACCCTTGTACTCCTCTTCGCTTGGGCATCCACTGTTGCGTCTTCCCCGGCTCCGCGTCGTCCCCTTCCTAGGCCTCGCCGTCGTCCACAGCCGTAGTGCTCTCGGTGCGGCATGATCAATGTGGTTAACGACCGACTTCCATCGGAAGAGTACTGTGCGTGGAGAGGCTGACAGCTGGGTCCACGGCGGTTGCAAGGAAGTGCCTCCTTATTACGCACAAAATAATTATTCCTCCACCTGACAGCGAGGACCCACTGGACGGGCCACCGTATTTCGCAAAAAAAACGTTCCCCCCTGACTGCTGGGACCCACCAGCTACATCTTCGCACGCAAGGAAGTGCGTCCGGGCAAAAAAAAAACGATTCGCCCCCCTGACTGCTGGGACCCACCAGCTACATTTTCGCACGTAAGGAAGTGTGTCCGGGCAAAAAAACAAAACGATTCGCCCCCCTGATTGCTGGGACCCACCAGCTACATCTTCGCAGGCAAGGAAGTGCCTGACAGTCAAGACCCACCTGGTCGAAGCGTACGTAGCGTTGTCATTCTGGTTGCGAACGTGTACGTACATACTGGTCGTAGTAGAGGCGTGCACGTACACGTATGTACAGCGGCGAGGGTGCAAGAAAGAAAATACAGCCACGTACGTACATACGGGCAGGGTCTCGAACGCCTACTCGCGCATACATACATGGCTGGGTCGGAACGGAGAAACAACGTCGTCGTCGTGTTCATGGGGAGGCAAAGGAATGCGTCATGTTCATCAGGAGGCAACAGAACACGTGGGAGCCAACCAGCTGGGTTGGAATGGAATGCGTGGTCGTGTTCGTGTTCATCGGAGGGCTTGGACGGAACAGGCGATGGAAACAAGGCCTGGCGTACCGCACAACGGAGGAAACGGACCTCCTACGTTTGGAACGGGGTCCTGTTGATCGGGAGGGGTGTGGCGTACCGCAAAATGGAGGAAACGGACCTCCTACGGTCAAAATGGGGGTCCTGTTGATCGGGAGGGGTGTGGCGTACCGCAAAACGGACGAAACGGACCTCCTACGGTTGAAACAGGGTCCTGCTCGCCGGGAGGGTGTGGCGTGCCGCAAAGCGGATGAAAGCGGACGTGTGTTGGGCGCTTCTGATCGAAATGGGGTCCTGTTCATCGGGAGGGGTGTGGCGTACCACAAAACGGGACTCCACGGGATACTGTACATCTCCACCGTCGACCTCCTCCAGCCTCCACGGGCTACCGTCGACCTCCTCCAGCCTCCATGGGCTCATGTTCATCCAACCTCCACCGCGCGCTACCCACCGGCTACATTTCAACTCATTCTAAAATCATATTGGTGTAATATCTACTGTAATCCAACTTATCTATGGTTCATACCCTCCGATACTACTCATAGATTCATCAAAATAACCAAACAACACATAGAAAACAGAATCTGTCAAAAACAGAACAGTCTGTAGTAATCTGTATCAAACGTATAATTCGGGAATTCCAAAAATCCTACCAAATTAGGAAGTCCTAAGAAATTATTTTACCAATCCATAGAAAAAAGAATCAGATCAAGAGCACGTTTCTGTGAATTAACAAAACTAATTTACTGGGTGCAAAAGTTTCTGATTTTCAGCAGGATCAACACAACTATCACCGTAAGCTATCCTAAAGGTCTTACTTGGCACTTTATTGAAACAAAAGCTATAAAACATGACTAATATAGTAGCATAATCATGTGGACATACAAAAACAGTAAGGATAAATATTGGATTGTCTCCCAACAAGCGCTTTTCTTTAATGCCTTTCTAGCTAGGCATGATGATGACAATGATGCTCACATAAAAGATAAGAATTGAAATATAAAGAGAGCATCATGAAGCATATGACTAGCACATTTAAGTCTAACCCACTTCCTATGCATAGGGATTTTGTGAGCAAACAACTTATGGGAACAATAATCAACAAGCATAGGAAGGCAAAACAAGCATAACTTCAAAACTTGAAGCACATAGAGAGGAAACTTGTTATTATTGCAATTCCTACAAGCATATGTTCCTCCCTCATAATAATTTTCAGTAGCATCATGAATTAATTCAACAATATAACCAGCACTTAAAGCATTCTTTTCATGATCTACAAGCATAGAAAATTTACTACTCTCCACATAAGCAAAATTCTTCTCATTCAGAATAGTAGTGGGAGCAAACTCAACAAAATAATTATCATGTGAGGCATAATCCAATTGAAAACTAAAATCATGATGACAAGTTTCATGGTTATCATTATTCATAATAGCATACAAGTCATCACAACAATCATCATAGATATCAACTTTGTTCTCATAATCAATTGGAACCTCTTCCGAAATAGTGGATTCATCACTAAATAAAGTCATGACCTCTCCAAATCCACTTTTATCAATATAATCATCATAAATAGGAGGCATGCTTTCATCATAATAAATATTCTCATCAAAACTTGGGGGACTAAACATATCATCTTCATCAAACATAGCTTCGCCAAGCTTGTGGCTTTGCATATCATTAGTATCATGGATATTCCAGGAATTCATACTAACAACATTGCAATCATGCTCACCATAAAAAGATCTAGTACCAAACATTCTAATGCATTCTTCTTCTACCACTTGAGCACAATTTTCCTTTTCATCATACTCACGAAAGATATTAAAAAGACGAAGCGTATGAGACAAACTCAATTCCATTTTTTTGTAGTTTTCTTTTATATACTAAACTAGTGATAAAACAAGAAACAAATAGATTCGATTGCAAGATCTAAAGATATACCTTCAAGCACTCAACTCCCTGGCAATGGCGCCAGAAAAGAGCTTAGTTGACGGGGTGTGAGTGTAAACACCTAGCCTCCACAGCAGCGGCGCCGTAAAAGAGCTTGATGTATACTACACAACCTTCTTCTTGTAGACATTGTTCGGCCTGCAAGTGCACAGGTTTGTAGGACAGTAGCAATTTCCCTCAAGTGGATGACCTAAGGTTTATCAATCTGTGGGAGGCGTAGGATGAAGATGGTCTCTCTCAAACAACCCTACAACCAAACAACAAAGAGTCTATTGTGTCCCCAACACACCCAATACAATGGTAAATTGTATAGGTGCACTAGTTCGACGAAGAGATGGTGATACAAGTGCAATATGGATAGTAGATATAGGTTTTTGTAATCTGAAAATATAAAAACAACAAGGTAGCAAATGATAAAAGTGAGCACAAACAGTATTCCAATGATAGGAAACAAGGTCTAGGGTTCATACTTTCACTAGTGCAAGTTCTCTCAACAATAATTACATAGATAGATCATATAACAATCTCTCAACATGCAACAAAGAGTCACTCCAAAGCCACTAATAGCGTAGAACAAATGAAGAGATTATGGTAGGGTAGGAAACCACCTCAAAGTTATTCTTTTGGATCGATCTATTCAAGAGTTCGTACTAGAATAACACCTTAAGACACAAATCAACCAAAACCCTAATGTCACCTAGATACTCCATTGTCACCTTAAGTATCCGTGGGCATGATTATACGATATGCATCACACAATCTCAGATTCATCCAACCAACACAAAGTACTTCAAAGAGTGCCCCAAAGTTTCTACCGGAGAGTCAAGACGAAAACGTGTGCCAACCCCTATGCATAGGTTCATGGGTGGAACCCACAAGTTGGTCACCAAAACATACATCAAGTGGCACGTGATATCCCATTGTCACCACAGATAAGCACGGCAAGACATATATCAAGTGTTCTCAAATCATTAAAGACTCGATCCGATAAGACAACTTCAAAGGGAAAACTCAACTCATCACAAGAGAGTAGAGGGGGGAGAAACATCATAAGATCCAACTATAATAGCAAAGCTCGCGATACATCAAGATCGTGCCATAGAGAGAACACGAGAGAGAGAGATCAAACATATAGCTACTGGTACATACCCTCAGCCCCGAGGGTGAACTACTCCCTCCTCGTCATGGAGAGCACCGGGATGATGAAGATGGCCACCGGTGATGGGTTCCCCCTCCGGCAGGGTGCCGGAACGGGCTCCCAAGAGGTTTTTGGTGGCTACGAGGCTTGCGACGATGGAACTCCCGGTCTATCTTCTTTTTCGATGTTTTTAGGGTACGTAGGCTTATATAGGCGAAAGAAGTCGGTCGGGGGAGCCTCGAGGGGCCCACGAGAGGGTAGGGCGCGCCTAGGGGTGGGCGCGCCCCTATCTCGTGGCCTCCTCGATGATCCCCAGCTTGCACTCAAGTTCACAGGATTGGTTCTATTCAAAAATAACTTTTCCGAAGGTTTCATTCCGTTTGGACTCCGTTTGATATTCCTTTTCTTCGAAATACTGAAATAGGCAATAAAACAGCAATATGGGATGGGCCTCCGATTAGTAGGTTAGTCCCAAAAATGATATAAATGTGTAAAATAAAGCCCATAAACATCCAAAAGGGGTAATATAATAGCATGGAACAATCAAAAATTATAGATACGTTGGAGACGTATCACACCTTATGAGCAGAAGCACGTGGGGAATTTCGCGATCGGTATCTTGCCGCCCGGAGCTTTGCAATATCCTCCTCTGTGACAGAGGAAGCCACCCACCGGCCCTGAGGGCTGGGTCCGGACATGATTGGGAAGCTCGAAGGAATGAAATTGAACCTTGGATGCTGGAAATCGAGGTTAGAAAAGCTGAGGAAAGGGTCGGCATAAAGGATAAAGACGGCCCTTGGCCCCCTTATAAAGGAGATGGATATCGGACGCCTCCTCCTAAGCCTTGAAACCTGCCTATTCCTAAGGAATCATGCCAACAGAACGGTTGGGTTACCCACGCCCGTATTGATGTGAATCCCACAATAAGGGGACACGATCTCTGCTTCGACAAGACGTGCCAATAAAACCACATCTCGAAACATGTAGCGGCAGGCCAAAAAGCAGTTCGAAATAATAACCGGGTGATGACGTGATGTCACGCTGCAAAATGTTGTCAACAGATTGGACTCGTGAAATATTATGCTCTCTACGATGGTGTGTGGTACTTGTTTTGCAGAGCCGGACACGTTCGTTGCGTTCGAAGACTGTTTTGGAGTATTCATAGAAGGAACCCACCTTGCAACGCCGAAGACAATTTGCGCACTGGACACATCATCATTGAAGCCTGGTTCAGGGGCTACTGAGGGAGCCCTGGATTAAAGGGTCCTCGGGCATCTGGACTATGTGACGTGGGCTGGACTGATGGGCCGTGAAGATAAAAGACAAAAGACTCTCTCCCGTGTCCGGATGGGACTCTCTTTGACTTGGAAGGCAAGCTTGGCGACTAGATATGAAGATTCCTTTCTCTGTAACCGACTTTTTACAGCCCTAGTCCCCTCCGGTGTCTATATAAACTGGAGGGCTTAGTCCGTAGGGAAAAGGAGAATCATAATCATACAGGCTAGACTTCTAGGGTTTAGCCATTACGATCTCGTGGTAGATCAACTCTTGCAATACTCATATTCAACAAGATCAATCAAGCAGGAAGTAGGGTATTACCTCCATAGAGAGGGCCCGAACCTGGGTAAACATCATGTCCCCTGTCTCCTATTACCATCGACCTTAGGCGCATAGTTCGGGACCCCCTACCCGAGATCCGCCGGTTTTGACACCAACAACAGCTTCCTTCTTTGTGCGCGGGTGCCCGGTGCGGCGGGTCACACCGAGGGGCCGCGCGTCTTGGTGCTAGGGCGCCATCTTTATGCGGAGGTGGTGGAGGCTCTCCATGAGCTACATTGCCCGCAGCTGGAGGAGGGCGAGGCAGTGAGAGAGATGGTATGGGAGAGCCCCCAGCGGCGCTGACGAGCTCGGCGATGCGGTCCAACCAGTCCTTGTCCAGGTCGTCGACCTGGCGGTAACGCAGGAGCTCGCGTGCCATGAGCAGTGCGGCCTGCGTGTCCGTGGTCGCGTGACGAGCGTGGGACAACGAGTCGGCCGGAGTCAACGACGGGGTGGCGGTGCGACCGTCCCGCCGCACAGAGGGGTGCAGCGATGAAGCTTGCTGCTCATTTCCCGCCGGGCCGGTGGCGGCATTGGCAGCGGGTGATGGAGAGCGACGCGGAGGCCCGCCGACAGGAGCTGTCTGAGCGACACGGGTGGCAAGGGCGGCCCGGCGCTCAGCGCGGGTGTGATGCCCAATATGCAACCCTATCCTAAAGGAACTCGAAGGTCCCACCAAGGATAGAAGCGCATATTGGAGACGCTTTTGCAAGGTGGATATCATTACATCATACCATTACATAATAGTTGGGGATACATACAAGAGGCATAGAATGCCACATGAATACAACAACATCATATATAAGAGCAACATCCGACTACGGATGAAACACAAACAGAAACTCAAACGACATCCGCCCTGCTAGCCCAGGCTGCCGACCTGGAACCTATCCCCTGATCGAAGAAGAAGGAAAAGAAGAACTCCAAAACAAGTAACATCGCTCTCGCGTCATGATCATCGCATTACCTGTACCTGCAATTGTTGTTGTAGTAATCTATGAGCCATGAGGACTCAGCAATCCCATTACCATGGGTATCAAGACTAGCAAAGCTTAATGGGAAAGAAAGGGGTAAAGTGGTGAGGTTGCAGCAGCGACTAAGCAAAGTATGGTGGCTAACTTACACAATTAAGAGTGAGAAGAGAAGCAAACGGAATGGTTGTGAAGCTAGCAATGATCAAGAAGTGATCCTGAACTCCTACTTACGTCAAACATAACCCAAAACCGTCTTCACTTCCCGGACTCCGTCGAAAAGAGACCATCACGGCTACACACGCGGTTGATGCGTTTTGATTTGAATCAGATGTCAAGTTCCCTACAACCGAACGTTAACAAATTCCCATCTGCCACATAACCGCGGGCACGGCTCTCGAAAGTTTATACCCTGCAGTGGTGTCCCAACTTAGCCCATCACAAGCTCTCACGGTCAACGAAGGATATTCCTTCTCCCAGGAAGACCCGATCAGTCTCGGAATCCCGGTTTACAAGACATTTCGACAATGGTAAAACAAGACCAGCAAGACCGCCCGGATGTGCCAACAAATCTCGATAGGAGCTGCACATATCTCGTTCTCAGGGCACACCGGATAAGCTAAGCGTACGAGTACCAACATAACCCAAGTTGCCAAGGGACGGTCCCGCACGATGCTCTAGTTTGGACCAATACTCGAAGGAGCACTGGCTCGGGGGGTAAAATAAAGATGACCCTCGGGAACGCGACTCCCAAGGGAAAAAGGCTTAGTTGGCAAATGTTAAAACCAAGGTTGAGCCTTGCTGGAGGAGTTTTATTCAAAGCGAACTATCAAGGGGGTCCCATAAATCACCCAACCGCGTAAGGAACGCAAAATCAAGGAACAAAACACCGGTATGACAGAAACTAGGGCGGCAAGAGTGGAACAAAACACCAGGCATAAGGCCGAGCCTTCCACCCTTTACCAAGTATATAGGTGCATTAATTAAATAAGAGATATTGTGATATCCCAACATAATCCTGTCCATCATGGAGCATTCTTCCACTTCACCTGCAACTAACAACGCTATAAGAGGGGCTGAGCAAAGCGGTAACATAGGCAATCAATGGTTTGCTAGGAAGGGTGAAAAGGTTAGAGGCTAACATTGCAATTTAGGAGGCTTGAAGAGCAAGTGATAGGTAGCGCAGCATAGCGATAGAACGAAGCAACTAGCAAGGCAATAATAGTAGTGAGATCTAGGGTGACGGTCATCATGCCTGAATTCCCGCAAGGAAGAAGAACAAGTCCATGAAGAAGATGAAGCCACGAAGACGAACCAAGCATAGACGAAGGAATCCTCACGATCGCAACGAAACAGGAACTAACGAGAAGGAGCACAACCGGAAAGAAGCAAATACCATGGTAAACACACAACACATAAACATGACATGATGCACAACCAAACATGATGCATGACAAGGCTAGATGAGGCTACTCATGGCAAGAGATGATGCATACAAGAGCAATATATCAAAGAAAGTTTAAATGCGGCCGGAAATAATATATAACAATTCCGGTAAGTCCTCATATGCAAATTTTGGAATTGGTCCAGATCTGAATAAACCTTATGTTCAAGTTGTAAAACAGCAAGTTAAGATGCACCAAGATGATCTACACAAAATTCTAGTCAAGTTACATATAAAGTTCATTTTAGTTCAGAGCTACGACCTAGAAGATATGAGCAAAACAAGTTAAACATGGCATTGATGCAAAAGGCATTCAAACATCAAGCAAACACTCTCAAAACAAGGATGCAACATGATAAGATGAAACTACATGCAAATCTAAGCAAGTTTCATATAGAGTACACTCCAAACGGAACAACGGTGCAACACATACACTCCAAACAAGATATAACATCAATCTGTCCAAAACAGCAACTAGGCATCTAGCAAGCATCAAAACAATATACTACAGCACCTTAACATGAAAACAAAAGGCATGGACATGATTTACAGGTAAAGCATAACAAAACATGAACACTGAGCTATCTCCAGAAATCATTAGAACATGCTCAAAAGGTCATGGCAAGATTGCAAATAATAACAGTTTCACAGACTTAGCAGAAATCACTGGACATGGCAGAAATAACATCAGGTTGCAATGTTTAGAGCTATAGAAAAAACATTCTATAGGAACTTATCATGGCAAATAAAGGCATGGCATGATAATACTAAAGACAAAGAACAAAACTCCCTTACTGAACTAATTCCAAAGATCAACAGAAAAGATGGTAGCAACCATGATAACATGGCAAATGATATGACAGATTCAGAATAACAGTACATGGCAGGAACAACGATAAGTAGGCATGTTGGTGAGATTATACCACTCTCCACAGAGCATGTAATGGCATGTGAAGTCAACCAATAGTAAGATGACACATTTATGGAGCTAAACATGGCAATAGTATAGTCATAGGTTGCATGGATCACTAGCAAATCTCATGGTAAAACTGAACTTAATGTTAACAGGTTGACAGCAACATTATTTAGCAACTTGATAGCAAGATTACAGCAAGCTACATCAAGCAATAAATGCAACCATGGGCATGTATGGATAGAGCATGACATGTATAACAAAACATCCTTAGTGAATATCTCCATATTATGCATAGAATGACTTGTAGGAGCAGGTTTACATAGCATCAGGATATAATAGATTCAGCCTAGCAAAACAGTAACAAGTACCCTACTACACAAGCTTGATGCACTCACTACAGGACTCAAAAAAATACATGGATTGCACCACTATAAGGGTGGCCTGATTTAGCTCAAAACTCATGTAGACATCATGCTCATAGGATGCACACACAAAATGCAATGAAAAAGACAAAACAGCAAGTTCTGATAACAGACAGCACTTAACATCATATAGCACTCTTGCCACGATGATTAGGGCATCAAGGTGAACTTAAACAGGCATAGCACAGTGGAACAAAATGAAGAGCATCTCATGATAAACATTTTCGTATATCATATGCATGAAACAGAGCAGCACACATGAAGTTATGGCAGGTCAAAGTATGCAACATGCTGATAAAAACCTGGGACAGAGAAATTTATACCCTGTGAAATCTGGACGAGAAAATCCCGGGATGGAGGGATCTAGGCCCGGGGGATCCGTTTGGTTGGGCGTCCTAGTGGATCTCATCCACCTTGCAGGTTCCAGGCCAGATCTCGCCGGATCCGGTTGGAGTTTTCGCAGGAGACGGCCGGACTTGCGGGAGACGGTGGCCGGAGTTGGTGGGGCCGGAGTTGGCAAGGCGGCGGAGGTCAGGGGCGACGGCGGGCGTGTAGGCGGCGGCCGGCGGTGAATCGGCGGCGGGGCGCGGGGCAAGGGCGACGGAAAGGCAAAGCGGCAGCGAGGTCACGCTGGCGAGGAGGCGCGCGACGGCGGCGTGGTCGCAGTCTGGCGGCGGGAGCTCCAGTGGCGGGGGCAGACTCGGCCCAGATCGGGCCCAGGCGGGGCGGCCTCGCAAGGCTGCAAAGGCTCTGGCGGGAGCGGGGGCGCGGTGAGGTGGTGGCGACCGCGTCAGGCGTGGATTGGCATGAGGCGACCGGCTGTGAGGTGGCGTGCCTGGATTGGGCGAGGAGGCGGCGAAGGACGCATCTGGTGCGTAGGCGGACATGTCCGGCGGCGCGAGGAAGAGGAAGGTAGGGTTTGCACCGCGAATTTCGGAGGAGAGGGGTAATTTATAGGTAGAGGGAGCTAGAAGGGTCCAAATGGGGTGTGGTTTTCGCCCACACGATCACGATCCAACGATCGAGAGCATGGAGGGGTTTTGGATGGGCTCATGGGCTGTGGTAAGGGGGGCTGGGCTGCAAAGAGAGAGGGGTTTCGGGCTACACAGTTAACCGTTGGGGCATCAAACGACCTCCAAATGGAACGAAATTTGACGGGCGGTCTACCGGTGCTATACCAAGGCCACTCGGCAAATCTCGGCCCATTCCGAGAACGTTTTTACCCTGCTCACGAAACAAGGTCTGAGGGGGGCGACGGGCACATGCGAATATTGCTGTGCTCAGAACGGACAATGGAGAGAACCGGGGGAACCCGAACGGATGCAAGTTCTGAAAAACATGAAGATGAAATGCAGATGATGACATGGCAAAATGCAACACGCAAGAAAATGACATGGCAACAACGACGAATAACTGGAAGACACCTGGCGCATCGAATCTGGGGCGTTACAGCGGGCTTGGCGAGCGTCAGCCATGGATGCGGTGGAGCAGTGGAACCTGGATCAATGAAAGAAAGGCTTCAGCCCTACCTTGCGCGCCAAATGTCGGATTGTGGGTTCCGGCAAACCCTTGAGGTTCAAACACTGGGGTGCGCACGAAGATCTCTCTTTCCCTAGCACACTCTCGCAATGATCTCAAGGCCTAGCTCGCCGAACCCAAGGAACAAGAGACCACTAGAGGTTATACTGGTTTGGGCCATCGTTGCGGTGTAATACCCTACTCCAGTGTGGTGTGGTGGATTGCCTTGTAGGCTAAGGATGAACATGTACAAGGGATGAACAGCCTCTTGAGGAGAGGTGTTCTTGAGCTCGATGAGCTTGTGTGGGTGTGGATGGAATGGATCTGATCCCAGATGAGTTACCTCCTATGATGGTGGCCCTTGTCCTCTACCCAAATGTAGGCGGGAAGGGAACCCACAACGGCCAATTTTGACAGGGGACAACTAGTACAAGTTATCCTGACTGAAGGTGGTCTTCGCCTGCCAAAGGTTCTGGTGGTGATGTAGCTGTCGGCTCCATGATGACCTCTGTCCTGCCATCCTGCTGGCCTTGGTCTTGTTGCACTGATATGGAAACCTCTGTCTGATGCCTTGGGACTCCTCGCCTGCGCCTGCCTTTTTAGCACAAAAGAGGAAACTAGTACTCTGCGCCCGCTGGCACCCGCCTAGCTTTGGTCATCATGGCTCACATCATACGAACCTCGCAAGTTGCCCCTCCGCCTTGATATCTCCGCTCCCCGCGAGCTAGCCTAGCGTGGCTGCCCCCAAGGAGGTTTTGTGTTGCCCACCTCGCGAGGCTTGGCCCCTCCGAGGGTCTTGAGTGCTTGTTGATGAAGATGGGCCGTACCAGGCTGTTGGTGGAGCTACGCCACGGGCCGCAGGCAGGCAAGTCTGGGGACCCCCGTTCCCAGAACGCCGACACCCGGAGGGCCAGTATGTATCAGTTCATCGACAACACGCGATATAGAAGGATGCCCAATGGTATGAAATTGAAGTGCATTTGTCGGGAAGAAGGGAAGGAACTATTGGCAGAGATACACAAAGGCATGTGCGTCTCCCATATTAATTGGATCAAGGGCCCTGAATGGAAAAGCTTACCGGCAAGGTTTCTACTGGCCCACGGCCCTCCAAGATGCAATTGAGCTAGTCACCAGATGTGAAGCCTGTCAGTTCCATTCCAAGAATATCCATTAGCCTGCTCGAGCTGTCTAGACAATCCCTCTGTCATGGCCATTTTCGGTCTGGGGGCTCGACATCTTGGGCCCCTTCCCCCGTGCTACCGGGGGCTTTGAATTCTTGTACGTTGCAATCGGCAAGTTTACAAACTGGCCGGAAGTGGATCCAGTCAGGAAGGTGACTTATGACCCACAAGTATAGGAGATCTATTGTAGTCCTTTTGATAAGTAAGAGTGTCGAACCCAATGAGGAGCAGAAGGAAATGACAAGTGGTTTTTCAGGAAGATATTCTCTGCAAGCACTAAAATTATCGGTAACAGATAGTTTTGTGATAGGATAAATCGCAACGGGTAACAAGTAATAAAATTAAACAAGGTGCAGCAAGGTGGCCCAATCCTTTTTGTAGCAAAGGACAAGCCTGGACGAACTCTTATCTGAAGCAAAGCGCTCCCGAGGACACATGGGAATTATCGTCAAGTTAGTTTTCATCATGCTCATATGATTCGCGTTCGTTACTTTGGTAATTTGATATGTGGGTGGACCGGTGCTTGGGTGTTGCCCTTACTTGGACAATCCTCCCACTTATGATTAACCCCTCTCGCAAGCATCCGCAACTACAAAAGAAGTATTAAGGTAAACCTAACCATAGCATGAAACATATGGATCCAAATCAGCCCCTTACGAAGCAACGCATAAACTAGGGTTTAAGCTTATGTCACTCTAGCAACCCATCATCTACTTATTACTTCCCAATGCCTTCCCCTAGGCCCAAATAATGGTGAAGTGTCATGTAGTCGACGTTCACATAACACCACTAGAGGAAAGACAACATACATCTCATCAAAATATCAAACGAATACCAAATTCACATGATTACTTATAACAAGACTTCTCCCATGTCCTCAGGAACCAACATAAATACTCACAAAGCATATTCATAATCATAATCAGAGGAGTATTAATTATCATTAAGGATCTGAACATATGATCTTCCACCGAATAAACCAACTAGCGTCAAGTACAAGGAGTAATCAACACTACTAGCAACCCACAGGTACCAATCTGAGGTTTTGGGACCAAGATCGAATACAAGAGATGAACTATGGACTATGGTTTGAGAGGAGATGGTGCTGGTGAAGATGTTGATGGAGATTGACCCTCCCTCGACGAAAGGATCGATGGTGATGACGATGGCGATGATTTCCCCCTCCCGGAGGGATGTTTCCCTGGCAGAACAGCTCCACCGGAGCCCTAGATTGGTTCTGCCCAGGTTCCACCTCGAGACGGCAGCGCATCGTCCCGAAAACTTCTCCTTGATTTTTTCCAGGGAAAAAGACACCATATAGCCAAAGATGGGCAACGGAGGCCTGCCAGGGGGCCCACAAGGTCGGGGGGCGCGCCTAGGGGTAGGGCGCACCCTCCACCCTTGTGGCTGGCTGGTAGCCCCCCTCTGGTACTTTCTTCGCCCAATATTTTTTAT
Organism: Aegilops speltoides; assembly: GCA_021437245.1. Lineage (NCBI taxonomy): Eukaryota > Viridiplantae > Streptophyta > Magnoliopsida > Poales > Poaceae > Aegilops > Aegilops speltoides. The sequence continues at coordinate 64,494,971 of CM038143.1, forward strand.
ATATTCCAAAAACATGCTCCGTGAAGTTTCAGGACTTTTGGAGTTGTGCAGAATAGGTCTATAATATTTGCTCCTTTTCCAGCCAAGAATTCCAGCTGACAGCATTCTCCCTCTTCATGTAAACCTTGTAAAATAAGAGAGAATAGGCATACGTATTGTCATATAATGTGTAATAACAGCCCATACTGCAATAAATATCAATATTAAAGCATGATGCAAAATGGACGTATCAACTCCCCCATGCTTAGACCTCGCTTGTCCTCAAGCGAAAGCCGATATCGATAAATATGTACACATGTTTAGATATAGAGGTGTCGATAAAGTAAAATACGGACATGAGGGCATCATGATTATCTTTAGAACAGCAACATATAATGCCATATAATTTCTTATGCCAAAGTAACAATTCGTTCACAAAGTAAAGTATGAATCGGAAACTGCATTGAAAACTTACAAACTTTGATCTCGGTCATTGAAGCAATTGCAATTGATCATAACATCGGAAAGAATCAAATAAGAGCTTTTCAGCAAGTCCACATACTCAACTATCATATAATCTGTCACAATTGCTAACACTCACGCGATACTTATGGGTACAAAGTTTCAATCGGACATAGAGAAAGATAGGGGCTCATAGTTTCGCCTCCCAACCTTTTACCTCAAGGGTAATGTCAACAATAATACTTTATGATAACTTACATCCGAGTGGATATATATATCCGAATCTCTCCAACACAAAGAGCTTGCCAAAGGAAAAAATGTAAAAAGGAAAGGTGAAGATCACCATAACTCTTGTATAAGGGTAGGAGATAAAAAATAAAAGATAGGCCCTTCACAGAGGGAAGCAGAGGTTGTCATGCACTTTTATGGTTGGATGCACAAAATCTTAATGCAAAAGAACGTCACTTTATATTGCCGCTTGTGATAAGGACCTTTATTATGCAGTCCGTCGCTTTTATTTCTTCCATATCACAAGTTCGTATAAAGCTTATTTTCTTCACACTAATAGATCATGCATATTTAAAGGGCATTTTTTATTGCTTGCACCGATGACAACTTACTTGAAGGATCTTACTCAATCCATAGTTAGGTATGGTGGACTCTCATGGCAAAACTGGGTTTAGGGATGTTTGGAAGCACAAGTAGTATCTCTACTTGATACAAAGAATTTGGCTAGCATGAGGGGGGAAGGCAAGCTCAACATGTTGGATGATCCATGACAATATAACTTCTATTCGGATATAAGAAAACATAACCTATTATGTTGTCTTCCTTGTCCAACATCAACTTTTTAGCATGTTATATTTTAATGAGTGCTTACAATTACAAAAGATGTCCAAGATAGTATATTTATATGTGAAGCCTCTCTTTCTTTATTACTTCCTATTAATTGCAAAAATGACCAAAACTATGTTTGTCAACTCTCGACAAATTTTTTCATCATACTCTTTATATGTGAAGTCATTACTCTCCATAAGATCAATATATGATCTTTTTATTTCTTTCTTTTTATTTAATTCCCTCGAGATCATAGCAAGAAGGCAAAGCCCTCAACTGAAAACTACTCTTTATTATATATGTCACAGACTCGATTACAAAGATAGAGCATAAAGCAAAACTCAAAGCTAGATCATACTAAAACTTTACTCTACTAGATCAAGCTATAACCAAAAGGATCAAACTAAGAAAAACAATAAAGATAAAGATGTGATGGTGATACGATACCGGGCCCCAAGCTTGGCAGTTGCCAAGGGGTGTGCCCATACACATGTATTTAGATCTCTTTCTGCAAAGGTGGTGATGTGATATTCTTGGTGATGATACCCATAGGATATGATTCTCTTCCTCGAGCTTATTAATTTGTTGCTTAAGATCCATTACTTCCTTGCGAAGTTTACCCATGACGGCTAGAGCTCCACCCACCCATGGATGTTTCCTTGCTACGGGAGAAAAAGCAACACTCTTTTTCATATTTGCATAAGAAAGAAATCTAGCATTCGGAGGAATAACCGAATTTGGTATTGCTGAGCTCTGAAGTTCCTCCAGCATGAATCTGGTTTGAAGATGAGAGGTAACTTCAATCCTCCTCCATGGCATCCACCCTTTTCAAGTCAGCCTCCATCTCTTCCTCTGTTGCTGGCCCAAAGTGGTTAGCATCACTGTATGCTCTTGGGCCTGGTGCCGGGTGATAATCCACAAGTATAGGGGATCGCAACAGTTTTCGAGGGTAGAGTATTCAACCCAAATTTATTGATTCGACACATGGGGAGCCAAAGAATATTCTCAAGTATTAGCAAATGAGTTGTCAATTCAACCACACCTGGATAACTAAATATCTGCAGCAAAGTATTTAGTAGCAAAGTAGTATGGAAGTAATGATAACGGTAGCAAAAGTAACAGTAGCAGTTTTGTAGTAATTGTAATGGTGCCAATGGAAAAGTAACTAAGCAAAAAGCAATATGTGAAAATCTCGTAGGCATTGGATCAGTGATGGATAATTATGCCTGATGCGATTCCTCATGCAATAGTTATAACATAGGGTGACACAGAACTAGCTCCAATTATGTAGGCATGTATTCCGAATATAGTCATACGTGCTTATGGAAAAGAACTTGCATGACATCTTCTGTCCTACCCTCCCGTGGCAGCGGGGTCCTATTGGAAACTAAGGGATATTAAGGCCTCCTTTTAATAGAGTACCGGACCAAAGCATTAACACTTAGTGAATACATGAACTCCTCAAACTACGGCCATCACCGGGAGTGGTCCCAATTATTGTCACTTCGGGGTTGCCGGATTATAACACATAGTAGGTGACTATAGACTTGCAAGATAGGATCAAGAACTCACATATATTCATGAAAACATAATAGGTTCAGATCTGAAATCATGGCACTCGGGCCCTAGTGACAAGCATTAAGCATAGCAAAGTCATAGCAACATCAATCTCAGAACATAGTGGATACTGGGGATCAAACCCTAACAAAACTAACTCGATTACATGATAAATCTCATCCAACCCATCACCGTACAGCAAGCTTACTATGGAATTACTCACGCACGGCGGTGAGCATCATAAAATTGGTGATGGAGGAAGGTTGATGGTGACGATGGCGACGGATTCCCTCTCCGAAGCCCCGAATGGACTCCAGATCAGCCCTCCGGAGAGAGTTTAGGGCTTGGTGGCGGCTCCGTACTATAAAACGCGATGAATCCTTCTCTCTGATTTTTTTCTCCCCGAACGTGAATATATAGAGTTGGAGCTGAGGTCGGTGGAGCACCAGGGGGCCCACGAGGCAGGGGGCGCGCCCAGGGGGTAGGCGCGCCCCCAACCCTCGTGGATAGGGTGTGGGCCCCCTGGCCTTGATTCTTTCGCCAGTATTTTTAATATATTCCAAAATATTCTCTGTGAAGTTTCAGGTCATTCCGATAACTTTTATTTCTGCACAAAAATAACACCATGGCAATTCTGCTGAAAACAGCGTCAGTCCGGGTTAGTTCCATTCAAATCATGCAAGTTAGAGTCCAAAACAAGGGCAAAAGTGTTTGGAGAAGTAGATACGATGGAGATGTATCAACTCCCCCAATCTTAAACCTTTGCTTGTCCTCAAGCAATTCAGTTTGGTCTTGTTTGCTCTTGTTGTTGTAAATATGTAAAGCCAGCCTTCAAGTTTTAAGCAAAGATTATGAACTAAACATATTCACAATAACACTTAGGTCTCATGTTTACTCATATCAATGGCATAATCAAGTAGCAAGAAATAATAACAAATCTCGGATGAAAACACTTTCTCAAAACAATCATAATATGATATAACAAGATGGTATCTCGCTAGCCCTTTCTGAGACCGCAAAACATAAATGCAGAGCACCTCTGGAGATCAAAGACTGACTAAACATTGTAATTCATGGTAAAATAGATCCAGTCATAGTCATACTCAATATAAATTAATAGTAATGGATGTAAATCACATCAGTGCTCTCCAACTGGTGCTTTTTAATAAGAGGGTGATGACTCAACATAAAAGTAAATAGATAGGCCCTTCGCAGAGGGAAGCAGAGATTTGTAGAGGTGCCAGAGCTCGATTTTAAAGCAGAGATGAATAATATTTTGAGTGGCATACTTTCATTGTCAACATAACAACCGAGAGATCTCGATATCTTCCATGCTACACACATTATAGGCAGTTCCCAAGCAGAATGGTAAAGTTTATACTCCCCCACCACCAACGAGCATCAATCCATGGCTTGCTTGAAACAACGAGTGCCTCCAACTAGTGACAAACCTGGGGGAGTTTTGTTTGCAATTATTTCGATTTGATTTGCTTAGAGCATGGGACTGGGCATCCCGGTGACCAGCCATTTTCTTGTGAGTGAGGAGCGGAGTCCACTCCTCTTGAGAATAACCCGCCTAGCATGGAAGATACAGACAGCCCTAGTTGATACATGAGCTATTCGAGCATGCAAAACAGAATTTCATTTGAAGGTTTAGAGTTTGGCACATACAAATTTACTTGGAACGGTAGGTAGATACCGCATATAGGAAGGTATGGTGGACTCATATGGAATAATTTTGGGGTCTATGGAAGTGGATGCACAAGCAGTATTCCCGCTTAGTACAAGTGAAGGCTAGAAAAAGACTGGGAAGCGACCAACTAGAGAGCGACAACAGTCATGAACATGCATTAAAATTAACAAACATTGAGTGCAAGCATGAGTAGGATATAATCCACCATGAACATAAATATTGTGAAGCCTATGTTGATTTTGTTTCAACTACATGCGTGAACATGTGCCAAGTCAAGCCACTTGAATCGTTCAAAGGAGGATACCACCCTATCATACCACATCACAACCATTTTAATAGCATGTTGGCACGCAAGGTAAACCATTATAAACTCCTAGCAAATTAAACATGGCATGAGAAACTATAATCTCTAATTGTCATTGCAAACATGTTTGATTCATAATAGGCTGAATCAGGAACGATGAACTAATCATATTTACAAAAACAAGAGAGGTCGAGTTCATACCAGCTTTTCTCATCTCAAACAGTTCATCATATATCGTCATTATTGCCTTTCACTTGCACGATGGAACGGTGTGAATAATAATAATAGTGCACGTGCATTGGACTAAGCTGGAATCTGCAAGCATCTGACACACAGGAGAAGACAAGATAATATGGGCTCTTTGTTAAATCAACAGTAATGCATATAAGAGCCACTCAACATTCCATCATGGTCTTCTCCTCTCGAACCCCAAAGAAATAAAACTATTTACATGAGAAAGCTCCCAACAAGCAAAAGAAGAACAAGAAATATTTTTGGGTTTTCTTTTGATTACTACTACAAGCATGGAAAGTAAACTAACTAAAAGCTACAACTAATTTTTTTGGTTTTTCTTAAGGTTTTTCAAACACACAAGAAAAAAGCGAGAAAAAGGAAAATAAAATAGCATGGATAGTACAATGAAAAAGTATGAGCACCGACAACTAGAATGAGTGTCTGAACATGAATGTAATGTCGGTGAGAAATACGTACTCCCCCAAGCTTAGGCTTTTGGCCTAAGTTGGTTTACGCCCATGGATCAAAGTTGTAGCTGGGGTCGTACTGAGATGCAGCAGCTATTTCCTCATGAGCTGCAGCTTGGAGGCGAGCTGCCTCCGTCCTCCTCTTATACTCGTTCCCTCCTCCCTGGTTATAATATATCTCCCTTTTGCCTGAAAGTCAAAGAAAGTAAGAGCAGGGAGAGCAACATGGACAGTGTGGCGCCTGTCAAAAATTAGTCGGTACTGGAAAGGTTGTTCATTCCTCTCAATAAACTGATGGCGAACCATAGCATCATAATCTAGATAAGCGGGAGGCAATTCCATATCATTTTCATGTATGGGTATCTCAAGAAAATTAGCCACATGGGTTGCATAAATCCCACCAAACAAGTCTCCACTTAAACCATTAGTATGCAATCTTCATGCAACAATGGCCCCCAAGTTATATTGTTTATCTCCTAATACGGTGCTCTTGAGAACACTAAGGTCAGGAACACACATGTGACATGCCTCATCCTTACAGTTTATGCATCTACCTATAAAGAGAGCGAAATAATGTATAGCAGGAAAATGAATGCTCCCTATGGTAGCTTGTGTTATTTCTCTAGATTCCCCCACAGTGATACAAGCAAGAAAATCTTTAAACTCAGATTTACGAGGTTCACTAGCACTACCCCATTGCGGAAGTTTACAAGCAGTATTAAAATCCTATAAGTCCATAGTAAAGATTTACCATAAAGATAAAATAGGACAGTGTGAGAATTGCATGAAGATGTAAATTTGAACCTTCTCACAAAAGAATCAGTTAGGTGATAATACCGAGGGCACTTATCTAGCATGAAGCCCTCGAGTTCAGCATTACGCACATATGCGTCAAATTCCTCCTTAATTCCTGCTCGGACCATGAAATCTTATCACGGCCATTAACAAGGCCGCACTTGAGCTTCTCTTGGTAGTTCATGGTCTGGCTCACGCATTGCGGGCCTGGGTCCTTGCTTCTTTAAAGAATCGCTTTGGTATATTTTCCTAAACATATTTCTTCCTCTGAAAAATTTCTGAAAATTTTAGTAACTCAAAATAAAGGTGAACCAAACTCAACAAAATTGATAGAAACTACTCCCACAAGTGCCTAGAGACTATATCATGCATTAGAACTACTTGGGACCATATAAATTTTACATGCAAACTCAAGAACATGGTCACCTAAGTAGCAAAATTTTGCAATGAATAAAGCACTATAACAAAAACTAATTGGACCATTGGAGGAGTCACATACCGAAGAATAATCCCCCAAAGCAGTTTCGTGAGTGGAGCTTTGAGCAAGGAGATCGAAAATCGCAGCAAGATGAGCTAGAACTCGTGCTTGAGCTGGTTGGTGATTTTTTGGGAGGAAGAAGAAGTGTGTGGGTGCAGGAATAAGTGGAGGGGGGCCACCAGGGGCCCATGAGGTAGGGGCGCGCCCTGGACCCTCGTGGTCAGGTGCTTGCTCCCCCCTGATGTGTTCTCAGTGCCAGATATTCTCAAATATTCTAGACAAAAACACATTTCATTTTCACGGCATTTGGAAAACTTTTATTTTCGGGGTACTTTTTATTGCACGGATAATTCAGAAAATAGACAGAAAATACTATTTTTGCTTTATTTAATCTAAATAACAGAAAGTAAAAGGAGGGTACAAAAGTTTGTGCTTTCTAACTTCATCCATCTCATGCTCATCAAAAGGAATACACTAACAAGGTTGATCAAGTCTTGTTAACAAACTCTTTTCGAATAACATGGAACCGGAGAAATGTCGAATGACACTAGGTTACCTCAATGGGGATATGCACATCCCCAACAATAAGAATATCATATTTATTCTTGACAGTAGGAAGAGGAAATTCAAAACCTCCAATAGTAATTGATGGAATTTTCCCAATAAAATTGATACTGTGGACTTGAGGTTGTTTCCTCGGAAAGTGTACCGTATGCTCATTACCATTAACATGAAAAGTGAAATTGCCTTTGTTGCAATCAATAACAGCCCCTGCAGTATTCAAAAATGGTCTACCAAGGATAATCGACATACTATCTGAAGGAAATATGCCCTAGAGGCAATAATAAAGTTATTATTTATTTCCTCATATCATGATATATGTTTATTATTCATGCTAGAATTGTATTAACTGGAAACATAATACATGTGTGAATACATAGACAAACATAGTGTCACTAGTATGCCTCTACTTGACTAGCTCGTTGATCAAAGATGGTTAAGTTTCCTAGCCATAGACATGAGTTGTCATTTGATCAATGGGGTCATATCATTAGGAGAAAGATGTGATTGACTTGACCCATTCCGTTAGCTTAGCACTTGATCATTTAGTATGTTGCTATTGCTCTCTTCATGACTTATAAATGTTCCTATGACTATGAGATTATGCAACTCTCGTTTACCGGAGGAACACTTTGTGTGCTACCAAATGTCACAACGTAACTAGGTGATTATAAAGGTGCTCTACAGGTGTCTCCAAAGGTACTTGTTGAGTTGGCGTATTTTGAGATTAGGATTTGTCACTCCGATTGTCGGAGAGGTATCTCTGGGCCCTCTCGGTAATGCACATCACTATAAGCCTTGCAAGAAATGTGACTAATGAGTTAGTTGCGGGATGATGCATTACACGACGAGTAAAGAGACTTACCGGTAACTAAATTGAACTAGGTATTGAGATATCGACGATCGAATCTCGGGCAAGTAACATACTGATGACAAAGGGAACAAGGTATGTTGTTATGCGGTTTGGCCGATAAAGATCTTCGTAGAATATGTAGGAGCCAATATGAGCATACAGGTTCCACTATTGGTTATTGACCGGAGACGTGTCTCGGTCATGTCTACATAGTTCTCGAACCCATAGGGTCCGCACGCTTAACGTTCGGTGACGATTTATATTCTGAGTTTATGTGTTTTGATGTAACGAAGGTAGTTTGGAGTCCCGGATGAGATCGGGAACATGATGAGGAGTCTCGAAATGGTCGAGATGTAAATATCGATATATTGGACGACTATATTCGGACATCGGTAAGGTTCCGAGTGATTCGGGTATTTTTCGGAGTACCAGTGGAGTTACGGGAATACGGGAGTACATATGGGCCTTAGTGGGCTTTAGGGGAAAAAGAGGAGAAGCCACGAGGGCTGGCCGCGCGCCCCCCATGGGCCTAGTCCGAATTGGACTAGGGGAGGGGCTGCGCCCCCTCTTTCCTTCTCCTTCCCCTCTCCTTCCTTCCCCCTCCTATTGGGACTAGGAAAAGGGGAGTCCTACTCCCACTAGGAGGAGGAATCCTCCTCCTAGCACGCCCTACAGGGCTGGCCGGCCTCCCTCCTTGCTCCTTTATATACGGGGGCAGGGGGCACCCCAAGACACAACAATTAATCATTGATCTCTTAGCCATGTGCGGTGCCCCCCTCCACCATATTCCACCTCGGTAATATCGTAGCGGTGCTTAGGCGAAGCCCTGCGTCGGTAGCATCATCAACACCGTCATCATGCCGTCGTGCTAACAGAACTCTCCCGTGAAGCTCTGCTGGATCGTGAGTTCGTGGGACGTCGTCGAGCTGAACGTGTGTAGAACTCGGAGGTGCCATACGTTCGGTACTTGGATCGGTCGGATCGTGAAGACGTACGACTACATCAACCGTGTTGTCATAACGCTTCCGCTGACGGTCTACGAGGGTACGTAGACAACACTCTCCCCTCTCGTTGCTATGCATCACCATGATCTTGCATGTGTGTGGGAATTTTTTGAAATTACTACGTTCCCCAACAATGGTATCAGAGCCAGGTTTATGCGTAGATGTTATTTGCACGAGTAGAACACAAGTGAGTTGTGGGCGAGACAAGTCATACTGCTTACCAGTATGTCATACTTTGGTTCGGCGGTATTGTTGGATGAAGCGGCCCGGACCGACATTACGCGCACGCTTACGCGAGACTGGTTCTACCGACGTGCTTTGCACACAGGTGGCTGGTGGGTGTCTGTTTCTCCAACTTTAGTTGAACCGAGTGTGGCTACGCCCGGTTCTTGTGAAGGTTAAAACAGCACTAACTTGACGAAATATCGTTGTGGTTTTGATGCGTAGGTAAGAACGGTTCTTGCTCAGCCCGTAGTAGCCACGTAAAACTTGCAAAAACAAAGTAGAGGACATCTAACTTGTTTTTGCAGGGCATGCTGTGATGTGATATGGTCAAGACATGATGCTAAATTTTATTGTATGAGATGATCATGTTTTGTAACAGAGTTATCGGCAACTGGCAGGAGCCATATGGTTGTCGCTTTGTTGTATGCAATGCAATCGCCCTGTAATTGCTTTACTTTATCACTAAGCGATAGTGATAGTTGTAGAAGCAATAGGTGGCGAGACGACAACGATGCTACAATGGAGATCAAGGTGTTGCACCGGTGACGATGGTGATCATGACGGTGTTTCAGAGATGGAGATCACAAGCACAAGATGATGATCGCCATATCATATCTCTTATATTAATTGCATGTGATGTTTACCCTTTATGCATCATATTTTGCTTTGATTGACGGTAGCATTATAAGATGATCTCTCACTAAATTTCAAGGTAAAAGTGTTCTCCCTGAGTATGCACCGTTGCCAAAGTTCGTCGTGCCGAGACACCGCGTGATGATCGGGTGTGATAAGCTCTACGTTCATCTACAACGGGTGCAAGCCAGTTTTGCACACGCGGAATACTCGGGTTAAACTTGACGAGGCTAGCATATGCAGATATGGCCTCGGAACACTAAGACCGAAAGGTCGAGCGTGAATCATATAGTAGATATGATCAACATAGTGATGTTCACCGTTGAAAACTACTCCATCTCACGTGATGATTGGACATGGTTTAGTTTATTTGGATCACGTGATCACTTAGATGATTAGAGGGATGTCTATCTAAGTGGGAGTTCTTAAGTAATACGATTAATTAAACTTTAATTTATCATGAACTTAGTCCTGATAGTATTTTGCAAATTATGTTGTAGATCAATAACTCGCGTTGTTGCTTCCCTATGTTTATTTTGATATGTTCCTAGAGAAAAAACTATGTTGAAAGATGTTAGTAGTAATGATGCGGATTGGATCCGTGATCTGAGGATTATCCTCATTGTTGCACCGAAGAATTATGTCCTTGATACACCGCTAGGTGATGGACCTATTGCAGGAGAATATGCAGACGTTATGAATGTTTGGCTAGCTCAATAATATGACTACTTGATAGTTTTGTGCACCATACTTTATAGCTTAGAACCGGGACTTCAAAAATGTTTTTGAAACGTCATGGAGCATATGAGATGTTCCAAGAGATGAAATTGGTATTTCAGACTCATGCCCGTGTTGAAAGGTATGAGACCTTCGACAAGTACTTTGCCTACAAGATGGAGGAGAATAGCTCAGCTAGTGAGCATGTGCTCAAAATGTCTGAGTACTACAATCAATTGAATCAAGTAGGAGTTAATCTTCCAGATAAGATAGTGATTGATGGAGTTCTCTAGTCACTATCACCAAGTTACTAGAACTTTGTGATGAACTATACTATGCAAGGGATAACAGAAACGATTCCCATGCTCTTCGCGATGCTAAAATCGACGAACGTGGAAATCAAGAAAAGCATCAAGTGTTGATGGTTGACAAGATCACTAGTTTCAAGAAAAGGGCAAAGGGAAGAAGGGGAACTTCAAGAAGAATAGCAAACAAGTTGCTGCTCCAATGAAGAAGCGCAAAGCTAGACCCATGCCTGAAACTGAGTGCTTCTACTGCAAAGGAAATGGTCACTGGAAGTGGAACTGCCCTAGATACTTGGCTGATAAGAAGGATGGCAAAGTAAACAAAGGTATATTGGATATACATGTTATTGATGTGTACTTTACTAGTGTTTATAGCAACCCCTCGGTATTTGATACTGGTTCGGTTGCTAAGAGTAGTAACTCGAAACGGGAGTTGCAGAATGAATATAGACTAGTTAAGGGTGAAGTGACGATGTATGTTCGAAGTGGTTCCAAGATTGATATGATCATCATCTCACACTCCCTATACTCTTGGGATTAATGTTGAACCTAAATAAGTGTTATTTGGTGTTTGCGTTGAGCATGAATATGATTTGATCATGTTTATTGCAATATGGTTATTCATTTAAGTTAAAGAATAATTGTTATTCCGTTTACATGAATAAAACCTTCTATGGTCATACACCCAATGAAAATGGTTTGTTGGATCTCGATCGTAGTGATACACAAATTCATAATATTGAAGCCAAAAGATCCAAGTTAATAATGATAGTGCAACTTATTTGTGGCACTGCTGTTTAGGTCATATTGGTGTAAAGCGCATGAAGAAACTCCATGCTGATGGGATTTTGGAATCACTTGATTATGAATCACTTGATGCTTGTGAACCATGCCTTATGGGCAAGATGACTAAGACTCCGTTCTCCGGAACAATGGAGCGAGCAACTGACTTATTGGAAATAATACATACTGATGTATGCGATCCGATGAGTGTTGAGGCTCGCGGTAGGTATCGTTATTTTCTAACTTTCACACATGATTTGAGCAGATATGGGTATATCTACTTGATGCAACATGAGACTGAAACATTTGAAAAGTTCAAAAGAATTTCAGAGTGAAGTGTAAAATCATCGTAACAAGAAAATAAAGTTTCTACATTCTGATCGCGGAGACAAATATTTGAGTTACGAGTTTGATCTTCATTTGAAATAATGTGAAATATTTTCGCAATTCACGCCACCTAGAACACCACAGTGTTATGGTGTGTCCGAACATCGTAATCGTACTTTACTAGATATGGTGCGATCTATGATGTCTCTTACCGATTTACCACTATCATTTTGGGGTTATGCATTAGAGACAGCTGCATTCACTTTAAAAAGGGCACCATATAAATCCATTGAGACGACACCATATGAACTATGGTTTAGCAAGAAACCTAAGCTGTCATTTCTTAAAGTTTGGGGTTGCGATGCTTATGTGAAAAAGATTCATTCTGATAAGCTCAAACCCAAATCGGAGAAGTGCGTCTTCATAGGATACCCAAAAGTAACTGTTGGGTACACCTTCTATCATAGATCCGAAGGCAAGATATTCGTTGCTAAGAATGGATCCTTTCTAGAGAAGGAGTTTCTCTTGAAAGAAGTGAGTGGGAGGAAAGTAGAACTTGATGAGGTAACTGTACCTGCTCCCTTATTGGAAAGTAGTTCATCACAGAAACCGGTTCATGTGACACCTACACCAATTAGTGAGGAAGCTAATGATATTGATCATGAAACTTCAGATCAAGTTACTACCGAACCTCGTAGATCAACCAGAGTAAGATCCGCACCAGAGTGGTATGGTAATCCTATTCTGGAAGTCATGTTACTTGACCATGGCGAACCTACGAACTATGAAGAAGCGATGGTGAGCCCAAATTCCGCAAAATGGCTTGAGGCCATGAAATCTGAGCTGGGATCCATGTATGAGAACAAAGTGTGGACTTTGGTTGACTTGCCTGATGATCAGCAAGCCATAGAAAATAAATGGATCTTTAAGAGGAAGACGGACGATGATAGTAGTGTTACTATCTATAAAGCTAGACTTGTCGAAAAAGGTTTTTGACAAAGTTCAAGGTGTTGACTACAATGAGATTTTCTCACTCGTAGCGATGCTTAAGTCTATCCGAATCATGTTAGAAAATTGCCATATTTTATGAAATCTGGCAAATGGATGTCAAAACTACATTCCTTAATGGATTTCTTAAAGAAGAGTTGTATATGATGCAACCAGAAGGTTGTGTCGATCCTAGAGGTGCTAACAAAATGTGCAAGCTCCAGCGATCCATCCATGGACTGGTGCAAAGCATCTCAGAGTTGGAATATACACTTTGATGAGTTGATCAAAGCATATAGTTTTATACAGACTTGCGGTGGAGCATGTATTTACAAGAAAGTGAGTGGGAGCACTACAACATTTCTGATAAGTATATGTGAATGACATATTGTTGATCGGAAATAATGTAGAATTTTCTGGAAAGCATAAAGGAGTGTTTGAAAGGAGTTTTTCAAAGAAAGACCTCGGTGAAGCTGCTTACATATTGAGCATCAAGATCTATAGAGATAGATCAAGACGCTTGATAACTTTTTCAATGAGTACATACCTTGACAAGATTTTGAAGTAATTCAAAATGGAACAGTCAAAGAAAGAGTTCTTGCCTAAGTTACAAGGTGTGAAATTGAGTAAGACTCAAAGCCCGACCACGGCAGAAGATAGAAAGAGAATGGAAGTCATTCCCTATCCCTCAGCCATAGGTTCTATAAAGTATGCCATGCTATGTACCAGATCTATTGTATACCCTACACTGAGTTTGGCAAGGGAGTACAATAGTGATCTAGGAGTAGATCACTGAACAGCGGTCAAAATTATCCTTAGTGGAATAAGGATATGTTTCTCGATTATGGAGGTGACAAAAGGTTCATCGTAAAGGGTTACGTCGATGCAAGTTTTGACACTGATCCAGAGGACTCTAAGTCTCAATCTGGATACATATTGAAAGTGGGAGCACTAAAGTAGCTCCTTGCAGAGCATTGTAAACATAGAAATTTGCAAAATACATATGGATCTGAATTTGGCAGACCCGTTGACTAAGCTTCTCTCACAAGCAAAACACGATCACACCTTAGTACTCTTTGGGTGTTAATCACATAGCGATGTGAACTAGATTATTGACTCTAGTAAACCCTTTGGGTGTTGCTCACATGACGATGTGAACTATGGGTGGTAATCACATGGTGATGTGAACTATTGGTGTTGAATCACATGGCGATGTGAACTAAATTATTGACTCTAGTGCAAGTGGGAGACTGAAGGAAATATGCCCTAGAGGCAATTATAAAGTTATTCTTTGTTTCCTCATATCATGATAAATGTTTATTATTCATGCTAGAATTGTATTAACCGGAAACATAATACATGTGTGAATACATAGACAAACATAGTGTCACTAGTATGCCTCTACTTGACTAGCTCGTTGATCAAAGATGGTTGAGTTTCCTAGCCATAGACATGAGATTTCATTTGATCAACGGGGTCATATCATTAGGAGAATGATGTGATTGACTTGACCCATTCCGTTAGCTTAGCACTTGATCGTTCAGTATGTTTCTATTGATTTCTTCATGACTTATATATACATGTTCCTATGACTATGAGATTATGCAACTCCCGTTTACCAGAGGAACACTGTGTGCTACCAAACGTCATAATGTAACTAGGTGCTCTACAGGTGTCTCCAAAGGTACTTGTTGAGTTGGCGTATTTCGAGATTAGGATTTGTCACTCCGATTGTCGGAGAGGTATCTCTGGGCCCTCCCGGTAATGCACATCACTATAAGCCTTGCAAGCAATGTGACTAATGAGTTAGTTGCAGGATGATGCATTACATAATGAGTAAAGAGGCTTGCCGGTAACGAGATTGAACTAGGTATTGAGATATCGGTGATCGAATCTCGGGCAACTAACATACTGATGACAAAGGGAACAAGGTATGTTGTTATGCGGTTTGACCGATAAAGATCTTCGTAGAATATGTAGGAGCCAATATGAGCATCTAGGTTCCGCTATTGGTTATTGACCGGAGACGTGTCTCGGTCATGTCTACATAGTTCTCAAACCCGTAGGGTCCGCACGCTTAACGTTCGGTGACGATTTATATTATGAGTTTATGTGTTTTGATGTACCGAAGGTAGTTTGGAGTCCCGGATGAGATCGGGGACATGACGAGGAGTCTCGAAATGGTCGAGAAGTAAATATCGATATATTGGACGACTATATTCGGACATCGGAAAGGTTCTGAGTGATTCGGGTATTTTTCGGAGTACTAGTGGAGTTACGGGAATACGGGAGTACATATGGG
This sequence comes from Aegilops speltoides, assembly GCA_021437245.1. Lineage (NCBI taxonomy): Eukaryota > Viridiplantae > Streptophyta > Magnoliopsida > Poales > Poaceae > Aegilops > Aegilops speltoides. Next base: position 64,510,474 of record CM038143.1, read on the forward strand.
CCTTAGTGCGCTATAGGGGAAAAAGAGGAGAAGCCACGAGGGCTGGCCGCGCGCCCCCATGGGCCTAGTACGAATTGGACTAGGGGAGGGGTTGCGCCCCCTCTTTCCTTCTCCTTCCCCTCTCCTTCCTTCCCCCTCCTAGTGGGACTAGGAAAAGGGGAGTCCTACTCCCACTAGGAGGAGGACTCCTCCTCCTGGCGCGCCCAACAGGGCCGGCCGGCCTCCCCCCTAGCTCCTTTATATACAGGGGCGGGGGGCACCCCAAGACACAACAATTGATCATTGTTCTCTTAGCCGTGTGCGGTGCCCCCTCCACTATATTTCACCTCCGTAATATCGTAGCGGTGCTTAGGCGAAGCCCTGCGTCGATAGCATCATCAAAACCATCATCATGCCGTCATGCTGACAGACCTCTCCCGTGAAGCTCTGCTGGATCGTGAGTTCGTGGGATGTCGCTGAGCTGAGGTGCCGTATGATAACCCGCAAGTATATGGGATAGTTGTTGCCTCTTTCGATAAGTAAGAGTGTCGAACCCAACGAGGAGCTAAAGGTAGAACAAATACTCTCTCAAGTCATATCGGTCACTGATATGACTCTACCCACGCTTGACATTCGCTTTACCTAGAACAAGTATGAAACTAGAAGTACTTTGTAGGCGTTGTTGGATAGGTTTGCAAGATAATAAAGAATACGTAAATAAAAGCTAGGGGTTGTTTAGATAAAGAAGCAATAAAGTAAATATAGCGAGTGTGGAAAAGTGGTGGTAGGAGTTGTGGAATTGTCCTAAGCAATTGACTACGTTACTAGACCGGCAATCACTATTGCAATTCTATTTGAGGGAGAGGCATAAGCTAACATACTTTCTCTTCTTGGATCATATGCACTTATGATTGGAACTCTAGCAAGCATCCGCAACTACTAAAGATCATTAAGGTAAAACCGAACCATAGCATTAAAGTATCAAGTCCCCTTTATCCCATACGCAAACAACCTACTTACTCGGGTTTGTGCTTCTGTCACTCATGCCACCCATCATAAGCAAATCATGAACATATTGCAAACCCTACAGCAGGAATCCCTAACGCTTGCGCGACACGGAGGGCACAATAGGACAGCACCAATAATAAAACATGCAACTCAAACCAATCATAGCAATTCATCAATCACCGATAGGACAACGGAAATCTACTCAGACATCATAGGATGGCAACACATCATTGGATAATAATATGAAGCATAAAGCACCATGTTCAAGTAGAGGGTATAGCGGGTTGCGGGAGAGTGGACCGCTGAATATAGATGGGGGAAGGAGATGGAGATGTTGGTGAAGATGGCGGAGGTGTTGGTGAAGATCGCGGTGATGATGATGGCCCCCGGCAGCGCTCCGGCGCCACCAGAAGCAAGGGGGAGAGAGCCACCCTTCTTCTTCTTCTTCCTTGACCTTCTCCCTATATGGGAGAAGGGTTTCCCCTCTGGTCCTCGGCTCCCATGGCGTGGGAGGGGCGAGAGCCCCTCCGAGATTGGATCTGTCTCTCTGTCTCTCTCTATTTCTGCGCTCCCAGATTCTTCCCCTTCACCATTCCTTTTATATCCGGAGATCCGTAACTCCGATTGGGGTGAATCTTTCGCCCAGATTTTTCTCATAAAATTAGCTTTCTTACAGGAAAAGAAGAGCGTCAACTGCCTTATGGGTGGCCCAGGAGAGTGCCAGGCACGCCCAGGGGGGAGGGCGCACCCCCTATCTCCTGGCCACCTCGGACACTGTTTCGCGTTGATTCTTCCTCCAGAAAATTCCAAATCTTCCAAAATAATTCTCTGTCCGTTTTTATCCCGTTTGGATTCCGTTTGATATTGGGTTTCTACGAAAATAAAACATGCAACAAACAGGAACTGGCACTGGGCACTGGATCAATATGTTAGTCCCAAGAAATAGTATAAAAAGTTGCCAAAAGTATATGAAAGTTGAATAATATTGGCATGGAACAATCAAAAATTATAGATACGACGAAGACTTATCAGCATCCCCAAGCTTAATTCCTGCTCGTCCTCGAGTAGGTAAATGATAAAAAAGATAATTTTTGATGTGGAATGCTACCTAGCATAATCTTGATCTTATGTCTAATCATGGCATGAATATTGAGACACGAGTGATTCAAAGCAATAGTCTATCATTTGACATAAAAACAATAATACTTCGAGCCTACCAATAAAGCAATCATGTCTTTTCAAAACAACAAGGCCAAAGCAAGCTTATCCCTACAATGTCATATAGTTTGGCAATGCTTCATTTTTGTCACACAAAATGCTCCCATCATGCACAACCCCGATGACAAGCAGAGCAATTCGTTCATACTTTTTAACGCGCTTCAGCTTTTTCAACCGTCACGCAATACATGAGCGCAAGCCATGGATATAGCACTATAGGTGGATTAGAATATGATGGTGGGGGTTATGTGGAGAAGACAAAATAGGAGAAAGTATCACATCGACGCGGCTAATCAATGGGCTATGGAGATTCCCATCAATTGATGTCAATGCGAGGAGTAGGGGTTGCCATGCAACGGATGCACTAAGAGCTATAACTGTATGCAAGCTCAAACTGAAAACTAAGTGGGTGTGCATCCAACTTGCTTGCTCATGAAGACCTAGGGCATTTGAGGAAGCCCATCGTTGGAATATACAAGCCAAGTTCTATAATGAAAGATTCCCACTAGTATATGAAAGTGACAACATAAGAGACTCTCTATATGAAGAACATGGTGCTACTTTGAAGCACAATTGTGGAAAAGGGATAGTAACATTGCCCCCTTTTTTTCTTTTTTTTTCTTTTTGGGTGGGCTTCTTTGGCCCCCTTTTTTAGTTAGGCTTCTTTGGCCTTTCCTTTTTTCTTTTTTTTTCTTTTTCTTTTTTATGGGGCAATGCTCTATAATGATGATCATCACACTTTATTTACTTACAACTCAATATTACAACTTGATATTGAACAAAGATATGACTCTATATGAATGCTTCCGGCAGTGTACCGGGATGTGCAATGATCTAGCATAGCAATGACATCAACACATCATGCGAGCTATCTTACGATCATGCAAAGCAATATGACAATAAATGCTCAAGTCATGTATATGATGATGATGGAAGTTGCATGGCAATATATCTCAGAATGGCTATGGAAATGCCATGATAGGTAGGTATGGTGGCTGTTTTGAGGAAGATATAAGGAGGTTTATGTGTGATAGAGCGTATTGTATCATGGGGTTTGGCTGCACCGGCGAAGTTTGCACCAACTCTCGAGGTGAGAAAGGGCAATGCACGATACCGAAGAGGCTAGCAATGATGGAAAGGTAAAAGTGCGTATAATCCATGGACTCACATTAGTCATAAAGAACTCATATACTTATTGCAAAAGTTTATTAGCCCTCAAAGCAAAGTACTACTACGCATGCCCCTAGGGGGATAGATTGGTAGGAAAAGACCATCACTCGTCCCCGACCGCCACTCATAAGGAAGACAATCAAAGAAACACCCCATGCTTTAAATTTGTCACACAACGGTTACCATACGTGCATGCTATGGGACTTGCAAACCTAAACACAAGTGTCTCTACAATCCACAACCACCCACTAGCATGACTCTAATATCACCATCTTTATATCGCAAAACTATTGCAAGGAATCAAACATATCATATTCAGCGATCTACAAGTTTATGTAGGATTTTATGACTAACGATGTGAATGACCAATTCCTGTCATCTCTCTAAATAGATATAAGTGAAGCAAGAGAGTTTAATTCTTTCTACAAAAGATATGACCACGCTCTAACAAATATAAGTGAAGCAAAAGAGCATTCTACAAATGTGACGCCTGGATAATTAAGTTACAGTAATCCCAAGTTAATAGTGCCACGTCACCACTCTTATTGTTGATAATCCTCGAGTGATCCAAGTCGCAATCCAAAATCAAATTCAAATCAAAGTGCAAAATTCAAATTGCCAAACATGAAAACTAAAATGTTCATCATGTGGCAAATATCCTTTTGGCAATATTGGTGGTGGACCAACATTTTTGCAAATTGTTTAAATGCCCTAAACAAATTAAAAACAATGGTTAAAATGTTCTTTAAATTCCTTTTGTTTTATAAAAATGCCGAGCTAATTTATTTAGCTACCAAACTAATTGTGGCTGTAGTCTAAATTATATTAATAATTTAGGTTCAAGCTTTGTATTTTATAAAACTGTTTTGCCTTTTGAAATTAAAAGAAAACAAAGAAGTTTAAAAAAAGAAGAAAAGCCCCCACTGGGCCAACCGGCCCAGCTGGCCACCAGGCCGACTAGGCCGGCCTACCCCACTCCCCTTAACCCACTCCCGGTCCACACCTAACCCTAACCTCCCCACGATCCCCATCCACCCCTCGTCGCGCGATCTGGATCGGGAGCTCCCCAGCTCAGCGCCCCGATCCCATCGCCCCTGTCGGCCTCGCCCGACCCCTGGTGCTCCAGCGCCGCCCGCCGCGGAGAACCCCCACTGACGCCTCCCCTCCTCCCGAAGCCCCTCGCCATGACGCCTCAGCAGCGCTGCCTCGACCGCCGCCCGCCAACCGCCGCACCATCGCCGAACCTCCCCATCGCGGATCATCCCGTCCTCCTCCCAGCTGCACCGTCGCCATCCCGTCATCGAGCCTCATCGACCCCTACTCGGCAACAGCCGTGGCGCCCCCCCCTCTCCATCTCTCCTCTCCGTCGTCCATGGCTGTGCAAACCAGCGCCTCGCTTGCTCATGGCGCTTGATGGCGCCCGCTTCGTTCCCGATCCGAAGCGCCCGACCGCGCCATCGCGGCCCGCTTCGCCCTCCGCCGGTTGCCCGCTGTGCGCGCGCGCTCTCCCACCGGTGCCGCGACCAGCTCCCGGCCTTCGCCCGTTGTGGCCTCGCCGTTGCCGGGCTCAACCCTGGTCAACCGGCCTCGCCCCTCCGCCCCGACGGGCGCCATGGCCGCGCCCTGCATGAACAGTTGGCCCTTGTGTCTATTACACACGGGGCCCAGCCCCTGTATAAGAACAAAAAAAGGGGGGTTTAAAAAATGAAAATAAATAAATATTGATTAATTAATTAGTTTAATTAACTTAACTTAGTTAACTTTGGATTAATTGGCCTAATCACTGGATTAGTTGAAACTGAACTAATTAACTAGACATCGTCAATGACAGGGGGGTCCCACCCCTGTTGACAAGTCAAACGTTGACTAGTCAACTGGGTCCCCCTGGCCCACCTGTCAGCCACTGGGTACACTTTTGTGTATACTGTGCTGGGTGCACCTAGCATTTTATCTTTTATTCTTGGATTAAAATTAATTTCAGAATATTAATAAAACTTTGAAAATTAATAGAAATTAAACCGTAGCTCGGATGAAAAAGTTTTCTACATGAATGTTGGTCAGTACGACGAGACGAATCCGGTCATGCAGTCCGTTCGTCCGCCACACGTCCCTAGCATAGCAAACGTTGAACTTTTCCCCTCCGGTTCATCTGTCTAACAGACATCCGGAACTTGGAAAACTTTCCCGGATGTTTTCCCCCTTCGCTAGTATCACCTAGCACCGCGTTCGAACACCTCTAGCCCCGCTTGTTGTCTTGTTATACATATGTTTGCGTGTATTTACTGTTTCTTCCTCCCTCTTCTCTCAAGTAGACCCCGAGACCGATGTTGATGTCCCTGTGATCGACTACGTCGACGATGACCCTCCCTGTCTAAGCAACCAGGCAAGCCCCCCCTTTGATCATCCCGATATCCCCATTCCATTCTCTCATGCTTGCATTAGATTTTGCTACTGTATTTGATTGCTCCTATTCTGATGCATAGCCTGCTTTTGTACCTGCTTATTGTTACCTACCTACTTATCCTAAATTGCTTAGTATAGGTTGGCTAGTGATCCATCAGTGACCCCCACTTGTCCTTACTTCATCATCGACGACTCGATCAGCGTGATCGACGACCAGAGCCCGACACCTCACATCACATCACACCCCTTTTGTTGCTCGACTCTGTAGAGCTACTATCGAGTGCCGAGGGTGATCCCTCATAATGCACTCCTGATGATAATTCTGTAGTGTAGCTATTCGGTTGTGGTCATCGAGGGTGATTTCCTATTTCACCATTCCCGATATGGCTCTGTCGTTCAACACCTCAAGTGTGAACCTCGAGGGTGGTCCCTCTTACGTTCACCTTGATGATTACATTCAGTGGAATCCTCCGTGGGTGATTCCTCGGGTTTTTCCCTTGATGTTTGGACACACGGTTACCTTGACTTTACTTGAGACTTTGGGAAAGTCGGGCGGGCCCGGAGAGCACCCGTAAGATGGTTACGAGGCACGGCCAGGCCGGCAGGCCGCCCCCGAGTGGGCTGGGCTAGCCCTTGCCGTATTTCCTCGAGACTGGGCGACGGGGTCACCTTATCGTGAGTCTCTGCTCGTCTTTGCAAGCTCATAATACACTATGGTTTGGGTATTTGTTCTGAGTTGGCCTTTGGCCTTTACGCACCAAACACCACGTGAGAATAGTTATGGGCCTCGACGTCGCAGTATCAGCCGAAGCTTTGTCAGACGTCTAGTTCAGCATTGCGGCACGGCCCGGTCGGCGCCCCAGTGGAGGTGGCCTGTATCGCTCTGCACGTAACGACCCGAAGTGCATCGGGCAATGGGCCCAGACCCCGGAGTGCTTAGGATGTAGACCGGCGGGGACCTCTCTGCTGAGTCTAGGTAGGGCTGCGACGTGTTGATCTTTCGAGGTCGGCATTGACCCCAGAAAGGTGTGTCCAGCCAACGTGATCGAGCGTGTTGGCAAACGTGGTGCACCCCTGCAGGGAAGATTATCTATTAATAGCCGTGTCCACGGTAACGGACGTTCAGACTTATATCCTGATCTTATACAACTACAAATGGATACTTGAGATATGTGGCTCCGGGATTGCTTTCTCGTAGGGAGTCGAGGAAGGATCTCTGGGCATTATTGTTACAACATGCTTGTTAAATATAAACTGCTATTCTTTACTCTTCTACATGCTGCAAGATGCTCGGAGCTGCGTGAAGATGCTAGTCTTCGATAGGCTAGGCCTTCCCCCTCTATTCTGGCATTCTGCAGTTCAGTCCACAGATACAACCCTTCCATTTGATACCAATGCATACTTAGTATAGATCTGATGCTTGCGAGTACTTTGGATGAGTACTCACGGTTGCTTTGCTACCCCTTTCCCCCTTCTTTCTTCTTTCCGGTTGATGCAACCAGATGGTGGATCCCTGGAGCCAGATGCCACCGCCGATGGATGCGGCTACGTGAAAACCGCCGACGACCAGGAGTAGTTAGGAGGTCCCAAGCAGGAGGACTTGCCTCTTCGATCGTGTTGCTTTTGTGCTAGCCTTCTTAAGGCATCCTTGTTTAACTTATGTCTGTACTCAGATATTGTTGCTTCCGCTGACTCTTGTGTATCGAGCTTGTATTCGAGCCCTCCAGGCCCTTGGCTTGTAATATAAAGCTTGTATTATTTTATTTGTGTCTAGAGTTGTGTTGTGATATCTTCCCGTGAGTCCCTGATCTTGATCGTACACCTTTGCGTGTATGATTAGTGTACAATTGAATCGGGGGCGTCACAAGTTGGTATCAGAGCCGACTGCCTGTAGGATTCCCCTTTCAAACTCCTTGGCCGAAGTTGACTCTAGCTTTTGAAAAACTGATTTACTAACATGGCTGGGTGGCTTACGGGCCCACGTCGCCAATTGGGTGGTATTAGGATCTTTTATTCCTCGTTTATACTCTGGGAATCTGATCTCTCTTCCATTCGGGTTAAATGGTTTTGCAAACTATGACTCTAGGTTCTCGTAAATACTTCTCCGAGAGATCCCCTTCATTCCAGATGATGGCCCGCTTCAGCAGAAGATTCTGAAGATACTCTCCGATGCTTTCTCGAGACCCTTGTGTCCTTCGCCGTTGCAATCCCTACCACCGATAAATCCTTATGCGTAACTACCTACGTTGTCGTTCATACCTTCATCCCCAGTTGGTCTTGTTGTTAAGATGTCCTGAAATACTCTTTGATGTTCCGAGGATCCTTTATGCTTGTTGCCCTATAGTCCTTGCCGCATGAATACCCCTTCGAATAATTACTCGCCCTTATTGAGTATCCATTCACCCCCAGTTATTCTTATGCTTCATAAGATACTTGGTAATACAATCCGAGTTTTTGGTGACCTCTGTTGCCTATTGCTTTTGAAAGTCTTACCTGCCTACACTCTGGTTAATTCCATATGCCTAGCGTATCCATTGACGTCCTTTGTCATTATCATCTTGAGTCTTTCGATTTGATATGTCTGTGTCGCAATCATAAGTTGATCCTTATAGATTATCTTTCCGGCTCAGACATCTTCCCGAACATGAGCTGGTTCTCGGCCGATCAGATTGCCATCGATTGTGCCCTAAGTCTATTCAACTTAACCATCCTTGGTCAGAGCGTTTGCTTCTGATCCCTTGATTTTGGAAATCGCAATTCCCTTTGCATTGGACTCTGAATTAGTCAGTGGCTTCTATAATCCAATACCTTGCATTCTTTCTTCTTCTGGCTGAGTATCGATACTCACATCAGATCCCTCGTGTACCACCAGACCCTTTGTGGGGTTCTATCCGACAGCGTCCTTCATATGCCGTAACCTTGTGAGCTTCCTCGGATACATAATGCCTTTGGTAAATTGTATCCCCTTCTTTTTTTAACCATGCTCTGTTTCCGAGCTTGAGTTATTTATTCCTAAACTTTGTGGTATGTGTTCCGAAGATGCCCCGATGGGTTGAACCTATGCCTTCCACAATCTGTGTGAACCCGGAAACTTCTACGGGTCATACTCTACTAGTGTTATGCTAGATAAAATCTGAACACTACGGCTTTGTCGAAATTGAGAAGTGAATGAAAGGTTATGCATTAGAGAAGTGGGAGTCAACCTTGAACTTTGTGTTCATGCCCATGGACACGATGTAGATCCTATCATGGAAGCTTCTTGTTATAATAAGTTTCCCCTTGTGATAAGTTCATCTTGTATCTATAATTGGTCCTTTGCAACTGTGGTTTCGACCATATTATTCTTCTTTGATTTCGTTTCTCGAACAAGTGGAAGTACTTGTCTTCTGTAGATCATTTCACCCGTCCAACCTCAGTTTTGCTATACCCTCGAGTATTACCCTCTGGTATCTCGAGATTATCACGGAACTACATAACCTCTTATGAGTTCTTCATCAACTGTTATTTCTCACCAATTCCAATTTTCCACGGGTTCTAAGTTGTTAGACACCCAAGAACACTGATAACTGATTCAAGTCTACGCTTGCCTTTCCATTGTTTTGTTTAACCTTTCTTGTAACCTATCTTATCTGAGCAGTGATAATTCCCTGCATATTTAAACACCTCGGTGTACAAACTCTGTCAGGAAGACCTTGTTACTATTGTTGATGATATTTCGGTAGCCGCCGATGGACGAGAATTTTGCCTATTGGTCCGCCTCGTCTTAACGAGCAGGAAAATGGTTCTCTTCGTCCCTCGCCCTTGGTACCGGTGTTGTTGCCGACATAACTGATAGGTTGTCCTCTGACCTGCCTTGCTATCATGACCATGCAAAATGTAACTCCTTCTTGCTTTTAACCCACATGGTGGGCCCATAACCCACAGGTCCCAGGATCGAAACCTGACTGTCCTGTACATCTCTGTCTTCCTAAATTGTTCCTCACGCTTGGCTTCGTATGTAATTCACGAGCCACCTTCTTGTGATCTGTTCTGCTATCAGATGCAATACTTATTTTCGATGCGCTGGACCCCTTTCACACTCTGTTTCAGACATACAACAATTGTCCATCCGCTTGAAGCTTCTTATTGCTCCTCCTTACCTTGCTCTCGATGACTTTCTTGAATTTCAACTCGAGAGATGCCTCTATGGCACGTAGCGAGATAGCCCCCAGGTACCTCTCTTGTGTTGAGCCCCGTCCTTTTAGAGTCTTTCCCCCTACTACACCCCTTAAATCTCGGGACGAGATTTCATGTAGTGGAGGAGAATTGTGACGCCCGGATAATTAAGTTACAGTAATACCAAGTTAATAGTGCCACGTCACCACTCTTACTATTGCTAATCCTCGATTGATCCAAGTCGCAATCCAAAATCCAATTCAAATCAAAGTCCAAAATTCAAATTGCCAAACATGAAAACTAAAATGTTCATCATGTGGCAAATATCCTTTTGGCAATATTGGTGGTGAACCAACATTTTTGCAAATTGTTTAAATGCCCTAAACAAATTAAAAACAATGATTAAAATGTTGTTTAAATGCCTTTTGTTTTATAAAAATGCTGAGCTAATTTATTTAGCTACCAAACTAATTGTGGTTGTAGTCTAAATTATATTAATAATTTAGGTTCAAGCTTTGTATTTTATAAAACTGTTTTGCCTTTTGAAATTAAAAGAAAACAAAGAAGTTTAAAAAAAAAGAAAAGCCCCCATGGGCCAACCGCCCGGTGGCCACCAGCCGACTAGGCCAGCCCACCCCACTCCCTTAACCCTCCGGTCCACACCTAACCCTAACCCTCTCCCACGATCCCCATCCCCCGTCACATGAATCGGATCGAGAGCCCCCACTCGGCGCCCGATCCTATCGCCTGTCGGCATTGTCCCGACCCTGGCGCTCCAGCGCCGCCGCCGCGGAGAACCCCCTGCTCGACGCCTCCTCCTCCCGAAGCCCCTCGCCCGCGACGCCAGTAGCGCTGCCTCGACCCGCCGCCAACCGGCCTTGCGCCGTCGCCGAACCTCCCCTCGCCGGATCGTCCCGTCCTCCTCCCAGTGGTGCCGTCGCCGTCCCGTCATCGAGCCTCGCCGACCCCTACTCGGCAACGGCCGTGAGTGCCCCTCTCTCTCCATCTCTCTCTCTCCGTCGTCTCATGGCTGTGGTTTCGCCAGCGCCTCGTTAAGCTTATGCGCCTGGCGATGCCCGCCGTGCGTGATCCGAGCGCCCGACCATGCCATCGGCGGCCCTTCGCCCCTCCTCCGGTTGCCATTGTCTGCCGCCGCTCTTGCCCACGGTACCAGCTCCCAGCTTTCGCCCATTGTGGCCTCGCCGTTGCCGGGCCAACCCTAGTCACCGGCCTTGCCCTCCACCCGCAGGCCTGTGGCATACTGCATGAACGATTGGCCCTTGTGTCTATTACACACGGGGCCCAGCCCCTGGATAAGAACAAAAAAAGGGGGTTTAAAAAAATGAAAATAAATAAATATTAATTAATTAATTAGTTTAATTAACTTAACTTAATTAACTTTGGATTAATTAGCCTAATCACTGGATTAGTTGAAACTGAACTAATTAACTAGACACGATCAATGACAGGGGTCCCACCCTGTTGACCGATCAAACGTTGGTCGTCAACTGGGTCCCCCGCCCACTGTCGACCATCGGGTACACTTTTGTGTATCTTGTCTTTGGGTGCACCTAGCATTTTAGCTTTTATTTTCGGATTAAAATTAATTTCAGAATATTAATAAAACTTTGAAAATTAATAGATATTAAACCGTAGCTCGCATGAAAAAGTTTTCTACATGAAAGTTGGTCAGTACGACGTGACGAATCCGGACATGCAATCCGTTCGTCCGCCACACGTCCCTAGCATAGCAAACGTTGAACTTTTCCCCTCCGGTTCATCTGTCTAACAGACGTCCGGAACTTGGAGAACTTTCCCGGATGTTTTCCCCCTTCGCTAGTATCACCTAGCACTGCGTTCGAACACCTCTAGCCCCGCTTGTTGTCTTGTTATACATATGTTTGCGTGTATTTACTGTTTCTTCCCCCCTCTTCTCTCCAGTAGACCCCGAGACCGATGCTGATGTCCCTGTGATCGACTACGTCGACGATGACCCTCCTTGTCTAAGCAACCAGGCAAGCCCCCCCTTTGATCATCCCGATATCCCCATTCCATTCTCTCATGCTTGCATTAGATTTTGCTACTATATTTGATTGCTCCTATTCTGATGTATAGCCTGCTTTTGTACCTGCTTATTGTTACCTACCTGCTTATCCTAAACTTCTTAGTATAGGTTGGCTAGTGATCCATCAGTGACCCCCACTTGTCCTTGTTGCCCCTGCTTCATCATCGACGACTCGATCAGCGTGATCGACGACCAGAGCCCGACACCTCACATCACATCACACCCCTTTTGTTGCTCGACTCTGTAGAGCTACTATCGAGTGCCGAGGGTGATCCCTCATAACGCACTCCTGATGATAATTCTGTAGTGTAGCTATTCGGTCGTGGTCATCGAGGGTGATTTCCTATTTCACCATTCCCGATATGGCTCTGTCGTTCAACACCTCAAGTGTGAACCTCGAGGGTGGTCCCTCTTACGTTCACCTTGATGATTACATTGAGTGGAATCCTCCGTGAGTGATTCCTCGGGTTTTTCCCTTGATGTTTGGACACACGGTTACCTTGACTTTACTTGAGACCTTTGGGAAAGTCGGGCGGGCCCAGAGAGCACCCATAAGATGGTTACGAGGCACGGCCGGGCCGGCAGGCCGCCCCCGAGTGGGCTGGGCTAGCCCTTGCCGTATTTCCTCGAGACTGGGCGACGGGGTCACCTTATCGTGAGTCTCTGCTCGTCTTCGCAAGCTAATAATACACTATGGTTTGGGTATTTGTTCTGAGTTGGCCTTTGGCCTTTACACACCAACCACCACGTGAGAATAGTTATGGGCCTCGATGTCGCAGTATCAGCCGAAGCTTTGTCAGACGTCCAGTTCAGCATTGCGGCACGGCCCGGTCGGCGCCCCAGTGGAGGTGGCCTGTATCGCTCTGCACGTAACGACCCGGAGTGCACCGGGTGATGGGCCCAGACCCCGGAGTGCTTAGGATGTAGACCGGTGGGGACCTCTCTGCTGAGTCTAGGTAGGGCTGCGACGTGTTGATCTTCCGAGGCCGGGCATTGACCCCAGAAAGGTGTGTCCGGCCAACATGATCGAGCATGTTGGCAAATGTGGTGCACCCCTGCAGGGAAGATTATCTATTAATAGCCGTGTCCATGGTAACGGACATTCAGACTTATATCCTGATCTTATACAACTACAAATGGATACTTGAGATATGTGGCTCCGGGATTGCTTTCTCGTAGGGAGTCGAGGAAGGATCTCTGGGCATTATTGTTACAACATGCTTGTTAAATATAAACTGCTATTCTTTACTCTTCTACATGCTGCAAGATGCTCGGAGCTGCGTGAAGATGCTAGTCTTCGATAGGCTAGGCCTTCCCCCTCTATTCTGGCATTCTGCAATTCAGTCCACAGATACAACCCTTCCATTTGATACCAATGCATACTTAGTATAGATCTGATGCTTGCGAGTACTTTGGACGAGTACTCACAGTTTCTTTGCTACCCCTTTCCCCCTTATTTCTTCTTTCCGGTTGATGCAACCAGATGGTGGATCCCCGGAGCCAGATGCCACTGCCGATGGATGCGGCTACGTGAAGACCGCCGACGACCAGGAGTAGTTAGGAGGTCCCAGGCAGGAGGCCTTGCCTCTTCGATCGTGTTGCTTTTGTGCTAGCCTTCTTAAGGCATCCTTGTTTAACTTATATCTGTACTCAGATATTGTTGCTTCCGCTGACTCTTGTGTATCGAGCTTGTATTCGAGCCCTCGAGGCCCTTGGCTTGTAATATAAAGCTTGTATTATTTTATTTGTGTCTAGAGTTGTGTTGTGATATCTTCCTGTGAGTCCCTGATCTTGATCATACACCTTTGCGTGTATGATTAGTGTATGATTGAATCGGGGGCGTCACAACAAATGGCGGTTTTCTAAGTAAAGAGAAACAGGCAATCCAAACTTCAAATGATATAAGTGAAGCACATGAAGCATTCTATAAAGCCACACTCAAAAGATTTAAGTGAAGTGTAATGAGCATTCTATAAATCAACCAAGGACTATCTCATACCAGCATGGTGCATAAAAGAAAAGTGAAAACTAAATGCAAAAGACGCTCCAAGACTTGCACATATCGCATAAACGAAACGAATACGAAAACATACCAATACTTGTTGAAGAAAGAGGGGATGCCTTCCGGGGCATCCCCAAGCTTATACGCTTGAGTCTCCTTGAATATTTACTTGGGGTGCCTCAGTCATCCCCAAGCTTGAGCTCTTGCCTCTCTTCCTTTTCCTCGTATCGAGACATCCTCGATCAAACACTTCATCCACACAAAACTTCAACAGAAAACTCGGTAAGATCCGTTAGTATAATAAAGCAAATCACTACTCTAAGTACTGTAGCAAACCAATTAATATTTTGTTTTTGCATTTTGTCTACTGTAACATAACTTTTTCATGGCTTAATCCACTGATATAAATTGATAGATTCATCAAAACAAGCAAACTATGCATCAAAAACAGAATCTGTCAAAAACAGAACAGTCTGTAGCAATCTGAACATTCACAATACTTCAGGTACACCAAAACTTCTACCAAAATTAGGAAAAATAAACAATTTGTACTTTAAGACAGTGCAAAAGGAATCAGAACCGTTTACCGTTCCAGCAAAAAATGTAAAATCGTGCACTACAGCCAAAGTTTCTGTCCTGCACCGTACAAACCAACAAGCATTGTAAACATCCTAAAGGCAAACCTTGGCACATTATTTTTATAATACAATGGAATTGTACAAGTGGATAATTATTTTTGATGAAAAGTTTCTGTAATCAATATTCACAAAGTTTCCGTGAGCATGAACAAAGTTCAAGGCTAGCTCCCACTTCAACAATGCTTGTCTCTCTCACTTTCACTTTGCTTTTTGAAAAGCTTTAGGTTTCCCCTCTTTATTTATTTTTTGTTTTTAAACTATATGAAAGCACTCAACAGAAATAAATGACTCTCTAAAACTTCCGGTTTGTCTCCCTGGCAGCGCTTTCTTTAAAGCCATTAAGCTAGGCATATAGTGCTCAAGTAATGGATCCACCCGGATCCCAAGGTATATCAAAGCCAATTTTAATTAACAATGATTTGTAATTTAGTAGTGAGCACAAAGTAACATATATCAAGTAATGACGAAGTCTAACTCTCTTCCTATGCATCGGCATGTCATAAAAGAACAATTCATGCACACCAAGTAAAGGCCAATGCATCGTATAAGCAGTTTCTTGCAATTTTATCATATGGGAAACATAGAGAGGTGGATATGTAGTTCCTCTCTCATAATAATTGCAAGTAGGAGCAGAAAGCACATGCATATTACATTCATCAAAATCATCATGTGCAATGGTAAAAGGCAACCCATCAATATAATCCTTACTAAGCGCAAACTTCTCCGATATAGTGTAGTCGGGAGAATTCAAAAAGATAATAGGAATATCATGCATGGGTGCAATAGCAACAATTTCATGTTTGACATAAGGAACTATAGCAAGTTCATCTCCATAAGCATAATTCATATTGGCATCTTGGACACAAGCATAGCAGGCATCATCAAAAAGGGATATTTCAAACAAATTCAAGGGATCATAGCAATCATCATAGCAATCATCCTTCGGTAAGCACGAAGGGGAATTAAACAATGTATGAGTTGAAGAGTTAATATCATTAGGAGGTGGGCACGGGTGATCAATCCGCTCTTCCTCCTTTTGTTCTTCGCTCTCCTCATCATCTTTTTCATCCAATGAGATCACAGTTTCATCAATTTCTTCTTCCATAGCTTCCTGCAAAATATTAGTCTCTTCTTGGGCAGCGGAGACTTTCTCAATAAATGCATTAATATTGTAATTGTATTCATAATTGTCATAGCAATATTTCAATATAGCAAAATTTTCAGGCCTATAAACATCATCATATAAAGCTTCATACTTTTCAAACAAAGATTCAATTTCATAAGCAGCCTTAAAAGCAACAAATTCTCTTCAATTCGTTCAACATCATAGTAATCATATATACCATTAGCATATGAAGCTAAGGTTTCATTATCATTAAATTTGCATGAAAAGGGAAGGTGTGGAGCCTTCATCCTAGAGCAACAAGTAATATCATATCTCAAGCATAGATCCCGAGCATACCAACGCAACATATTAATTTGATCCCATAATAGTTTCCCTTTTTGTGTCAAGCGATAATCCCTAAAGTATTCATGTTGATCCAACGTTACTCCCATTATAAAGTAGAATAGGGTTTTCTCAGGATTATCAATGTAGTACATAATATTTTTCACATAATGATCATCGAGGGTTTTAGGAGGTTCCCCATCTCCATGAGCAGCAAGTACACCTAATTTTTTGGTATTTCGTGTTCCATATCCATAACTAAAAATAAAGAACAACTTAGAACAGCAAATAAAAATTACTTAGTGATAAAGCAAACAAGCACACACGAGAATATTCACCCCATGCTATGACTCCCCGGCAACGGCGCCAGAAAAAGGTCTTGATAACCCGCAAGTTTACGGGATAGTTGTAGCCTCTTTCGATAAGTAAGATTGTCGAATCCGATGAGGAGCTAAAGGTAGAACAAATATTCTCTCAAGTCCTATCGGCCACTGATACGACTCTACGCACGCTTGACGTTCGCTTTACCTAGAACAAGTATGAAACTAGAAGTACTTTGTAGGTGTTGTTGGATAGGTTTGCAAGATAATAAAGAACACGTAAATAAAAGCTAGGGGCTGTTTAGATAAAGAAGCAATAAAGTAAATATAGCGAGTGTGGAAAAGTGGTGGTAGGAGTTGTGGAATTGTCCCTAAGAAATTGACTACGTTACTAGACCGGTAATCACTATTGCAATTCTATTTGAGGGAGAGGCATAAGCTAACATACTTTCTCTTCTTGGATCATATGCACTTATGATTGGAACTCTAGCAAGCATCCGCAACTACTAAAGATCATTAAGGTAAAACCCAACCATAGCATTAAATTATCAAGTCCCCTTTATCCCATACGCAAACAACCTACTTACTCGGGTCTGTGCTTCTGTCACTCACGCCACCCACCATAAGCAAATCATGAACATATTGCAAACCCTACAGCGGGAATCCCTCACACTTGCGCGACACGAGGGCACAATAGGATAGCACCAGTAATAAAACATGCAACTCAAACCAATCATAGCAATTCATCAATCATCGATAGGACAACGAAAATCTACTCAGACATCATAGGATGGCAACACATCATTGGATAATAATATGAGGCATAAAGCACCATGTTCAAGTAGAGGGTACAGCGGGTTGCGGGAGAGTGGACCGCTGAATATAGATGGGGGAAGGTGATGGAGATGTTGGTGAATATGGCGGAGGTGTTGGTGAAGGTCACGGTGATGATGATGGCCCCCGGTAGCGCTCCGGTGCCACCAGAAGCAAGGGGGAGAGAGCCCCTGCTATGTCTCGAGCTTGCCTTGGTTTTCCCCGAAGAGGAGAGGATGATGCAGCACAGTAGCATAAGTATTTCCTTCAGTTTTTGAGAACCAAGGTATCAATCCAGTAGGAGGTCACGCGCAAGTCCCTCGTACCTGCACAACACATAGCAACTCGCAACCAACGCTTAGGGGTTGTCAATCCCTTCACGGTCACTTACGAGAGTGAGATCTGATAGAGATAATATTTTTGGTATTTTGTAAAGTAAAAGTAAAGGCAAAGTAAAAAACAAAGCAAGTAAACAAAGTGATATAGATTGATATGATGAGAATAGACCCGGGGGCCATAGATTTCACTAGTGGCTTCTCTCAAGAGCATAAGTATTCTACGGTGGGTGAACAAATTACTGTTGAGCAATTGATAGAATTGAGCATAGTTATGAGTATATCTAGGCAATGATCATGTATATAGGCATCACGTCCATGACAAGTATATCGAAACGATTTTGCATCTACTACTATTACTCCACCCATCGACCGCTATCCAGCATGCATCTAGAGTATTAAGTTAAAAATAGAGTAACGCTTTAAGCAAGATGACATGATGTAGAGGGATAAATTCATGCAATATGATAAAAAAACCATCTTGTTATCCTCGATGGCAACAATACAATACGTGCCTTGCAACTCTTTCTGTCGCTGAGTAAGGACACCGCAAGATTGAACCCAAAGCCATGCACTTCTCCCGTTGCAAGAACTACCAATCTAGTTGGCCAAACCAAACGGATAATTCAAAGAGACTTGCAAAGATAACTCAATCATACATAAAAGAATTCAGAGAAGAGTCAAATATTTTCCATAGATAATACTGGATCATAAACCCACAATTCATCGGTCTCAACAAACACACCGCAAAAAGAAGATTACATCGAATAGATCTCCACGAGAGAGGGGGAGAACATTGTATTGAGATCCAAAAAGAGAGAAGAAGCCATCTAGCTACTAGCTATGGACCCGAAGGTCTGAAGTAAACTACTCACACTTCATCAGAGGGGCTATGGTGATGATGTAGAAGCCCTCCATGGTGGATGCCCCCTCCGGCGGAGCTCTGGAACAGGCCCCAAGATGTGATCTCGTGGATACAGAAGGTTGCAGCGGTGGAATTAGGTTTTTGGCTCCGTATCTGGTCTATTGGGGATACGTAGGTATATATAGGAGGAAGGAGTACATCGGTGGAGCTATGAGGGGCCCACGAGGTAGGGGGCGCGCCCAGGGGGCGCCCTCCACCCTCGTGACCTCCTCGGAAGCTTCTTGGAGTAGGGTTCAAGTCTCCTGGATCACGTCCAGTGAGAAAATCACGTTCCCGAAGGTTTCATTCCGTTTGGACTCCGTTTGATATTCCGTTTCTTCGAAACACTGAAATAGGCAAAAAACAGCAATTCTGGGTTGGGCCTCCGGTTAATAGGTTAGTCCCGAAAATAAAATAAAAGTGGAAAATAAAGCCCAATATAGTCCAAAACAGTAGATAAAGTAGCATGGAGCAATCAAAAATTATAGATACGTTGGAGACGTATCAGGCATCCCCAAGCTTAATTCCCGCTCATCCTCGAGTAGGTAAATGATAAAAAAGAATTTTTGATGCGGAGTGATACTTTGGCATAATTTCAATGTAAATCTTCTTACTTGTGATATGAATATTCAGATCCGAAAGATTCAAGATAAAAGTTCATATTGACATAAAAATAATAATACTTCGAGCATACTAATCAAAGCAATTATGTCATCTCAAAATAAAATAGCCAAAGAAAGTTCATCCCTACAAAATCATATAGTTAGGCTATGCTTCATTTTCGTCACACAAAGATGTTCCCAACTTCTATACCCTCGATGACAAGCCAAGCAATTGTTTCATACTCAAATAATCTCAAACTTTTTCAACTTTCACGCAATACATGAGCGTGAGCCATGGATATAGCACTATGGGTGGAATAGAATATGATGATGGGGTTTGTGTAGAGAAGACAAAAAAGGAGAAAGTATCACATTGACGAGGCTAATCAACGGGCTATGGAGATGCCCATCAATTGATGTCAACATGAGGAGTAGGGATTGCCATGCAACGGATGCACTAGAGCTATGAATGCTCAACAAAAGAAAACTAGTGGGTGTGCATCCAACTTGCTTGCTCACGAAGACCTAGGGTGTTTGAGGAAGCCCATCGTAGGAATATACAAGCCAAGTTCTATAATGAAAAATTCCCACTAGTATGAACAAGACAATATATGAGACTCACTATATGAAGAACATGGTGCTACTTTGAAGCACAAATATATGAGACTCACTACATGAAGAACAAGGTGCTACTTTGAAGCACAAGTGTGGTAAAAGGATAGTAACATTGTCCCTTCTCTCCTTTTCTCTCATTTTTTTATTTATTTGGGCCTTTTCTCTCTTTTTTTATGGCCTCTTTTTTTTATTTGGGCTTCCTTGGCCTCTTTTTTTTCGTCCGGAGTCTCATCCCGACTTGTGGGGGAATCATAGTCTCCATCATCCTTTCCTCACTTGGGACAATGCTCTAATAATGATGATCATCACACTTTTATTTTTCTTACAACTCAACAATTACAACTCGAAACTAGAACAAGATATGACTCGATATGAATGCCTCCGGCGGTGTACCGGGATGGTGCAATGAATCAAGAGTGACATGTATGAAAAATAATGCATGGTGGCTTTGCCACAAATACGATGTCAACTACATGATCATGCAATGGCAATATGACAAAAGTAAAGTATGTCATGATGAACGGAACGGTGGAAAGTTGCATGGCAATATATCTCGAAATGGCTATGGAAATGCCATAATAGGTAGGTATGGTGGCTGTTTTGAGGAAGATATAAGGAGGTTTATTTGTGAAAGAGCGTATCATATCACGGGGTTTTGGATGCACCGGCGAAGTTTGCACCAACTCTCAATGTGAGAAAGGGCAATACACGGTACCAAAGAGGCTAGCAAAGGCGGAAAGGTGAGAGTGCGTATAATCCATGGACTCAACATTAGTCAAAAGAACTCATATACTTATTGCAAAAATTTAGAAGCCATCAAAAATCAAGTACTACGCATAATGCTCCTAGGGGGATAGATTGGTAGGAAAAGACCATCGCTCTTCCCCGACCGCCACTCATAAGGATGCACAAGCCAGGTACACTTCATGCTTCAAATTTGTTACACAACTTTACCCATACGTGCATGCTACGGGACTTACAAACTTCAACACAAGTATTTCTCAAATTCACAACTACTCAACCAGCACGACTTTGATATTATTACCTGCATATCTCAAAACAATTATTAAGCATTAAATTTATCTTAGTATTCAATTCACTCAAAAGAAAGTTTCACATATTTTGATCACTAAGTATATTAACATTAAGCAAACTACCATGCTATTAATGACTCTCAAAATAATCTAAGTGAAGCATGAGAGATCAAGTTTCTTTAAAACAAATCCACCACCGTGCTCTAAAAGATCTAAGTGAAGAACTAGAGCAAAACTATCAAGCTCAAAAGATATAAGTGAAGCACTGTGAGAAAAACTATCAAGCTCAAAAGATATAAGTGAAGCACATAGAGTATTCTAACAAATTCCAAATCATGCATGGCTCTCTCAAAAGGTGTGTACAGCAAGGATGATTGTGGTAGATTAACAAGCAAAGACACAAGTAATACAAGACGCTCCAAGCAAAACACATATCATGTTGGTGAATAAAAATATAGCTCCAAGTAAATTACCGATGGAAGTGGACGAAAGAGGGGATGCCTTCCGGGGCATCCCCAAGCTTTGACTTTTTGGTGTCCTTGTATTATCTTGGGGGTGCCATGGGCATCCCCAAGCTTAGGCTCTTGCCACTCCTTGTTCCATAATCCATCAAAAGAATTCACCCAAAACTTGAAACTTCACAACACAAAACTCAACAGAAATCTCGTGAGCTCCGTTAGAGAAAGAAAACAAAAGACTACTTCAAGGTACTGTAATGAACTCATTCTTTATTTATATTGGTGTTAAACCTACTGTATTCCAACTTCTCTATGGTTTATAAACTAATTTACTAGCCATAGATTCATCAAAATAAGCAAACAACGCACGAAAAACAGAATCTGTCAAAAACAGAACAGTCTGTAGTAATCTGTAACTAACGCAAACTTCTGGAACTCTAAAAATTCTACCAAAATAGTAAGTTCTGGACAATTTGTTTATTGATCAGCAGCAAAAAGAATCAACGCTAAATCACTCTCCAGTAAAAAATGACAGCTAATCTCGTGAGCGCTAAGGTTTCTGTTTTTCAGCAGAATCAAATCAACTATCATCGTAGGTTATCCTATAGGTCCTACTTGGCACAAACACTAATTAAAACATAAAAACACATCCAAACAGAAGGTAGATGGATTATTTATTCCTAAACATAAGCAAAAACAAAAAACACAAAATAAAATTGGGATGCCTCCCAACAAGCGCTATCGTTTAACGCCCCTAGCTAGGCATAAAAGCAAGGATAGATCTAGGTATTGCCATCTTTGGTAGGCAATCCATAAGTGGCTCTCATGATAGATTCATATGGTAATTTTATTTTCTTTCTAGGGAAGTGTTCCATGCCCTTCTTTAAGGGAAATTGGAATCTAATATTCCCTTCCTTCATATCAATAATTGCACCAATCGTTCTAAGGAAAGGTCTACCAAGAATAATCGGACATGAAGGATTGCAATCTATATCAAGAACGATAAAATCTATGGGCACATAATTCCTATTTGCAACAATAAGAACATCATTAATTCTTCCCACAGGTTTTTTAATGGTGGAATCCGCAAGATGCAAGTTTAGAGAGCAATCATCAAAATCACGGAAATCTAGCAAATCACGTAAGGTTTTGGGAATAGTAGAGACACTAGCACCCAAATCACATAAAGCATGAAACTCAAAGTCTTTAATTTTAATTTTAATAGTAGGTTCCAACTCATCATAGAGTTTTCTAGGGATAGAAACTTTCATCTCAAGTTTTTCTTCATAAGATTGCATCAAAGCATCAACAATGTGTTCGGTAAAGGCCTTATTTTGACTATAAGCATGAGGAGATTGTAGCACGGATTGCAACAAGGAAATACAACCAATCAAAGAGCAATTTTCATAATTAAATTCCTTGAGATCCAAAATAATGGGTTTAGCAACATCACGGTTTTTATTTATTTCAATCCTACTTTCATCAATTTCATCATCAAGATCTAGAAACTCCGAATTCTTAGAACACCTTCTAGGTAAGGGAAGATCATATTCAGATTCATCAAGATTCATATTGCAAAACAAAGATTTAATGGGGGGCGCATCAATAACTTTTAGATCTTCATCTTGATTTTCATAGGAATTGGAAGAACACGCTTTAAAAAAGACATCTTTGGAAGCACGCATCCTAGCGGTTCTTTCTTTGCACTCGTCAATGGAAATTCTCATAGCTTTGAGAGACTCATTGATATCATGCTTAGGAGGAATAGATCTAAGATTTAAAGAATCAATTTCAAGAGAAATTCTATCAACGTTCCTAGCCAAATCATCAAGTTTAAGCAATTTCTCTTCAAGCAAAGCGTTAAAATTCTTTTGTGAATTCATAAACTCTTTAACACTACTCTCAAATTCAGAGGGCATCTTATTAAAATTTCCATAAGAGTTGTTGTAGGAATTTCCATAATTGTTAGAAGGATTGCTAGGATAAGGCCTAGGATTAAAATTCCCTCTATAAGCATTGTTTCCAAAACTATTCCTACCAACAAAATTCACATCCATAGATTCATTATTATTCTCAAGAAAAGTAGATAAAGGCATATCATTGGGATCAAGAGGAGTATTTTTAGGAGCAAACATCTTCATAAGGTCATCCATCTTTTCACTCAAAACATTGATTTCATCTATAGCATGCACTTTTTTACTAGAAGATCTTTGGGTGTGCCATTGAGAATAATTAGCCATAATATTATCAAGCAATTTGGTAGCATCCCCTAACGTAATTTCCATAAAAGTGCCTCTCGCGGCCGAATCTAAAAGATTTCTAGAAGCAAAATTCAATCCGGCATAAAAAATTTGTAGGATCATCCATAAATTCAAACCATGAGTAGGGCAATTGCGAAGCATTAATTTCATTCTTTCCCAAGATTGGGCAACATGCTCATGATCAAGTTGTTTAAAATTCATGATATCGTTCCTAAGAGTAATAATCTTAGAGGGAGGAAAATACTTAGAGATAAAAGCATCTTTGCACTTGTTCCAAGAATCAATACTATTTTTTGGCAAAGACGAAAACCAAACTTTAGCACGATCTCTAAGTGAAAACGGAAATAACTTTAATTTGACAATATTTTTATCTGTATCTTTCTTCTTTTGCATATCACACAAATCAACAAAATTGTTTAGATGAGTAGCGGCATCTTCACTTGGAAGGCCGGCGAATTGATCTTTCATAACAAGATTCAGCAAAGCGGTATTGATTTCACAAGACTCATCATTATTAAGAGGAGCAATCGGAGTACTAAGGAAATCATTATTATTGGTATTCGAGAAATCACACAATTTGGTATTATCTTGTGCCATGGCAACAAGTAATCCAACACACAAGCAAACAGAAAGCAAAGGGAAAAAGGCAAACGGGAAAGAGGAGATTGGGAAAGAGAGGGCGAATAAAACGGCAAGGGTGAAGTGGGGGAGAGGAAAACGAGAGGAAAATGGCAAATAATGTAATGCAAGAGGTAGGGATTGCGATGGGTACTTGGTATGTTGACTTTTGCGTACGCATCCCCGGCAACGGCGCCAGAAATTCTTCTTGCTACGTCTCGAGCTTGCGCTGGTTTTCCCCGAAGAGGAGAGGATGATGTAGCACAGTAGTGTAAGTATTTCCCTCAGTTTTTGAGAACCAAGGTATCAATCCAGTAGGAGGTCAGGCGCAAGTCCCTCGTACCTGCACAACACGATAGCAACTCGCAACCAACGCTTAGGGGTTGTCAATCCCTTCACGGTCCCTTACGAGAGTGAGATCTGATAGAGATAATATTTTTGGTATTTTTGTAAAGTAAAAGTAAAGGCAAATTAAAAACAAAGCAAGTAAATAAAGTGATATAGATTGATATGATGAGAATAGACCCGGGGGCCATAGGTTTACTAGTGGCTTCTCTCAAGAGCATAAGTATTCTATGGTGGGTGAACAAATTACTGTTGAGCAATTGATAGAATTGAGCATAGTTATGAGTATATCTAGGCAATGATCATGTATATAGGCATCACGTCCGTGACAAGTAGATCAAACGATTCGCATCTACTACTATTACTCCACTCATCGACCGCTATCCAGCATGCATCTAGAGTATTAAGTTAAAAACAGAGTAACGCTTTAAGCAAGATGACATGATGTAGAGGATAAATTCATGCAATATGATAAAAAAAACCATCTTGTTATCCTCGATGGCAACAATACAATATGCGCCTTGCAACTCTTTACATCCGAGTAAGGACACCGCAAGATTGAACCCAAAGCCATGCACTTCTCCCATTGCAAGAACTACCAATCTAGTTGGCCAAACCAAACGGATAATTCGAAGAGACTTGCAAAGATAACTCAATCATACATAAAAGAATTCAGAGAATAATCAAATATTTTCCATAGATAATACTAGATCATGAACCCACAATTCATCAGTCTCAACAAACACACCGCAAAAAGAAGATTACATCAAATAGATCTCCACGAGAGAACATTGTATTGAGATCCAAAAAGAGAGAAGAAGCCATCTAGCTACTAGCTATGGACCCGAAGGTCTGAAGTAAACTACTCACACTTCATGGGAGGGGCTATGGTGATGATGTAGAAGCCCTCCATGGTTGATGCACCCTCCGGCGGAGCTCTGAAACAGGCCCCAAGATGGGATCTCGTGGATACAGAAGGTTGCAGCGCTGGAATTAGGTTTTTGGCACCGTATCTGGTCTATTGGGGATACGTAGGTATATGTAGGAGGAAGGAGTACATCGGTGGAGCTCCGAGGGGCCCACGAGGTAGGGGCACGCCCAGGGGGCATGCCCTCCACCCTCGTGACCTCCTCGGAAGCTTCTTGGAGTAGGGTCCAAGTCTCCTGGATCATGTTCGGTGAGAAAATCAGGTTCCCGAAGGTTTCATTCTGTTTGGACTCCGTTTGATATTCTGTTTCTTCGAAACACTGAAATAGGCAAAAAACAGCAATTCTGGGCTGGGCCTCCGGTTAATAGGTTAGTCCCGAAAGTAATATAAAAGTCGAAAATAAAGCCCAATATAGTCCAAAACAGTAGATAAAGTAGCATGGAGCAATCAAAAATTATATATACGTTGGAGACGTATCAGCCCCCCCTTCTTCTTCTTCTTCTTCCTTGACCTTCTCCCTAGATGGGAGAAGGATTTCCCCTATCATAGAAAGGAATTGGATGCTATGATCAATTTGATGCTTGATAATTGTTTTGAGATATGGAGGTAGTGATATTAAAGTCATGCTAGTTGAGGTGATTATGAAAAATACTTGTGTTGAGGTTTGTGATTCCCGTAGCATGCGCGTATGGTGAACCGCTTTGTGATGAAGTTGGAGCACAATTTTATTTATTGATTGTCTTCCTTATCAGTGGCGGTCGGGGACGAGCGATGGTCTTTTCCTACCAATCTATCCCCCTAGGAGCATGCGCGTAGTGCTTGGTTTTTGATGACTTCTAGATTTTTGCAATAAGTATATGAGTTCTTTTGACTAATGTTGAGTCCATGGATTATACGCACCCTCACCCTTCCACTATTGCTAGTCTCTCTTGTGCCGCGCAACTTTCGCCGGTACCATACACCCACCATATACCTTCCTCAAAACAGCCACCATACCTACCTATTATGGCATTTCCATCGCCATTCCGAGATATATTGCCACGCAACTTTCCACCGTTCCATTCATATGACACGCATTACTTTTGTCATATTGCTCTTTGCATGATCATGTAGTTGACATTGTATTTGTGGCAAGGCCACCTTCATAATTTTCATACATGTCACTCTTGATTCATTGCATATCCCGGTACACCGCCGGGGGCATTCATATAGAGTCATATCTTGTTCTAATTCTTAAGTTGTAAATCCATAAAAGTGTGATGATCTTCATTATTAGAGCATTGTCCTAGTGAGGAAAGGATGATGAAGACTATGATTCCCCCACAAGTTGGGATGAGACTTCGGACATTACAAAAAGAAAAAAAAAGGCCAAAAAAAGGGCCAAAGAAAAAAAGGGAAAGAAAACAGAAAAAAAATAATAAAAAAATAAAATGAGAGAAAAAGAGAGAAGGGACAATGCTACTATCTCTTTTTCCACACTTGTGCTTCAAAGTAGCACCATGATCTTCATGATAGAGATGCTCATATGTTGTCACGTGGGAATTTTTCATTATAGAACTTGGCTTGTATATTCCAATGATGGGCTTCCTCAAAATGCCCTAGGTCTTCGTGAGCAAGCGAGTTGGATGCACACCCACTTAGTTTCTTTTGTTGAGCTTTCATATATTTATAGCTCTAGTGCATCAATTGCATGGCAATCCCTACTCACTCACATTGATATCTATTAATGGGCATCTCCATAGCCCATTGATACGCCTAGTTGATGTGAGACTATCTTCTTCTTTTTTGTCTTCTCCACAACCACCATTCTATTCCACATATAGTGTTATGTCCATGGCTCACGCTCATGTATTGCGTGAAAGTTGAAAATGTTTGAGATTATTAAAGTATGAAACAATTTATTGGCTTGTCATTGGGGTTGTGCATGATTAAATACTTTGTGTGATGAAGATAGAGTAACAGCCAGACTATATGATTTTGTAGGGATAACTTTCTTTGGCCATGTTATTTTGAGAAGACATGATTACTCTGATTAGTATGCTTGAAGTATCACTATTTCTTATGTCAATATGAACTTTTATTTTGAATCATTTGGATCTGAACATTCATGCCACAATAAAGAAAATTACATTGAGAATTATGCTAGGTAGCATTCCACATCAAAAATTCTGTTTTTATCATTTACCTACTCGAGGACGAGCAGGAATTAAGCTTGGGGATGCTTGATACGTCTCCAACATATCTATAATTTTTTATTGTTCCATGCTATTATATTACCCCTTTTGGATGTTTATGGGCTTTATTTTACACATTTATATCATTTTTGGGACTAACCTACTAACCGGAGGCCCAGCCCGTATTGCTGTTTTATTGCCTGTTTTAGTATTTCGAAGAAAAGGAATATCAAACGGAGTCCAAACGGAATGAAACCTTCGGCAAAGTTATTTTTGGAACAGAACCAATCCCAGGAACTTGGAGTGCAAGCCAGGGGATCATCGAGGAGGCCACGAGACAGGGGGCGCGCCCACCCCCTAGGCGCGCCCTACCCTCTCGTGGGCCCCTAGAGGCTCCCTCGATCGACTTCTTTCGCCTATATATTCCCATATACCTTAAAAACATCGAATATCAAGATAGATCGGGAGTTCTGCCGCCGCAAGCCTCTGTAGCCACCAAAAACCTCTCGGGAGCCCGTTCCGGCACCCTGCGGGAGAGGAATCCATCACTAGTGGCCATCTTCATCATCCCGGCACTCTCCATGACGAGGAGGGAGTAGTTCACCCTCGGGGCTGAGGGTATGTACCAGTAGCTATGTGTTTGATCTCTCTCTCTCTCTCTCTCTCTCTCTCTCTCTCTCGTGTTCTCTCTATGGCACGATCTTGATGTATCGCGAGCTTTGCTATTCTAGTTGGATCTTATGATGTTTCTCCCCCTCTACTCTCTTGTGATGAATTGAGTTTTCCCTTTGAAGTTATCTTATCGGATTGAGTCTTTAATGATTTTAGAACACTTGATGTATGTCTTGCCGTGCTTATCTGTGGTGACAATGGGATTTCACGTGCATGTATGTTTTGGTGATCAACTTGCGGGTTCGGCCCATGAACCTATGCATAGAGGTTGGCACACGTTTTCGTCTTGACTCTCTGGTAGAAACTTTGGGGCACTCTTTGAAGTACTTTGTGTTGGTTGGATGAATCTGAGATTGTGTGATGCATATCGTATAATCATGCCCACGGATACTTGAGGTGACAATGGAGTATCTAGGTGACATTAGGGTTTTGGTTGATTTGTGTCTTAAGGTGTTCTTCTAGTACGAACTCTTGAATAGATTGATCCGAAAGAATAACTTTGAGGTGGTTTCGTACCCTACCATAATCTCTTCGTTTGTTCTCACCTATTAGTGGCTTTGGAGTGACTCTTTGTTGCATGTTGAGGGCTTGTTATATGATCTATCTATGTTATTATTGTTGAGAGAACTTGCACTAGTGAAAGTATGAACCCTATGCCTTGTTTCCTACCATTGCAATACCGTTTACGGTCACTTTTATCATTAGTTACCTTGTTGTTTTTATATTTTCAGATTAAAATAACTTTATCTACCATCCATATTGCACTTGTATCACCATCTCTTCGCCGAACTAGAGCACCTATACAATTTGCCATTGTATTGGGTGTCTTGATAACCCACAAGTGTAGCGGATCGCAACAGCTTTCGAGGGTAAAGTATTCAACCCAAATTTATTGATTCGACACAAGGGGAGCCAAAGAATATTCTTGAGTATTAGCAGTTGAGTTTTCAATTTAACCACACCTGGATAACTTAATATCTGCGGCAAAGTATTTAGTAGCAAAAGTGGTACGATAATAAAGGTAACGGTAGCAAAAGTAAAGATAAATGTTTTTGGTTTTTGTAGTAGTTGTAACAATAGCAACGGAAAAGTAAATAAGCGAAGAACAATATGTGAAAAGCTCGTAGGCAATGGATCAATGATAAATAATTATGCCGGATGCGATTCCTCAGGTAATAGCTATAACATAGGGTGATATAGAACTAGCTCCAATTCATCAATGTAATGTACGCATGTATTCCGTAAATAGTCACACGTGCTTATGGAAAAGAACTTGCATGACATCTTTTATCCTACCCTCCCGTGGAAGCGGGGTCCTAGTGGAAACTAAGGGATATTAAGGCCTCCTTTTAATAGAGAACCGGAACAAAGCATTAGCACATAGTGAATACATGAACTCCTCAAACTACGGTCATCACCGAGAAGTATCCTGATTATTGTCACATCGGGGTTGTCGGATCATAACACATAATAGGTGACTATAGACTTGCAAGATAGGATTAAGAACACACATATATTCATGAAAACATAATAGATTCAGATCTGAAATCATGGCACTCGAGCCCTAGTGACAAGCATTAAGCATAGCAAAGTCATAGCAACATCAATCTCAGAACATAGTGGATACTAGGGATCAAACCCTAACAAAACTAACTTGATTACATGGTAAATCTCATCCAACCCATCACCGTCCAGCAAGCCTACGATGGAATTACTCACGCACGGTAGTGAGCATCATGAAATTGGTGATGGAGGATGGTTGATGATGACGACGGCGATGAATCCCCCTCTCCGGAGCCCAGAATGGACTCCAGATCAGCCCTCCCGAGAGAGATTAGGGCTTGGCGGCGGCTCCGTGTCGTAAAACGCGATGAAACTTTCTCTCTGATTTTTTTTCTCCCCGAACGTGAATATATGGAGTTGGAGTTGAGGTCGGTGGAGGTCCAGGGGGGCCACGAGATAGGAGGCGCGCCCTAGGGGCGCGCCTGCCTCGTGGACGATCCAGGCCCCGGCATTAATTCTTTCGCCAAAAATTCTTATTAATTCCAAAAGTGCCTCCGTGGATTTCGGGACATTCCGAGAACTTTTCTTTTCTACACATAAAACAACATCATGGCGATTCTGCTGAAAACAGCGTCGATCAGGTTAGTTTCATTCAAATCATGCAAGTTAGTGTCCAAAACAAGGGCAAAAGTGTTTGGAAAAGTAGATACGTTGGAGACGTATCAACTCCCCCAAGCTTAAACCTTTGCTTGTCCTCAAGCAATTCAGTTGATAAACTGAAAGTGATAAAGAAAAACTTTTACAAACTCTGTTTGCTCTTGTTGTTGTAACATGAAAAGCCAGCATTCAAGTTTCAGCAAATATTATGAACTAACCATACTCACAATAACACGTAGGTCTCACAATTACTCATATCAATAACATAATCAGCTAGCGAGCCATAATAATAAAACTCGGATGACAACACTTTCTCAAAACAATCATAACATGATATAACAAAATGGTATCTCGCTAGCCCTTTCTGAGACCGCAAAACATAAATGCAGAGCACCTTTAAAGATCAAGGACTGACTAAACATTGTAATTCATGGTAAAAGAGATCTAGTCAAGTCATACCCAATATAAACCAATAGTAATGAATGCAAATGACAGTTCGCTCTCCAGCGGGTGCTTTTTAATAAGAAGGGTGATGACTCCACATAAAAGTAAATAGATAGGCCCTTCGCAGAGGGAAGCAGGGATTTGTAGAGGTGCCTGAGCTCGATTTTAAAATAGAGATTGAGTAACATTTTGAGTGGCATACTTTCACTGTCAACGCAACAACTATGAGATGGATGTATCTTCCATACTAACTGCATTATAGGCAGTTCCCAAACAGAATGGTAAAGGTTTATACTCCCCCAACCACCAACAAGCATCAATCCATGGCTTGCTGAAAACAAGGAGTGCCTCCAACATACAACAGCCTTGGGGGAGTTTTGTTTAATTATTTTGATTTGCTTTGATCTTTTTGGATCATGGGACTGGGCATCCCGGTTACCAGCCCTTTCTCGTGAATGAGGAGCGGAGTCCACTCCTCTTGAGAATAACCCACCTAGCATGGAAGATATAGGCAGCCCTAGTTGTAACACGAGCTGCTCGAGCATACAAAACAGAATTTCATTTGAAGGTTTGGAGTTTGGCACATACAAATTTACTTGGAGCAGCGGTAAATACGCATATAGGAAGGTATAGTGGACTCATATGGAATAACTTTGGGGTTTAAGGAGTTTGGATGCACAAGCAGTATTCCCACTTAGTATGTGAAGGCTAGCAAAAGACCTGGAAGCGACCAAGCGAGAGAGCGACAACGATCGTAAACATGCATTAAAATTAATTCACACGAATACAAGCATGAGTAGGATATAATCCACCATGAACATAAAAATCATGAAGGCTATGTTGATTTGATTCAACTACATGCCTGAACATGTGCCAAGTCGAGTCACTCAATTCATTCAAAGGAGGATACCATCCCATCATATCACATCATAATCATTCTAATAGCATGTTGGCACGCAAGGTAAACCATTATAACTCATAGCTAATCAAGCATGGCACAAGCAACTATAATCTCTAAATGTCATTGCAAATATGTTTACTTCATAATAGCTGACTCAGAAACGATGAACTCATCATATTTACAAAAACAAGAGAGGTCGAGTTCATACCATCTTTTCTCATCCCAATAAGTCCATCATATATCGTCATTATTGCCTTTTACTCGCATGACCGAACGATGTGTATAATAATAAGAGTGCACGTGCATTGGACTAAGCTGGAATCTGCAAGCATTCAACTCAAGAGAGAAGACAAGATAATATGGGCTCTAAATAAAATAAACAATCATGCATAAGAGAGCCACTAAGCATTTTCAATATAGTCTTCTCGACCCCCAAAAGAAAGAAAAGAGAAAATAAAACTATTTACATGGGAAAGCTCCCAACAAGTAAGAAGAAGAACTAGAAATCTTTTTGGGTTTTCATTTTAATTCTACTACAAGCATGGAAATTAAACTAACTAATTTTTTTGGTTTTTCTTATGGTTTATCAAACACACAAGAAGAAAACTAGAAAAAGAAATTTAAACTAGCATGGATAATACAATGAAAGAGTATGAGCACCGACGACTAGTGTGTGAACATGAATGTAAAGTCGGTGAGAAATACGTACTCCCCCAAGCTTAGGCTTTTGGCCTAAGTTGGTATCCATAAGTACCAATGACCGCCTGGCTGATATCCATAAGTGAAACTGGGGTTGTACTGAGATGCGGAGGCAACAGCCTCCTGAGCAGCAACGTGTTGGCGAGCTGCCTCCATTCCCCTCTCATATTCAGTTGCTTCTTCCCTGGTGACAACATATCTTCCTTTTGCCTGATAATCAAAAAGGTAGGGAGCAGGAAGAGTAACAGGGACGACGTTGCGTCTATCATAGATTAGTCGATAATGGAGGAATTATTCGTTCCTCTCAAGAAAATGATGATTGAACATAGCTTCTTTATCCAAATAAACAGGAGGTAAAATCATATCCCCCTCTCGTGGGGCTACATTAAGAAAATTAGCCACACGGGTTGCATAAATTCCTCCAAATAAATCCCCCCTTCTACTATTATTCTGCATTCTACGTGCAACTATTGCCCCCAAGTTATAACCTTTATAACCTGACACAGCACTCTTGAGGACACAAAGATCAGGGACACACATGTGACATGCTTCGTCTTTACCGTTAATGCATCTACCAATAAAGAGAGCAAAATAATGTATAGCAGGAAAGTGAATGCTCCCTATGGTAGCTTGTGCTATGTCCCTAGATTCTCCCACGGTAATACTAGCAAGAAAATCTCTAAATTCAGATTTGCGAGGATCATTAATATTACCCCACTGCGGGAGTTGGCAAGCAGCTGTGAAATCCTCTAAATCCATGGTATAAGATGTATCATAAATATCAAACATGACACTACGAGAATTACGTGCAGAGATATATTCGAACCTCCGCACAACGGAATCAGTCAATTGATAATATTGAGGACACTTATCTTGTAAGAAGTCCTCCAGCTCGGCATTACGCACATACGCGTCAAATTCCTCCTTGAAACCAGCTTTGACCATAAAATCATTGGATGGCCACTCACAAGCTCGTACATTTGCGTCCCTCGGCAATTCAACATCTTGCTCACGTATAGCAATCCTTGGCCCTTTCTTTGCCGAGGAACCACCTTGGTACATTCTTCTAAGCATATTTCTTTTTCTGAAAATTTCTAAAATTTTAGTAACTTCAAAATAAAAGTGAATAAAACTAAACAAGATTGGTAGCAACTACTCCTACAAGTGCCTATAGCCTATATCATGCATTGGAATTGCTTGGGACCACAAAAATTTAACATGCAAGCTCAAGAACATGGTCACCTATGCAGCAAAAATTTGCAATGAATAAAGCACTAGAACAATAACTAATTGGACCAATGGAGGAGTCAATACCAAGCAACAATCTCCCAAAGCAGTTTTGTGAATGGAGCTTTGAGGTAAGAGATCGAAAATCGCAGCAAAACGAGCTAGAACTCGTGCTTGAGCTGGATGGGGATTTTTTTGGGTAGAAGATGAAGTGTGTGGGTGCTGGCATAAGTGGAGGGGGGCCACCAGGGGCCCACGAGACAGGGGGCATGCCCTATAGGGGGGCGCCCTCCACTCTCGTGGCCTGGTGCTTGCCCCTCCTGCAGTGTTTTCAGTGCCTAAAATCCTCAAAAATTATACTAAATTTGCAGGGCATTTGGAGCACTTTTATTTTCGGACTATTTTTTAATGCACGGATAATTTAGAAAACAGACAAATAATACTATTTTTGCTTTATTTATTCTAAATAACAGAAAGTAAAAAGAGGGTACAGAAGGTTGTGCCTTCTAGTTTCATCCATCTCGTGATCATCGAAATGAATCCACTAACAAGGTTGATCAAGTCTTGTTAACAAACTCATTCCGAATAACACGGAACCGGAGAAATTTCGAATAACACTAAGTTACCTCAACGGGGATATGAAAATCCCCAACAATAAGCATATCATACTTTTTCTTGACATTAGGGAGAGGAAATTCCAAACCTCCAAAAATGATAGTGGGAACTTTTTCAATAGAATTGAGGCTATGAACTTGAGATTGTTTCCTCGGAAAGTGTACCGTATGCTCATTACCATTAACATAAAAAGTGACATTGCCTTTGTTGCAATCAATAACAGCCCCTGCAATATTAAGAAAAGGTCTAGCAAGGATAATAGACATACTATCGTCCTCGGGAATATCAAGAATAACAAAGTCCGTTAAGATAGTGACATTTGCAACTACAACAGGCACATCCTCACAAATACCGACAGGTATAGCAGTTGATTTATCAGCCATTTGCAAAGGTATTTCAGTAGGTGTCAACTTATTCAATTCAAGTCTACGATATAAAGAGAGAGGCATAACACTAACACCGGCTCCAAGATCACATAAAGCAGTTCTAATATAATTTCTTTTAATAGAGCATGGTATAGTTGGTACACCCGGATCTCCAAGTTTCTTTGGTATTCCACCCTTAAAAGTATAATTAGCTAGCATGGTGGAAATTTCAGCTTCTGGTATCTTTCTTTTATTTGTGATGATATCATTCATATACTTAGCATAAGGATTTACTTTCAGCCTATCAGTTAAGCACATACGTAAGAAAATAGGTCTAATCATTTCAGCAAAGCGCTCAAAATCCTCATCATCCTTTGACTTGGATGGTTTAGGAGGAAAGGGCATGGGTTTCTGAACCCATGGTTCTCTTTCTATACCGTGCTTCCTAGCAACAAAATCTCTCTTATCATAACGTTGATTCTTTGATTGTGGGTTATCAAGATCAACAGCAGGTTCAATCTCTACATCATTGTTTTTGCTAGGTTGAGCATCAACATGAACATTATCATTAACATTATCGCTAGGTTCATGTTCATCACCGATTGAGTTTCAAAGATCGAAATAGAAATATCATTGGGATTCTCGTGTGTCTACAGTAGGTTCACTAGAAGCATGCAAAGTTCTATTGTTTTTCTTCTTCTTCTTTTTAGAAGAACTAGGTGCCTCTAAATTATTTCTCTGATAATCTTGCTCGATTCTCTTAGGGTGGCCTTTAGGATACAAAGGTTCCTGAGTCATTCTACCAGTTCTAGTAGCCACTCTAACAGCAAAGTGATTTTTACTATTTAATTCAACAAGCAAATCATTCTGAGCTTTGAGTACTTGCTCAGCTTGAGTAGCAACCATAGAAGCAAATTTGCTAACGCGGTGAAGTTCATCTTTAACTTTAGCCAGATTATCACTTACACGTCCTATCTCGAAAGCATTATTCTTTAACTCTCTACCAACATAAGCATTAAAACTTTCTTGTCTAGCCATAAAGTCATCAAGTTCATCGAAGCATGGGCTATGAAATTTAGTAGAGGGGATTTCAACTTTATCATATCTATGGAGAGAATTTACCTTTACTACCTGTGTCGAGTTATCAAGACAATGTGGTTCTTCGGGCGGTATATTAAGACCATGTATTTCTCCAATAGGAGGTAAATTCTTAACATCTTCAGCTTTAATACCTTTTTCTTTCATTGATTTCTTTGCCTCTTGCATATCTTCAGATCGAGAAATAAAACACCTCTCTTCTCGGAGTGGGTTTAGGAATAGGCTCAGGAGTTGGCTCAATTGGTTCAGGAATTGGCTCGGGAAGAGTCCAATTATTTTCATTAGTCAACATATTATTCAATAGTATTTCAGCTTCGTCGACTGTTCTTTCCCTGAAAACACAACCAACACAACTATCCAAGTAGTCCTTGCAAGCATCGGTTAGTCCATTATAAAAGATATCAAGTATTTCGTTTTTCTTGAGAGGATGATCAGGCAAAGCATTAAGTAACCGGAGAAGCCTCCCCCAAGCTTGTGGGAGATTCTCTTCTTTGATTTGCACAAAATTATATATTTCCCGCAAGGCAGCTTGTTTCTTATGAGCAGGGAAATATTTAGCAGAGAAGTAATAAATCATATCCCGGGACTACGCACACAACCAGGAGCAAGAGAATTATACCAAGTCTTAGCATCACCCTTTAATGAGAACGGAAATATCTTAAGGATATAAAAATAGCGAGACTTCTCATCATTAGTAAACAGGGTAGCTATATCATTCAACTTGGTAAGATGTGCCACAACAGTTTCAGATTCAAGGCCATAAAAAGGATCAGATTCAACTAAAGTAATAATTTCAGGATCAACAGAGAATTCATAATCCTTATGAGTAACACAGATAGGTGAAGTAGCAAAAGCAGGGTCGGGTTTCATTCTAGCATTAAGACACTGCTGCTTCCATTTAGCTAATAATTTCTTAAGATCATATCTATCATTGCAAGCAAAAATTTCCCTAGCAGCTTCTTCATTCATAACATAACCCTTAGGAACAATAGGCAATACATAATCATTGGGAGAACCTTCATCATCACTATCATCAATAATAGCATCTTCAATAATTTCATTCCCCCTAACTCTAGCAAGTTGTTCATCAAGAAATTCACCTAATGGCAAAGTAGTATCACGCATAGAAGTAGTTTCATCATTCATAGCAGAAGTGGCATCATCAATAACATGCGACATATCAGAATTCAAAGCAGTAGCAGGTTTAGGTGTCGCAAGCCTACTAATAACGGAAGGAGAATCTAGTGCAGAGCTAGATGGCAATTCCTTACCTCCCCTCGTAGTTGAGGGCAAAATAGTAGTTCAGTCGTCTTTCAAGTTCTTCATAGTAATCAACAGATATAAATCCCAAGTGACTCAGAGAATAGAGCTATGCTACCCGGCAACAGCACCAGAAATTAGTCTTGATAACCCACAAGTGTAGGGGATCGCAACAGCTTTCGAGGGAAAAGTATTCAACCCAAATTTATTGATTCGACACAAGGGGAGCCAAAGAATATTCTTGAGTATTAGCAGTTGAGTTGTCAATTCAACCACACCTGGATAACTTAGTATCTGCAGCAAAGTATTTAGTAGCAAAAGTGGTATGATAATAAAGGTAACGGTAGCAAAAGTAAAGATAAATGTTTTTGGTTTTTGTAGTAGTTGTAACAATAGCAACGGAAAAGTAAATAAGCGAAGAACAATATGTGAAAAGCTCATAGGCAATGGATCAGTGATGGATAATTATGCCGGATGCGATTCCTCATGTAATAGCTATAACATAGGGTGATATAGAACTAGCTCCAATTCATCAATGTAATGTAGGCATGTATTCCGTAAATAGTCACACGTGCTTATGGAAAAGAACTTGCATGACATCTTTTGTCCTACCCTCCCGTGGAAGCGGGGTCCTAGTGGAAACTAAGGGATATTAAGGCCTCCTTTTAATAGAGAACCGGAACAAAGCATTAGCACATAGTGAATACATGAACTCCTCAAACTACGGTCATCACCGAGAAGTATCCCGATTATTGTCACTTCGGGGTTGTCGGATCATAACACATAATAGGTGACTATAGACTTGCAAGAGAGGATCAAGAACACACATATATTCATGAAAACATAATAGGTTCAGATCTGAAATCATGGCACTCGGGCCCTAGTGACAAGCATTAAGCATAGCAAAATCATAGCAACATCAATCTCAGAACATAGTGGATACTAGGGATCAAACCCTAACAAAACTAACTTGATTACATGGTAAATCTCATCCAACCCATCACCGTCCAGCAAGCCTACGATGGATTACTCACGCACGGTAGTGAGCACCATGAAATTGGTGATGGAGGATGGTTGATGATGACGACGGCGACGAATCCCCCTCTCCGGAGCCCAAAACGGACTCCAGATCAGCCCTCCCGAGAGAGATTAGAGCTTGGCGGCGGCTCCGTGTTGTAAAATGCGATGAAACTTTCTCTCTGATTTTTTTCTCCCCGAACGTGAATATATGGAGTTGGAGTTGAGGTCGGTGGAGGTCCAGGGGGCCCACGAGATAGGAGGCCGCGCCCTAGGGGGGGCGCCCCCTGTCTCGTGGACAGCCTGTGGGCCCCCTGGCATTAATTCTTTCGCCAAAAATTCTTATTAATTCCAAAAAGTGCCACCGTGGATTTCCAGGACATTCAGAGAATCTTTTCTACACATAAAACAACATCATGGCAGTTCTGCTGAAAACAGCGTCACTTCGGGTTAGTTTCATTCAAATCATGCAAGTTAGAGTCCAAAACAAGGGCAAAAGTGTTTGCAAAAGTAGATACGTTGGAGACATATCAGAACCCTATGCCTTGTTTCCTACCATTGCAATACCGTTTACGGTCACTTTTATCATTAGTTACCTTGTTGTTTTTATATTTACAGATTACAAATACCTTTATCTACCATCCATATTGCACTTGCATCACCATATCTTCACCGAACTAGTGCACCTATACAATTTGCCATTGTATTGGGTGTGTTGGGGACACAAGAGACTCTTTGTTATTTGGTTGCAGGGTTGTTTGAGAGAGACCATCTTCATCCTATGCCTCCCATGGATTGATAAACCTTAGGTCATCCACTTGAGGGAAATTTGCTACTGTCCTACAAACCTGTGCACTTGCAGGCCCAACAACGTCTACAAGAAGAAGGTTGTGTAGTACACATTAGGACTCGGAGTGGCACTTGCATAGGATACATTCTTGTTCATGCTCAGGTACACAACATCTAATAACACCATCTACTCCTTCTTTATAAAGGTGTGGATAATCCCAAAAGTAATGTCTTAAATCATAGAAATACTTTTTCTTTTGCTGGTATATGAAACTAGGTGGTATAAATTTAGCAACAATATAATTCACATAATCAGCATACCATGGAGTATTACGAGAAGCATTTATGATATTTAATTGCTCATTAGGAAAGCTGTCATTAATAGGTAGTGGGTCATCAAGAAAATTCTCTAACCTAGAAAAGTTGTCTGCAACGGGGTTCTCAGCTCCCTTTTATCAACAATATGCAAATCAAATTCTTGTAGCAAGAGAACCCATCTAATAAGTATAGGTTTAGCATCTTTCTTTTCCACAAGATATTTAATAGCCACATGATCAGTGTGAACAGTTACTTTGGAATCAACAATATAAGGTCTGAACTTATCACATGCAAATACAACTGCTAAAAAATATTTTTCAGTAGTAGCATAATTTCTCTGGGCACTGTCTAGAGTTTTACTAGCATACTGAATAACATTTAATTTCTTATCAACTCTTTGTCCTAGAACAGCACCAACAGTATAATCACTAGCATCACACATAATTTCAAAGGGTAGGTTCCAATCAGGTGGCTGACCTATAGGTGCAGAAATCAAGGCTTTCTAAAGTATTTCAAATGCTTCTACACAATCATCATCAAAACAAAAGGAACATCTTTTTGTAAGAGATTAGTGAGAGGCCTAGAAATTTTAGAGAAGTCTTTAATAAACCTCCTATAGAAACCAGCATGACCAAGGAAACTTCTTATACCTTTGATATCTTTAGGACATGACATCTTTTCAATAGCATCTACTTTAGCTTTATCAACTTCAATACTTCTTTCAGAAATTTTATCCCCCAAGACAATACCTTCATTAACCATAAAGTGTCACTTCTTCCAATTCAAGACACGATTAGTTTCTTCACATCTCTGCAAAACTCAATCAAGGTTGCTTAAGCAATCATCAAAAGAAGTTCCAAAAACGGAGAAATCATCCATGAAAACCTCAACAATCTTTTCACAAAAGTCAGAGAATATAGCAGTCATACATCTTTGAAAGGTAGCAAGTGCATTTCATAAACCAAAAGGCATACGTCTATAAGCAAAGGTACCAAAAGGACAAGTAAACGTGGTTTTCTCTTGTTCCTCTTTTGACACATGTATTTGAGAGAAACCATAATAACCATCTAGAAAGCTAAAATGAGTATGTTTGGATAGTCTTTCTAGCATTTGATCAATAAAAGGTAAAGGGTAATGATCTTTTCTAGTAGCTTTATTTAATTTGCGGAAATCAATTACCATTCTATAACCTGTAACAATTCTTTGAGGAATCAATTCATTCTTATCATTTGGAACAACAATAATACCTCCCTTCTTAGGGACACAATGAACAGGACTTACCCATTGACTATCAGCAATAGGATAAATTATACTTGCCTCCAGAAGCTTTAGCATTTCATTCCTTACCACTTCTTTCATCTTAGGATTTAACTGCCGCTGATGATCAACAACCGGTTTAGCATCCTTCTCCAATTTAATTTTGTGCTGACATAGAGTGGGACTAATGCCCTTAAGATCATCAAGAGTATATCCAATAGCGGCACGGTGCTTCTTCAGAGTTTTCAATAATTTCTTTTCTTCATGCTTTGAAAGGTTAGCACTAATAATAACAGGATATATCTTCTTTTCATCAAGATAAGCATATTTTAGAGTATCAGGTAATTGTTTAAGCTCAAACACGGGATCGCCCTTAGGTGGGGGAGGATCCCCAAGGATTTCAATAGGCAAATTGTGTTTCAAAATAGGTCCTTGATTAAAGAGTACTTCATCTATTTCCCTTCTTTCATTCATAAACATATCATTTTCATGGTCTAGCAAATATTGTTCTAAAGGATCAGCAGGAGGCACAACAATAGAAGCAAGACCAATAATTTCATCCTTACTAGGCAATTCTTTATCATGAGGTTGTCTACGAAATTTAGAGAAATTAAAATCATGAGACATATCCCCTAAACCAATAGTAACAATATCTTTCTCGCGGTCTATCTTGGCATTAACAGTATTCAAGAAGGGTCTACCAAATATAATGGGACAAAAATATCTTGTGGGGAAGCAAGAATAAGAAAATCAGTAGGATATTTTATCTTCACACACAATACTTCAACATCTCTAACAATCCCAATTGGTGATATAGTATCTCTATTAGCAAGCTTAATAGTAACATCAATAGCTTCTATCTCGGCGGGGGCAATATCGTTCATAATTTATTTATATAAGGTAAAAGGAATTGCACTCACACTAGCACCCGCATCACATAAGCCATGATAACAATGATCTCCTATTTTAACAGAAACAACAGGCATGCCAACAACAGGTCTATGTTTGTCTTTAGTATCGGGTATAGCAATTCTAGATGCTTCATCACATAAATAAATAACATGCCCATCAATATTATCAACCAAGAGATATTTAGCCATAGCAATACTAGGTTCAACTTTAATTTGCTCAGAGGGTGTGTGTGTTTTAGTATTACTTTTACGAACCACAGTTGAATCTTTAGCATGATCCTTTATTCTAACAGGGAATGGCGGTTTCTCAATATAAGTAGTAGGAACAATATATAGGATCAACATTATAAATAATAGTTTCTTCGTCAAATTTAATGGGTTCAACTACTTTATGTTCAATGGTTGGATTATATTTAAACCACTTCTACTTAGGGAGATCAACATGAGCAGCAAAAGGTTCACAGAAATAAGCTTATATCTCATAGTCAAGTCCATATTTAGTGCTAAAGTCACGAAAAGCATCGGTATCCATAAAAGATTTAACACAATCGAACTTAAGATTTATACCTGACTCCTTACCTTCTCGAGATCCTAATCTTCAGAGTTTTGTTTAATTATTTCCATTAAATCCCATTTGAATCCAATATCCTTCTTCATATAGGAACCAGTACAAGAAGTATCAAGCATGGATCAATCATTATGAGAAAGTCGAGCATAAAATTTTTGAATAATAATTTCTCTTGAGAACTCATGATTGGGGCATGAATATAACATTGACTCAAGCCTCCCCCAAGCTTGATCGATACTTTCTCCTTCATGAGGCCAAAAATTATATATATAATTCTGATCACGATGAACCAGATGCATAGGATAAAACTTCTGATGAAATTCCAATTTCAATTGGTTGTAGTTCCATGATCCAATATCATCCAATAGCCTAAACCATGTCAATCCCTTTCCTTTCAAAGATAAAGGGAAGACTTTCTTCTTGACAACATCCTCGGGTATACTTGCAAGCTTAAATAATCCACAAACTTCATCCACATAGATTAGGTGCATATCGGGATGTAATGTTCCATCTCCTTCATAAGGATTAGCTAGCAGTTTCTCTATCATACCCGAAGGAATTTCATAATAAATATTTTCAATAGGTGCAGTGGGTTGAGGAGCAACTAGTTGTGGTTCCGGTCGAGGTGAAGATACCCCGAACAAACCCCTCCAAGGATTATTTTCCGTAGTAACAAGTGACAGTAAATTTCAACACACTATATAAATGTTTCCTTGCCAAATTCCACTTACCAAAGGCGCTTCACTCCCCCGCAACGGCGCCAGAAAAGAGTCTTGATGACCCACAAGTATAGGGGATCTATAGTAGTCCTATCGACAAGTAAGAGTGTCGAACCCAACGAGGACCAGAAGGAAGCGACAAGTGGTTTTCAGCAAGGTATTCTCTGCAAGCACTAAAATTATCGGTAATAGATAGTTTTGTGAGAGGATAAATCGCAACGGGTAACAAGTAATAAAAGTAAACAAGGTGCGGCAAGGTGGTCCAATCCTTTTTCTAGCAAAGGACAAGCCTGGATGAACTCTTATATGAAGCACAGCGCTCCCGAGGACACATGGGAATTATCATCAAGTTAGTTTTCATCATGCTTATATGATTCGTGTTCGTTACTTTGATAATTTGATATGTGGGTGGACCGGCACTTGGGTGCTGCCCTTCCTTGGACAAGCCTCCCACTTATGATTAACCCCTCTCGCAAGCATCCACAACTACAAAAGAAGTATTAAGGTAAACCTAACCATAGCATGAAACATATGGATCCAAATCATCCCCTTACGAAGCAATGCGTAAACTAGGGTTTAAGCTTTTATCACTCTAGCAACCCATCATCTACTTATTACTTCCCAATGCCTTCCCATAGGCCCAAATAATGGTGAAGTGTCATGTAGTCGACGTTCACTTAACACCACTAGAGGAAAGACAACATACATCTCATCAAAATATCGAACGAATACCAAATTCACATGATTACTTATAACAAGACTTCTCCCATGTCCTCAGGAACAAACGTAACTACTCACAAAGCATATTCATAATCATAATCAGAGGAGTATTAATTATCATTAAGGATCTGAACATATGATCTTCCACCGAATAAACCAACTAGCGTCAAATACAAGGAGTAATCAACAC
This sequence comes from Aegilops speltoides, assembly GCA_021437245.1. Classification (NCBI taxonomy): domain Eukaryota; kingdom Viridiplantae; phylum Streptophyta; class Magnoliopsida; order Poales; family Poaceae; genus Aegilops; species Aegilops speltoides. Next base: position 64,553,896 of record CM038143.1, read on the forward strand.
TACTAGCAACCCACAGGTACCAATCTGAGGTTTTGGGACCAAGATCGAATACAAGAGATGAACTAGGGTTTGAGAGGAGATGGTGCTGGTGAAGATGTTGATGGATATTGACCCTCCCTCGATGATAGGATCGATGGTGATGACAATGGCGACGATTTCCCCCTCCCGAAGGGATGTTTCCTCGGTAGAACAGCTCCGCCGGAGCCCTAGATTGGTTCTGCCCAGGTTCCGCCTTGAGACGGCGGCGCTTCGTCCTGAAAGCTTCTCCTTGATTTTTTTTCCAGGGTAAAAGACACCATATAGCCAAAGATGGGCACCGGAGGCCTGCCAAGGGGCCCACAAGGTCGGGGGGCACGCCCTCCACCCTTGTGGTTGGCTGGTGGCCCCCACTGGTACTTTCTTCGCCCAATATTTTTTATATATTCCAAAAACATGCTCCGTGAAGTTTCAGGACTTTTGGAGTTGTGCAGAATATGTCTCTAATATTTGCTCCTTTTCCAGCCCAGAATTCCAGCTGGCGGCATTCTCCCTCTTCATGTAAACCTTGTAAAATAAGAGAGAATAGGCATAAGTATTGTGATATAATGTGTTATAACAGCCCATAATGCAATAAATATCAATATAAAAGCATGATGCAAAATGGACGTATCAGTGACCGCGCAGTCAGCTATCAAGTTCTTGAAAGGATTGGTGTCGGTGTCAAAACCGGCGGATCTCGTGACGGGAGGAGACATCCTTCTTATCGGTGACGGCACAGAGGAACTCTCAATGAAAGCACCAATGTCGGTGTCAAAACCGGCGGATCTCGGGTAGGGGGTCCCGAACTGTGCGTCTAGGCGGATGGTAATAGGAGACAAGGGACACGATGTTTTTACCCAGGTTCGGGCCCTCTTGATGGAGGTAAAACCCTACTCCTGCTTGATTAATATTGTTGATATGGGTAGTACAAGAGTAGATCTACCACGAGATCAGAGAGGCTAAACCCTAGAAGCTAGCCTATGGTATGATTGTTGTTCGTCCTACGGACTAAAACCCTCTAGTTTATATAGGCACCGAAGAGGGTTAGGGTTACACAGAGTCGGTTACAATGGTAGGAGATCTACATATCCGTATCGCCAAGCTTGACTTCCACGCCAAGGAAAGTCCCATTCGGACACGGGACAAAGTCTTCAATCTTGTATCTTCATAGTCCAGGGGTCCAGCCAAAGGCTATAGTCCGGCCATTCGGACACCGCCTAATCCAGGACTCCCTCAATAGCCCCTGAACCAGGCTTCAATGACGACGAGTCTGGCGCGCATATTGTCTTCGGCATTGCAAGGCGGGTTCCTCCTCCGAATACTTCATAGAAGATTTTGAACACAAGGAAAGTGTCCGGCTCTGCAAAATAAGCTCCACATACCACCGTAGAGAGAATAATATCTACACAAATTCAATCTGCTGACGTATTCCGTGGCGTGACATCACACCACGACCAAGCCTTTATTCGAATCGTTTTTACTGTCCCTCCTCAGCGCATTTAGCGAGGCGGTTTCCTTGGCACGTCTTGTCAAAGCAGAGATCTTGTCCCCTTATTCCGGGATTCTCATCAATACGGGCGTGGGTAACCCAACCACGCCCGTTGGTGCGTCTCCTCTATCGAAGGCGAGTCCCGAACGGTCACGGGGAAGGCTCTTGGTATTCAACCTCTTTATAAAGAGACCAAGGCCCCACTCCTTACTTTCAATCTCAATCGAATCCGCCCCTCGCCTCGAGTTCCAACACCCAAAGTTCCAGATTCAGGCGCTTCGGACCTTCGATGATGTCCGGCTCTGACCTGCAAGGCCGGTGGATGCCTTCCTCCGTTACGAAAGAAGACGTGCTAAAGCTAAGAGATGCCAGGTATCTAACCGGCGAAATTTCGCATAGGTTGCCTACCCAAGGGCAGGTTATTCCCACTCCCAAGCCTGGTGAAAGAGTGGTGTTCGCGTCTCACTTCCTTCGGGGGCTAGGCTTCCCGATGGACCCCTTCGTGAGGGGGCTCATGTTTTACTATGGGTTGGAATTTCATGACTTGGATCCGGAGTCCATCCTCCACATCTCATCGTTCATTGTCATATGCGAAGCCTTCCTCCGCATTACCCCTCACTTCGGATTGTGGCTCAAGACCTTCAAGGTGGAGCCGAAGATGATCAAGGGGCAGCAGGCAGAGTGCGGAGGGGTTGTTATAAGCAAGAATGCTGATGCTCCATGGCCCGAGGGCTCTTTTCAAGAGGAGCTCAGCCTATGGCAACAAGAGTGGTTTTATATCATAGCTCCCAGGGGCACCAAATGGGTGGCGCCACCTGCCTTTCGCTCGGGTCCTCCACCGCGGCTGGCGTCATGGGTCAATAAAGGACTTGACTGTGGGCCGTCCAAGGACGTGCCCTTGTTGCAGGGCCGCATTCAAGATCTCCTAGAGAGAGAGAGATCACTCTGGTCGTAGTAGCGCAGGTCATGCTGATTCGTCGCACCCTGCCCTGCAAACGTCGCCCCCTCCGCCTGTGGGAATTTAACCCGGAGGGACCACAAGCTCTCCAGCATTTTATGGGCGCGACGCCCATGGAGATGTACAAGCTTTTCTTTGGATCACAAGCGATGTGTTCGGACTTAACCGAGGACGCAGGTCTGAACTGCAGTCGCTCGGATACTCAAGTAAGTAGCCCCGTACCCGGACATGCTATCCCATATTTATCATGAATTTTCCCTCAAAAGAGTTGTCCCTTGAACAGGAGTGGATAGCGAAAGCGAAGTTAATCAGGTGTCCGGCCCCCCTCCCTGAGACCACGCCGGATCCCATGTTAACCAGGATGCTGGAGGTTGCGCCTTCGGAAGAAGGCGAAGGGGGGAACAAGGAAGCTACCGCCTCCGCGGAGGAGGCTGTCAGGAAAGGGGAGATCGAGAATCCCTCCCTCCAAGCGAAGAAGAGGACCGCCTCTGAAGACCCGGAGACCATGGTCTCAAAGCGGGGGAAGAAATCTTCGTCAGAGGGTCTTGCGCCGAGAGATGCCTCGGCCGCATTATGCCCCCAAGGGGATCAGCCCTCCACCAAGCCGTAAGTAAAAAGGGGAGTTTTTTAAAAAATAAAGGATATCCCTGCCCTACTTCTGATGAAGATAACCAAAATTTTACCTTGTAGTTCGGATCTCAGCCCTTCTCAGCAGAGCTCATCTTCGGGGGATCTTCGTCCGGAGATGATAGAGAGCGAAACGCCTCCCCCTGCCGTACCGTCTTGCGAGGCGGGCGACCCTGAGGTGTCGTCGCGGAGGGTTTCTCCGAGTCCGGCGGAGCCGGAAGGCAGTCGTATGTCCCCTCAAAGCCCTCTGCGTCCGGCCTTCGAAAAAGGCCATCGGACGAGTCTGGCACCACCTGGTGTACGGTCGGAGGAGCTGAAGGATCTGCTCGGGCGAGCGTCTATCTCAGAACATCACCGTGCATTAATGGGTACGGTGATTGAAAGGATTTCATCCACTGAGAGTGGTTTGCACGAAGCTGTCAGAAGTTTACTGACAGGTTTTGAGGTACGCAAAATGATGTACCTTCTGACAGTTCCGCATATAAGATGCGCCCTGTGTAGATAGTAGCCCCTGAGGCTCGGTGTGTTGTCAAAATGACGGCGCCGAGGATCATAATCCCAGGTATAATATGTCACCCTTCCTATGTAGGTGGCGAAGTGTCCGATGGCTAGCCGGACTGATGAATTTGCCGAACTAAAGCGGCAACTTGACGTGGCGGATGCCGACATCGCGCTTGTCAATAAGCGGCTTGACGAGTCACAAGGTATGTGATTTCTCCGCGGACACCTGGTAAGGGAGCTTGATGCCTGTGCCTTACAACATGTATGCTTGATGCAGATGGTGCTGCTGCCATGGAGAACCTTCGGGCGGAGCTCGCCTGAGCCAAGGAGCAGGCCAGAAAAAGTGACGCGGCTGCCTTAAAGGCGGCCGAAGAGCTAAAAGCTGAACAGGCTGCTCACTGCTGAAGCAAGAAGGAAATGGCTGAGATGGACGTGAAGTTGAAGAATGCTGCCGACCGCTGCAAGCTTCTTGAAAAGGAAGATCGAGCGGTGCAAGAGGACCTGAAGAGGGCCACTACCGAGGCCAAGGATGCTCGCTCTGCGATGAGAGCTATGAAGGAGGAGCTGCATCAGGCCGGAGATATCGCGGCAGGAAAGCCCTTCCTGCTGCGGAGGAAGTTCACGGATCCTAAATATGCTTAGTTGGACCGGCTGTGGAGTGCGGAGGATGCTTATCTGGACTTGGCGGCAAGTGCCGCGGACGCGGCCGAACACTTTTGAGATCAAAAGGATCACGAAATGGAAAAGGTTTTTTGGTCGCAGTTCCATAATCCAGAGCGCCCTCTTCCATTAACCGATCGCTTGGCCGAATGGGCGGAGCTGAATAGGTTATCCGGACTTGCCATGAAGGATGTCGTGAGTCTGTTGTGGCCGAAAAGGCCCGAGCTGAAGAGTTATTTTGGCTTGGTGCAGCAGTTCCTTGGTGCGGTGCCGCATATCAATGCAATGAGGAGGTCGGCATGCATAGAGGGTGCGCGGATGGCTCTTTCCCGTGTCAAGACATACTGGGCAGAGATGAAGGCCACCGATGTTGCATCCCGTGTTCGGACGGAAGCCGAGTACTGTCGAGCAATATTTTCGTGAAGTTCTGCAGGCGCTCGCTTAATGAGACGCGATGCTCAAAGGATATTATGTTCGAATAACATGTATTATTGTGAAACAATGTTTTGATGAAATATAAAAGCTTTTTATACTTGTGCCTTCAAGAATTAAAATACCTCCTGTGCGGCCGTTAATGTATATGTGTATATAACCTGAAAGATGGCAGTCTTTGGCTTCAGCCCCCGCGCATACAATGCGGGGGTGTTTGCAAAAGGCGCATTTTCACACTTGATCCAACGTCTTGGTCCTATAAAGGAGGTGGTAGCGCAGCAAACTAGCCATAGGAGTTTGACAGTGGGGCTACTATATAGCCCCTAGGGGCACCGCGCTTACCCGAATTCGGGGCGCGTATGTGCCTGACCGGCAAAAGGCCCTTCGTCAATGCGGAGGAATCCTATAGATACCGGTGGGTCATCGACTGGTTGACCAGTCTCACGCTATATCATGACAGTCAGTTTTCGGCTTTCTCTACTGAGGTGCTCGCCCGGACGAACCGGGGCACAATCGCAGTAGTTCTCTTGGTGTCGCGTTAGCCGATAGAGCGGAACGTAAGGCAGCAAAACACAGGAGCCGGGCAAACCCAACATTTGACCAAAGACATGATTCGGAGCTGATGCATATAAGGCCTAACTCGAGACGCCGAACACTCCCTAAGGTATTCGGACTTTATGAAAACGGGACGAACAACGCCCTTGGTAATAAGCCCCTGGTGTCCAGGTACGCGCAAAATTCTGACGTGGCCCATGCCAAAATGCCAGCCTCCTCCTCGGTTATGGCAAGAAACCAGGGGGTGTGTATCAACAAGAGACAGTAAAAAAGGTTTACGCAGGGTATTAATCTAAAAAGAATCCTTGTCACGGGTCCCTACTGCACGTCTGCGCCTGTGTTTCCGTTGTGCCGTATCCTGGACAGGTGTAGCACGGTGTTCATCTGTAAAAGAGAGGAACTTAATTGAAAAAGATCGTGCAAAAATGTACGTTATATTAAATAAACAAAGTATGATTCAAAAAAATGAATAAGATTGAGCTTTATTGTCTCTTGTTGTACAGGCGCGGAGCCCCTAGTGCGGGGGTATGCGGCTAGTAAGCCCTTGTATGTTTACGCCGGACTCATCTAACCGTGTCCGGGGTCTGGACAACCTGTTTAGGTGCTTTGATTAGTGAAGCCGGTTTGGTGTGTGGCTGTCAAGGCAGTCACACAATCTTCCGCGCTCGAGGAACATTCAATATTTCCCTTTAAGGAGATGATGCCTCGCGTACCGGGCATTTTAAGTGTAAGGGATGCATAATGCGACATTGCATTAAAGCGGGCAAAAGCTTCGCGTCCCAGTAGTGCTTGGTAGCCACTTGTAAATGGGGCGAGGTGGAAGGTTAACTTTTCGCGGCGGAAGTTGTCTGGTGAGCCGAACACAACTTCTAGCAGTAGAGAGCCCGTACAATGGGCATATGGGCCTGGCATTGTCCCTTGAAAGGAAGTGTTGCTATGGCGAATTTTGGTTGGGTCTATCCCCATTTTGCGGATTGTGTCCTGATATAGCAGGTTTAGATCACTGCCGTCATCCATTAGGACTTTTGTAAATTGGAGTCCGTCGATTATCGGATCTAATATCAAGGCAGTCCATCCTGCATTCTGGATACTTCTAGAGTAATCCTGATGGTCGAAGGTGATTGGTTTTAACAACCAGTGGCGGGACTCCTCTGGGATAGGATGTATGACGCGTATATCTATGGGCGCCATTCTGTTTTCCCCTTTCGTCACGTAAAGTGAGTTTACTGTTTTGACTTCTTGTGGGAAATTCTTTTGTTTTCTGGTGCTCTGCTTGTGGGGTTCGTCATCTTCCTCGCTTGGTGTGTCGAGCCCCTTGTGTTCGGCGTTGAGTTTGCCGGACTGCTTGAAGACCCAACAATCTCTGTGGGTATGGTTTGCAGGCTTCCCGGGAGTACTGTGGATTTGGCATATCTTGTCCAAGATTTTGTTTACGTTAGATAGTTCGTCCCTATTATCCTTAAGGGGCAGTTTTTTATGATTCTGCCGAGAGCTTTTGAATCCGGCGTTGACTGCCGTGCTCTTCGGGTTGTTTCCCTTGGTCCGGCGCTGGTCCTTGCTGCGTCACGGTTTCCCGTTTCCATCCCTGACTTCGGATGTACTTGGGTCGCTGGTACTGCATCTTGCCAGCCAGCTATCCTCTCTTGCGCAAAAGCGGGTCATGAGGCTTGTTAATGCGGACATTGTTCTTGGCTTTTCTTGGCCGAGGTGTCTGGCGAGCCATTCGTCTCGGACGTTGTGTTTGAAAGCTGCTAAGGCTTTGACGTCCGGACAGTCGACTATTTGGTTCTTTTTAGTAAGGAATCTGTTCCAGAATTTTCGGGCTGACTCTCCGGGTTGTTGAGTTATGTGACTTAAATCGTCTGCATCCGGAGGTCGGACATAGGTCCCTTGAAAATTTGCCCGAAAAGCATTCTCGAGCTCTTCCCAACTTCTAATGGTGTTTTTGGGGAGGCTTTTGAGCCAATGCCGGGCTGGCCCTTTGAGCTTGAGGGGTAAGTATTTTATGGCGTGGAGGTCATCTCCTCTAGCCATGTGTATGTGGAGGATGTAATCCTCAATCCAGACTCCACGGTCTGTTGTTCCGTCGTACGCCTCTATGTTTGCGGGCTTGAATCCCGCTGGAAATTCATAATCCAGGACCTCATCAGTGAAACATAGGGGGTGTGCGGCACCCCTATATTTAGGTGTACCGTAATATTCGGATATTTGATGTGTTGCATGCTTACTAGAGCTTGCTTTCTTGGCCCATAGATAGATCTAATTGGGCCATCTTTTTGATGCAAATCCGTGTGCGGATCGCGTGCCGGCTTGTGTGCGACGCCGTTTGCCGCTCTATGTTTGCCATGGGGCCGTCTATCCGACCGGGTGGTCTCTTTGTTCTTTGATTGCGGGGGCTCTACGGCCTCCTCATCAAATTCGGGCAATAGTTTTCGCTTTGGGTAGCTCTTTGTTCGGCGACTATCGCCGTATTTTTCGGCGACTATCGCCGTATTTGTCTGCGGTGTTGAGTACTTTGCTCCATCTGATTCTGAGCGCATCTTCTGCTGTTTTGAGCTTCCGCTTCTGCTTTTTCAGGCTACGCGCAGTGGCGATGAGCCTTTTGTGGAGGTTCTTCTGCTCTAGCAACTTGTCCGGCGTGAGATCGTCCGGACTGTTATCTTCGCCGGGGACGGATTGTTTATCCATATTATCCTGTTGGGACGGTTGCTTTATAGCATGTTCGTCGTCCACCGGTTCGCCCTGCTCTATGGGTGGGTCTGTATGGCTGTTGTCTTTGTCGAGGCGGGATTTTGAACGGCGCTTACGTCGCCGTTTTGACTGCTTTTCGAGGGAATGATCCCTCGTGGCATCCCGTTGTTCCTCGTCGTCGCTTCCTTTAGGTGTATCCACCATGTGTACATCGTGAGATGAGGTGGCTGTCCAGTGCCTTATAGGCGCTGGTTCATGCTTATCTCCTACATCGTCGTCCATACTGTCGATGCCTTCGGAGTCGAAATCGAGCACGTCGTTTAAACTTTCGACAGTGGCTACGAAGTGGGTGGTGGGTGGGCTTTGAATTTCTTCGTCGTCCGCATCCCAACCTTGCTGACCATAGTCCGGCCAGGGCTCTCCTGATAAAGAGAGAGACTTCAGTAAATTCAGGATGTCGCCAAAGGGCGAGTGTTGAAAGATGTCCGTGGTGGTGAACTCTATGATCGGCGCCCAATCGGATTCGATTGACAGGGGCGCGGAAGGCTCGGAGTCCAGACAGGAGTCTGGTACCTTGGAGTCATGAGCTTTGCAAAGGATAGGGTTGGTGTTCGGCTCAATCTCCGTAGAGATCGCAGCCCCCGAGGCGGTGTCCAGCCACCCGTCCTCGATCGGCGCAGTCGGCTCCGAGCTAAGGGTCGGAGCGGACATCGTGCGACCTCGTGGCCTGCTCGACGGCGGAGCTAGATCATGCCCATCGTGACAGTGCGGCGCGCTTGGCTGTGGCTCGAACCTGTCAAAGATCAAGTCTCCACGGACGTCAGCCGTGTAGTTCAAACTTCCAAATCTGACCTGATGGCTAGGGGCGTAGCTTTCAATCTGCTCCAGATGGCCAAGCGAATTGGCCCGCAGTGCAAAGCCTCCGAATATGAAGATCTATCCGGGGAGGAAAGTCTCACCCTGGACCGCATCGTTGTTGATGATCGGAGGAGGCATCGGGCCTAGAGATGACGACACAGAGGAACTCTCAATGAAAGCACCAATGTCGGTGTCAAAACTGGCGGATCTTGGGTAGGGGGTCCCGAACTGTGCGTCTAGGCGGATGGTAACAGGAGACAAGGGACACGATGTTTTTACCCAAGTTCGGGCCCTCTCGATGGAGGTAAAACCCTACTCCTGCTTGATTAATATTGATGATATGGGTAGTACAAGAGTAGATCTACCACGAGATCAGAGAGGCTAAACCCTCGAAGCTAGCCTATGGTATGATTGTTGTTCGTCCTACGGACTAAAACCTTCCGGTTTATATAGGCACCAAAGAGGGTTAGGGTTACACAGAGTCGGTTACAATGGTAGGAGATCTACATATCCGTATCGCCAAGCTTGCCTTCCACGCCAAGGAAAGTCCCATCCGGACACGGGACGAAGTCTTCAATCTTGTATCTTCATAGTCCAGGAGTCCGGCCAAAGGCTATAGTCCGGCCATCCGGACACCCCTAATCCAGGACTCACTCAATTGGTGTGCCGTTTCGGAGTACCCACCAGAGTCATCACTAACAATGGCACCCAATTCACAAGCCACGCCTTCATGCAATATGTTCATGCCCTCAGAAGCAAGGTCTTGTTTGCCTCTGTTGCCCATCCTAGAAGCAACGGACAAGCTGAGAGGGCGAATGGTGAAGTGCTGCAAGGACTCAAGACAAGGAGTGTGGCAGGCGATGGATCGACGAGCTGTCGATGGTTCTTTGGTCCCTCCATATGACACTAAATCGAGCTACTGGCCAGACTCCCTTCTCCCTAGTCGATGGGGCAGAAGCAGTGATCCCCACGGAACTCATATACGGGTCACCTCGAGTACTTGCCTACAATGAAGTAGCGCAAGAACAGCACCGGTGTGACGACGCTGTGCTACTTGAGGAGAACCGTCTCCGGGCTGCTACACGTGATGCATGCTACTAACAAGCCCTGCGTCGCTATCACAGCTGCAGGGTTCATGCCCAGAGCCTTGAGGAAGGCGACCTTGTCCTTAGGTGCATTCAGTCTGCCAAGGGTACAAACAAGTTGACACTGAAGTGGGAAGGCCCTTACCGGGTAGTACGATTCATCAGACCTGGCGTAGTCCCTTTGGAGACCGGAGATGGCATTCAGTTGCAAAACTCATGGAACATTGAGCATCTGCCTAAGTTCCACCCGTAAGGCACGGCTGTCGGGCCCTGCCCGGCAGACACCCTTTTGTACAAGCCTTGCCCGATGTTGCATGTAACCCTTTGTACAAAGCCAGCCACAGACCCTGAGCAACAGATAAATGAATGAAGCGCTGGGGCCCCAAAAACTTGTATGCATGCATAAGCATAACATGAGCATCGCATGATCATGTAGATAAGGGCATATGTAGCATTATTTTCATCTGCACTTAACTGCAGGGCTCTTGCCGTGGACCCGATCCCAAAGAGAAGAAATGAAGACAAGCCTACATATCGGTCCCCGACAAGCCAAACAAATAAGTTCCTTCTTATCCATACAAATTCCGTAAAGTGAAAACTTGTGCATATGAAAACCTTGTCACCTTCGAAGCATATGTGCTCCCATCATGTGTCCCGAATTTTGCTTCGTTCAAGGTGGTAGTAGTGGCCTTTGACGAAGGAGGTTCCACGAGGAGCTGGTCCCTTTCATAGTTTTGTGCCCGGTGGGCCAAGCCCCGCGGCAACAAACGAAAGGCATCAGCAGGATAGCTTGCCAGAGAAAACTTGTTTACTTAAACGTATAGAGGCATCTCACCTCTACATGGACATGGTACATGCACAAGTACCCGGAAATGCTCATTTTTTTCATTAATATGCAGATAAGCAAGTACAAATCTTACAGGACACAAACATGGATAAATAAGATTACATATTCTAGACTAAAGTTTGGCAAGTGCCTACACATTTTAGACTGAAAAAAGATAAGTGCCCCGTAATCCCTCTCTTGTACTTCTCCTCTTAGGAACTACAGCAGGACGCGAAGAGGGCAAAAGGAGTGCCTGGACAGAAGCCCAGCCCGATCCTGTCAAGACCTGCCGGGCACAGCCTGACAAGATCGGGAGTGGCGAGACTGCGAAGGAGGGGGACGGAGAGAGCAGCTCGACGGTGCCCTGGTCACCACCCCCAGGGCCAGCAAGAAAGCACTCGTGTTGGCGGGGAGAGCCGCCGGAGCTCAGCTAGAAGACTGCTGGAGGAGGCGAAGGCACCAAGAGAGCGTCCCCCTCCCCAGAAGCCGTCCAGAAGAGGCCAGTGGTGATGGTGCCGGGGAGGGAGGGGAAGAGCGAAAGACGAGGTAGCGGGCCGGCAATACGAGACGAAGACGTCGGTGCCATCGTACTCCAACCTGACGGCCTACCACCCACCTTCTCCATCTTCCCTCATTTTTTTCCTCATCACCATCGCTCCAGGAGGACGCCGACCCCTTGGACCGCCGCTTCCCCCGGGGCGTGCGAGGAGCGTCACTCCCCACCTTGGTGGGCGAGAAGACACCACCATCTTCAGCATCAACCCTGACCTCACTGGAAGGAGCAGTGCTGGGATTACCAGGGATCCCGAGCATTGCACCACAGGCGGGCGCCGGAAGCCCCAGAGGCCTCGCCGACGGGATGACAAGCCTCGACGACTTGCGGCAAGGGCGAGTACTCCCCACCAGGCGGCTGGTTCGTGTGGGGGAAGCGGGCGCTCCACCATTTTGGAGAAGCGTAACACCTCCCGCATTGCGGTCGACTCGGCGTCCACACCTACGATCGCCGCATCTCCTACAACCCCGGACCAGGCTCACTCCCCAAGCATCAACATGAGTATTCGGCGTCATCACCCCCGAGCTAGAGCCTGGGGCCTGGCCCCGGTCTCCCTCCCTCGGCATAACAAAGAAGGAGGCAAGAAATAAAAGGGGAGAGGTGCGTGGATGGGCATCTCTGCTCCCTCTCGCACCCCCTTTTTATAGGCAGGCTGGGGCTTGGGGCTGATTCTTCACCCCCACCCCCGAGGAGCTCTTTCCGATCCGACCCGTCCAAGCTACCACTGACAGCCAGATCCGATTGCCGCCCTCCTACACCAATCCAAGTAGACTAGGCCTTTGCCATGACGCTCTTTCCCGCGCCACGCGCCTCCGTTACCTACCCCACTCGATGCATGCAGCATACGTGGCAAAGGATAAGAGCATGGTGGGAAGAGTGAATTGGCAGTTACTCTCCCGTGGGTTAAAGTCATTCATGGTCCATTACAGAGATGGCCCCATTGCAATTGGCATCACGCGACACGCAAGAAAACCAGAAACTAACTCAAGCACAGGTTAATGAACAAGCAAAGGAAATCTCAAGGATGAGCTACCACAAACTATTCGCCTGTGTACTAGATAGGGCCTACCCCGACGACGCTCGGCGACGCGTTCGGGCCAGGCCCGGGGGCTCCTATCGGTGCAACAAACCCTGGTGTATATTTCCCGGACTATACGCAGGCTCAAGAGCAAAGTTACAACATCCAAGGCAAGACCAAGCAGAAGAGATAGCTCTTTGAGAAATCAAAGGGTGGATCAAGAAGACCAAGACAAGCCAAAGGAACAAGATATCACTAAGGAAAAACCTCCCTTACCGGGCAGACGAGCCTGGCAAGGTCGAGGTCACACCAAAGACAAGTCTCAAGACTCCCCTGTCAAGCTTGTCGGGGACACCGAGAGCGGATCACCCCGCCAAGACACCGCAGCTCCACCATTGCGACGCAAGTCACCTATTAGTGCGATGTCGAGCCCCCTGGTGATTAAGTGGCTGTCATTTGGCATGTGGCAGCCATTTTTAAATGGCACCCGTCCATAGGCGTGTCAACAGGCAGTCGAGAAGGTGGATAAATAGCACGGCAAGGCTTGCTGGGCTACCCCCACGACGTGACACTAAGCGGTGCATTTAATGCATCTTGTCCTGTCGGCAGAGTTAGGTATGATAGCACTGTGGCTATCTAATCGCGGGGTAATGACTGTTTTGCCATTGTGGTAACCCCATGACCTATAAAAGGAGGGCTGTGGCAACCTTAGAAAGGATTCGGACATTTGTACACTCATACGCGCGTAGCTGCTCTCGTCCCAAGGCGACAATGCCGGGCTAGAGCGCTGCGTCTCCGCCATGGTCCATCCATCAATCCACCAAAGCAGGAGTAGGGTTTTATGCCTCGTGGCGGCCCGAACCTGGGTAAAAATTGTTCGTGCCATTGTTGTTGTGCTGCTCTACGGCCTCCGCTCTTTGTGCAACGCGCCCTTCCCCCTTGTCAAACCATAAGGGGCCGATGGCCGCATAGGTGGCCGTGTTGAACCACGACAGCTGGCTGTTATCTACATCAATTGGGATGACAAAGATGATGACCCACTTGATGAAGCCCTTTATGCCAAAGGAATCAGGCTAAGCGAGGACGAATCGGGCAACCTCTGGTACATACTTCCTCCACGTGATGACTACGTCGGGATGCCATTCATGACCTACCTGACAAGGACAAATTTTGACCGCCATGTCATGGTATGTTACTTGTTAGTGTAGAAATTTGATATGCTTAGTGTTGAAATTTGATGATATATATGCTTGGTTGTGAGTTGTGACATGCTTGTAGTAATGTGATATATATGCTTAGTTGTGACATACTTGTAGTAATGTGATATGCTTATTGTAATAATGTGTTGTGATACACACACACACGCGCGCGCGCGCGCGCGCGTTTTAGGCGATTGTACTGATGATTTTCATGTAGTCGAAATGATCGTCATCTGTAGTTCAAAAAAATTTGCGAATTTTTTTTGTCGGAATGGGACGTGCAATATATCGTTGGAAAGCTCTTGACAACTACATTACAGTCATATAGTACTTTTTGCAAAATCATCACGGTTTAAGAGCAGTTTTGAAAAAACCATTTTTTCAAAACCGAAAACGTGAATCGTATTTTGGACTTAATTTTCAAAAGATTCGTCGGAATTGAGCAAATAAGACGGTGTTGGAAAGCTGGTAAAAATCCGCATTTTCCATATATCTATTATTTTTTTCAAATTCTATACGATTTAAAAGTAATTTGAAAAACGATGAAATTCTGGGCGAAACGTATTTTCGCATTCTTTTGCAAACGGTTTGTCGGATTGGCGTAAATGATATGGCGTTGGAAAGCTATGGAAAATGCACAACTTTTTCGTATAGAAAAGTTTTTCTAATTTCTTATGGTTTAAACTCAAATTCGAATACAGTGAAATTTGATTTCAAACGCGATTTTTTAAAAAAGTTTGTCGAAATGGGGCCAATAATATATTGTTGGAAAGATATCGAAAATGTGATACTTAGTCATGTTGAATATTTTCTCAAATTCACAACCGTTAAAGAGTAATTTTGAATACGGTGAAACCCATCGTGTTGTCTTTTCGGTAAAAAAACATAGTACTTGTACTGATGTATTTGTATGTATATACTGAGGTATTTTTCACAATAGTTTTGAATGGTTACGAAAAAAGAGTACTTGAGCGGATGTCTGTATGATTTTGTACTGAGCGTGCTTTCACATAGACTTTACTCTGTATTTCGGTATAATTTTCCTCGTAACTTGTCAAAGGTATCATCATGCCCGAAATTGCATAGTTTATACCGTTTGAACTGAATGATTTTCTAATAAAACAAAAATGTTTTGTGTTTTCTTTTGAACTCAACATTGTTTTGCGACGATATTCTAGACTTCTCTCATTTTACAACTTGAACTTTTACCATTTTGAATTTTACCATTTTGAATTTCCATGGTTCTTTTTGTTTGAGCTTTTTTCCAAACTTATCCGGGACAACATTTTTCTGTGCTTATATGCTAGTAATAATAGAACATTTCCAATACAATTTTTGTCCATTCGTAGACATCAACCAAAATAGGCAGGAGAGAGCAGTATCGAACTGATCATTGTTTTCAACTGAACTATTGTGTTCTTCTTTTCCAAGAACTGATCATGCAATACATATTGAATGGCCACACATGTATGCTATAATGAACTATGGCCTTAAAAGTGTAATGACAGTACATCTATAAAGCTCCATAAGATGGCATGAAGCCTCTGCCAAATGAAATATACAAAATACGGACAAAACTTCACTTTTGCCTCCTGCGAACTGAACTGTGATTGTCTTTGTGCTCCCTGTCACTTTGAACACATCATCTGAGAGTACTTTTGCTATCAATTTGAACTGAAATAAAATAAGAAACTGTGAAGAATCGACCTGCAAGAGATCAACTCAAATAAAAATTACCCAAGGTGAAACTAAACTGAAATCCCAAATGGAGTCATGCATCATCATGTCCTATATATGCCTGTGAAGCATGAGCAGGGAGGCAGTATACGTGTTTCTCTCTCCCAATGTAAAAATAACCCCCACATCCATCATATACTGGGAGCTTCCACTTGAATAGGAAAAAATTGTTTATCCCTCACCGATCCAAACACAAAAGCCAAAGAAAAGAAGTATTAGTTTCTCATTGACATAACAACAAACAGGAGCACAAAATCATAGCTTTTCGCCAATGTCAGCATAGTGCATCGTTGCATTTTTCTCGTTGTTGTTGTTGTTGTCTTCCTGGACTGTTTAAAGTGCTCTTCCTAGTCATTTATTGTCATGGCCAACAACACCTGAAAGTGCTCTTCCAGGTCTCCACTCTCCCGAAATCCCTAAACCAATAAAAATCAATAGATTTATACAACGAATATAGACATGCACGAATGAATCTCCTTCCCAAGATCAGTGATGAAGGATGCAATAAATATCATCGACCAAATGCTAAAGCATAGAATAAATGAGAGCAGAAACAAAACAAAGCCTTAGATTTCCTAGGTTTCTTCGCAAGCCACCTTGGTTTTTTTCCTCGTTGAATTTTTCTTCCTCTGAAGTTATGGTCTTTTTGAATCTGAACTGATGATACACCATTTTTTGCTAAACCGTCGCACATTTCTAGAGTGGTGGAGAAGGAGCTCATGTCACTACCAAATCAATGGTATTAGAAGTTCATGGAATATAAGTAAAACAAACTAACTAATTTTCAAGTGCTCCTACGAACTAAATTTAAATTGGAAATTAAATAGAACTTAATTTTTCAAGTGCTCCTATGGGTAGTACACGCACAACCTGGCAAGGCAATGTACAAGTTCATGTAAAAAGAACAACCAAGTTCATGTACAGTAAACATTATAAGTTCACAAAGAAACCTAAAAAGAGTTGTGTATTGTTTCTGCTATAGCAACTATTGTAACCTAGTTAATGTACGCCATGGAGTCGGACTGGGACGACGCTGCAGATCCTAGAGTGGCGGAGAGGGAGATCATGTCACTACCACATCAATTAGGGTACTAGAGGTTCATGGAATATAAGTAAAACAAACTAATTGGTTTTTAAGTGCTCCTATGAACGGAACCTAAATTAGAAATTGAACTGAACTTAAACGGTGGAAACTTAGGGTAAACCAGACAGTTTATACGAATTAGTTCTGCTTGGACTGATGTCCGCGTTCCACTTGGACGGCTGCCGGTCATGATGGTGCACCTGGAGACCGGTCACAGCAGCAAGTGACACATGCGACGCCGCCGAACTCAACCACGGCGAGGCGGCCACCACCAGCGGATCGTCACGGAAGCCCCAGTCGAAACCATCACCTTTCTGTATAGTTGAACTCCACCTGCATACACACACGAACGCTTAGCTTCTGTTCAGTCAAACTACTACCATCACGACAGAAAAAGAGCACTGAGCCATGTAAAATCATCCAAGAAACACTATTTTTCCTAGTGACCTGCTTACCTCTCCCTACTTTATCCCAAACTGGCGAATAAGAAAGAGCCAACCTGAAGTGACTCCTGTGAACTCTGAACTTTTCTGGAGCTTTTTGTTGAACTGAAGCATGCTTTGGAGCAGAACGAGATTGAGTAAATTGCGAGGAAGCTGAGCAACAATCGACTGGAGATTCAAGACAACTATATCAATTGGAGATGTCACTGAACTATAGGACATTTGTACAAAAGAACTGAATCTATTGCCAATCTTGAACTTCCAGTTTCCATACGCAAAGCTATAAATATGTAATAAATTCCTCCATTTTCACAAAATACCTGCAGTTCATACATGTAAGGTAATTGCAGTACAAATGCAAACACACACTTTTTTTGCAAACCAAAAGGTTGCAATTCACAAAATATAGTTTGCATTATAATAAATTCCAGATTTCAAGATACAAAGTTCTTAGAACACTTGTATGTTCTAATTATACACAAAAGAGTTCAATGAATAAGGACTCAATGAGAAAGTTCATCAATCCATGAAAAACTTTCAATCACATTTACGTTTAGTATGTTAGTGCAAATTGCAATAGTATGTCAATTCACTAGAACAACCACATAGATCACTAGCTGTGTGTGCGACTTTATAGTTGATACTACTCTGTGATGACCAGTATATTCTCCGCTAAAAGAAGCTTAACTAATTAAGTACTACAACATCCTTAGTTATATTGTCTAACGACTATACTGTTCCTGTCCATCCATCTTGCAAAGTACGTACGCGCATAAATATGTTGCTAGTGGGCTGTATGTATGTACGAATTTGTTGAGAATCTTAGTGAACACCTTCACATTCAGAGAACTGTACCCATCCATCCATCCATTCAGAGAACTATGCAAGCGGCGACGAAGGCAAGATGCATCGCTGCACAGCGGTCGCTCTCTCTCCTGGGAGGTCGCTTCACTTCATTTGGAAGAATAACTGAATAATGAGAACTTATAATATAGCAAATCAGCAGGTTAACAAGATTTCAGTAGAGCGGAATGGCAAGCAAGATGAAACCTGTTGTATTCCTGCTCACAATGACTGTAAACTCCATGGTACTTAATGTTCTACTGCCACCATGGATTCAATCAACACAAATCTGTCAGACTCTCAGAATGATGATATGCACGGAGCTAACTTGTTCCTATCTGCCCGTTAACAAAGTTTGATGGGTCTCCTGCTCCTATCGATGTACCCGCAGGCATCTCCGCTGCTGACTGAAGACATAGCTTAGGAATGAATCGACCCGAGGTTCGGCAACAATTAGCACAACTTGAACTTTTAATTCCCAACTTCTTTAAACTGCAACCCTATATTTTTTCTTCTTTTTTGTTCTTTGCTGCAACTTTCTGTTAACTCTTCTCCAGAGTACAGCCAACAGGAGCACCACATCAGTCTTCTTTTATCCGTTGACGAAAGGCCGAACCAGAGGAGGTCGTCTGGAGGGGCCTGTCATGTTCGTCACTGCCAGTTGTTGTAGGCATTCTAACAAACAAGTTGAGGGCAGCAAAACAAAATCACAACAATAGAAAAGCATGATTTCTTTTTCCTTTCCGTTCTTTGTTTTCTCTAAATCAAAACCTTAGCATCACAACAACAATTAGAGATGAAGCAACTTAGAGTCGAGCAGCAGCAGTAGAGCCCGATGTGTGTTCGTAGAAAGTTATTAGTACTTGTAATGTAGTCTAAGAGTACTTTTGCTATCAATTTGAACTGAAATAAAATAAGAAACTGATCTGAGTGTGAACTGAACTGTTGTGTGTGTTGTCTCATGCTTCACAGGCATTAAAAAACACGTATAGGCCAACAAGCAACAAATTCTACAGGAAGGTCAACGTCGTTCTTCGACGCACAAGGGCACTGCCTCCTGCATGTGGAGATTACACATGCAGTCTTTATATTTAATCCAATAACTAAAATCTAGAAACAACTTTTTCAACCATTCTAGTGTATGAAATCATGGCAGCAGTCTTCTAAAAAAATCATGGTAGCAGAGACATGATGACATGGAAAAATGGTTCGCCTTAATTATGCATCATGCACATCAGATTTAATTTAAATTCGATCAAGCAAGCAACCTTGATCAGAAACATGAAATAATTTGTTGGCCCATTACACTTTACAGTAAGATACACCGACACTAATGCGACCACGGGGCCCTTAGGTTGGATGGCTGCGCATGGCGGTGGAAGTTGTAGTGGGGCGGCGACGAGCTACACAGGAAATAGGAAGCCGGCAGCCTTGCCCTCGACCACCCCGACGCTATGGTGTTGGACTGGGACGGCGATTCAGATCCTAGAGTGGTGGAGAGGGAGGACCGGAGGACAGGAAGTTCGACCGTTCGATGGAGGACGCGCGGTAGGGCGCGCTAAATCCTACAAGTTGAGCTGTATGATGAACTAAAAAACAAAAAAAAGCCTACAAGGTGGTGTTATGCTGCATGACTCCATTCGGGGTTTTTTCCCCACAAAAGAAAAGAGAAAAACTACATGGCAGAATCAAAATATTGGTATAAGAAGTAGCGTCAGCCCCTCTGCAAGAAGAACTCAATATTCGGCGTATTTCGAGTATCTGTTTACTGACATAAACACAGACACGATATTGGGATCGGATTTTCTTAACTTGTAGGCAGCAGAAGGCTTTCATCAAGCATCACTATTTCAGTTTAGTTTCACCTTGGGTAATTTTTGTTTGAGTTGATCTCTTGCAGGTCGACTAGTCCAGCGAGGAGAAGCAGTGCGAGGTGTGCCGCAGCAAAGCCACGACCTGCGCCGAAAAGTAAGCTCAACAGTCACTACGATGATCCAATCCAACATCAAAACCGAATATATGTAATGCTCGGAGAGCCAACATCAGAGCGCACACACTTAAATTCAGAGAGCCAACCCGTTTATGTTCAGAGAATAAATGCATTTAAGCTCAAAGAACAAATGCGTTTAGGTTCAGAGAACAAAACAATCTTCAGTGTGATTTTCTGCGTACGGATAATCGCAGAAGCAACATAGTTGGACTGAAGCTCTAGAAATTTTAGAACTTATATGAAAAATTGTGCAGTCGGAGGTTATACTGCTGCTAGTTAGTAAAATGAATGGCACAGGATGAACAAGGGACACACACTGTACCAGGATGGCAACGAGGAAGCTGCCGGACCTTAGCATCTCCCTTCCGTCTCACTATAAGGTCTTTGAACCTTGTACAGGGGCGGCGTTGTACTGCACGGGAGGCGGCGGGGGCTGGCGGCTCTGTGTAGTCTGCAGCGAGCTTGGAGCAGGGAGGAGGCGCTCGCCATGGCTGGCAGAAGCCATGAGGAAGGGCAAGTGGACGGCGTCGCGATGAGGCAGGTGGCGACCTGGGGGTTGGCACGCTGGGGATGGGGGCGGCAGGCGCGCTGCGGATGGGGGCGGACGGCGCTGGGGTTGGGGGATGGGGCGCGGCCAGGGGCACGAGATAGTGGGGGATTGGGCGGCGACCGGAGCCGAGGGAGAAGGTGGGGCGTCGGGCGACGGCCGGAGCCAAGGGAGAAGGTGAGGCGTGGGGCGACGGCCGTCGGCCGGAGCCGGGGGTAGAAGGTGGGGCGCGGGGCGTCAGCCGGAGCCAGGGAGAAGGTTGGGCGCCGGGCCGCGACCGGATCTAGGGGAGAAGGTGGGGCACGGGGCGGCGGCCGGAGCCAGGGGAGACGGTGGGGCTCGGCGCGGCGGCCGGAGCCAGGGGAGAAGGTGGGGCGCAGGGCGGCGGAGGCGGAGCGGCCACACGTGAGATGTTTCTTTTTTCTTTTCTTATTATTAGTAATAGTGTAGAATTTGAGGATATGCTTAGTGTGTACTCCCTCCCTTTCTTTTTAATCGGCATATAAGGTTTGGTCAAAGTCAAGCTTTATAGAGTTTGACTAATAGCGTAGAATTTGAGGATATGTTTAGTTTGTACTCCCTCCGTTTCTTTTTAGTCCGCATATAAGGTTTGGTCAAAGTCAAGCTTTGTAAAGTTTGACTAATTTTATATTAAAAAATATAGACATTCACAATATGAAATCATTATTATCAGATGCACCATGAAACGTATATTCATACTATATAGTTTTGGTATTGTAGATGTTCATATTTTTTTATATAAATTTGGTCAAACTTTGTGTAGTTTGACTTTGACCAAATCTTATATGCGGAGTAAAAAGAAACGGGGGAAGTAGTAATGTGATATGCTTAATTAGTGTAGAAACGTGATGAATATGCTCTTAGTTAATGTGTAGTAATGTGATATGCTTACTAATGTGTTGTGAAGAATTTGAGGATATGCTTAGTGCGTAGTAATGTGATATGCTTAATTAGGGTAGAACGTGATGAATATGCTCATAATTAGTTAGTGTGTACTAATGTGACATGCTCATTTATCACATTTGTTTTTTTTCTCTAGAAATAACCTAGGAGGCTAAGTGAGAGATGTGGCATCGAGCCAGATGAAGCAGGCATTGCTGGACTACGCCTTACCGCAAACGGCTCATGAACTATGCTTACGCACTCGACACGCACGGTCGCACTGTGTTCAGCGTTGCGGGATGGAACAACTTCCTTGCTGGAAAAAATCTCCAGGTTGGATAGGCCATCTTAGTCACCCTCAGGAACAACCGGCGCTATGGCTTGAGGATGATGGTCGTCATTGACCTCATTTAGAACTATGTGTATGGCGGGGCAGTACATGAATGAACAGCTTAATTATGTATTAGCACTATGTACTAGTACTGTTTTAGCTCGTAATGTTTCTATTAACTGGTTATGTTTGTGAGATCTAGCTAGCTAGCAGCCACTTAAATATCAACTCCTAATGTTCTATTATCTGGTACGGTTCTACTATAGAATGTTATATAGTATGTACTTAGTGTTAATGTGAAATGCTAAACGTTACATGGTGTTGAAAAACATTTTTTTGTGCACGAAACGTTCATGGTGTGCAAATTACATTGTGCGGCGCTAGGCGAGTAAATATAGTGGTGGCGTTGTAAACATTGTACACTAGCAACACGTATAATACTGTTGACATAAGCTCTAGCGCCACCACTATTTTTTAACACTGGCGCCATATTGGTGGCGTGGGGCTCCTACGCCAGCAAGGATGTTTTTGGCACGCCATAGCTAGGCTTTTCTGCACTAGTGGGAATAAGTCATCGTTGGTGAAGTCGTCGATGCCAGCAGTTGCGCGGGTGCGCTCCCCAAAAACCTGATCGCCCCTCTCCCATATAGGATCACGAGAGGCGGGGTTCCGGAGTCCTGCTGTCCCTTATGGCGGTGCACGCCGAAAGAAGGGATGGAGAAGATTTGCGTGGCGGCGCAATGATCTGGACCGGTGGGGCGAAACTATACGATGCGGCGGCGGCTAGAATGGACATCTGTCTGACTATATAATATGGGTCGGGGTAGGTCGTGGAGAAAACCCACGTCCAAGTAACAGCCCCACGATCCAAAAGAATCGAAAACGGCTGAGTAATTAATGTGTTCATTAATTATTAATTAATGACTTATTAATTAATCTCGAGCAGTAAAAATATCGACAACGTGCATAGTTTTATGCTCGGCTTGGCTCATTCCCGCAACCCGCGGCGCGTCGTGACGAGGTGTGGCGAGGAGGAGGAGTGCGCGTGTAGATCTCCTCTTCTCATGATCATACAAGTGGTAGAAGAGCTCACCTTATAAAAAGGTGCAAGTCTCTCTCAACTTTCGCCATGAGACTAAACTTTAGTCCCACTCATACCACTCACAAGCTATGCATGAATGGCCCAAAAAAATTCAAAATTCTAGTTGGGCTTTGGACCAAAGGCCTACTAGTAAATTCCAACACTAGGGCCTAGACACCCACAATCGTGAGAAATCGTGGGCATATCAACAGAAAAACCTATTTGACGCTCTCCGCGTCAAAGTGTCGCGTTTGATTGGGCGGCCCATCTACACATCTGGCAGTTCCGGTTTTGGGAACGTTCCAGAAGATTCCTAGCCGGTTTTCTCGGATTTGGGATCCTTACAAACGAATCCTGAACCGGATTCTTTTCCTTTTTTTCTATTTCTTTTTCTTTTTTTCCTTTCTTATTCTTATTTTCTGTTTTTCCTGTTTCCATTTTATTTTCTTTTTTTGCTACTTTTAGTTGTACAATTTCAAAATTGTTCCAAATACTCATTTTTTGTTTCGGTTTCCAATTTTCTTTCAGTATTTTCAAAATTGTTCGAAGCATTAAAAATTGTTCCTGTTATACAAATGTTTTTTTAAATTTTAGGAATATGTTTCCCTGTTCAAAAAAATCGCGTAAACAAATTACCTTCAGATTTTGAATTGTATCAGATTCAAATTTTTGTTTTGCATTTGAAAATATGTAACCATTTTCAAGTTTACTCACAAATTTAAAAAATGCTTGCATTTTCAAAAAATGTTCTGGGACTATTTTTTTCATGTTTTACAAAAAATGTTTGAAGTTATGAAAATTGTTTCCATTTGCAATATTTTGTTCACATATACAGAAAAGCTTCGGGATTTTCTAATTGTTCTCAGGTTCAAAATTTAGTTCTTTCCTCAAAAGTTGTACCTGTTTTCAAACTATGTTCACCAATTTAAAAAATGTTTACGTTTTCCAAAAATGTTACGGCATTTGAAAATTTGTTCATGTTTCCCAAAAATGATTCCATTTTCAAATTTTTGTTCACGTATACAAAAATCGTCACAATTTTCAATTTGTTCTCAAATTCAAAATTTTGTTCTGCATTTCATAGTTGTACCTTTTTAATTTTTGTTCACCAATTTAAAAAATGTTTGCGTTTTCAAATTATATTCTCGAATTTGGAAAATTATCCGTGTTTTACGAAAAAATGTTCTGTAAGTTTATAAAATGTTCGCGTCATGAAAATTGTTCGGATTTTCAAAAGATCTACAATTTTTCAAGTTTTTTTACACATTCAAAAAATCTTCAGGAATTTAAAATTTATTCACAGTTTCAAAAGATGTTCGGAAATTTTAAATTTGGTTCACGTTTATCAAAAGGTAATTGTAATTTCAAAAAATTGTTTACAGCTTTTAAGTAATGCTCAATTTACGCCGCTGTTTTTAGGTCATTATCTCCGTGCCAAAAATATACCAGTATGGTTCGGTGGGTGAGGTGCCTAGCAAGATGCGTGCACACACGGGGGGTCTGCAGTTCGAATTGCAGCTCTGGCGGAATTTTCTTTTTACGAAATTTTGCTAGCGCG
The DNA here is from genome assembly GCA_021437245.1 of Aegilops speltoides. Taxonomy (NCBI): domain Eukaryota; kingdom Viridiplantae; phylum Streptophyta; class Magnoliopsida; order Poales; family Poaceae; genus Aegilops; species Aegilops speltoides. Next base: position 64,577,883 of record CM038143.1, read on the forward strand.
AGTTAATCTTAATGGGCCGGCCCTGACGCGCGCGTCCTGTGCGACCGTACGTCTGTGTGACGTAGAATGGGTCAAATAGGTGCTCCCCATGTCAACGACGACCAGCTGAACTCGACCTAGCGGCGAAGGGGACTAGCATGGGCTGGATTTTTTTTGGCATGGGCTGGATTTGATTCTCTAGGTATTTCCTAATGTAACAACAAAATTTCATAAAGCAACCAGTGATGATTGTCGATCAAACCTATATAATTGCAAGCTAAATGTCAATTGTTTCGTCATACAATGATCTTTCTTGCTTGTATATTTTAAGTTTTCATATGATATTTTTAGCAAGGTGTTTCATGTCATGCATCGCCTGATGCAGAGGCCGGGGGTTATCCTTCTTTTCAAAAAATAAAAATTCATGTTATATTTTGGAGTAGTTTGATTGCCAACTTCGTCTACTCAGTGCGGATGTGAAATTATTGACCTATATTAGTTGTCGCTACACACCCGCTCCAACTGCAAAAAAAGGAAGTGTGTTTCTAGGCATGAAACTATTGGATAGGTTTTGTAGGCAAATTTTTGGCTTCAAAGTAGTCTGCCCCCTATGTCTAAATTATGGCTCCGCCCTTAATGGGCGATGACTGGTTAATACCATGCCAAGTGAGCGCCAAAACTGCTTTTGTTTCCTCAACCCTCAAGGGACTAAACTTGTCTGGTTTAAAGAGTTAAGGGTGCGACCGTACGTCTGTGTGACGCAGAATGGATCAAATAGGTGCTCCCCATGTCAACGACGACCAGCTGAACTCGACCTAGCGACGAAGGGGACTAGCATGGGCTGGATTTTTTTTGGCATGGGCTGGATTTGATTCTCTAGGTATTTCCTAATGTAACAACAAAATTTCATAAAGCAACCAGTGATGATTGTCGATCAAACCTAGAGAATTGCAAGCTAAATGTCAATTGTTTCGTCATACAATGATCTTTCTTGCTTGTATATTTTAAGTTTTCATATGATATTTTTAGCAAGGTGTTTCATGTCATGCATCGCCTGATGCAGAGGCCGGGGGTTATCCTTCTTTTCAAAAAATAAAAATTCATGTTATATTTTGGAGTAGTTTGATTGCCAACTTCGTCTACTCAGTGCGGATGTGAAATTATTGACCTATATTAGTTGTCGCTACACACCCGCTCCAACTGCAAAAAAAGGAAGTGTGTTTCTAGGCATGAAACTATTGGATAGGTTTTTGTAGGCAAATTTTTTGGCTTCAAAGTAGTCTGCCCTCCTATGTCTAAATTATGGCTCCGCCCTTAATGGGCGATGACTGGTTAATACCATGCCAAGTGAGCGCCAAAACTGCTTTTGTTTCCTCAACCCTCAAGGGACTAAACTTGTCTGGTTTAAAGAGTTAAGGGTGCAAAACGAAAATGCTACACCTAGGTGGGGTCCGTCCGGTTCTTCCTCGAATGGTTGCCTCAATCTTTGTCAAAACCTAGGTCCTCCGTTACTTCATTCCCAACTAACCTCTCCACCCCCCTGAATTCAAGTGGGTGGGGTCCTCCCATAGTTTCGTCCAACAGAAAAATGTCATGCAGGTCATTACGTTTATAGTATTATATAAAACTGTTTATACATAAGTGTAGCATGACTAGGGTGCAAAATGTCTTGTTTGGAAGCTTAGGCACCGAATCTATTTTTTTAAGAGTTAAAGTCAAAAGTTAGACTGTCTCTTATAATAATATATAAATTCGGAATAAATGAATATGTGCAATCAAAGACTCGAGTGAAAAACTAGAAGACAAAACGGTTTAACAAAACAAAGAGTATGGTGTAACCTGCAACCGGTACATCCGAATAACAAACATCAATTTTCCAATCTATCTGTGACGGGGAACCTCCCAATCAGACAAGGCGTGTACTGAAAAGAAGCTTCAATGTAGGTCGTGGCAGTGGCATCCTCGTAACCTGGTGGGCATAAGCTTCCTAAGTCTTTAACCTTACAGCTATCTAAATCATAGGCTAGTCCTCTTCTAAATGTTTGACTTAGAAAGACAACCTCTTTATAAGGATGAAATCCCAAAATTCCAATATAACCAGTACAGTAGGGATTTTCGTCCATATGATCTCCGAGAATATCATCAAAAGTTGCCTCATCTTTGTCTTCATATGAGTTTATGTTGTACAAGACCCACGGTGTGCCGCTTCTTTCATTTAGAGGTTGCAGCATGGACATAAAATCATTTTGATGCTTCAGCTTCCACTCCATTTGACCACGTGATTCCCCGAGGAACCAAACCCGAAGTATCATGTTCTCAACTAATGCACAATACACTCCGTTCTCTGACCTTCCGAAATAAAGTTTGTGATATTTGCCTTGACCAGTAGCTATTGGTGGTTTAACTACATGGTAGTTTCCACTCGACACTGAAATCCTGGGAGAAAGGAAATGTCAGTTAGTAAACACATACTATAATTTATTAATTTCATATTCCCTCTGTCCGGAAATACTTGTCATCAAAATGAATAAAAGAGGATGTATATAGATGTATTTTAGTTTTAGATACATTTTTTTATTCATTTTGATGACAAATATTTTCGGACGGAGGGAGTAATAAACAAGAAATCCAAACAGAGTGCTCACCTCATAATAAAATTTGTTTCGCATTGTACATACAGTGCATTTTGCCAATAGACAGCATAGCGGTTTCGGCGTTGGGAGTCCACACGCATGTCCGCAATGGTCCCCATGGCATCTCCTTCCCTCACAAAAGACTTCTCCTCCCATCGGTTTTTCCTAGACGAGAACACGTGCATGGCAAGTGGTGATGGCGGCCACTCTAATTTCTCTATTGCGGGATCAACCTCCAAACCCTGACGAGGACCTTCGAATTTTGCCTTGTAACGAATACGTGGAACGGAAAACACTTGATAGTATGGCGACACAGTAGGATCAAACACGATGTAGTTGTCTCCGTGGAAAAAATACCACCCCATACACGCGTCCGCACAGAACGGCAAACGTTCCGATTGTCGTGTGGCAGGGTTAACCACACGGTCGTGAATCAACAGAAGACCATTGCAGTGATCCTTGACGTAGACGGAAGGATTTTGAAGGTACTCAAGCTTACCGGAGATCGCGCAGTCAAAGTTAGTTGAGATTTCGGTACCTGAGGACGGATGACTGAGCAATTGCGAGGACCTTAGCCCGTGCAAATTTATTATGATGCTGCCCACCGAGTGCGGGAGTTCTGTGCGAAGCAACCGGCGGGCATCGATGAAGGCGCGCCACACTCTGCAGATGCAGCGGAGGACGGCCAGGCTGTGCGGCGGAAGACGCTGGAAGATGTCCACGAGCACGTCTTCAGGCAGCAGCTGTATGTCCTTGCGTCGTTCCATCGTTACGAAACTCGGTACCTTTTCTTTGCTGTCGCTCGCGGGCTGGCTCTGTACGAGGGAGATCGATCGAGGCGCAAGCGCAACGCCGTGCCGACCTCTCGTCGCGCGCTTATATATATAAAGAAAAGATGGACAGGGTTCTTTTCTGGTCGCGCGCTTATAAAGATGGACAGGGTTCTTTTTTGGTCGCGCGTTTATAAAGATGGACAGTGTTCTAATTGAGTTTGATTCGATTTACAATGCCGAATCCTTTGGGAGTCGGTTTAGGATGCATCATCAACAATGGAAACGTACGAGAATCTCCCAGCCCCCTCGTGCCGTTCGCGATCCAGCAAACCCTGTTATGGCCCACCCCAGTTCCCCAACAGCAAGCCCACACAAGGCGGAAGCCCAGAATCCAGTGAAGCGGGCACGCAGGCCCAGTGGGCGCTACCCGGCCCACAGATGGGTGACCTAGCTGCTACTCTTTTTTTTTGAGACAAACCTAGCTAGCTGCTACTTAGGGTGAATCCTAAACAGTGCCTTAAGCGTCCATTCTAAAAAAAAGCGTCTGTTTTAGGCATTTACGCAATCGGGCGCACACCCTCCCACCACACTAGGACGGCCCATTTTAAATTTTATTTTCTGTTTTTAAAATGCAAAAAAAAAAAACTAGCAAAGGCGCGGTTCGAACTGGCGACCGCGCGGCGTCACGCGAGGCAGACTAAAGGACCACGTGAATGGACCGGTCCAGCGCGCTTGATTCCACCTCCTCGTTTTTTTCACAACTTTTTTACTTCATTTTTTACTTTTGTTTATACATGTATATTCTATACAAAAATATACTTTACATGATGTTTTGAAAAATCTTAATCGTACAATTAAATTTTAAATGTGTATAGAAAAAATGTTGGCCATGTATGAAAAAAGTATACAATGTGTGTGAAAAAATTGGTCGTGTATTTTAAAAAATGTTAATCAAGCTTATTAAAAATGTTAAACAAGCATTGTAAAATTTTAATATGTGTATAGAAAAATATGGACCATGTATGCAAAAAAATTGATCTCCTATTGTATTGAAAAAATGATTAAACTTGTATTTGAAAAAAATTAACAAGCATTTGAAAATTGTAAAATGTGTATAGAAAAATATTGACCATATACGAAAAAAAGTTAATCTTGTATTGTATTAAGAAAATATTAAACTTGTATTTGAAAAATGTTAATGAAGCATTTGGAAAATGTTAAATGTATAAATAGAAAATTTTGGCCATGTATTAAAAAATGTTAATGTTGTATTTGAAAAATGGTAAATATCTATATAAAAATGTTGACTAGGCAGAAAAATGTTGATCTTGTATTTGATTATCATTAAACGTGTATTAGAGAAATATGTTAGATATCTTTACCTAATAATAAAGGGGCTATTGTTGCTGGTGGTACATCATGTAATTTACCCTATAAGTTGACAAAAGTTACACACCATGCCACCCGTAAGTAAAAAAAAACGATTCGTTTTTTTCAAAGTCGCCGTCGTGCTTAGTCCTTTTATAGAAATGATACCCCATATATTTCACAGATATACCGCAGTGGCTAAAGCCTTTCTCTTCCACTGCGGAGACCAGGGTTCAAACCCCAGGAACTCCCCCAGTGCGCGTTCATGGGCCGGCCCGCGGGGCATGACGCCCTTTTTTTCATTTCGTCTTTTGTCTTTTCATTTCTTTTCTCATTTCTTTTCTCTTTTTTCCTTCTTTAAATTAATTCGAGATTTCCAAATTTCAAAACTTTTTTAATTTTTAAGAACATCTTAGAGAAATCGTAAAAAAAATTGTAGTTTCAATAAATATTAGTGATTTTACAAAACTGTTTACAAATTATAAAAAAATCACAATTTGGAAAAAATGTTGGGAAATAAAACCATGTTCATGATTTTGAAAAAATAATCTTACATTCAAAACAAATTTGTGAATCTGACAAAAATGTCCATGAAATTTTAGAAAATATTCAAAAAACTAAAAAAAATGCGAGTTTGTAGTCGATGAGGTTTGTTTTTAAAGTTCTTAAAGTGTGTCGTGTAGTGACAAGCTCATTGCATTGGGATTTACCATGCCGAATACATCGCGATCACGTGGACATCGCGTCCATCGTCAGCAAGGGTGGGAGGAAAGATAAGTGGCAACATCGCAAGTCACTATGTTAAAATAGAAGACGCTCATATGTATGGGTCGGTGGGGGTTTCCCATCCACTAGGTGTATACAACCCATTAGGTGTCTGTCAACGTGAAGTTGACTTGCATTTCCTGATTCAAAGGACTCGATATCCTTGCTTGCGAGAAGCTGAATCCTGATGTACTTTTGTCATACATCTTCCCTTGTTGCTTCGAGCGGGGAGTGGAGTGGATTTTGTTGGTACCTTCACTCTTCGAGGCATTTTTGCATGATTGTAGGATTGTGTGACACCTTTATCAGTAAATGAATTTGGCATGTTATTTGACATGTGTTGCAAATCTTCTGAATGCATGGTTCTGATCTTTGAGTACGTGGATTTGAGGTAGAAATGTGTTGAACATTCCACTAATTTCCTAGCGTTCTTTATGGTACTTGAAATCTCCCCCTAATGCCTGAAAATGTTCCTCATTGAATCAACATACTGGCCTTGAATAACTCCCCATGTGAGGTGCATGAAGTATTGACAGAAATACAGTTATTCCTCACATAGATCCCAACTATATGTTGAGGGCCAATGATGTATGCCGGGGTGGTGATATCGGTTTGTAACCGAATTACCGCAGATGGGAAATACTTGGTAGATTTCCACGTATCAAAGATAGAGGGGAATAATATTATGCAGTTTGGTCATGAGCGGGTAAAACTACATGACTCCAACGTAAAGTTGGTAAGTTGCAATTCCAAAGTAAAAACAATGCAATGAGGTTAATTATTTGGATAAAGGATTCTACCAAACCATTTTGAGTCTAGATATATAGGATAAAGTGCTAGACTTCAATCCTAGGGCCATAGTGAAGGCACGTAAGGAGAATTCTGCAAAATTATCCATTCGATTTTGATTGAAATCGATGTTAAAGATGCCAATGGTTTCGTGTGGATAAAGCACACTTGAGACCATCGTGTAGATGCGTCTTTCAAAAACCATGGATACCTGAATAGTCTAGTCAATGGTAGGGAAGAGCCACTTACCTCGACTTGATGTATTCAAGGAGTCAGAGTGGTTCAGCGTAAACTTTAAGGTGTGCGAACCTTAAGATTAGCTTCCCTGCGACACATGTAGTGCACACAATATCCAAATAATGTTAGAATTTAGCATCATAATAGTCATAAACCAATGAAATTGCTAAGAGTTTCTGTTTCAACCCAATGTCACGATGACCAAGGTGAGTATGCCAAGTTTGTCATGCAAAAGACATTCTAGAAAATTATCTTGTACACAATATGTGCTACGGGTTCTGTAGTATGTGTAGTACAATCCAGACGTTAAGGAGATAATGTGTTTGCCATATCCGTATATGGTGAGGAGAAAATATTCCTCTTTGTTGTCATGATGAGTTTCGCTATGGAAACTATTTTGACGGATCTTCATAGTTCAGTAGGGTACAAGTTGAACCAAGACACAATTAAGCATCCTTGATGGCACTCGAGTACCAATAGGGATAGTAATATGACCCGAGCTGAGTCAACAATTACCTCATCACGTCTAGCGATTTTTAAAATAGCTCATTTCTCTTAGTCAGAGTGGAAACATTTTACTTCCCTAAGTATGGAGTTTGTGGTGGATATGTCCACAAGGCACACATCCTTTCATCAGATTGATCCCTGTAGAAATCTATATATAGACTTGAAGATTCTCAATATGAAAATCACTGTCACATATATAGAATACATAAAAATGTATTGTACCAAAGTGTTGATACTCTATACATACATACATACATACATACATACATACATACATACATACATACATACACACACACACACACACACACACACACACACACACACACACACATATATATATATATATATATATATTGTGATACACAATATATGATGACAACAATACTTATGTTCTTATTAGAATATTAGAAATGGAAATTATATTGACCACTCAGGAGATTGAGAGACTAGACGAAGTCTTCAAACATGTTAGTTGAGTCATATTCAACCATCATGTTCTCCATGCCCAAAGGGTCTCCTGACTGCTGGATAGTCATGTTGTCGCTAGGTCATGGAAAAACACCACGCGGACAATTGACTTCCTTGTTGCTGCCAGGTTGGAGGTTGAATTGAGATTCAAACCTTTGCCCTTGAGATTCTTTGCATCCCAGGAATTTCTCATACGGAATAACGAAATGCTGGGATCTGGATGATATAATGCCCTATGATTTATAAGGCAACATATTTTTCTGTTAGCGGTGTGACTCCAATCGGAGATGAATCCTACGGGTCTTGGATTGCACACTTTATCCCACGAGGCACAAAAGCGATCATTGTCGTGGGAATGAGTCTGACAGTAAGAGTAGGTGGTATGTAGGAGGAGGCGGAGTCCTAGATACGGCGAGGTTGTACGCATAGATTTACGAGTTCAGGCCCCTCTCGGAGGAGGCAACAACCCTACGTTTCGGTGCCTCGGAGACTTGTCGACTTGATGTGTGTAATAGTTATAGGGGGTGCAAACCCTTGTGTCAGAGGGGAGGGGTGTATTATATAGAGTGCGCCAGGCCCCTCGCAGCCCTCAGTTACACAGGGGTTCAATGTGAGTTAAGACTAGAACGTTACTAGTAACACCTGCTATAAATGGTCTTTATGACGACGGAGTGAATGCCTGGCCGTTGCCATCCTGGGGTAACTTTAGGTCTTCTGTACTCTGAGTGGGTTTTTGTATGGTCGAGCGGAATTGGGATATCCGAGTGGAATCTTCCGTCGAGTGAATCATACTTCAGGGTGATTTCAGTCGACGTCTTCTGACCTTGTAAGCCTTGGACTCTAAGGTAGTATCCTTGGGTATGGTGTCTAGGTCAGCCCTAAGACCCTACCCTAGGTACATGTCATCGTCATTAGCCCCCGAATGGATCGAGGACCGAGTGAAGAAGGGTTGAAGTTGGTTCCGACCCGACTCAATGTCCTGGAGACATTTCCTCAGGGGTCTGAGAACATGCTGGAACTTTAACTCTTCATCAGTCGCCTTGGTCGATTCTTACCCATGGAATTTCTAAGTGAATTACGCCGCATATCTTCGAGTAGGTTGGAATGGGATATCTTTTGTGCGATCGACTGCTTTGCGGTTCCTGGATCTCGCGGGATTCGAAATTTGGAGAAGTGCGTAGGACGGGGCATGGCACAGTAAGCGGAACGGATAGATAGGGACTCCTCGATCTTCGGGCCGCTTTTTCTACCACGTATCGAGCCAGCATCTATTACGGGATGCGATGGGATTGCTCGGGCCCACGGGTCAGCCACTCGGAAGCGGGACCATAAAAGGCGTCGTTGCCGATGCAAGGCACTGTGCTTGCCATTCGCCCCCCTTTCTCTCTGCTTCTCCGCCTAGCCCCTTCCTGCTCCCTCCTCCTCCGCCCGTTCTCCATGAGCTCCACAACCATGATGAAGGACCGGACTGCGGCACTGGAGCGCGTGAAGAAGGCGACGGCGAAGGGCAAGAAGGCGGCCAAGTTGTCGACGTCGCGGTCTGGCCTGCCGCCTGGATGGATCTAGGGGTGCTGGATCTGCTCTTCCGACACGATGAAGGACATGGGGAATCTTGTCGCCAACGACTTGATCACCGAGGCGTCTTGGAGGTTGATGGAGGGGGAGACCGAGCCCGCGCCACGCGATGGCGAGCGCGTTCTCCTCATGACGCATGTCGACCGAGGTTTCTCCCTGCCTCCTCATTCGTTTTTCTGAGGCTTCTTGAATTTCTTTGGTGCTCAGATCCACCATTTTCCTCCCAACACTATCTCGTACCTTGCCGCATTCGTTTCAATGTGCGAAAATTTCCTTGGATGCCACCCGCACTGGGGTCTGTTCAAACACATTTTCACTTGCCGATCTCAGTCGATGAAGAAAGCTAATCCGGATGATGAAAAGATGCATGTGATCCAAATGTGTGGGGGGCTTGGGATCCAGATGATAGGTAGGAGTACTTTTCCTCCTATGACTTTCCCGAGTCGGTTAGAGGGTGGTAGTCGACTTGGTTTTACTGTAAGGACATCCCGACTCCTGGTTAGTCGACATGCCTTCCCCCTTTCACTCTGGAGAGGCTCCACAACCCTCCTTCATTGATAGTTTCTGCGGAGGAGAAGGGCAAAGTAGCGATTTTGGTTGACGCGATCGTTGCTTTGGTCCAGGGTGGAGTAACTGGCATGGATCTGCTTGACGTGTTCCTCAGTTGGCGCATCCAGCCCCTGCAAGCCCGTGACCACCACATGTGGATGTATTCGGGCCCAGAAGACACCGCTCAGACCCACCCAGAGGAGGTCAGCGAAATAACGGTGGCTCAATGGCTTCGGAGCATCACAGGCAACAAGGACAACCCTCGCGGAGCCAAGAGGATCCTGCCATTCGACGCCCAGAACTCTCTAGTAGAGGCCAGGTGTGTTTGTCGAGTGTTTATACTTTGTTCAATATGCAACAATCTTAGAATCCGACTGATGCTGGTAACTTGTGTCTTGTACGTTTTCACCAAAACGTACTCAATGCCGAATGGGGATCAACACCAAGACGGAGTAGAGAGTGAAGGTGGAAGCGCTGATTTTGAATATGCAGATGAAAGCGAGGACTCTGACAGCAGTGAGGAAGTCGATCCATCGCCCCGTTCTGAAGGACGCTCCAAGCAGTCACAAGACCCCGCGGGAAGGCACGACAAGGCAGTTGCGTCGAGTGTGAAGATTCCCAAGCGCACTCGAACGTCAACCCCAGAGCCAATGGAGAAGGCCGCGAAGCTGGCCAATGTTGCCCCACCCAAGCCTTGGAAGGCCCTGCCCAGGATCATGGTGACTGTGCCCGTTGCTTCGACATAAGTGTTTCTTTTTCTTGTCTTTCATTGCCACTGCGTACTTCTTCACTTGCTTGACCTAGTGAAATTTTGGTCTTCCAGGGCTACTACCTCTGCAACTTCCATGGATATTGGCGAGGAGCAGGCCGATACGGAGACCGCGGACATGGCCACCTCTCGAGTGGGTATGATACCACAACCACGCTTACACTTTGTCAACTGACTTCCTGGTCGACGGAAATCTCACCGTCGAGTGTTTGCAGCGCCAACAAATGTTATCCATCTTCAAGATGGTGACGACGAGGATGAACCTCAGAGGTGTGCAGGGAGAAGGGGCAGAGCTCTGAGCAAGAGGGCACCTTCCAGTCGAGCACCTCGCCAGCTGTCTGAGCCCATAGTTCAAGAACTTGGCCACCCGTCGCATGCTTCTACCTCTTTTGTTGTTCCTTTGTCGACTGACCAACCCTCAGCGTCAATTGTCCAAACTTTCGATCTAGCTGCACAACCCAAGCTCTGACCCCACTGTTGACACCAGATTTTGGCATAGTCAAAAACGTAATTAACAAGGCCTCGAATGGAAAAGTGCTCAAAGTGAGAAAGATCTATATATCTTCAAAAGGAGAAACTTTGATATTTGGTTCATAGCCATCCGATCTCATTTCTAAGACCAAAATTGTGTTCGAAATACTAACATTTTGTGTCCAGAACACTATTCGACTTATTATGCCCCCGAGACGGCCTCATATGGAAAACTAATCTAGCTATTTACACAGAGGAATGAAAAAAATCACCGAAAACTGAACTATTATACAATACTTACCTTATGTAACAAGGTGGGATTATTTAGTGACTATGTTTACAGAAGCAATAACAGTAAACGCACTAGAATTCTTGGAGAATATTCAAATACCACAAGAGCCAGCTATTTAGGGTAATTATGTTAGAATTAAGCCGGATAGCTTCTCACTTCCTATGGCTTGGACCTTTTATGGCGGATCTCGGCGCACAAACTCCTTTTTTCTATATTTTTAGAGAGAGGACTACATTAGCTTAGCTACCTATCTAATTTATTGTAGAAATTCTGGGATCTGTGATTGGACATGGAAAATAGAAATACTTTTTCTTGGGTAAAGGAACAGATAACTCGATCGATTTCATTTTGAGAGCTCAAAATAAAATTAATAATAAAAAACGTACCCTACATAACATATCCAACTCTTCTTGGTTCAGGGTTTTCCGTTTCCGAAGACTAGTAAAATAGGCGGATTATGGAACCCCAATGATTCAATGGTATATGTTAATAAAAAGTGGTTCAGTGGTATGTTAACGAATTGGTCGATTACGAAAACTAGACTTTCTCAATTTAGAGACTGAATTTTTGGTCGGCAAATTCGAAGGAATCATTGAGTGAAGTGAAAAAGGAGCAAAGAATGACAAAAGACGAGACTCTACTAGTCTTCACTCTTGTGGTTTCCTCTTCCTCGGTTTCTGTTTTCTTATTCGGGATCTTGCTTTTCAGCATTATAAAAGGCTCATTCATCGAAAATCAAAATCATACAAACAGGAAAAGAAAAATGAATTTCTATCAAATCAATAGAAGAAAGGATCCTTTCCCTGATTTGAATCCCGCATTATTGTTACCACGAGATGTATTGGCCACTACAGATCTTATGATTGGAATGAAATTTGGAATGGGTATACTTGACGATGACGATGTGAATCACTTGAAAAATAAACGTATTCGTTCGGTTGCGGCACGTAATGGATCCTGAAGCACGATTTCTGTATCCCCCTGACCAAAACCTCCCACATTAGGATTGCTTGTTAATGGTTGATCAAGCTTGATGGATCCCCCCTCTGAAACAAGAAGTTCTGGTCCGGGAGGTATAATATCAATCACTTGGCGTCCCCATTTTCATGGTTTAGACTGCTCCCATTTCGCTCGCCGCTACTACGGGAATCTCTTTTGCTTTCTTTTCCTCTGGCTACTAAGATTTATCAATTGCTAATTCCGATCTCCCTCCCCAATCTGATATTATAGTCCCAGTGTAGATAGAAATTCCCTGATGATCTAATTCCGTGGCAAAGTAAGAGTTCATTGTAAAAAATGGAAACGATACTACCAACGGATACTGCCATACAATTACAACCTATCTTTGCTCAATGGGTACAAAATATCCTTGCTACTGCGCCTGGCGTAACATCTCCTAGTGCAACAACAAGTACTAGCTTAACGTGGGGAGGCGGCGAGTTAGTAGCAGTAGGTGGCAAAGTGGCTTTGTTATCTATTCCATTAGGAACCGCAGATTTTTTAGTCCATCACATTCATGCATTTACCATACATGTGATTGTATTAATACTTTTGAAAGGTGTTTTATTCGCTTGGAGTTCCCGTCCCGTTAAAAATATATTTGTTCATTGACAATTTAAAACAAACCTACCAAGTACTTCAAGAAACTATCAACCTCCAAAAAAGTTTAATTAATTTAATTACTAGAATTCTAAGCAGAAAGACGTATATTCCTTGCTCATTATCAGACAATCACTTATTCCCCAACCTCGTGTGGGACTATCTTTTTTTTAACAGCCCCTTGGCAGGTCGTGGAATGCTTTTGTTCTCCTACGAATTATCTTCATCTCGTCAGATCGATTTTGATATAAAAATCATATCAATCCAAGATCGTATATGAAAGTTACAGCCACCTGACTGCGACCCTGTCACGGGACAAAAGTGGCGTGCCCCATCAGACACGGTGTCTGGTGGGTAGCGCGAGTGAGAGTCTATTTTGCGCGAGCGATTTGGCCCTGAAGATGGCCTCGAATCGAAAAACATTCAACACGAAAGTTGTTCGTCTTGTCGAACGGCCAAATTTTTTTGGGCTCATATCCATCCGAGGTCGTTTGTGGCCTGTGGGACGTAAAACTCGAGCTGATGTTCCATACTTACCTAAATCTGAGTTTGGTTAATTTTGGAAAGATTTGGATGTGATTTGGACGTGATTTGGAGTCCTTTTCTTGTACAGGAAGTCCATCCGCCTCCTATATACCTAAGGGGTGACAGTCGATTGAACAACACATAGTCCAACAAACATCTACTACTTTTTCGTGTTCATCTATCCCCTACCCTTGTATCTTTCTTCTCGTTATTCGTCGTTCTTCACCTATGGAGGGCTGTGAATCCACGAGGCTCTAGGGGTGGTCAGACCGACCTAGGGAAGCCCATAGCCGTAACGTGCCCCGACGGGGTCCCTCCCGGGCGTGTGCATGAACACGTCACCGCGTACCCTCGACGCCGGGGGTGATGCACCATTACTCACGTCGAAGGAGATCCGACCGGCAGCGTGATACGCAGGACAGTCGGCGGATGCTTTTGTAGACCTGAAGCCCCACACGTCCGGGAGGGACCTCGTCGGGGTGTGTGGCGGCTATGGGCTGCCCTAGGTCGGCCTGACTGCCCCTAGAGCCTCGTGGATTCGCAGCCCTCCATTGCTGAAGAACGACGAATAACGAGAAGAAAGATGCAAGGGTAGGAGATAGATGAACACGAAAAAGTAGTAGATGTGTTTGTTCGATTGTGTGTTGTTCAATCGGCCGTCACCCCTTAGGTATATAAGAGGCGGATGGACTTCCCATACAAGAAAATGACTCCAAATCACGTCCAAATCATTCCAAAATTAACCGAACTCGGATTTAGGTAAGTACGGAACACCAGCTCGGTTTTTAGGTCCCACAGGCCACAAACGACCTTGGATGAAGATGAACCCAAAAGCAAATTTGACCATTTCGACAAGATGAAAAACTTTCGTGTCGAACTTTTTTGATTCGATGCCATTCAGTAGGGGTGGGCATAAAAACCGATGAACCGAAGACCAAACCGATGCCGAAACCGAACAAACCAAAATTTTGGTTTTTATGGCTAATACAGAAAAATTTGGTTTTCACACTTGCTAACCGAACTAAATTTGCTCGGTTCGGTAGTACCCAGGTTAACCGAACAAAAAACCGAGCGTATTTGAAGGTGCTGAACGAATAGTCAAATCAGCTTGTTCTCCCGTGCTAGAATAAAATATCGCGCGCCAGGTCGTGCGTGCAACAGAAGCACATGTAGCTTTTATTTATCGAGACAAGGAGCGCATGTAGATGGTTGGATTAGTCCAAGGGGGTGATATTTTATTGCAAAATAATACTACATGCATGGCCCAAGCAGAGGGACAAAATTACTGTTCTGACCTATGTGGCTAACAAAATCACGATTTAACCTCCTTTAGATTTTTTTTTCATTTCTTACCTTTTTTGGTGACGCCAACATCCACAGGTGTGCAGGTTGCGGCGACGCCATGAACCTGGCGTCGGCCTCGGCCCTTACTTGCCTTTGCCCGTTGACCTCTTGGCGTGGCAAGGGGGCAGACGCCAGGACCTGGCGTCTGCCCTGGTAAGTGGATAACCCCAGGGAGAGTGTGTGGGTCCCACCCACACACTTTCCCCAATCCAGCCCGAGCTTGAAGAACATTTGCCCCCACTCTCTCTCACCCCTCAAGCTCCCCTCAAATCCTCTCCAAAAGGTGCTTCCCTTAGGTGGATCTTTCCATCACTTTGTTGCTTGTGGTAATCTCCCTCAAATCGCCCAATTTTTTGGTTAAATCTTGTTATTTTGGTTGCATTTTTAACATGTTGGTGGAACCCTAGTTCATGTTTTCTCCCTTATGTTAGTGTGAATGGCTTGGTTAACTTTGATAATATAGTGATATGCATGGTCTGTACTAGGAATATATGCTTGTTGAGTAGAAAGATTGGGGGTTAGGGTTAGTTAGTGATTAGGGTTAACTTTGCTTAGTGTGTGTTAATTAGTGAAACTTTTGTGGACATCACCAATAATTTAGTGTTGATATAATTAGGATATAATGAGATGTGTTTGGATAAACACCAATTCTCATTGAAGTCTTAAATGCATTCATGTTGTTTTTAGATGGAGAGACTTGTTAATGTTCATTACATGGACAAGGAGGCATTCTTGAGTAACAATGCCGACACGGGCGAGGAACCATTGGTTTTTGATACAAGCCCTAGCTATAAGGATGTTGTTGCAAAAGTGAGACAAGTCTTAAAGTGGATGGACACCAATATTGATGTTAAGTTAATAGGAAGGTATGATGTTGGAGTTGGAGCCAAATCTCGCTTGAAAAGTATGCCTATCACCTCGGATTTGCATTGGGATGTATACAAGGAAAAAGTTTCCCAATCGGAAGACAAGTCACTTGAATTGTTTGCCACCAAGGTTGAATCTCCTCTGTTTACACTTGATTTGAACCGGCACGTCTCTTCCCCAATGGATGACATGAGCGAGAGGACAATGGTGCCACTTGTTGAGCATAGGGTTGTGGTTGATGCCCCCAATGCTTATCGCCAACCATGTCCCCGTGTACCATCTATTGAAGCAAATAAGGTTGAGTTTTATGCCCTCAATGCTTCTAGACAACCACCAACTAGCCAAGCAAATGAAGTTGAGGTGATTGCTAGTGACGAAGTAATTCAAGAGGATGAAGATGCTTATGATGACGACGAAGAGCAAGAGGAAGGGTTTCATGGTAATTCTATTGGTGACTTGGATGCGTACATAGCGCAAAAGGACATGGATCCTGAGTTGCCTTTTAGGCGTCAATATGCCTATGACTCGGATGACGAGGGTCCAGTTGAACAATTGGACGAGGATGGATTCACAAAGGAGGAAAACCAAATCCACTTTGAGCTGACGGGCTTAGAAAAAAGAACTCACTTGTTTAAAGATCTCAGCCTTGCCCATAAAGCTGTTATTGACGGTGGAATGAGAATGACGGCAATTGAGCCAACACCATGCCCGGATCCAGGAGAACCAAGGGTGGAGAATGAGTATGAGAATGCTTATTTGAAGAAAGGAGTGAAGTTTCTGAGCTTGCCTATGCTGAAGTTTTGGTTAGCTGACTATGCCATTCGGAACCATAGACCAATTTATGTTGAGCACTCCGACAAGAAGTTGCGTTACACCATGAAGTGTGAGCAAGAACGATGCCCATGGAAGGTTCGTGCAAGAAAGCTTAAAGAAACCGAAGAATGGGTGTTAAGAAGTTGTGTTGCCACTCATAGGTGCAAACCGCCATCTAAATGACTTCGAATGACACACCATCAACTCACATCTGAGTATCTCGGATACAAATGGATGAAAGACATAGGCTTTGATCCCACTGTGAAAGTGAGGTTTCTCATGCGGACGGTGAAAAAACAATTTGGTTATGAAGTCAAGTATGGGAAAGCATGGAAGGCAAAGGCAAATGCTATTAGGATGTTGTATGGTGGTTATGAAGAAGCATACAACCAGCTCCTGAGGTTGTTGGGCGTGATTGCACATAAGAACCCGGGCATGTTTCATGTGGTTGAGGATCACAAGGGAGTGTTCCATCGTGCCTTCTGGAGTTATGGACAATGTGTGGAGGCGTTTCAGCATTGTCATCCGGTCTTGTCTATAGATGGCACATTCTTGACCGGTTGATACAAGGGCACACTAATGGTAGCAATGGCGCACTCATCAAACAACAACGTGTTGCCAATTGCATTTGCTTTGGTGCCTTCCAAGCACCAAGACAACTGGGAGTGGTTCATGGGTCATGTTAGGCACAATGTGATTGGGGCTAGGGAGGTATGCATCATATCGGACCGGCACCATGGCATACTCAAGGCAATGGACATTGTTATTCCAGGATTTCCAAAGCTTCACCATAGATGGTGCATGAGGCATTTTGTGGCCAACTTTTACCAGGCATGTAAGAGCAAGGAGCTCAGCAAAGACCTTACCCATGTATGTGTGGCCTTCACCACTGATGGTTTTGATGCTCGGTACAACAAACTCTTTGCAGTGGTGAACGAAGGGGGAAAAGAGTTCTTAACTAGGAATTTAAGCGAGAAGCACAAGTGGGCACGTGCTCATGACGATGGTGGTAGGCGATATGGTGACATGACGAGCAATCTAGTAGAATGTTTCAACAATGTGCTGAAGGGTGCTCGTGCATTGCCGGTGACTGCAATAGTGGAGTACACCTTCTTCAAGCTTAATGAGTACTTCTAGAGGCATTCTGAAGAGACTGCAAAATGGATAGGTGAAAAAAAGGATTATCTGGAAAAGGTTGATGAATGGTTGCAGTTACAAGCAAGCAAGTCTTCACGGCAACAAGTTATCATATTTGACAGAATTGAAATGATCTATCAAATTGATGAGCCAGGTGGCACAACACGAGACGGTTTTCAATATGGTGATGTTGCATTTGAGGTGTGTCTGAAGACTCGGTGGTGCCAGTGCGAGAGGCCTAGTAAGTATCATTGGCCATGCTCGCATTTGATAACGGCGGCGAAGGCGAGAAACATACATGTTTGTGATGGAAAAACCGTGCGGATGCAAGAGTTCCATGTGGAAGCTACTAGGTTGACATGGGCGCCAAGATTTCACCCTTTCTTGGACCAATCACAATGGCCTGAGTACCGTGGCCCTCATATTAAGCCAAACCCTCTTCTGAAGGTGGAGACCAAGGGTAGAAGGAGAACTAAGAGGTTCAGGGGAGATATGGATGACCTGGTTGGATACATTGGCATGAAACAATTTGGTAGCGGTCATTTCATGGAGGCTCCTGACACTATCAACTGTGGGGTGTGCGGTGAAGGGCGACACAATGAGCGGACATGCAAGAAAAGGAAAACCAAGAAAAGGAAAAAAAGTCATGGAGGTGGCACCGATGGTGAACGAGTTGGAAGAGGTGATGGTGGTGGTGGTCGAGGAAGCACAAGTGACAGAGGTGGTGGTGGTGGTCGTAGAGGGAGCACAAGTGCTAGAGGTGCTAGTGTTCATTGAGGGAGTACAAGTGCTAGAGGTGGTGGTCGAGTAAGCACAAGTGCAAGAGGTGGTGGTCGAGCAAGCACAAGTGCTAGAGGTGGTGGTGGTCGTAGAGGAAGCACAAGTGCTAGAGGTGGTGGTGGTCGTAGAAGAATGGTTGAGAATGGATCGGCCTTCGGGTTTTTGCTTAATCCAGATGGTTGATGTAATAATAATGGTATTTTTTTTGTTCATACAATTCCTAGCATTTATTGATTTACTGTTTTATACATTTACTCTCTTTGTGTCTTGTGCTAACAATTGTTCTTTTTGTAGGCATGGCTTCATCCGGTTCCAGGACGAGGCCAGCGTGCGCGGACCAAGAGGACATGCCGAAGACGTGGATGGAGGCCAGGTTGGACAAGGAGAAGGAGAAGGAGAAGGATGTGACCACACCACCATGCTAGTGTGGTGATGTTTGCAAGCTGAAGGTGTCCACTGACCGCAAGAAGTCATGGACAGAAGGTAGACGGTTTTTCGTGTGTCCCAACTATGCACATGATCGTCGAAGGCCAACTAACGCATATGACATACCACCGGTATGTTAGGTATAGATACAAAAAATGTAAATATGTTTGTCATTTTATTTCTAACACAAACATGATTTATATGTAGTCCCCTCCTCCACTTGGATAGATCACGAGGTACCAAAAGATGTCCAAGAGGACCAACATCGAGATTGCTTACGGAGGCATCGCCTGTTCGAGGAGTCCTATGCACGGGGACTGGAGCGGGAGCGTCGTGAGAAGGAGGCTCGTGAGCGCAAGAAGCGTGAGGAAGAGAGGGCACGCAAAGAGAAGGAGGCTCGTCAAGAAGAGAGGGCAAGAAAACTTGCAAGGGCTCGCGATGCACAAGAGGAGGACGAGGCACGTGACAAGAAGGGAAAGTGGCCCCGTACTACTCAGTAGACAAATGGAAAAGGCACCGACATCGATGATGGACTTTCGAGACTTTGTGTGTGATGAACTTGTCATTCGAGACCTTGCGTGGTCATGAACTACTTATGTCATTCGAGACATCGTGTGTGATGAACTTGTAATTCGAGACTATTTGAGATTATGTGCAAACTATGTTTGTCATTTTAGACTAGTATGCTTTGTTCATATTTTTGGTTGAGACTAGCAAAAACATTAACAAAAGACAGAAGTGTGTGCAAAAACTATTAACAATCGGGGCCAGACGCCACAGACCCTGGCGTCTGGTTTCGTCTGATGTGTCTGATGCAAACCCAGACGCCAAGGTTCATGGTGTCTGGGTCCCTATCCAGAGAGCATTTTTTGCAGTTTGTGCACACCCAGACGCCAAGGACCGTGGCGTCTGGCTCGTTTTGGTCACGCAGGTGACCAGACACTTGTGTGATGTGTCTGATGCAAACCCAGACGCCAGGGTCCATGGCGTCTGGGTCCATATCCAGAGAGCTTTTTTTGCAGTTTGTGCACACCCAGACGCCAATGTCCGTGGCGTCTGGCTCGTTTTGGTCACGCAGGTGACCAAAAACTTGTGTGATGTGTCTGATGCACACCCAGATGCCAGGGTCCATGGCGTATGGGTCCATATGCAGAGAGCTTTTTTGCAGTTTGTGCACACCCAGACGCCAAGGTCCGTGGCGTCTGGCTCGTTTTGGTCACGCAGGTGACCAGACACTTAGGGTATGTGGATAATATGCTATGGGCCCACATCAAGCCCTCTCATTCCATTCATCTCCACTCACATTCACGAGCTACTGCCCCCCTCACTCCCTCTCCATCACCCTAACCCCCCTCAAATCTCTCACAAATCAGTCCCGTTTCATCGTTGGATCTTCGGGATTTCATAACAAGAAGGTAAATCAACTCCACCCCTATTTTTTGGTTGGTTTAATGTATCAATTATTTGTGCAAACCCTAGTTTCATTTTTCCTAGTGGTTATACTCAAGGGGTAGGTAAATCAACTCCACCCCCATTCCATTCATCTCCACTTACATTCACGAGCTACTGCCCCCCCTCAGATGGATACGGGTGCTCAGTGGGTGCTTAGACCTACTGTTCATGTTCAAGGCCTTCCTCCAAGCGTTGTGCAAGTTAGTAAAGTGGACCTCACTTTTGATTGGTTGAAGACTAAATTCATGTTGAAGCAAGGGTTGAAGGAAGACGATTTTGTGTACTATGTCAATAGGAGGCAGTTAGATAGCCCCGGGGAAAGAAAATTGATTGACATAACTGATGATGGCAAGATTCAAGAAATGCTGAGCGAATGGGAATGGAAGAGGGTTGTTGAGTTGCATTGCTACCGGAAACCGAGTTATATGTGATGTTTATATCATTTGAACTATCGTGCCATCACCCTAGTGGTTTGAAAAGACTATGTAATGCTTTTAATCTAGTGGTTTGAAAAGACTATGTATCTCCCTTCCTGCGACATGCCAAGTCAAGCTGCAATCAAACAAACATGTTAGATATGGAGGCACATGAAAAATGCAAGATAAATGATTGCAAATATCTCTTACCTGACGATACAAATATGGTAGTGCGGCCAAACCCCAGCTATACTGGGTATCCCAGTTATTGAGTAGCTCCAGGAACATCCACAGGGCTGAGTTCCCGGTTGCATCTGAGAAGACTACCTTGGTTAGTGCATACCAAAGATAGGCCCGCGCGTACTGCTGCACAACCACATCATTGGCACCCTCAGGGCACGGATTGGTGTCTCCTCTGACTAGTTTTAGCCAAGAATGCCTCACTCTCGCGGTATCGGCCTTGCCTTCTTGAGGGTCGTCGGGCTGAACACCAATTAAAATGCCTGTCCGTTCTCGCCATGTAACAACGCTGACACGACCGGTAACAGCTTGTCCATCGATAGGAAGGTCGCTTATCATAGCCATGTCCTCTAGGGTCATCGTCAGGCCCCACATGGAAGGTGGAACGAGTGAGTCTCCGACCTCCAACAATCCACAAGTGCGGTCAACGCCGCATGGTTCACCGACAGAGCACGTCGCTTAAACTGCAACACGAATGGGGGAAGACCCAATCTCTGAATATAAGGCTCGTACCGCGGGTCATAAGTAAAGCCATCAGCAGAATGACCCCTCATGCGCATAGCAACTACAAGCTACAAATAAAGTGATGTTTTGATCAATACAAGAACACAAATGAGAAATAAAGGAATTTGACAACTCTTGCTTCTTACCTTTCCATTCTCAATGGCATGAGCACGATGCTCCTTATCCCACTCATCGATTAATCCGACATACCAAGGTCCATCATCATCTGCCATCCTACAAAACAAATCACAAACATCTATGAATATATGAGCAATATCAAACAATAAAATTTCCTTCTCCAAGTTATGCCATATGAACACACCATTCTTCTCAAACATAACAACATCATTTCTTTCTTCTTCATATGCACACATATCATCTAGGGTACCAAATTTCACCATCAAATAAATTTCATAATCATCATCCGCCATTCTATTGAACAAATCATGTTACACACAATCATCAAATTTCATCATCTCTTTTGCAAAAAAATTATGCCATCTATATATTCAACTATATTGTCATACCACTTCACACATATAATATTTTTTCTAAATATATTTGCTTGCCAAAGTAGTTTTCTCAGATTCAAACAAATATTATGCCATCTATATATTCAACATATAGCTAATTTACTAGCACATGCATACATCATCTATAATTCAAAAAAAAATTCACAAACTATGTCTATTGGTGGACAACTACAAACATCTACCAACTACACTACCTACCAAATCATCTATCAACTACAAACCATTTCCTAAAACAAAGAAACCATCTACTAATCTAACATCACCTAATGTGAAATAATGCATCCAAAATGAGAGGGGAAAACCAAAACAAATTGGAGGGAATAGGGGAGAATACCTCAAGGATGTTTGGGGGCCTCAGATCCACAAATTTGGGTGGAGGATGGAGTAGATCAAGGGGGGGGGGGTTGGTGTGAGGGAGAAGGGGGGCGAAGGAGAGAACCCCTCTGTTCGTGCGGCGCTAGGGAGAAGAACAGATGGGTGGGTGGGCTTGGCCTGCGGGGGTTATCCACTTACCAGGGCGACGCCTTGAGGTCATGGCGTTTGGCCCTTTGCCTGATCAAGAAGTCGGCGGGCAAGGCGGGCGGGCGGGGGGCGGGCCGACGCCAGGTTCATGGCGCTCGCCGCAGCAACCCAGATGCCAGAGACGTTGGCGTCACCTAAAAAGGTCAGAAATGATTTTTTTTCTAAACAAGGTCAAATCGTGATTTTGTTAGCCACATAGGTTAGAACAGTAATTTTGTCCCAAGCAGAGTAAGCCATTGTGGGCTTTTTTATAGTGTGATGAGGCGGCAGATATGTCAGCCGTAGTTGTATGCGTGCGTACCCTCTGAACCACGCGCTGCGGTTGTTGTTTAGTCCCACCTCAGTCAGCCACGCACAAGCACTTGGATAGAGTGGCTATATAAGAGCGCACGAGGATGTGTGCCAGTCACGCGTCTCAAATTCTTTTAGCATATTCGGTAAATACGGTATAAACCGAAAGCTTGGTTAACCGAATTTTTGGTTAGCTATTTTAAGATGTATTTTTGGTTTTTAACTTTGGAAACCGAATTTACGAAAACACCGAATGGTAGAAACCGATATTTCGGTTTATACCGAATGCACAGGCCTACCATTCAGGGCTGAATCGCTCGCACAAAATAGACTGCTCGCACTACCCACCAGGCCCCGTGACAGGATCGCACTCAGGTGGCTGTAACTTTTACATATGATCTCGAATCGATATTATTAGAATCGATCGTTTTGATGATACAAAGATAATTTGTGTAGATCAGTTTTCCATATGAGGCTGTCTCGGGGGCGTAATTAGCCGAACAATGTTCTGGACACAAAATCTCAGTATTTTGAACACAACTTCGGCCTTAGAAATGAGATCGGATGGCTATGGACCAAATATCTAAGTTTCTCCATTTGACGATATAGAACTTTCTCACTTTGAGCACTTTTCCATTCGAGGCCTTGTTGATTACGTTTTTGACTATGCCAAATCTGGTGTTAACACATGCCCCCCTGTTTTTTGGCAAAACTTGTGTGCCAAAAAATAACTTGCACAAAGTTTGTTCTAAGCACGATGTCAACACTCCATCGACAATTTTGTACGTGCTTAGGACAATAAGTATATATCAGCCATTTAGATTAGCAACAAAAGTGAAGCTAATCGAAGATATAATGATTTGGTAATACCCTTTCATGATGTAAGAAATTATATTGCATCCATGGATTAAAATAAGCCCATTGAGGGTAACCAATCACATCTGATGAAGAATTCCATAGCATAGGCATCAACGACATAGTTGAGGAATATGGATAATGTTGAAGGAAATATGCCCTAGAGGCAATAATAAAGTTATTATTTATTTCCTTATTTCATGATAAATGTTTATCATTCATGCTAGAATTGTATTAACCGGAAACATGATACATGTATGAATGAATAAACAAACAACATGTCACTAGTATGCCTCTACTAGACTAGCTTGTTAATCAAAGATGGTTATGTTTCCTAACCATGAACAAGGAGTTGTTATTTGATTAATGAGGTCACATCATTAGCAGAATGATCTGATTGACATGACCCATTCCATCAGCTTAGCACACGATCGTTTAGTATGTTGCTACTGCTTTTATCCATGACTTATACATGTTCCTGTAACTATGAGATTATGCAACTCCGTTTACGGAGGAACACTTTGGTGCTACCAAAGCGTCTGGCGTAATCGGGTGATTATAAAGGAGTACTACAGGTGTCTCCAAAGGCAGATGTTGGGTTGGCGTATTTGAGATTAGGTTTTGTCACTCCGATTGTCGAAGAGGTATCTCGGGCCCTCTCGGTAATACACATCACTTAAGCCTTGCAAGCACTACAACTAATGAGTTAATTGTGAGATGATGTATTACGGAGCGAGTAAAGAGACTTGCGTAGCGAGATTGAACTAGGTATTGGATACCGACGATCGAATCTCGGGCAAGTAACATACCGATGACAAGGGAACAACGTATGTTGTTATGCGGTCTGACCGACAAAGATCTTCGTAGAATATGTAGGAACCAATATGGGCATCCAGGTCCCGCTGTTGGTTATTGACCGTGAATGGTTCTAGGTCATGTCTACATTGTTCTCGAACCGTAGGGTCCATGCACGCTTAAGGTTTCGATGATGGTTATTATGAGTTTATGTATTTTGATGTACCGAAGGAGTTCGAGTCCGGATGTGATCACGGACATGACGAGGAGTCTCGGAATGGTCGAGACATAAAGATTGATATATTGGAAGCCTATGTTTGGAGTTGGAATGGTTCGGCAAAACGGAAATTCTGGAATCTAGGGAGGTTACGGAACCCCGGGAGGTAAATGGGCCACTATGGGCCTTGGTGGAAAGGAGAAGGGCAGCCCAAGAGGGCTGCGCGCCTCCCCTTCCCTAGTCCTATTAGGACTAGGAGAAGCCGCCCCCCTCTCTCTTCCCCCTCAGGAATCCTAGTTGGACTAGGATTGGGGAATCCTACTCGGAGGAGTAGGACTCCTGGCGCGCCTCCTTTGGCCCGGCCCCTCCCCCGGCTCCTTTATATCTCGGGGGCAGGGGGCACCTGGGACACACAAGTTGATCGTGAGATCGTTCCTTAGCCGTGTGCGGTGCCCCCTCCACCATATTCCACCTCGGTTACACCGTCATGAAGCTTAAGCGAAGCCTGCGCGCCGTGAAACATCAAGATCGTCCACCACGCCGTCGTCTTGACGGAACTCTCCTCGACACTCGGCTGGATCGAGTCGAGGGGCGTCATCGAGCTGTCGTGTGTCAAGAACTCGGGGCGCCGAATGTGGCGCCGGGATCGGTCGGATCGCGAGGAGAACGTCTGACTACTTCCTCTACGTTGTGATCGCTTCGCCGGGTCTCGAGGGTGCGTAGACAACACTCTCCCTCTCGTTGCTATACATCACCATGATCTTGCGTGTGCGTAGGAAAATTTTTGAAATTACTACGTTCCCCAACAGTGGCATCCGAGCCTAGGTTTTATGGTTTGATGTTTTGCACGAGTAGAACACAAGTGAGTTGTGGGCGATACAAGTCATCTGCCTACCAGCATGTCATACTTTGGTTCAGCGGTATTGTGAGATGAAGCGGCCTGACCGACATTACGCCAGACGCTTCGCGAGACTGGTTTCACCGCTGCGAGCACTCGTTGCTTAAAGGTGACTGGTGGGTGCTGTCTCTCTCACTTTAGTTGAACCGAGTGTGCTACGCCCGGTCCTTGAGAAGGTTAAAGCGAGTCTATTTGACGAAATATCGTTGTGGTTTTGATGCGTAGGTGAGACTGGTTCTTGCTTAAGCCCGTAGCAGCCACGTAAAATTTGCAACAACAAAGTAGAGGACGTCTAACTTGTTTTTGCAGGGCATGTTGTGATGTGATATGGTCAAGGCGTGATGCTATATTTTATTGTATGAGATGATCATGTTTTGTAACCGAAGTTATCGGCAATCGGCTGGAGCCATATAGTTGTCGCTTTATTGTATGCAATGCATCGCATACTGTAATGCTTTACTTTATCACTAAGCGGTAGCGATAGTCGTAGAAGCATAAGTTTGGCGAGGCGACAACGATGCTACGATGGAGATCAAGGTGTCGCGCCGGTGGCGATGGTGATCATGGTGGTGCTGCAAGATGGAGATCATGAAGCACAAGATGATGATGACCATATCATATCACTTATATTGATTTGCATGTGATGTTTATCCTTTTATGCATCTTATCTTGCTTTGATTGACGGTAGCATTATAAGATGATCTCTCACTAAATTATCAAGAAGTGTTCTCCCGAGTATGCACCGTTGCCAAAGTTAAATCGTGCCCGGACACCACGTGATGATCGGGTGTGATAAGCTCTCGTCCATCTACAACGGGTGCAAGCCAGTTTTGCACACGCAGAATACTCGGGTTATACTTGACGAGCCTAGCATATGCAGATATGGCCTCGGAACACGGAGACCGAAAGGTCGGCGTGAATCATATAGTAGATATGATCAACATAAGATGTTCACCATTGAAAACTACTCCATTTCACGTGATGATCGGTTATGGTTTAGTTGATTTGGATCACGTGATCACTTAGATGACTAGAGGATGTCTTTCTAAGTGGGAGTTCTTTAGTAATATGATTAATCGAACTTAAATTTATCATGAACTTAGTACCGATAGTATCTTGCTTGTTTATGTTTGATTGTAGATAGATGGCTCGTCTTTGTTGTTCCGTTGAATTTTAATGCGTTCCTTGAGAAAGCAAAGTTGAAAGATGATGGTAGCAACTACACGGACTGGGTCCGTAATTTGAGGATCATCCTCATTGCTGCCTGAAGAGTTACGTCTGGATGCACCGCTAGGTGACAACTTCTTCTTTGGAGCAACGCCGGATGTTATGAGCGTCTGGCGAGCAAAGTGATGACTACTCTATAGTTCGATGTGCCATGCTTTACGGCTTAGAACCGGGACTTCAACGGCGTTTTGAGCGTCATGGAGCATATGAGATGTTCCAGGAGTTGAAGTTAATATTCAACAGAATGCCCGGATTGAGAGATATGAAGTCTCCAATAAGTTCTATAGCTGCAAAATGGAGGAGAACAGTTACATTAGTGAGCATATACTCGAGAATGTCCGGGTACTACAATCACTTGACACAATTGGGAGTTAATCTTCCGGATGATTGTGTCATCGGCGAATTCTCCAATCACGCCACCAAGCTACAAAGGCTTCGTGATGAACTATAATATGCAAGGGTTAGTAAAGACTATGCAGAGCTCTTCGCAATGCTAAAGGCTGCGGAGGTAGAAATCAAGAAGGAGCATCAAGTGTTGATGGTCAATAAGACCACTAGTTTCAAGAAGAAAGGCAAAGGGAAGAAGAAGGGAATCTCAAGAAGAACAGCAAGCAAGTTCTTTGCTCGGGAGAAGAAACCCAAGTCGGCCCTAAACCTGAAACCGAGTGCTTCTACCGCAAGCGGTAGTCCTTTGGAAGCGGAACTGCCCCAAGTATTTGGCGGATAAGAAGGATGGCAAGGTGAACAAAGGTATATGTGATATACATGTTATTGATGTGTACCTTACTAGAGCTCATGATAGCACTGGTATTTGATCTGGTTACATTGCTAATATTTGCAACTCGAAGCAGGGACTACGGATTAGCGAACACGGCAAAGGGCGAGGTGACGATCTGGCGTGGGAAATGGTTCCAAAGTCGATGTGATCGCGATCGACACGCTACCTCTACATCTACCTTGGGATTAGTTTTAGACCTAAATAATTGTTATTTGGTGCTGCGTTGAGCATGAACATTATATCTGGATCTTGTTTGATGCGAGACGGTTATTCATTTAAATCGAGAGAATAATGGTTGTTCTATTTATATGAGTAATATCTTTTATGGTCATGCACCCTTGAGGAATGGTCTATTTTGATGAATCTCGATAGTAGTGATACACATATTCATAATGTTGAAACCAAAAGATGCAGAGTTGATAACGAAAGTGCAGCTTATTTGTGGCCTTGCCGTTTAGGTCATATCGATGTAAAGCGCATGAAGAAACTCCATCTTGATGGACTTTTGGAGTCACTTGATTATGAATCACTTGGCACTTGCGAACCGTGCCTCATGGGCAAGATGACTAGAACACCGTTCTCGGTACTATGGAGAGAGCAACGGATTTGTTGGAAATCATACATACTGGATGTATGTGGTCCAATGAATGTTGAGGCTCGTGGCGGATATCGTTATTTTCTCACCTTCACAGATGACTTAAGCGGATATGGGTATATCTACTTAATGAAACATAAGTCTGAAACGTTTGAAAAGTTCAAAGAATTTCAGAGTGAAGTTGAAAATCATCGTAACAAGAAAATTAAGTTTCTACGATCTGATCGTGGAGGTGAATATTTGAGTTACGAGTTTGGTCTACATTTGAAACAATGCGGAATAGTTTCAAGCAACTCACGCCACCGGAACACCACAACGTAATGGTGTGTCCGAGCGTCGAATCGTACTTTACTAGATATGGTACGATCTATGATGTCTCTTACAGATTTACCGCTATCGTTTTGGGGTCATGCTCTAGAGGCGGCCGCATTCACCTTGAATAGAACACCGTCGAAATCCGTTGAGGCGACACCTTATGAACTGTGGTTTAGCAAGAAACCAAAGTTGTCGTTTCTTAAAGTTTGGGGATGCGATGCTTATGTGAAAAAGCTTCAACCTGATAAGCTCGAACCCAAATCGAATGTGTCTTCATAGGATACCCAAAGGAAGCAGTTGGGTACACCTTCTATCACAGATCCGAAGGCAAGACATTTGTTGCTAAGAATGGATCCTTTCTAGAGAAGGAGTTTCTCTCGAAAGAAGTGAGTGGGAGGAAAGTGGAACTTGATGAGGTAGTAGTACCTTCTCCCTTACTTGAAAGTAGTTAAATCAGAAATCAGTTTACGAGACACTGCGCCAAGTAGTGAGGAAGTTGATGATGTTGATCATGAAACTTCAGATCAAGTTACTCTGAACCTCGTAGATCAACCAGAGTACAGATCCGCACACGAGTGGTACGGTAATCCTGTTCGGAAGTCATGCTACTAGATCATGATGAACCTACGAACTATGAAGAAGCGATGGTGAGCCCAGATTCGCATAAAATGGCTTGAGGCCATGAAATCGAGATGGGATCCATGTATGAAAACAAAGTATGGACTTTGGTTGACTTGCCGAGGGTAGGCAAGCAATAGAAAACAAGTGGATCTTCAAGAAGAAGACCGCGGCGACGGTAATATTCTTGTCTATAAAGCTCGACTTATGCAAAAGGTTTCGGCAAGTTCAAGGGATTGACTACGATGAGACCTTCTCACCCGTAGCGATGCTTAAGTCCGTCCGAATCATGTTAGCAATTGCCGCATTTTATGATTATGAAATTTGGCAAATGGACGTAAAGACGCATTCTGAATGGATTTACGGAAGAAGAGTTGTATATGATGCAACGAGAAGGTTTTATCGATCCAAAGGGAGCTAACAAAGTGTGCAAGCTCCAGCGATCCATATATGGACTGGTGCAAGCATCTCGGAGTTGGAATAAGCGCTTTGATAGTGTGATCAAAGCATTTGGGTTTGTACAGACTTTTGGAGAAGCTTTGTATTTACAAGAAAGTGAGTGGGAGCTCAGTAGCATTTCGATATTATATGTGGATGACATATTGCTGATCGGAAATGATATAGAATTCTGGATAGCATAAAGGGATACTTGAACAAGAGTTTTTCAATGAAAGACCTCGGTGAAGCTGCTTACATATTAGGCATTAAGATCTATAGAGATAGATCAAGGCGCTTAATTGGACTTTCACAAAGTACATACCTTGATAAAGTTTTGAAGAAGTTCAAAATGGATCAAGCAAAGAAAGGGTTCTTGCACGTGTTACAAGGTGTGAAGTTGAGTCGGACTCAATGCCCGACCACTGCAGAAGATAGAGAGAAAATGAAAGATGTTCCTATGCTTCAGCCATAGGCTCTATCATGTATGCAATCTGTGTACAGACTGATGTGTGCCTTGCTATAAGCCTAGCAGGAGGTACCAAAGTAATCCGAGTGGATCATGGACAGCGGTCAAGAACATCTGAAATACGAAAAGGACTAAGGATATGTTTTCGTATATGGAGGTGACAAAGAGCTCATCGTGGCAGTTACGTTGATGCAAGCTTTGACACCGATCCAGACGATTCTAAATCGCAGACCGGATCGTATTTACACTAAGCGGAGGGCTGTCGGTTGGTGCAGTTCTAAACAAAGCGTCGTGGCGGGATCTACATGTGAAGCGGAATACATAGCAGCCGAAGCAGCTAATGAAGGAGTCGGATGAAGGAGTTCATATCCGATCTAGGTGTCATACCTAGTGCATCGGGTCCTATGAAAATCTTCGTGACAATCTTGGAGCAATTGCCTTGGCGAAGGAATCCAGATTTCACAAGAGGACCAAGCACATCAAGAGGCGCTTCAATTCCATCCGGGACTTAGTCGGTGGAGACATAGAGATTTGCAAGATACATACGGATCTGAATGTTGCAGACCCGTTGACTAAGCCTCTTCCACGAGCAAAACATGATCAGCACCAAGACTCCATGGGTGTTAGAATCATTACTGTGTAATCTAGATTATTGACTCTAGTGCAAGTGGGAGACTGAAGGAAATATGCCCTAGAGGCAATAATAAAGTTATTATTTATTTCCTTATTTCATGATAAATGTTTATCATTCATGCTAGAATTGTATTAACCGGAAACATGATACATGTATGAATGAATAAACAAACAACATGTCACTAGTATGCCTCTACTAGACTAGCTTGTTAATCAAAGATGGTTATGTTTCCTAACCATGAACAAGGAGTTGTTATTTGATTAATGAGGTCACATCATTAGCAGAATGATCTGATTGACATGACCCATTCCATCGACTTAGCACACGATCGTTTAGTATGTTGCTACTGCTTTTATCCATGACTTATACATGTTCCTGTAACTATGAGATTATGCAACTCCCGTTTACCGGAGGAACACTTTGGGTGCTACCAAACGTCACAACGTAACTGGGTGATTATAAAGGAGTACTACAGGTGTCTCCAAAGGCAGATGTTGGGTTGGCGTATTTCGAGATTAGGTTTTGTCACTCCGATTGTCGGAGAGGTATCTCTGGGCCCTCTCGGTAATACACATCACTTAAGCCTTGCAAGCACTACAACTAATGAGTTAATTGTGAGATGATGTATTACGGAGCGAGTAAAGAGACTTGCGTAGCGAGATTGAACTAGGTATTGGATACCGACGATCGAATCTCGGGCAAGTAACATACCGATGACAAGGGAACAACGTATGTTGTTATGCGGTCTGACCGACAAAGATCTTCGTAGAATATGTAGGAACCAATATGGGCATCCAGGTCCGCTGTTGGTTATTGACCGTGAATGGTTCTAGGTCATGTCTACATTGTTCTCGAACCGTAGGGTCCGCACGCTTAAGGTTTCGATGGCGGTTATTATGAGTTTATGTATTTTGATGTACCGAAGGAGTTCGAGTCCGGATGTGATCACGGACATGACGAGGAGTCTCGGAATGGTCGAGACATAAAGATTGATATATTGGAAGCCTATGTTTGGAGTTCGAATGGTTCCGGCGGCGGAATTCTTCGAGTACCGGAGGTTCTGGAACCCCGGGAGGTAAATGGGCCACTATGGGCCTTGGTGGAAAGGAGAAGGGCAGCCCAAGAGGGCTGCGCCTCCCCTTCCCTAGTCCTATTAGGACTAGGAGAAGGGCCGACCCCCTCTCTCTTTCCCCCCTCAGGAATCCTAGTTGGACTAGGATTGGGGAATCCTACTCCCGGAGGAGTAGGACTCCTGGCGCGCCCTCCTTTGGCCTTGGCCCCTCCCCGGCTCCTTTATATCACGGGGCAGGGGGCACCTTGGGACACACAAGTTGATCGTGAGATCGTTCCTTAGCCGTGTCGGTGCCCCCTCCACCATATTCCACCTCGGTTACACCGTCATGAAGCTTAGCGAAGCCCTGCGCCGTGAAACATCAAGATCGTCCACCACGCCGTCGTCTTGTGGAACTCTCCCTCGACACTCGGCTGGATCGAGTCGAGGGCGTCATCGAGCTGTCGTGTGTCAAGAACTCGGGCGCCGAATAACGGCGCGGGATCGGTCGGATCGCGAGGAGAGCGTCGACTACTTCCTCTACGTTGTGATCGCTTCGCTTCGGGTCTACGAGGGTACGTAGACAACACTCTCCCCTCTCGTTGCTATACATCACCATGATCTTGCGTGTGCGTAGGAAAATTTTTGAAATTACTACGTTCCCCAACAAATGTGTGGACCGAGATGTTGAAACCTTCGGCTTGGTCCTTCATAGTTTTCATCCTTTTCCTTCTTCACCTTTGCCGCACTTCTTGTAATGGGAGCTTGCACATAATTCTTATTTTTAGTACTTCCTTTGGGAACCCATGCCATGTTCCTTTCTTCAAGTTCTTGTGCACTAAGTTTTTGTAATTTCTTCTTTTGCCAATATGATAAGCCGAGTGAGCACCCCGGCAGTGATTTTGTTTGATGCAATGTCAATTCCTATTTTACCTTGTGTACTCTCAACTTCTTCTCTTCAGATTTGGCTCTTGATTGACTTGTCTCATTTCCTTTAGTAGCCAATGTGAAAACTTTAATTGACTCCTTTTCATTTGAGATTGAATCTGAAGTAGCACTCTTATGACCATCTTTTTTAACATGGTAAACTTGCTTGACCACCGCTTTCTTGTTCTTTGAACTCCAGACCGATTTCTTATGATTGAAACGGTCTTTGACATGTGCTTGTTCAAATGTTGATCTTTTTGGAGCTGCATAATGTTTGTGAGATGATCTAAAATAAGATGGAGAATGTGCCCTTGTATCATACCTGTCCCACAATGGATATAGATTTACATGAGCATAGGAAGGTACCCATGGCATTGGCATTGGCGGCACAAAATATGGATACGAATATACTGCATTAGAATTCTCATTTTTCCAATACCGATCCTTGGGTTTGCGCCTACGGGGTGGTCTTGATGCTCTTCAATTACTTGGCCGATAAACACTGTTCTCCTCACTTATTTTCTGATATTTTTCCAATAGTTGCGCGAAAGTGACTTTCGGCTTTTTACCTTTGTGCTTACCTCGACCTTTGCTTTATTTGGTTGTGCTTGCACCGATCTTTAGATTTTCTTGTTGCCCCCCGGTACTCTACGTCTTTTGTGCAACCTCGATGGAATTTTTTCCCTCAATAGTATTATCATTGTGCTCTTGAACAACTTCCTTACTTGAAAGCTTGATCCCACTATCCACAGTTTTTACCTTCTCATGTTGAAATGGATTAGCTTGAAGCAGCCGATGCAAAACTCGTTTGCCATCAGGACCAATCGGAATAGACTGGTCATCTTTTGGTGTCTCAACAAATCTCAACCGTCCTCTATCAATGGCCGATTTGACTATTTGATGAAACATGTTACAATCCTCAAAATTATGCTTGGACGAATCATGCAACTTACAATACATTCACCCCGCATTGATGGCTTGACATGGTGATCAAGAATTCTAATGTAATTATTTTTCAGCAACAAATCAATATTTGATCAGACATGCTTGAATTGAAGGTATACTTCTTATTGTTTAGCCGGTCTTGCTATGAGAATGGCTTTGGAGGTAAGCAAACGAATGGTTCAGATTTGGAATCTCCCCATTCGGCTATGCAATGTGTATTGCACTCTATATCCGATGTCTTTCGATAAGATATCATAATAGCACTGGTTTCTCAAAAGAATTTAACCTTGGCTTTAAATTTCTGAAACAAAAATAGTTAGAGCATACATGTCTCAATTGAGACCAAATGCAAGCCAAGTAATAAATAAGCAAAGCTACCCAATTAGATATGAACTTTAAATAAAGCAATAGGGAAAGCCTTGGCTACAACAATAAGTCACTATCGGTCTTTATAAATGGCACAATAGGTTGACCGATATATTCTATAACAGTTTTATTGCAAACAAGTAAATTTCCCTTATTCATTGGTCTTTCCAAATTACTTATGAGATTTTTTCTTATGGAAGCATCAACAATAAAGTTGCGACCAAATCGGAAGATAGGTAAATCACTTGCTAGACATACCTTTTCAAACACGTTGGGCCAGCATGATGGTTGCGTTACTTGAACGATATGTTGTTCCTCTTTTGAATAGCTCCCCAACACCTTGTCATCCTGTTTTATTAGAACAGATTCAGCATACGTAAATATTTGATTCAGTCTTTTCAATAGCCGAATCAACTTTGTTATCTGAATCACCACCTTTTTTGATAATTCTGTCCACACCCAATGCTTTCTCTTTTTGACATAATCTTGCTTGGATTGCAGCAGAATTAATAGGCTTTTCCTCTTTTATTAATTCATGTAGAGCAACATTGCATTCGTCCCAAAAAGACATAAGATTTTTCTTAATGACCTAATCTGGATAGAATTGCCCCTCGACACTTTTAGACTCTTTCGGTAACGAGATGTCACCAAAATTCTGTAATTGTGTAGGGAAAACATTGTATGCTACGATACTAGGTGAAGACACATGTGATCCTATAGAATTCACTTATTCGGCTATTAGCGTGAAGGTGCGAAGCCAACTTATGAATACCTATAGTTGCACATGGTGCCAAAAAATTAGTAGCATGAGGTGTAGCATGTGATGATTGAGGGTAATTGGCTGGATAACTAGTACTAGCATGGCCAATTCCCCTATCCACCAGCATGTTTTGATTAACATATTGCAAGCTAGTTGCCGATGAATAAAAATGTGAAACACTTTATTGCATACTATAGGAAGTTCCTGTGTGAGGTGTTTCAACCTGATTAACAGAACTAATCATGTTGTTCATCAACATATGAATTTGTGGGGCTGTCGATGCATGAGAGTTGGTATACATATGTTCCATGTTCCTAAAAATATATGAGGTAGAAGCATGGAGATTTTGTTGCATCGGCTCTTGCACATAATCAGATGCATGATTGATAAAGCTAGGGCTAGCCGATACATTATGCTCATTGAACGATCTAGCAACAACATATGCATTTTTTGCATCTACATAAGTGAATTGGGTATTCATATTACCTTTGCAGATTGCAAACCCTAGATGACGATCTCTTCATAGCAAGAATGGGCTAGAGACCGTTCAAAGCTTCGTCCCCAGCAGAGTCACCAAAAAGTGTGTTCACACACGAACACGTCACCGTGTACCCTCGACGCCGGGGGTGATGCACCGCAGCTCACTTCAAAGGAGATCCGACCGACAGCGCGATACGCAGGACAGCCGGCGGGTGCTTTTGTAGACCCGAAGCCCCACATGCCCGGGAGGGACCCCGTCAGGGTGTGTGGCGGCTATGAGATGCCCTAGGTCGGCCTGACCTCCCCTAGAGCCTCGTGGATTCGCAGCCCTCCATTGCTGAAGAACGACGAATAACGAGAACAAAGATACAAGGGTAGGGGATAGATGAACACGAGAAAGTAGTAGATGTGTTTGTTCGATTGTGTGTTATTCAATCGACCGTCACCCCTTAGGTATATAAGAGACGGATGGACTTCCCATATAAGAAAATGACTCCAAATCACATCCAAATCTTTCCAAAATTAACCAAACTCAGATTTAGGTAAGTATGGAACATCAGCTAGGTTTTTAGGTCCCACAGGACACAAACGACCTCGGATCAAGATGAGCCCAAAAGAAAATTTAACCGTTTTGACAAGACGAACAACTTTTGTGTTGAACGTTTTTCAATTCGAGGCCATCTTCAGTGTCGGATTGCTCACGCAAAACAGACAGTTACTCCCGCTACCCACCAGACACCGTGTCTGATGGGGCGCGCCACTTTTGCCCCGTGACAGGGTCGCACTCAGGTGGCTGTTACTTTTAAATACGATCTTGGATTGATACAATTTTTATATCAAAATTGATCGTTTCAACGAGACAAAGATAATTCGTGTAGATTAGTTTTCCATATGAGGCCGTATCGGGGGCGTAATCAGCCGAACAGTGTTCTAGACACAAAATCTCAGTATTTCGAACACAATTTCGCCCTTAGATATGAGATCGGATGGCTATGGACCAAATATCAAAATTCTCCTTTTGACGATATAGAACTTTCTCACTTTGATCACTTTTCCATTCGAGGCCTCGTTAATTACGTTTTTGACTATGCCAAAATCTGGTATCAACACCCACTAGCTGCGTCATCAACTCCATCGTCAACTTCATTTGCCATGCATCACCTCCCGGAGGACCAAGTTGGAGCTGCCAAGGAAGCCATGATCCTAGCGGGTCTAATGATGGACCGACTGAAGGTGGTGTTTGACACCAGTAAGGCCGCTTACGACGCCAGCTCTGCCCTCCAAACCAATTTCCGAGTAAGTGGGATCGTAAGTTGATTTCCGATTGGCTTTCCATTTTGACCCTTGCTCTGTTAGGGTATGCTATCTGAAAACTGCTGCTTTACTATTCGTAAGATGTTCGTTGACCCTTGCTCTGTTAGGATATTCTACCTGAAAACTGCTGCTTTATTATTCGTAAGATGTCCATGGATGAGCGTTTGGAACCTTTAATGTGCATCTATCATGGGTCTATGCCTTGCATCTGTACACCCACTGGGTGTTTTCTCTTAGTTGTGTAGCTCTTCCACTTGAATTAGACAGGTCGTGTCGAGTGGCTCTTGGTCCAATGGGGCCACGCTGAGTGCACCCACTAGGTCTAGTCCCCGAGACCGCTGTCGACTGTGGGCAGTCGGCAGTGGTCTGAGAACAAATAATTCTTCTTTTTTTGCTTCTTCCACTCGTGCTAGGCAAAACACACCCAGTGGGAAATTGAACCAGCGGGGGCACGCTAAGTGCACCCACTGGGTGTAGTCCCCAAGACCGCTGTCGAACGTTTGATTCGACGGTGGTCTTAGAACTCTTTTGAATTTCTTCTTCTTCACTCGGAGGTAAATGAACTTTCTAGTCATCGACTGAACTGTCTTTTTAGTTGATTGTAGAAATCTTGTGAGCTTGGTACTTACTATGCTGCCTTGGAGAAGGAAAAGATCCAACTCAAGCTTGACCTGGAGCTTGCCCGAAAAAATCTGAAGACCGTGCAGATTGAGGTGGCGACCATGGGAGGTAATAACTTGCTGACGTTATGTTTTGGTATTTCTTCTCCTTTGTCTTTTGAACCGAGTGAGTGATTCCACTCTAACAAATGTGCATAGTGAAAACTGTCAACTCCAAACTCGACTGAGGAATGTTATTTCTTTAGACAAAATGAAGCAGGCATTGGAGCAGAAGGACACTGATCTTGCAGCAGTGCAGAAGGTGGCGCGCGAGAAGATTGAACTGGCCGAGAAAAAGCCCGCTTCAGTCGGCAAGCTCGAAGAAGAGAAAGCCAATCTGAAGACTGTTGTTGATGAAGCAAAGAAGGAAGCTGCACAACTGAAGGAGGAGACGGTGGCCTTGACTGATAAGGTGGGAGAGCTCACTCG
Source organism: Aegilops speltoides (assembly GCA_021437245.1). Classification (NCBI taxonomy): domain Eukaryota; kingdom Viridiplantae; phylum Streptophyta; class Magnoliopsida; order Poales; family Poaceae; genus Aegilops; species Aegilops speltoides. The sequence continues at coordinate 64,615,277 of CM038143.1, forward strand.
GAAGAGAGACGACCTGGAGGTTTATCATGCTCGAAGGTACTTTTCATCATCCGACTGAACCAAATAACTTCTTCACAACTTAGCTACTAACTTATTTCTTTTCTCCTCGTGCAGAGTTCAGTCAGAATTTTGAGGAGGAAACTGGGCGAATTGAAACGGGATTGGACACCATCAACTCCCCAGTCAAAGATGAAGCTGCCATGAATGTGTTGCGACTGGAATCTTGTCTCGCAAGTGTCTTGGACTATATTGCTCGGCTGAAGGTTGCACTGTCGCGGATAGACAAGGAACTATGGCCAGAGGATGTACTTTAGAATGACCTCAAATCACTGATGACTCGACTCAATGACATCCCCGATCGAGTGCAAGCATGGAAAAAGTCAGCTGCTTGCTGTGGTGCCGACATGGCTCTGTCACTCGTCCATGTCCATTGCAAGGACGCCAAGGAAGAGAAGCTAAAAGATCTTCAGGTGGAAAACACCAAGAAGCTCCAGTTTCAGTTTTTCATGGAGACCTTCATCGATGCAGCCACTCATACCGTGGACGGCATTTACTTGGACACCTTCGTCGAGCTAGCTAGTCCACCTCTTGCCAAATGAAAAACTTGATAATTTGAATACATTTGCCCCGGAATACCGGGTGGTTATGTAACCGTTAAACTCCTTCGGTCCTAACGCCCAAGTACTTCTGATTTGTGTTTTAGAACCTTGCTGGATTTATCCGAACTTGGTGGTTTTATCTGAATGCAGTTTTCTTGCCTCCAACGTGCTTGGATTTTTAACTTCGGCAAAGCTGGTTCGCGGCTAAGCCTCCGAGTGGGAGGATCGATCTCCACTCGGAGTATTTTTGAAACTTAGGCGAGTACTAGATCGCAGCTAAGCCCCCGAGTGAAAGGATCGCTCTCCACTTGGACAATTTTTCGTAACTTAGGCGAGTACGGGATCGCAGCTAAGCCTTCGAGTGAGAGGATTGCTCTCCACTCGGAGCAGTTTTTGAAACTTAGGAGAATCTTGTTCGCATCTAAGCCCCCGAGAGGGAGGATTGCTCTCCACTCGGAGTAGTTTTTGAAACTTAGGCGAACCTGGTTCACAGCTAAGCCCCCGAGTGGGAGGATTGCTCTCCACTCGGAGTAATTTTTGAAACTTAGGCGAATCTGGTTCGCAGCTAAGCCCCTGAGTGGGAGGATCGCTCTCCACTCGGAGTAGTTTTTGAAACTTAGGTGAATCTGGTTCGCAGCTAAGCCCCCGAGTGGGAGGATCGCTCTCCACTCGGAGCAATTTTTGAAACTTAGGCGAATCTGTTTCGCAGGTAAGCCCCCGAGTGGGAGGATCGCTCTCCACTCGGAGTAGTTTCTGAAACTTAGGGGAATCTGGTTTGTAGCTAAGCCCCCGAGTGGGAGGATCGCTCTCCACTCGGAGCAGTTTTTGAAACTTAGCCAAATCTGGTTCGCAGCTAAGCCCCCAAGTGGGATGATCGCTCTCCACTCGAAGTAGTTCTTGAAACTTAGGAAAATATGGTTCACAGCTAAGCCCCTGAGTGGGAGGATTGCTCTCCACTCGGAGTAGTTTTTGAAACTTTGGCGAATCTGGTTCGCAGCTAAGCCCCCGAGTGGGAGGATCACTCTCCATCGGAGTAGTTTTTGAAACTTAGGCGAATCTAGTTCGCAGCTAAGCCACCCACTTGGGGATTTGAACGTATGTTTATGTGAGAACAATCATTATGAGGCTGCAGGAACCATGTATTCGATAAACAATCTGATTGTATTCTTATTATATCTCGATGATCCGATTGTATAAGTATAAAGCGGCAGAGCAGATCCATGTTCCAAGAGCGCGGTTCGTCTTTCTTCTTGGCAACGTTGTAAAGGTGATACGCCCTGTTGTGGAGCACCTTGGTGATGATGAAGGGGCCTTCCCAAGCAGGGGCGAGCTTTTGAGGCTGTTGCTAATCCACTCGAAGCACAAGGTCTCCTTCTTGAAATGCTCGACCTTTGATGTTTCGTGTTTGGAATTAACGAAGGTCTTGCTGATAAATGGTCGATCGGATCAAGGCCATCTCTCGCTGTTCTTCCAGCTATGGCGTCTTGACGTGCTTGCTCTACCTCAGCTTCTGAGAAAAGTTCCACTCGGGGTGCATTATGCAGCAAGTCACTCGGAAGCACGGCTTCAGCCCCGTACACCATGAAGAAAGGGGTTCGATCGGTCGATCGGTTGGGAGTTGTCCTCAATCCCCACAAAACAAGCAACAGCTCAGTCACCCAAGCACCAGCTGCATGCTTAAAGTCGTGCATCAATCGGGGTTTCCGCCCTTGGAGGATCAAACCATTTGCTCTTTCAGCTTGCCCATTCGACTGCAGGTGCACAACGGATGCGTAGTCGACCCGAGTGCCTTGGGAAGTGCAAAATGCTATAAACTCATCAGAATCAAAGTTTGAGCCGTTGTCTGTGACTATGTTGTGTGGAACTCCATATCGAAACACCAATTCTCTGATAAAATTGATGGTCGTGCTTGAGTCTAGGTTCTTGATAGGTTTTGCTTCGATCCACTTAGTGAATTTGTTGACTGCCATGATCAAATGAGTGAAACCACTTCTGCGGGTTCTTAATGGCCCAATCATGTCCAAACCCCATGCAGGAAATGGCTAGATGAGTGGAATAGTTTTCAAAGCAGATGCGGGCTTGTGAGACATGTTCGAGTAAAACTGGCAACCTTCACACTTCTCGACGATCTCTTTCGCCATTTCATTTGCCCGCGACTAGTAGAATACCGCTCGGTATGCTTCGGCCATGATGGTCCAAGAGGACGCGTGGTGACCACAGGTCCCCGAGTGAATCTCATTCAAGATCAGTCGACCCTCTTCTGGAGGATACATCGCTGAGCCACGCCAGTAACACTTTCTCTGAAAAGCTTTCCGCCTATAACTGTGAAGGCTTTTGACCTACGGACGATCTGACGTGCTTCAAGTTCATCTTCAGGGAGCTCCTGCCTGAGCAGATATGCAATATATGGCACAGTCCAGTCGGGGCTGATTACCAAAATCTCCATTATTAGGTTGACTACTACTGGCACCTCAACTTCAGTCGGGTTGGTAGAACCTATTAGTTGCGAGGGCTCCTCTGTAAAGGGATCTTCTTGTACTGGCGGGGTATGGAGATGCTCCAATAATACATTACTCAGAATAGGTTTCCAAGTGGAACCTATCTTTGCTAGATCATCAGCTACTTGATTCTTGAGTCGAGGAACGTGGTGGAGCTCCAACCCTTCAAACTTCTTTTCCAACTTCCTTACTGCATTGCTGCATCAGGTCATAGCAGGACTCAGGACATCCCATTCCTTCATCACCTGATTAACCACCAGATCTGAGTCACCGTATACCATCAGGCGACAGACGCCGAGTGAAATGGCCATACGCAACCCGTAGAGAAGTGCTTCATACTCAGCTTCGTTGTTGGAGGAATCAAAGTGAATTTGGAGAACATAACTGAGTTTGTCGCCTCTTGGGGACACCAGGACAACTCCAGCACCAGAACCATTTAACATCTTGGATTCATCAAAGAACATGGTCCAGAGTTCTGAGTGAACTTGAGTCGGCTGCTGCTGCTCAATCCACTCGGCCAGGAAATCTGCGATTGCTTGAGACTTGATTGCCTTCTTTGCTTCAAACTTGATATCCAAAGGAAGAAGTTCAATTGCCCACATGGCCACTCGATCGGTTGCATATCGATTGTTCAAAATTTCAGACAACAAACCGCAGCTGACGACTGAAATTGAGTGGTCTCCAAAGTAATGCGCAACTTTCTTTGCAGTCAAGTAAATTCCATGGACAAGCTTTTCGTAATGTGGATACCTTTGCTTGGACGGAGTCAAGACTTCAGAAATGTAATACACTAGGCGTTGAAACTTATAGGCCTTGCCTTCTTCTTGCTCGAATGTGAGCACTGTGCTGACAACCTGCCCAGTGGTTGCAATATATCACAATAGAGGTTCTTTGCTAACCAGAGCAGCAAGCACCGGCTGGGTGGAAAGCAGGGCTTTCAGCTCTACAAATACTACTTCGGCTTCAAGAGTCCACTCGAATGTATTAGAATTTTTCATCAGTCGGTAAAGAGGTAATTCCTTTTCACCGAGACGAGAAATGAATCGACTCAATGCAACCAGACAACCTATGAGCTTCGTAACGTCATGCAGGAGCACGAGGCGTTTCATTCAGAGAATTGCGCCAATCTTTTCTGGGTTTGCTTCAATCCCTCGTTCGGAAACGAGAAACCGAGTAACTTTCCTCATGGGACTCCGAATGTGCATTTGGACGGATTAAGCTTGATATCATATCTTATTAGATTGGAAAAGGGTTCAGCAAGGTCAGTCAGTAGATCGGAACTCTTGCGTGACTTGACCACAATATCATCCATGTATGCTTCCACATTCTGACTGATTTGAGTGAGCAGGCACTTCTAGATCATGCGCATGAATGTGGCGCCAACATTCTTGAGACCAAAAGGCATGGTGACATAGCAAAAACACCCGAATGGGGTGCTGAAGGCCATTTTTATTTCATAAGGTCCATACAGTCGGGTCTGATGGTACCCGGAATATGCATCCAAAAAAGACAGACGCTCACACCCCGCATTCGAGCCGATAATCTAATCGATGCGGGGGAGAGGAAATGGTCTTTCGGGCAGGCCTGATTGATATGCTTGAAATATATACACATGCGAAGCGAATCATCTTTCTTGGGGACCATGACGACATTGGCGAGCCACTCAGAGTGGTATATCCCGCGGATGAACTCAACTGACAGGTGCTGAGCCACTTCCTCACCAATCACCTTCTTTTTTTCCACGGCAGACCGATGGAGATGCTCTTTGACAATTTTTGCTTTTGGGTCGACACGCAAACGGTGCTCAGCCAGCCCCCTGGGTACACCTGGCATGTTTGATGGTTTCCATGCAAAGATGTCCCAGTTCTCACGGAGGAACTGGATGAGCGCGGCTTCCTATTTGCTGTCGAGTGTCGTTGAGATGTGGGTCGGAGCAGCAGTGGGGTCTTCCGGGTGAATGTGGACTAGTTTTGTTTTGCCGGTCGACTGAAATGCGGATTCTGAAGCAGGCTTCTTGGCTCGCAACAAATCACCCCGATCGGCATTTTTCTTGTATTCTTCCAGCTCCATGTAGGATCAAAAGTATGTCTAGAGGGGGGGTGATTAGACTACTTGACCAAATAAAAACTTATCCTTTTCCCAATTTTAGTCTTTGGCAGATTTTAGCTATCTTAGCACAAGTCAAGCAATCTTAACACAATTCAAGCAAGCATGCAAAGAGTATATGAGCGGCGGAAAGTAAAGCATGCAAATTGCAAGAATGTAAAGGGAAGGGTTTGGAGAATCCAAACGCAATTGGAGACACGGATGTTTTTCTCGTGGTTCCGATAGGTAGTGCTATCATACATCCACGTTGATGGAGACTTCAACCCATGAAGGGTAACGGTTGCGTGAGTCCACGGAGGGCTCCACCCACGAAGGGTCCACAAAGAAGCAACCTTGTCTATCCCACCATGTCGTCGCCCACGAAGGACTTGCCTCACTAGCGGTAGATCTTCACGAAGTAGGCGATCTCCTTGCCCTTACAAACTACAATCTTGTCGGAGGCTCCCAAGTGACACCTAGCCAATCTAGGAGACACCACTCTCCAAGAAGTGACAAATGGTGTGTTGATGATGAACTCCTTGCTCTTGTGCTTCAAATGATAGTCTCCCCAACACTCAACTCTTTCTCTCTCACAGGATTTGGATTTGGTGGAAAGAAGATTTGGGTGGAAAGCAACTTGGGGAAGGCTAGAGATCAAGATTCATATGGTAGGAATGGAATATCTTGGCCTCAACACAAGTGTAGGTGGTTCTCTCTCAGAAAATGCAAGTTGGAAGTGTAGGTTCATTCTGATGGCTCTCTCCACGAATGAAGAGGAGGTGGAGGGGTATATATAGCCACGACACAAAATCTAACCGTTACACACAACTTACCAAACTCGGTGGGACCGAATTGAGAAACTCGGTCGTACCGATTCAACAAATCTAGTGACCGTTAGGATTTTCGGTGGGACCGACATGCAACTCGGTAGGACCGATATGATTAGGGTTAGGGCATAACATAATCTCGGTGAGACCGATTACACAAACTCGGTGAGACCGATTTTGGTAATAAGCTAACCAGAGAGTTGGTCAGGTAAACTCGGTGGGACCGGTTCGCTCATTTCGGTGGGACCGAAATGTTACGAAAAGGAAACAGGGAGTTTACATTGCAATCTCGATGGGACCAATCGCTCATCTCGGTGGTACCAAAATGTTATGAAGGGAAACAGAGAGATTACAATCCCATGTCGGTGAGACCGAGATCCCTATCGGTGAGACCGATTTGCCTAGGGTTTGTGGCAGTGGCTATGACATCTGAACTCGGTGGCGCCGGATAGAAAGAATCGGTGGGGCCGAGTTTGACTTTTGGCTTAGGTCACATGTGGATGTGGGAAAGTAGTTGAGGGTTTTGGACCATATCACTAAGCACTTTGAAGCAAGAACCTCATTAAGCAACACCTCATCCCTCCTTGATAGTATTGGCTTTTCCTATAGACTCAATGTGATCTTGGATCACTAAAATATAAAATGTAGAGTCTTGAGCTTTGAGCTTGAGCCAATCCTTTTATCCTTAGTATTTTGAGGGGTCCACTTTTCTCATCCATGCCATGCCATTCATTGAGCTTTTCCTGAAATATTTATCTTGGAATAATGTTTGCTCAATGAGCTATATGTTGTTAGGAATTACCAAAACCACCTAGGGATAGTTGCACTTTCAATCTCCCCCTTTTTGGTAATTGATGACAGCATATAGATCAAAGCTTCGACAAATGATAATAAGAGTGAAAAACATTGTCGCTTTGAGAAGTATGTGATAAGCAAGAGCTCCCCCTAAATTTGTGCATAGTTTAAGATTTGCTTTGGACTGCAAATGCACAAAGAGTTAGGCTCATGGGTTACTCTTCCATGTCACATACATCTTGGTGGAGAGCTCAAAATGATGACAATGGAATACATGCACTCATCACCAAGCAAAGTGAATGATCATATAGAGATAAAAGGATAATGTCATCCAATAAGCATTAATGTAGCATATGATCAAACACATGATCATCCAAGTATCACACAGACATAAGGTATCTCAATCAAGCAAATAAAAGTTCAACCACCAAAGCAAGAGAGAATAAAAAGCAACGCTCTCTCTCGAAGCCTATGATCTATACATTTTTCTCCCCCTTTGGCAACAAGTTACCAAAAAGTTCATAGAAAATGCATAGCACTAAATCGTCTCTCAGGCTTGATCTTCAGGTGGTGGTGTAGAGATGGCTCCTTGGACGAAGACTTCAGTAGATGCGGATGGAGCTGGTGGAGTAGGTGCTGGAGCTGGTTGCACTGGGGCTGTAGCTGCTGCAGATGAAGTGGCTCTGGTGTCTGTCACTAGCACTGCAGCTGACCTCTGAGCTCTAGGCACTCTGGCAAATGCCTCAGTGGTTGTCTTGCCCTTCCTCTCCTGCATATCATCCTGGAGTTGCTCAACAACACACTGGATCTCAGTTACCTTCACATCCAAGTCATAGAACTTCTGCTCCATGATCCTCTCCAGGCTCTCCTGGTTTTGAGTCAGGGTGGCCAGCCCCTTCTCAATCCTTAGAGTGGATGCAATCAAGTAGCCAAGCTGATCCTGTTTGCTCTTCAAGAAGTACTGAGATGCCTCTTCCATTGTTGACATCTTGGCAGCCTTCTCAGTCCTTGCCTTCTCCTTCTTTGCTTGTTCTTGCACAAAAGATGGTTCATCTTCATCCATAACCACTTGGTTGTCCTCAAAATATGGATAGACAGACATGTGATCCTTGTCCAACAAGTATGTGCCAGTGCCCATCTTGGAGTTAATCAGCTCCTGGATCTGTGGGGCATACCCACAACTTCTCTTTTGGTCAGCAGCTGTCCTCTTGATAGTTTCAACTATAAGACTCATGACCTTGAACTTTTGTGGCACATCAAATAAGTGTAGCAGATTTATTGCATGGCCTCTGATCATGTTGTGATCACCTGACTTGGGCAAGAGAGTGTGCCTGAGGATCTAGTTGATGGTTGGCAGTCCTGACAGAAGGTAATGTACTGATCCAAACTTGTGTGTTTCAACAGCAGCATCTAGGATCTCCTTGTACATATGTGCCATAGTGTTGTGATCCATCTTCTTGGCATAGACATCCAAGTCATCCTCTTTCTCCTTAGGTGCATTGATCAGATTAGCCCATTCTTCAATTGATGATTGGTACCTAGTACCTTCAGACATCCATACTATCCTGCCATCTGGATAGAAGTGTGTTGTGGAGTAGAATTGCATTATTAGCTCATCATTCCACTTTGTGAGCTTCTGCCCAACAAAGTCTGCCACTCCACAAGCACTGAAGCTGTCATACACACCAGGATAGTGTTCTTCATTCTCCTTGATGTACTTCCAGTCCACCCATCTCATGTCACACACTATTGGCTTCTTGTCCAGCAGCACTGTCTCATAGAAATCTTGCTGTTCCTTTGTGTGGAACCTGTAGTCTACAACAGTTCTCCTCCTAACTGCATAAGGATCAGTCAACCTCCACTGTCTGAGTTCTGCATCCTTTCTCAGCTTCATGTTCTCAGCTACAGGATGTGTCGTGGAATTGTCACGTCAGATGTCCTCGTGAAAGGACTTAGTTGTGGAGCCATCACAACTAGGAAGCTTGAAGGGGTTAAATCGGGACAAAGGACACGAGAGGTTTTATACTAGTTCGGCCCCTTATGGTGAAGGTAAAGCCTACGTCTAGTTGGGGTTGGTATTGATGTTTCGATGACCAGGGAGCAAGATATGCTATGCCCGGCTCTTGATGAGTTGTTTCTTGCCCTAAGCCGCCAGCAGGTCATCCCCTTATATACACGGGTTGATGCCCTGTGGCTTACAGAGTCCCGGCCGGCTTATAAACAATGTCCGGCTCGGTGACTAGTTAAATCTACCTTATGGTACAAGTCATTCCTTTATGGCGGTTTACTACAACGGGCCTTAAGCTGCCTGTGGGCCTTAAGCCCTTTATTGAACCGCCATCTTCATGCTTGGTCTTGGGCTTCTTTCTGGTGAATCTTCTTGCGTAACCCGGCCCCTCCTGGGAGGCTTACAGATAGTTATATCCCCGACATTAGGCCCGAGATTGGTTTGAACCTGTTCATATCAATCTTAAAAATACTTTAAGAACTAATTCTTCAGTCTTCTGTTCGTGCAAAAAGGTTTTCTTTAACCCGCCATGACGTCATCTTTTGGATCCGGGTTAAGCCGCTGTGACGTCATCCTTTTCTTAAATTCTTTTCCTATTCCACCATATCTTTCAACGGATCTCTGTTTTTATTGACTGTTCCAAAAATCGAGGTGTCGGGGCCGCTGGATAGTAATTCTTATATCCTCGTTTCCCACACCGTCTCAGTTATCCTCTCCTTATAAATAGGTGTGACCTAGATCTCCCATTCTCCTCCTTCCAGTCGTCTTCTTCCTCTTGCCTCCTCTCGAGCTCCGCCGCCGCTGCTGTCGGGCTTCCTGTCTTCGCCGTCTCAGGCCACTGCATCGTCCTGGTTGGACCAGAGAAACGCGACGAACCTCCGCGGCCCATCCAGATCCGTAAGTTCTCTTCCCTTCCTTTCTTAGATCTGCATTAGAGCTTCCTCGAGTTCGTCGGAGTTCCTCACTATTAGAGCCCAACCCTTGTTAGTTTTCCTCTTAGACGCCTCTTCTGATCTAAAAATGATATAAAATAGCTACGGTAGTTGTTTCCGCACTTGTTTAGGATAAAAAGCAGATCCATTTCTCTGTAAAAAGGCCTCATTCGAGCCTATGAACACGCCTGCATCAGTTTTTAGGTCTAGAATTTTTTTTCATATTAGAACAGACCTTTGATCTCAAATATTAGTAGAAGATTATGAAATCTGTTTTTATCACCCGGAAAACATCTTCTGTCAAATGCTCTGAAACACAACTGTCCAAGTAGCCGGCTTAAATGAATGACACTGGTCTGTGAGCCTTGCTTGCTTCTCATGACCTTAAGAATTTTGAACTGCTCTTGATACTTGTAGTGGCTTAAATATTGTTGCACAGTTACCCTTATATCATTAGACCCCTCATTAAGCTGCCACCTTGAATAATTATGATATTTCTCCCGGGTTAAAATTGAACCGGATCTTCTTATTTTGCAATAGGCCAACTGTTGTCATAGCACCTAAGGCGGCCAAGGCCCCTGTAACCTGCAATTGGGTCCCATCCATAGTTACTAAGAGTAAACTTGCTGAGTTCGTGAAGTCTGGCCATCTGCCAAAAAAGGAGGTCATGTCTTATTGTGCCCCTAACCCGTCTGAAGAGAGGCCTCAACCCAAAGAAGGGGAGGTGATAGTTTTCACGGATCACATGAACCGGGGATTTGCCCCTCCCGGCTCAAAATTCTTCAGGGAAGTTTTTAATTTCTTTGATCTTAGACCTCAAGACATTGGACCCAATTCCGTGTCAAACCTTTGCAATTTCCAAGTCTTCTACGAGGTGTACCTGGGAGAGGAGCCAAGTTTGCTTTTGTTCAGAGAACTTTTTTACTTGAACCGGCAAAATGAACGTGCGAACGGGCCTAGTCTTGAGCTTGGCGTCATCTCGATCCAGCGGCGGAGAGATTGCCTTTTTCCTTATGCCGAGCTGCCGAGTCACCCAAAAGATTGGAAACAGACATGGTTCTACTGTCAAGACACTTCGCCGGCTGATGAGAAGCCTCTGCCCGGTTTTCGCGCCCTGCGCCTTGAGTCCAACCATCAACTGGGGGTTAAGTTGACCGCTGTTGAGCGCCTGCCTCTCAATCCCACCATCAAGAAGATCGAAGCTCTGTTAGGGAACAGGTTAAATGGCATCGATCTGGTCCGGGTCTGGGTCACCTGGCGAATACTACCATTAAGCTGCCGCTCCAGCTTAATGTGTACTTACACAGGCGAGAGGGATGATCCAATGCGTCATAGTCCTGACGACTTACCAGATGATGTGGTAGATGCTACAACCCGATCCATCGCTTTGAAGGAGGGCATCAGAACTAGAAATGCCTTCGACTTACTTCCCTTCTGCAAGAAGAACCCGGCCCCTGCAGTGAGTTACCAATCTTAATAAATACTCTTTAACATGTTATACCTTCTTTGTACTTATGATTCCTTATCTTTTTCCACAGGCTGGTGATAATTTCTGGAAGGTCAAATATGACCACGAGGCTGCCAAACAAGCTAGGGCAGCCAAGAAAACCGAAAGGAAAGCCGCCAAGACGGGCACCTCAAAGAAGAAGAAACCCAGTGCCTCCGATATTTTTAAATTGGATGACTCTTCTTCGGATGATGAAGAGGTAATCCTTTGATTTTCTTAACTCCTTTGTCGTTACTTTACTGACATTCTATCCTTTCAGGAGGATACATGGAATAGTCAAGCAATTGACGAATAGGTAACTATAATCTCCTCCGACTCAGAGCCTTTGCCAAAGCAAAAAATCCGAAGGGTGACCCAGAAATTAAGATTTTCACATCCTCTAGCTTACCAAGATCCTCAATTTCTTTTGAAGCAACAACAACTTGAGAACCGGAGGCAGACTCAGGCCAATCAAGACGCAGAACTCTCCTCCAGCTTACCCGATGTAACCAGAAAGCGTCGGACCGAGGTTATCTCCGATTTACGCTCTGCTTTACCTTTGGCGGGTTTGATTCACCAACCTCTCAATTCATCTGACTACAATTATCAGGATACCTCTCCTTCCTCTGATGAGTCGATGCAATCAAACATGCCCACTTTCAAAACGGCTCCCGGGTAATGTAACCTTTCTTACTTTAAGTTTTACCGTACTTATGCTTTAATACTCATCCTTCTACCTTTATTGACAGTCTACAAGTGAAGCCCAGCAAGAGGGCAAGGAAAATAAGCCGTCCCAAGACCCGGTTGTCCCTGAACCGGCGCTTGACTTGTCCGCTCCTGACAGCTCCACCCATCAACCGCCGCCTGAGTCGGCTTCTGATATTCCGATGCCAACTTCTGACCCGCCTGCTGAAGATGATATTCACAACTCTGATAACCCGGAAGCTCCTAGTCCGGCCAAGACGACTGACCCGGAAGTTGAATATCTAAAGAGTCAATATGTTGAACCGGGCCGGCCTACTGTTCTTGCCCAATGCACTGCCAAGGAAGAGTTTGCCCAACGTCGAAAAGCCAAGCAGGACATCACTGACTATACTCACTTAAGCATTGGTGATATAGTCTCGGGCTATCTGAACCAAGTGCATAATAGTCGTGACCTGGAAATTGACATGGTGAAACAAACACAACACAAATATGAGGTATAGCTTATGCTATTTTCCTGAATCTTACTTACTGTTACCAGCCCCCAAGTCTATTGCTTATGAATGAATATGCAGTAGACTTAGAAATCTACTTACTGTTAGTTTGTCCGGTTTAAAGTGAATATATTTAACCCGATGATAGCGTGAGACTTTGAATTTGTGTTACACATTAGCCCCCAAGTGTCAAGTATCTTTACTTGTAAAGTGTTTGGGACTTGAATGTATGACTTGTAGGGTAGGTTAAAGAATTCTTTAAGCATACATTAGCCCCCAAGTGCCAAATATCTTTAACTTGTAAAATGTTTGGGACTTGAATGTTACCTTACCATGATTCTTACCATAACCTGGTATCAATACAGGCCACCATAAGCAATTTGAGTCGGAGCTTGCTGACCTGAAGAGCCAGCTGAAACTTCAAAAGCTTGAAACTCAGAAAGCCAATTCCAAGTTTGAATTCAGCGTCTCTGAACAAGAGAAGTTGAAGCAAAATTTTGAGTCAGAGAAGAAAATCTGGGCTGATGAGAAAACTTCACTGGTGACTCGGGTAGAGATGGCAGAAACAGCTCTTGCAGAGGCAACAACTGAGTTATCTGACTTGAAACGACAAATATCCCAAATGGTCTCAGCCATCTTCGGTAAGTTACTATGCAAAACCTCAAGCATTGTAACCTTCCAATGACTATTGTAATGGTTACCTCCGGCTCATTGTTATGCTTGTGAACATACAGGCCCCAGGAGTACCAACCTCAAGAAAAACATGCTGATCAAGCTTAAGGCGGTTTACACCTTAGTGGAACAGCTGTACTCCGGGTCACAACGTGCCTTCGCTGTTGTGGCCTTATCAAATACCACTCCCCACCTCCTACAAGATGTGCTGAAGCATCTCGCAGTGCTGCCTCAATGAATTCAGGATTTAAGGCGGGCATCTTCAAGAGCCAGAGCCGTGGCCGCATTAAGCCGGGCAAAGGCATGGGTGCCAGAGCTTGACTTGGCTGACCTCTCTCTTGGATATCCAAGCCTGAAGGAGGACGGTACTGCATTTGATGATCAAGATTTCACCGCCTGTGTTAGAGTAGTACATCCCTTGGCTACCCTTATTGGGAATGATACTGATCTTACTAAGTATTCACCGGGCTATGATAGCGAGAACCGGAGAATCCCAAACATTACATACGACCAAGTCAGCCTGATCCCTCCAACGCGTAAGCATACCTTTGCCCCTGAAGTGGACCCGGCCGGTTTATTAGATGATGAAGCTAAGTTTGAAGCCTTGAGTGGCATTGACTGGGCCTCGTCCACCTTCCAGGACAAAGCAACCGACGGAGAGGCGGAGAAGGATAACCCAGAGTCTTCAAGCCCGCCGAAGGCATGAACCGCCAGGCGTTTTATAACTTTGCCAAAACAATGCTTCACTTATTCAGACTCGGGGAGTCTTGTAATAGGATAGAAAAAACCTCTTAATGTTTGTCATGCCCTTGCGCATGTTTATGGTGCCTATTACTTTCGTAAGCTGCCATCACTATATTTTGTTGGCTTACATTGACCGCTTATTTCCTTGATGTTTAACTTGCTTTGTCGTATCCTGCACATAAAACAAGCAAAATTTTCTTAGCGGTTTATCGCGCCAAGGGTTTATATAGAGTATTGATAACCCGGAACATAACCCAAAGACATCATATACAGGCCAGTTTATGATTAAATATAATCACAATAGCATACCTGCAAACCCTTTGATAATTTTCCCGGCTCATATGATGCTTTACCTGGCACTTTAGAACCTGGGGTAATCAATATTAAACCGGAAGAATCAAGAACCATCTCACAATGCTTGCAAGAAGGTTTTAAGATAGTTAAAGATTATATTCATAACGGATAATAAGCAATGTTCCCAGGCTCCTGATTCAAATACGATCAGAAAACCGTCCCAAAGGGGTTAAGCTAAGATTCGGATACGATCATATAGCCCCCAGTGGCTTTGGCGATGCCGATCAAGTGGGTATCGACAGCTATGTTCTCTTTGGTTCAAATACGACCTATGTTTGAACAGGAAGTCCCCAAGTGAACATAAAAGTTGTTTAATGACGCTGATTCGAATACGATCCACGTCAGACCCAAAGGGTTTAAGCTATGATTCAAATATGATCAAGAAGCCCCCAAGTGGGTTTGGCAGCATGCCGATCAAGTGGGCATCGACAACTATGTTCTCTTTGGTTCGAATACGACCTATCTTTGAACAGGAAGCCCCCAAGTGACCATGGCTAGATTCAGATATGACCATAAGCCAGTTCAAAGGGAAAGCTGGATTCGGATGTGATCCGATCCCTGTTGGTTGTCTCCACTACCTGGTAAAGAAGACACATAGATTTTTGAGGGTAAAAAGGACGGAGGTCCTGCTTTATTTCCTTACATAATATATACATCGTCAAAAAATATATACATCCTGAAAGCCGGTGGCTTAAGTATAATAAGGCCAGAGATGAGCAATGTTCCACGGCCGACGGGTCTCCTCCTCCGACGTACGTGAGTCTTTGTGCTCTTGAACATCGATGAGGTAGTATGACCCGTTGTGCAGATTCTTGCTGACCACAAAGGGCCCTTCCCAAGGCGGGGATAGCTTGTGCATATCAGACTGATCCTGGATGAGCCGGAGCACCAAGTCGCCTTCCTGAAAGGTTCTGCTCCTAACCCGGCGGCTGTGATAGCGGCGCAGGTCTTGTTGATAAATCGCCGAGCGGGCTATTGCCAAGTCTCACTCTTCATCTAATAATTCAAGTGCATTTTGACGAGCTTCTTCGTTGTTAGCCTCAACGTAAGCCGCCAGGCAGGGTGAATCATGTCGGATGTCACTTGGCAGGACCGCCTCTGCACCATACACCATAAAGAAAGGCGTGTAGCCTGTAGATCTGTTAGGCGTAGTGTTGATGCTCCATAACACAGAAGGTAACTCCTCCACCCAACAACCCGGAGTCCGCTGTAAGGGGACTAAGAGACGGGGCTTGATACCTTTCAGGATCTCTTGATTAGCTCTTTCTACTTGACCATTGGATTGAGGATGGGCAACAGCCGAAACATGAAGCCGGATATGTTCTCTTTGACAGAACTCTTCCATGGCACCCTTGGAGAGATTAGTGCCATTATCAGTTATGATGCTATGTGGGAAACCAAAACGAAAGATCACCTTTTTCATGAATTGAACCGCCGTGGCTGCATCACACTTACTGACCGGCTCTGCCTCAACCCACTTTGTAAACTTATCCACTGCCACCAGGAGATGTGTCTTTTTATCCTTAGACCTCTTGAAAGGCCCAACCATGTCAAGCCCCCAGACTGCAAACGGCAAAGTGATTGGGATCATCATCAATTCTTGAGCCGGCACATGAGCTTGTCATGAGAACTTTTGACAACCGTCACATTTGCTGACCAGATCTTCCGCATCAGCATGAGCCGTTAGCCAGTAGAAGCCATGGCAGAAGGCTTTTAGTACCAGAGATTTTGACCCGGCATGATGGCCACAATCCCCTTCATGGATCTCACGAAGTATTTCCTGGCCTTCTGCAGGGGACACACAACATTGAAACGCCCCAGTGACACTTAGGCGATGTAACTCGCCGTTAACAATCGTCATAGATTTGGAGTGCCTGACGATTTGTCTTGCCAAGGTTTCATCCTCAGGTAACTCACCCCGGGTCATATAAGCCAAATAGGGCACTGTCCAATCCGGGATAACGGGAAGAGCCGCCACCAGCTGTGCCTCAGCGGCTCGAAGCTACAATTCTTCTCCAACATAAGGACTGCAGAGCTGGCATCCATCTTGTTAGATGAATGAATTATCTCCTTGACCCGGCGTACCCAATGGGTGGTGGATTCACCCTCCCCCTACTTACAATTCGTCAACTCCACAATCGACATAGATTGCTTACAGGTGTCCTTGAAGTTCTGGATGAACCGGGCCTTTAACTCTTCCCATGAACCAATGGAATTGGGTGGCAAACCTTTTAACCAAGACTGGACCGTTCCATCTAACATCATGGTGAAATATTTAGCCATCGCCGCGTCACTGACTTCCAACAGCTCCATGGCCATCTCATAGCTCACGATTCATGCTCCGGGCTGTAAGTCGGCCGTGTAATTTGGCACCTTTCGAGGTCCCTTGAAGTCCTTGGGCAACCGCACATTACGCAAAGCCTGCACCAGGCAAGGAACACCACTGGTTCTAGTGGCTACTCCCGCCTCAGCGGAGGTCGTTGGATACTCTGGAAAATCTTGATGTGCCATCTGTTGAGCCGCTAACTGAGCCGCCCGCTCATTCTCCTGACGTATTCGATCTTGCACCAGATTATAGCCACCGGGCTGGTTACGGCGTTGGGCATTGCTTGAGAAAGCTTCTGACTCCATGTGCCTGCTGTAACTCGGGCTCCGGTTCTGGTGAGGCGGCGCTAACCAAGGTGGGGGAGTTGAATGAATTCTGTCCCGGCTATAAGAATAGGCTTGCTGCTGAGCTAAGGCCGTCTGGAGAAGTTCTCTGACTCTCCGGGACTCCACTGCCGCCAGGTCATCATCGTCCATGGGAAGACGCCAAACATGTTGAAGCTGCAATTAAGTTCTCCATGGGGTTGGAAAAGTGACCCGGTGGAATCAGCACATAACGCGGCGGTGGCATGCTCACATGAGGTGGCGCCATTTCCCGAGGCTGAGCCGGCCCTCCTGTTTCGGCTGTCATAAGCTGATTGGCCTCTGGCGGGTTACTTGGGCCGGCTCTGGGTGTAGCAAAAAGAACCCGAGGGTCGTAATTCGGAGGTAAATGGGACTGGGTTTTCTGATGTCTCCTCCTCATTACCTCATTGGATGCGTTTAAGCTCATCGTGAGCTGGTAAGCTCGATCGGCGAATCGCTGTGTGTGCCGGGCGCCGAGCCGCCCGCTCTATAGCGATCTAGTATCCTCAGCTGCCAAGGCCTCCTTCGCCTGAGCTATCTCCTCACGCACCCGTGCTACCTCCGCGTCATGCTCATCTTTGTCTGCAGGAATAACCATTGCGGTTAACACGGCCGTAAGCTTGTCCATGAGGTCTATCAGCACCTGAGCCGGTGGGCACACGGGGCCGCCTGCCCCGGCTGCTCCTAACCTGGACATTACTGCTGCAGCAGCTGTAGAGTTTGAGCCGGGCTGAGTCCCAGCCATGAAGACTCCTGCCCATCTTGGCGGCTCACAGGGGTCCGGAATACTGATGCCATCGGAACAACCCCCGAGCACGCCGTCTTGCACTTGGTACATCGAATCTGTTGAGCCGGCGGACGAATCACCGTCTGAGAGGACGGCCGTCTCTACTCTATCTTCAGATCCTTCAGAGAGCTTCTCTACGTGGATGCAACCCACGAAAGCACGCTTCACAACAAGTTGAGTCCGGGTCTTCCTCGCACGCTGAGCCGTCTCGACGAGGTCGGTGCAGTTGTCCGGCTCAGGGCCCGGCTCACCGATCCGGCCGATGAAGACGTGGATTCCACCGTAGGGGACCCGATATCCGTACTCAATTGAGCCGGCGTCCGGACCCCAGCCTTCGTCGTCGATGTAGATCTTACCACGACGACTCTTGGTCATCCGGCCACTATGTATCCCTTGAGCCCTTCGAAGTTGCCCTTCAAGAACTCAAATCCACCATGCGCTGGCCCCACAGTGGGCGCCAACTGTCGTGGAATTGTCACGTCAGATGTCCTCGTGAAAGGACTTAGTTGTGGAGCCCTCGCAACTAGGAAGCTTGAAGGGGTTAAATCGGGACAAAGGACACGAGAGGTTTTATGCTAGTTTGGCCCCTTACGGTGAAGGTAAAGCCTACATCTAGTTGGGGTTGGTATTGATGTTTCGATGACCAGGGAGCAAGATATGCTATGCCCGGCTCTCGATGAGTTGTTTCTTGCCCTAAGCCGCCAGCAGGTCATCCACTTATATACACGGGTTGACGCCTTGTGGCTTATAGAGTCCTGGACGGCTTATAAACAATGTCCAGCTCGGTGACTAGTTAAATCTACCTTATGGTACAAGTCATGCCTTTATGGCGGTTTACTACAACGGGCCTTAAGCCTCCTGTGGGCCTTAAGCCCTTTATTGAACCGCCATCTTCATGCTTGGTCTTGGGCTTATTTCTGGTGAATCTTCTTGCGTAACCCGGCCCCTCCTGGGCGGCTTACAGATAGTTATATCCCTGACAGGATGGGCATCATTATGATCTGGAATTTTAGGCTTCAATTTTCTCAAGACATGCTCTTCATCATCTTCCTCTTCAGCAACAGCTTCAGGCACTAGGGCCTTGTTCTTCTCAGCAGTTGATATGTTCTTGGTATTCCTCTTAGGTGCATTCTTGGGCTTGGAAGCAGCCTTGGGTGCTTCTTTGGGCTTTGATGAAGCAGCCCCTAACCTGATGGCATCACCCATAAGCTTTTGAGCTTTGGGTGCTGGTGTAGCATCCTCTTCCTCTTCTTCCTCTTCTGAGTCTCTCATAGAGGGCTTGCCAAGTACTTTGGTAGTAGTGGTTCTGACTCTCTTTTTCTCCTTGTCTTGGCCAACAGCTTCATCTTCTGACTCAAGGTTGAGTTTCATGGTTTCTCCAGTGGCAACCTTCCTAGGTTTGGAAGTGGGAATCCTTCTAGCAGGTGCCTTCTTCTGCATTCCTGGCTTAGTGGCTGCAGCTGAGCCATATTCTTTCTTGAGCACCTTCTTCTTGGAAGTGGCCTCATCCTCAATAGCCACATAGTCTTCATCCTCAGATTCTGAGGTTCTCTTCTTTCTGGCCCTAGTGGCAGCTTTGGGTAAGTTGCTTGGGGTGTTCCTGCTGCCATCATCATAGCTGCTAGAGGGACTAGTGCCCTCACTCACTTGAACCTGCTCCTCTGACTTGTTCTGACTGTCACTCTGATCAGACATATTGCAAACACTAACAGCAGACCCTGTGAATAGATATAGATGAGATAGAGTGGATGAGCATCACAAAATACAGAGGTTTTTGCAAAACAATGAGTCAAAAACTTAGTTTTAGTTTTCCACAGAAAGCATTTCAGATCTACCGATTTGTAAACTCAGTGATACCGAAGCAGCTTTTGGAACCTAAACTAGTGAACTCGGTCAGACCGAGTCACAGTTCGGTGGCACCGAGACTGCTAGGGTTTCACAAAGTCCTGAACTCGGTCACACCGATTTGCAATTCTCGGTCAGACCGAGAATTACATGTGCAATGGCCGTAGCCGAATTGGTGGTACCGGGTTCTACAACTCGGTTGTTCCAAGATGGTTTCGGCGGAAACCTAACCCTAAATTTTCAATTCATCTCTAATCTACGGAGTGTTTTTACTAGATAAGATGGTTTCAATCGTGGCAAGATTCATGGCGAACACAATGTGCTAGGAATCAGATAGGGATAGCACAGTGATCGAGTCCATACCATAGTTCGGCGATGAACTCGCTACGGCGGCAACAACGGGAATGATTCCCGTTGACGGCGGCAAAGACCAGCGGCAGGAGGCAGCTGGCGACGAGGAGGACGATCCGGAGACCCTGGAGGTAGAGCGGGCTAAGCGCGGGCGAAAGAGTTTGGAGAAAATTTCCAAAGTTTTGCCCATGGGTATATATAGCCCAACCCTGTCAGTGTGACAGAGTGGAACAACTCGGTGGCACCGAGATGCATAACTGCTAGCAGTTACAACAACTCGGTGTGATTGAAAAGTTCAAATCGGTTGCACCGAGATTGAAAACCTAGATCGACTTAGTGATCTCGGTATGACCGAAATGGAAGAATCAGTCAGACCGAAATGCACAAAGAAGTTTTGGAAGTTTAAGTCTATGACGAATCAGGGACTCTGAGTGCTCCTCACATAGAGTGGTTCGAATCTGACTTGATCAAATTTTGTGATATAGCATTAATAGAGTTTGAGACAAGAAAAGCATAGATAGCTAGAGAAGGTTCTTAGGCATTCTTGTCCATCCACTTGGCAAAAGAAAAAGAAACCAATCAATCAAAACAACAAGTGGATGTCCTCGAATGAGTAAAATATGCAACCAACATGCTCACACAATAAAATGGCAAATGAAATATGTGGCAAAGCATGCACAACCAATTCTAGCATCTATCAAGCAATTGGCGATGACCAGGTCATCTATATATGAGTATATTGACTTAGGAGTCAAATGAGAACATTTGATCATAGGTCATACTCATCGTTTAAGCTCAAGTGGGGTTACCACTTTTACATAATGCATTGATGTGTTCACACCATTAGAGTTGCGTTGACTCAATTCTTAGATTAAAGCTCCCCCTAGATGTGAGATCCCCCCTTAGAGGGATGAACTAACCTTGGGTTTTGTCGATGATTACTTCATGTAGGTGTTGAAGATGTGGATGCTCAATGTTGATGTAGATCATTTGGAGCAATCCTTTGGAGTGAGTTGCACTTTCAATACCTACACGGGTTAGTCCCACAAGGAACAAACAAGGATATCCATAGACATAGAGTGATGCACACACAAGATGATGTCTATGAGAGCATTAGGTTACCTTGTCCCTTGCCTTAACAACAAGAGGGTTTGTGACTCCTTGAACTAGTGCAAGATGTGGAAGTTGATTGCACTTGTCCTTGCCAAAATGATATGAGTGAAGTATATTGGCGAAGTCACCCTCAAGAACTCTCTAGTTCTTCTTCTTTGGGATCCACATCATCTTGATGGGAATCCTTGGATTTGTAGTTGTAATCGATGAAGTAGAACTTGATGTAGTCTTGGGAACCCACTTGACCAAGGCCTTAGGAGCTTCTTCAAATGCATCAATCTCCTCTTAAACTTGTCCTTGCCTTTTTGCTTGTGGTCTTGTGGTGGAAGATCATCTTGAGCTTGTGTTACTTTGAAAGAAGTAGGATCATACTTCTCTTGTTGAGGAACAAACTTCGTCTTGGGGTATTGATCTTCTTCCCACTCAACTCCACTGGCATTGAACTTTCGTTCAAAACCAACACCTTGATTCTTCCGGTGCCTTCCTTGCTTGCGTACAATTTCCTCGAATTGCTTACTTCCGGCAAGGCTCTTGTAGACACCTTTCTCTGTAATTCCCTTCAATAAGCTATTTTCTTGCTCAAGTGTAACTTGGCTAAGAGAATCATTAGTGGAATAAAGAGAACTACTAGAAGCAACAACATTAGATTTAGCATGATTATTGTTACTACTAGAGGAAGAATCCTTCTTGTTCTTGTTACTAGACTTGACCTGAGGCATGTAAGTAGATAAGAGTAAACGCTTGGCAATTTAAGAAGAGCTTTTCTTACGAAGATCATCATTGATTTCCTTTAAGAACTCATGCTCTTCCTCAAGGTTGAGCTTTTCAAAGCGTAACTTCTCATGAGTCCTTAAAAGTTCTTGATGATCTTCTAAGATAGTTTCATGAGCTAACTTAAGAGTGTTTAGTTCTTTAGTTAGAAGCTCAATCTTCTCCTTATAATTGTCATTCGTTTTGTCTTGATTAGCATGATTAGTTGACGTTTCATCATAGTATTCATCACTAGAGTTGTCAACAAGTAAATCATCATCACCTAACAAGTCATCTTCATCACTATTGAAACCAACATACTCGGGGAGTGTTACCTTTGGGACTTTAGCCATGAAGAAGCTTCCAAGTCCTTCATTTGGTGAATCAAATATGTCATAGGAGTTGGTTGACACAAGTGCTAGACCGGCAACACCTTCATCTTGAGTATATTCGGAGTCAGAGTGATAGCTTCTCTCGGAGTGATTGTCAGAGTTGGAGCCGGATACCCATTCACCAACATGAGCTTGATGTCTTTGTTTTGTGTAGCTCCTTGATGACTTGTCCTTCCTTTCCGAATCCTTGCTTCTCCGGGATGTTCTTCATTCATAACGATCATCTCTACTCCTCCCTCTTGGTGGTGATTCTTCTCTTCTACTTCTCCTCTTAGGTGATTCTTATCTTCTTTTGTAGGGTTCCGTACACTCATTGGAATAGTGTCCGGGTCTTCCACAATTGTAGCAATTACGCTCTCGACTAGAAGATCTTTTGTCATTGTAGGAGCTTGACTTGGAGCTTTTCTCTTTGCTTCTACTCTTCTAGAACTTGTTGAAGTTCTTCACCATTAAGCTCAATTCTTCATTGAAGTTTGTTTCTCACTTGATGATGTGGGGGCTTCACATGAGGCTTTGTAAGCACCACTTGACTTGTTGTGAAGTTCCTCCTTATCCTTGAGTGACATATCATGAGCAACAATTCTTCCAATGACTTCCGTTGGCTTGAGATCTTTGTAATTGGGCATCATTTGGATCAATGTGCACACGGTATCATATTTTCCGTCCAAAGCTCTTAGGATCTTCTTGATGATGAATATGTCGGTCATTTCTTCACTTCCTAAGCCGACAATCTCATTTGTGATAAGAGCAAGCCTAGAGTACATTTCAGCGACACCTTCACCATCCTTCATTTTGAACTTCTCAAGTTGACTTTGAAGCACATCCAACTTGGATTCCTTGACGGAGTCGGTACCTTCATGCATATCAATCAAAGTATCCCAAATTTCCTTTGCATTCTCAAGATGGCTGATTTTGTTGAATTCTTCGGGGCACAATCCGTTGAAGAGGATATCACAAGCTTGAGCGTTGTATTGCAGCATCTTCAACTCTTCCGCGCTAGCTTTACGGTTCGGTTCTCTCCCATCAAAGAATTCACATTGCAAGCCAATACACACAATAGCCCAAACGGCGGGGTTATGTCCAAGAATATGCATTTTCATCTTATGCTTCCAACTAGCAAAATTAGTACCATCAAAGTAAGGACCTCTACGGTGATAATTTCCCTCGCTAGACGCCATACTCTCCTAGGTTGTGAAACCAAAGCTATGACCACCAAAAGCTATGGAAATCAAAGCAAGTGGAGACCAAAGCTCTGATACCACTTGTAGGATCGAAAGTATGTCTAGAGGGGGGATGGTGATTAGACTACTTGACCAAATAAAAACTTATCCTTTTCCCAATTTTACTCTTTGGCAGATTTTAGCTATCTTAGCACAAGTCAAGCAATCTTAACACAATTCAAGCAAGCATGCAAAGAGTATATGAGCAGCGGAAAGTAAAGCATGCAACTTGCAAGAATGTAAAGGGAAGGGTTTGGAGAATTCAAACGCAATTGGAGACATGGATGTTTTTGTCGTGGTTCTGCTAGGTGGTGCTATCGTACATCCACGTTGATGGAGACTTCAACCCACGAAGGGTAACGGTTGCACGAGTCCACGGAGGGCTCCACCCACGAAGGGTCCACGAAGAAGCAACCTTGTCTATTCAACCATGGCCGTCGCCCACGAAGGACTTGCCTCACTAGCGATAGATCTTCACGAAGTAGGCGATCTCCTTGCCCTTACAAACTACAATCTTGTCGGAGGCTCCCAAGTGACACCTAGCCAATCTAGGAGACACCACTCTCCAAGAAGTAACAAATGGTGTGTTGATGATGAACTCCTTGCTCTTGTGCTTCAAATGATAGTCTCCCCAACACTCAACTCTCTCTCACAGGATTTGGATTTGGTGGAAAGAAGATTTGAGTGGAAAGCAACTTGGGGAAGGCTAGAGGTCAAGATTCATATGGTAGGAATGGAATATCTTGGCCTCAACACAAGTGTAGGTGGTTCTCTCTCAGAAAATGCAAGTTGGAAGTGTAGGTTCGTTCTGATGGCTCTCTTCACGAATTAAGAGGAGGTGGAGGGGTATATATAGCTTCCACACAAAATCTAACCGTTACACACAACTTACCAAACTCGGTGGGACGGAATTGAGAAACTCGGTCTGACCGATTCAGTAAATCTAATGACCGTTAGGATTTTCGGTGGGACCGACATGCAACTTGGTAGGACCGATATGATTAGGGTTAGGGCATAATGTAATCTCGGTGAGACCGATTACACAAACTCGGTGAGACGATTTTGGCAATAAGCTAACCAGAGAGTTGGTCTGGTAAACTCGGTGGGAGCGGTTCGCTCATTTCGGTGGGACCAAAATGTTACCAAAAGGAAACAGGGAGTTTACATTGCAATCTCGGTGGGACCGATCGCTCATCTCGGTGGTACCAAAATGTTACGAAGGGAAACAGAGAGATTGCAATCCTATCTCAGTGAGACCGAGATCCCTTGTAACGCCCCGGATTCGTTGCGCCAGGTGTCCGCCAGTTATTTGCCATTTTTGCCATGTCATTTGCTTGCGTGTTGCACTTTTCCATGTCTTCATATGCATTTCATATCGTGTCATCATGTGCATCTTTTGTTGCATACATGTTCGTCTCATGCATTCGAGCATTTTCCCCGTTGTCCGTTTTGCAATCCGGCACTCCTATGTCCTCCGGCGTCCCCTTTTGTCTCTTGTTGTGAGCGCGTGTTAAACTTTCTCGGAATGGGCCTAGGTTTGCCAAGCGGCCTTGGTATAGCACCGGTAGACCGCCTGTCAAGTTTCGTGCCATTTGGAGGTCGTTTGATACTCCAACGGTTAACCGGGTAACAGCAAAAGCCTCTTTTGTGTGCAGCCCAACACCCCTTCAAAGTGGCCCAAAACCCATCCAAACCCCCTCCATGCTCTCGGTCGTTTGATCACGATCGCGTGGCCAAAAACCGCTCCTCATTTGGACTCTCCTAGCTCCCCCTACCTATAA
This sequence comes from Aegilops speltoides, assembly GCA_021437245.1. Taxonomy (NCBI): domain Eukaryota; kingdom Viridiplantae; phylum Streptophyta; class Magnoliopsida; order Poales; family Poaceae; genus Aegilops; species Aegilops speltoides. The sequence goes on from CM038143.1 coordinate 64,640,382, forward strand.
ATCTAGACCTCCCCCGAAATTTTTGGGTCATTCCACCCCTACCCTAGCAAAATCTCCCTCGCCGCCTCCGGACATGTCCGGCGCCCGCTGGACGTCCCGCGCCGCCGCCCCAGACCAGTGGCCGCCCGCCACGTGTCCTCCTCTCTCTCTCCGCGCCGCCCGGCCAGCCAGCCATGACTGGCCCGGCGCGCCCGTCCCTCGCCGCCCGCGCCGGCTGGTCGCCGCCGCCGCCTCGCGACCTCATCGCGGAGCGGACCTCGCCGGCTTCTCCCGGCGCTGCTCCGGCCTCATCCGCCGCCCGCTTCGCGCTCGCCTCCCGCCGGTCCGCGAACCCCGCCCGCCGCCGGTCGCCCAGACCACCGCCACGCCCGGCGAGTGTCCCGCGCTCCGCCTCGCCGCGGATTCCGTCCGCCGCCGCCTCGCCACCGCTCGCCGGCCGCCTCCGCCCGATCCGGTGGGATCCGGCGAGGAGGCCTCGCCAGATTTGCCGCCCCGCCGGCGAACTCCCCCGCCGGACCGCCGCCGTTGCCGTTCGGGTCCGCCCCGACCCGATCCGCGCTGGACCCGACCAGCTACGCCCGGATCCACCTCGTCCCGACCCGATCCACGTTGACCCCGCGAGGTTGTTTTTCCACCAAGTCCTAGTTATTTTGTTGCATTTTCATTGCATCATAACTCCATGCATACTGCTACGTTTTGTGCGTGTAATATGTCATATTTTTCGTCTCGACGAGTACTTCATTTCATTCCATTGCATCATTTTCATTTGAGCTCACCTGGTTGCCCAAAATGCTGTTGGAAGAGTGCATGTTGATGTTAATCTACTGAAACTGTTATAACATGCTCATTTGTCATTTTTGCCATGTTTGATGTGTGCATCCTATGAGGTTGATGTCTACATGTGTTTTGATCTATGCTATGCCATCTTTCCAGAGGTGCAAACCATGTATTTTTTTGAGTTGTGTGCTGAGTGCATCGAGCTTGTCAAGTAGGGTACTTGCTGTTGCTATTTTGCTAGGCTGATTCTGTTATATTTTGTTGCTATGTAAACATGCTTCTACTAGTCATACTATGCATAATCTGGAGATGTTCACTAAGGATGTTTTGTTATACATGTCATGCTCTATCCATTCATGACCCTGGTTGCATTTATAGCCTACTGTAGCATGTTGTAATCTTGTTCCAAAGTTGCTAAATAATGTTGCTGTCAGCCTGTTAACATTAAGTTCAGTTTTGGTCATGTTATTTTCTAGTGATCCTTGCACCCTATGAACTTGTTCTTTCCATGCTTAGCTTCACAAACATGTCTTCTTACTGTTGGTTGCCTTGCCATGCCATGTATTGCTCTGTGGGGAGTGGTTCAAGCTCACCAACATGCCTACTTATTGTTGTTCCTGCCATGTATGAATCTGTAATATAACTTGCCATGTTTACATGGGTGCCATCATATTTTCTCTGCCTTTTTGGCTCATGGTCAGTAAGGGACTTTTGTTCTATGCATTTAGTAGTATCATGCCATGCCTTTGTTTGCCATCATGTGTTCCTGTAACATGTTGTTTGATAGCTCTAAACATTGCAACCTGATGTTATTTCTGCCAAGCCTGAAACTGTTATTATTTGCAGTCTTTCCATGTCTTTTTGAGCATGTTCTAGTTGTTTCTGGAGATAGCTCAGTGTTCATGTCTTGTCATGCTTTACCTGTACTTCATGCCCATGCCTTTTTTTATTTTGTTGGGGTGCTGTAGCATATTGTTTTGATGCTAGCAAGATGCCTAGTTGCTGTTTCGGACAGATTGTTGTTATGACTTGTATAGTGTGCATGTGTTGAACCGTTGCTCCGTTTTGAGTGTGCTCTATATGAAACTTGCTTGATTTTGCATGTAGTTTCATATTGTCATGTTGCATCCTTGTTTTGATGTGTTTGCTTGATGTTTGGATGCATTTTGCATCAATGCCATGTTTAACTTGTTTTGCTCATATCTTCTAGGCCGTAGCTCCAAATCTAATGAACTTTATATGTAACTTGACTAGAATTTCGTGTAGATCATCTTGGTGCATCTTAACTTGCTGTTTAACAACTTCAACTTAATGCTTGTTCAGATCTGGACCAATTTTGAAATATGCATATGAGGACTTACCGGAATTGTTATATGTTGTTTCCGGCCTCATTTAAACTTGCTTTGATGTGTTGTTCTTGTTTGCATCATCTCTTGCCATGAGTAGCTTCATGTAGCCTTGTCATGCATCATGCTTGTTGTGCATCATGTCTTGTTCATGTGTGGTGTGTTTACCATGTTGTGTGCTTCTTCTCGATAGTTCCCGTTTCGTTGCGATCATGAGGATGCGTTCGTCTACGTGTGGTTCGTCTTCGTGGCTTCATCTTCTTCATGGACTCGTTCTTCTTCCTAGCGGGATTTCAGGCAAGATGACCGCTACCCTGGATCTCACTACTATCATTGCTATGCTAGTTGCTTCGTTCTATCGCTATGCTGCGTTACCTATCTTTTGCTCATCAAGCCTCCCAAATTGCCATGAACCTCTAACCTTTGACACCATTCCTAGCAAAGCGTTGCTTGGCTATGTTACCGCTTTTGCTCAGCCCCTCTTATAGCGTTGCTAGCTGCAGGCGAAGTTGAAGATTGCTCCATGGTGGACAGGGTTATGTTGGGATATCACAATATCTCTTATATTATTAATGCATCTATATACTTGGTAAAGGGTGGAAGGCTCGGCCTTATGCCTGGTGTTTTGTTCCACTCTTGCCGCCCTAGTTTCCGTCATACCGGTGTTATGTTCCCGGATTTTGCGTTCCTAACGCGGTCGGGTGATTTATGGGACCTCACGGTTCGCTTTGAATAAAACTTGTCCAGCAAGGCCCAACCTTGGTTTTACCATTTGCCTCACCACCACCTATACCCTTCCCTTGGGTCGGCCAACCCGAGGGTCATCTTTGTTTTAGCCCCCCCGGGCCAGTGCTTGTCTAAGTGCTGGTCCGAACTAGAGCCCTTTGCAGCGCCCCCTCAAGGAAACTTGAGGTCTGGTTTTAGTTGTACGGATTGCTCATCCGTGTTGCCCTGAGAACGAGATATGTGCAGCTCCTATCGGGATGTCGGCGCATCGGGCGGCTTTGCTGGTCTTGTTTTACCATTGTCGAAATGTCTTGTAAACCTGGATTCCGAGACTGATCGGGTCTTCATGGGAGAAGGTATATCCTTCATTGATCGCGAGAGCTTATCATGGGCTAAGTTTGGACACCCCTACAGGGTATAAACTTTCGAGAGCCGTGCCCGCGGTTATGTGGCAGATGGGAATTTGTTAATGTCCGATTGTAGATAACTTGACACCAGATCCGAATTAAAATGCATCAACCGAGTGTGTAGCCGTGATGGTCTCTTCTCGATGGAGTCCGGGAAGTGAACACGGTTTCTGGGTTATGATTGACGTAAGCAGGAGTTTAGGATCACCTCTTGATCATTACTAGTTGACGACCGTTCCTTTTGCTCCTCTTCTCGCTCTTATTTGCGTATGTTAGCCACCATATCATGCTTAGTCGCTGCTGCAACCTCACCACTTTACCCCTTCCTTTCCCATTAAGCTTTGCTAGTCTTGATACCCATGGTAATGGGATTGCTGAGTCCTCGTGGCTCACAGATTACTACAAGAACAGTTGCAGGTACAGGTTATGCGATGATCATGACGCGAGCGCGATGCTTGCTTGCGTTGAGTTCTTCTTCTGCTTCTTCTTCGATCAGGGGATAGGTTCCAGGTCGGCAGCATGGGCTAGCAGGGCGGATGTCGTTGAGTTTCTGTTTGTGTTTCATCCGTAGTCGGATGGTGCTCTTATGTATGATGATTTTGTAATCATGTGGCATTGTATGCCTTATGTTTGTATCCCCATCTATTATGTAATGTTGATGTAATGATATCCACCTTGCAAAAGCGTTCCAATATGCAGGTCTATCCTTGGTGGGACCTTCGAGTTCCTTTTGGATAGGGTCGCATATTGGGCGTGACAAGTTGGTATCAGAGCCTCGACCGACCCTAGGAGCCCCCTTGATTGATCGTGTAGTTTGGCCGTTGTTGAGTCTAGAAGAAAACTGTTTTTCGGAGTCTAGTTATATCGGAGAGTAGGAATTCTTTTTACTCCTCTGCCCCTTCGTCGCTCTGGTGAGGATTCTTGACGTAGGTGTTTTGATTTACTCCTCTTCCCCTTCAAAATTTTCTTTAGGTTCACGCAGTTGGTTTTCCGATCGTTGTTCCTCAGCTCTTTTCATCCGGTGCATTTCTCATCAAGTTGACTCGAGTCTCTTCATCTTTGAGTTCAATCCTCAGTTGATTTTTTCCCACCCGCCCTCCCTTCTTCTCCTCGAATCCGGAGTCCATAATCGAGTATCCATCCTACTTGTGCGAAGTCTTTGCTTTCTTTCCTCAATGATTTCAACTGGTGTTTTCTCTTCTAGATATTCTTCGGTTTCCCTCTACAAGTTGCCTTTGTTTTTCCTGCCCTCCCACACTCTTCTTCCCGGAGTCTGAGCCTCTTTCGACCATCAACTTCATTCGTGTGGAGCCTCTTCAGTCTTCCCTTAATTATTTCAACCGGTGAATTCTCGTCTCGTTTGTCATTTTTCAACTCTTTTTCTTCTCCGGTGGTTTCAATTCAAGTTATTTATTGTCGATCGTATTCTTTTCCTCGGCTCAAGTGTTTTTCCCTGCTCGTTCGCCTCTCACCATTTTATCCCTCCGGAGTGCTCAAGACATCTCAGGAGATTTGCATGTGTTCCAATTAATACGAGGTTGTCACCTCATTCAAATATTTCAATTGTTCCGGTGCATCATCTATCTGTTCAACAATCCTTTTCAACGCTGTTTTCTTTTAGTAGGCCCTAACCCACAGGTCTTTTCCCAGGATCTTACCTGACTCTTCTAATTCTCCCGGGTTTATTCTCAAATTCTTTTCAAATGTGACGTAAGAATGAACTTCATCAGTCACATGCCTTCTCCAAGATCGCTTTCAAATTCTTTTCATTGTTGGCTCAACCCCTTCGCTTTTCATTCTCCCGGAGTATCTCAATAATTTTGGTGTTGTTTTCCTTCGCCATTTGAAGACCGAAGAAGAGTTTTTTTCCCTCTAAATCTTGTCCGTTCCCCGGAGATTCGCGGTGCTAGCTCGATGTTATCCTATCAAATTGTTTCAAGTCATGCAAATTCTTTTCATCCATCCGGAGCATTTCAGGAGTTGCTTTCTCTCTCGATCATTCGGAGGTCATCTTTTCGGAAGATTTCTTCATTCTAAGTTTTCAGATTCGTTCTCCAATTATTCTATATCCGTGCCCCTTCGTTCATCTCAATATTCTTCCGGTGCTTCGTTCAAGTATTCTTCAATCAGTTCGCGATCTCTTCGTTCTTTTGCATCTAAATTCCCTCTAGCATATTGGTTCTTCGAATTCTTCCCGGTGATTCATTCTCTTTCATCAGTCATTTTTGAATTCTTACGGTGGTTCGTTCAAAAATTCTTTTTCTTTGGTTATCATATTATTTCATTCGTTCTTTTCAATCCTACCGTTGGTTCATGAAGATATTCTCAAGTTTGCGAGATGTCACCTCTCAATCCTTTTCAAGAAGAATAAGTAGTATGCAAAATCCATTGCTTGTCATCAATTTAATTTGATGAAGGATAAGCATACGATAAATCTTATTCTTATTTCATCCAAGTGAGTAATTCCATCCTTCGGAGTTTGTTCTTGTTGAATAAATTCTAGTTTCAAGTGTTTCATCTTTTCTTTTCCAGAGTTCAAATTTTCCTCGGCCATCTGATCGGAACCTCCATCTAAATCACTGCAAGGCTTTAATCTTATTCTTTCATCCTTCATTTTATCTCGTCATCCGTTTGTTACCGGAGTTCTTATGGTGGTTCATCAAGATTTAATTCATTCTTCAAGAGTTCATCAAGATTTTGTTGGTGGAGTTCAAGTATCTTTTCTTCTCGCTTCTCGAAGTGCAATTAATTCTCCGTATTCTTTTGAAGTGGAGGTGTGCATTTCTTCGTTCCTCTCAGCTAATCAATCTTTTCTGCTTGTGGTTGGTTATCACCTCATAATTTTGAGATGTCATCCATAAGTCCACAACAACCTTATTCTTTTCGTTGTTGAATTTTCTCAACAACTCCGTTCTATCTTTTCTTCTAAGATGCTTTCAATTTCATTCGTGGTAGAAGTTGTCATTTTCTTCTCCATTCTTTTCATTCAACTCTTTCAATTCTTTCCGGCGGTTTTGTGTCATGTCTTCATCAAGTATCATTTCCATTCTCAAGCACGTGTTCTAATCCTTCCATTTTCAGCCAGAGTGCTGCCTAAATCCTTTTAGTCTTATTCGTTTCTTATCTCGTTCTAACCAGAGTGGTTTCATAGTCTATCTGGTTCCTTTAGTTTTTGATTCTCGCCAGTCTCGTCGTTCCTATCTTCTTCTCGGGTGCTCGCGATACTTTGCTTCCTCTCTTGAGTTCTTGTTTCACCTCATCCCTTTTCCCTTCCGTCTCGGTCCTAAGATCTCGGGACGAGATCCCTAGTTAGTGGAGGAGTGTTGTAACGCCCCGGATTCGTTGCGCCAGGTGTCCGCCAGTTATTTGCCGTTTTTGCCATGTCATTTGCTTGCGTGTTGCACTTTGCCATGTCATCATATGCATTTCATATCGTGTCATCATGTGCATATTTTGTTGCATACATGTTCATCTCATGCATCCGAGCATTTTCCCCGTTGTCCGTTTTGCAATCCGGCACTCCTATGTCCTCCGGCGTCCCCTTTTGTCTCTTGTTGTGAGCGCGTGTTAAACTTTCTCGAAATGGCCTGAGGTTTGCCAAGCGGCCTTGGTATAGCAGCCGTAGACCGCCTGTCAAGTTTTGTGCCATTTGGAGGTCGTTTGATACTACAACGGTTAACCGGGTAACCGCAAAAGCCTCTTTTGTGTGCAGCCCAACACCCCTTCAAAGTGGCCCAAAACCCATCCAAACCCCCTCCATGATCTCAGTCGTTCGATCACGATCGCGTGGCCGAAAACCGCTCCTCATTTGGACTCTCCTAGCTCCCCCTACCTATAAATCTAGACCTCCCCCGAAATTTTCGGGTCATTCCACCCCTAACCCTAGAAAAATCTCCCTCGCCGCCTCCGGACATGTCCGGCGCCCGCTGGACGTCCCGCGCCGCCGCCCCGGACTAGTGGCCGCCCGCCACGTGTCCCTCCTCTCTCTCTCTCCACGCCCGGCCCGGCTGGCCCGGCCCCGCCGCGCCGCCAAGAACGGGCCCGGCGCGCCCCGTCCCTCGCCGCCCGCGCCCGCTGGAGTCGCCGCCGCCGCCTCGCGACCTCGTCGTCGGAGCGGACCTCGCCGGCTTCTCCGCGGCGCTCCGGCCTCATCTGTCGCCCTTCGCGCTTCGCCTCACGCCGGTCCCGCGAACCCCGCCCGCCGCGGTCGCCCAGACCACCGCCGCCGCCTGGGCGAGGTCTCTCGCCGCCGCCGCCGGATTCCTTCCCGCCGCCTCGCCCCGCTGCCGGCCCGCCCGCCCGATCCGGTGGGATCCCGGCCGAGGAGGCCCCCCCTCGCCGGATTTGCCGCCCCGCCGGCGAACTCCCCCACCGGACCGCCGATGTTGCCGTTCGGGTCCGCCCCAACCCGATCCGCGCCGGACCCGACCCGCTGCGCCCGGATCCACCTCGTCCCGACCCGATCCACGTTGACCCCGCGAGGTTGTTTTTCCACCAAGTCCTAGTTATTTTGTTGCATTTTCATCGCATCATAACTCCATGCATACTGCTACGTTTTGTGCGTGTAATATGTCAAATTGTTCGTCTCGACGAGTACTTTATTTCATTCCATTGCATCATTTTCATTTGAGCTCATCTGGTTGCCCGAAATGCTGTTGGAGAGTGCATGTTGATGTTAATCTGCTGAAACTGTTATAACATGCTCATTTGTCATTTTTGCCATGTTTGATGTGTGCATCCTATGAGGTTGATGTCTACATGTGTTTTGATCTATGCTATGCCATCTTTCCAGAGGTGCAAACCATGTATTTTTGTGAGTTGTGTGCTGAGTGCATCGAGCTTGTTAAGTAGGGTACTTGTTGTTGCTATTTTGCTAGGCTGATTCTGTTATATTTTGTTGCTATGTAAACATGCTTCTACTAGTCATACTATGCATAATCTGGAGATGTTCACTAAGGATGTTTTTTTATACATGTCATGCTCTATCCATTCATGCCCCTGGTTGCATTTATAGCCTACTGTAGCTTGTTGTAATCTTGCTCCAAAGTTGCTAAATAATGTTGCTGTCAGCCTGTTAACATTAAGTTCAGTGTTGGTCATGTTATTTTCTAGTGATCCTTGCACCCTATGAACTTGTTCTTGCCATGCTTAGCTTCACAAACATGTCTTCTTACTGTTGGTTGCCTTGCCATGCCATGTATTGCTCTGTGGTGAGTGGTTCAAGCTCACCAACATGCCTACTTATTGTTGTTCCTGCCATGTATGAATCTGTAATATAACTTGCCATGTTTACATGGGTGCCATCATATTTTCTGTGCCAAAACTTTTTGGCTCATGGTCAGTAAGGGACTTTTGTTCTATGCATTTAGTAGTATCATGCCATGCCTTTGTTTGCCATGATATGTTCCTGTAACATGTTGTTTGATAGCTCTGAACATTGCAACCTGATGTTATTTCTGCTAAGCCTGAAACTGTTATTATTTGCAATCTTTCCATGTCTTTTTGAGCATGTTCTAGTTGTTTCTGGAGATAGCTCAGTGTTCATGTCTTGTCATGCTTTACCTGTACTTCATGCCCATGCCTTTTTTATTATGTTGGGGTGCTGTAGCATATTGTTTCGATGCTAGCAAGATGCCTAGTTGCTGTTTCGGACAGATTGTTGTTATGACTTGTATAGTGTGCATGTGTTGAACCGTTGCTCCGTTTTGAGTGTGCTCTATATGAAACTTGCTTGATTTTGCATGTAGTTTCATATTATCATGTTGCACCCTTGTTTTGAGGTGTTTGCTTGATGTTTGGATGCATTTTGCATCAATGCCATGTTTAACTTGTTTTGCTCATATCTTCTAGGCCGTAGCTCCAAATCTAATGAACTTTATATGTAACTTGACTAGAATTTCGTGTAGATCATCTTGGTGCATCTTAACTTGCTGTTTAACAACTTCAACTTAATGCTTGTTCAGATCTGGACCAATTTCGAAATATGCATATGAGGACTTACCGGAATTGTTATATGTTGTTTCCGGCCTCATTTAAACTTGCTTTGATGTGTTGTTTTTGTTTGCATCATCTCTTGCCATGAGTAGCTTCATGTAGCCTTGTCATGCATCATGCTTGTTGTGCATCATGTCTTGTTCATGTGTGGTGTGTTTATCACGTTGTGTGCTTCTTCTCGATAGTTCCCGTTTCGTTGCGATCGTGAGGATGCGTTCGTCTACGTGTGGTTCGTCTTCGTGGCTTCATCTTCTTCATGGACTCGTTCTTCTTCCTAGCGGGATTTCAGGCAAGATGACCGCTACCCTGGATCTCACTACTATCATTGCTATGATAGTTGCTTCGTTCTATCACTATGCTGCGTTACCAATCTTTTGTTCATCAAGCCTCCCAAATTGCCATGAACCTCTAACCTTTGACACCATTCCTAGCAAGGTTGCTTGGCTATGTTACCGCTTTTGCTCAGCCCCTCTTATAGCGTTGCTAGCTGCAGGTGAAGTTGAAGATTGCTCCATGGTGGACAGGGTTATGTTGGGATATCACAATATCTCTTATGTTATTAATGCATCTATATACTTGGTAAAGGGTGGAAGGCTCGGCCTTATGCCTAGTGTTTTGTTCCACCCTTGCCGCCCTAGTTTCCGTCATACCGGTGTTATGTTCCCGGATTTTGTGTTCCTAACGTGGTCGGGTGATTTATGGGACCCCCCTGACAGTTTGCTTTGAATAAAACTTGTCCAGCAAGGCCCAACCTTGGTTTTACCATTTGCCTCACCACCACCTATACCCTTCCCTCGGGTCGGCCAACCCGAGGGTCATCTTTATTTTAGCCCCCCCGGGCCAGTGCTTGTCTAAGTGCTGGTCCGAACTAGAGCCCTTTGCAGCGCCCCCTCAAGGAAACTTGAGGTCTGGTTTTAGTTGTACGGATTGCTCATCCGTGTTGCCCTGAGAACAAGATATGTGCAACTCCTATCGGGATGTCGGCGCATCGGGCGGCTTTGCTGGTCTTGTTTTACCATTGTCGAAATGTCTTGTAAACCGGGATTCCGAGAATGAAGTTGCTTTCTTTCCTCAATGATTTCAACCAGTGTTTTCTCTTCTAGATATTCGTCGGTTTCCCTCTCCAAGTTGCCTTTGTTTTTCCCGCCCTCCCACCCTCTTCTTCCCGGAGTCTGAGCCTCTTTCGACCATCAACTTCATTCGTGTGGAGCCTCTTCAGTCTTCCCTTAATTATTTCAACTGGTGAATTCTCGTCTCGTTTGTAATTTTTCAACTCTTTTTCTTCTCCGGTGGTTTCAATTCAAGTTATTCATTGTCGATCGTATTCTTTTCCTCGGCTCAAGTGTTTTTCCCTGCTCGTTCGCCTCTCACCAGTTTATCCCTCCGGAGTGCTCAAGACATCTCAGGAGATTTGCATGTGTTCCAATTAATTCGAGGTTGTCACCTCATTCAAATATTTCAGTTGTTCCGGTGCATCATCTATCTGTTCAACAATCCTTTTCAACGCTGTTTTCTTTTAGTAGGCCCTAACCCACAGGTCTTTTCCTAGGATCTTACCTGACTCTTCTAATTCTCCCGGGGTTATTCTCAAATTCTTTTCAAATGTGACGTAAGAATGAACTTCATCAGTCACATGCCTTCTCCAAGATCGCTTTCAAATTCTTTTCATTGTTGGCTCAACCCCTTCGCTTTTCATTCTCCCGGAGTATCTCAATAATTTTGGTGTTGTTTTCCGTCGCCATTTGAAGACCGAAGAAGAGTTTTTTTCCTCTAAATCTTGTCCGTTCCCCGGAGATTCGCGGTGCTAGCTCGATGTTATCCTATCAAATTGTTTCAAGTCATGCAAATTCTTTTCATCCATCCGGAGAATTTCAGGAGTTGCTTTCTCTCTCGATCATCCGGAGGTCATCTTTTCGGAAGATTTCTTCATTCTAAGTTTTCAGATTCGTTCTCCAATTATTCTATGTCTGTGCCCCTTCGTTCGTCTCAATGTTCTTCCGGTGCTTCACTCAAGTATGTTTGCCTCACCACCACCTATACCCTTCCCTCGGGTCGGCCAACCCGAGTGTCATATTTATGTTAGCCCCCGCCGGGCCAGTGCTTGTCTAAGTGCTGGTCTGAACTAGAGCCCTTTGCAGCGCCCCCTCAAGGAAACTTGAGGTCTGGTTTTAGTTGTACGGATTGCTCATCCGGTGTTGCCCTGAGAACGAGATATGTGCAGCTCCTATAGGGATGTCGGCGCATCGGGCGGCTTTGCTGGTCTTGTTTTACCATTGTCGAAATGTCTTGTAAACCGGGATTCTGAGACTGATCGGGTCTTCCTGGGAGAAGGTATATCCTTCGTTGATCGCGAGAGCTTATCATGGGCTAAGTTGGGACACCCCTGCAGGGTATAAACTTTCGAGAGCCGTGCCCACGGTTATGTGGCAGATGGGAATTTGTTAATGTCCGGTTGTAGATAACTTGACACCAGATCCGAATTAAAATGCATCAACCGAGTGTGTAGCCGTGATGGTCTCTTCTCGGCGGAGTCCGGGAAGTGAACACGGTTTCTGGGTTATGATTGACGTAAGTAGGAGTTCAGGATCACCTCTTGATCATTACTAGTTGACGACCGTTCCTTTTGCTCCTCTTCTCGCTCTTATTTGCGTATGTTAGCCACCATATCATGCTTACTCGCTGCTGCAACCTCACCACTTTACCCCTTCCTTTCCCATTAAGCTTTGCTAGTCTTGATACCCATGGTAATGGGATTCTTTGAGTCCTCGTGGCTCTGATTACTACAAGAACAGTTGCAGGTACAGGTTATGCGATGATCATGACGCGAGAGCGATGCTTGCTTGCGTTGAGTTCTTCTTCCGCTTCTTCTTCGATCGGGGATAGGTTCCAGGTCGGCAGCCTGGGCTAGCAGGGTGGATGTCGTTTGAGTTTCTGTTTGAGTTTCTGTTTGTGTTTCATCTGCAGTCGGATGGTGCTCTTATGTATGATGATGTTGTAATCATGTGGCATTGTATGCCTTATGTATGTATCCCCATCTATTATGTAATGTTGATGTAATGATGTCCACCTTGCAAAAGCGTTCCAATATGCGGGTCTATCCTTGGTGGGACCTTCGAGTTCCTTTTGGATAGGGTCGCATATTGGGCGTGACATCCCTATCGGTGAGACCGATTTGCCTAGGGTTTGTGGCAGTGGCTATGACATCTGAACTAGATGGCTCCGGATAGAAAGAATCGGTGGGGCCGAGTTTGACTTTTGGCTTAGGTCATATGTGGATGTGGGAAAGTAGTTGAGGGTTTTGGAGCATATCACTAAGCAGTTTGATGCCAGAACCTCATTAAGCAACAGTTCATCCCTCCTTGATAGCATTGGCTTTTCCTACAGACTCAATGTGATCTTGGATCACTAAAATATAAAATGTAGAGTCTTGAGCTTTGAGCTTGAGCCAATCCTTTTATCCTTAGTATTTTGAGGGGTCCACTTTTCTCATCCATGCCATGCCATTCATTGAGCTTTTCCTGAAATATTTATCTTGGAATAATGTTAGCTCAATGAGTGATGACCCACAAGTGTAGGGGACCTATCGTAGTCCTTTCAATAAGTAAGAGTGTCGAACCCAACAAGGAGCAGAAGGAAATTATAAGCGGTTTTCAGTAAGGTTTTCTCTGCAAGCACTGAAATTGTAGGTAATAGATAGTTTTGTGATAAGATAAATAGTAACGAGCAACAAGTAAATAAAGTAAATAAAGTTAAGCAATGTGGCCCAATCCTTTATGTAGCAAAGGATAAGCCTGGACAAATTCTAATAATGATAAAGGAGCTCCCGAGGACACATTGGGAATTATTGTCAAGCTAGTTTTCATCACGTTCATATGATTCCCGTTCGGTACTTTGATAATTTGATATGTGGGTGGACCGGTACTTGGGTACTGCCCTAACTTGGACAAGCATCCCACTTATGATTAACCCCTATTGCAAGCATCTGCAACTACAAAAAGAAGTATTAAGGTAAACCTAACCACATCATTAAGCGTATGGATCCATATCAGCCCCTAACGAAGCAATGCATAAACTAGGGTTTAAGCTTCTCTCACTCTAGCAACCCATCATCTACTTATTACTTCCCCATGCCTTCCTATAGGCCCAAATAATGGTGAAGTGTCATGTAGTCGACGTTCACATAACACCACTAGAGGAAAAGACAACATACATCTCATCAAAATATCGAACGAATACCAAATTCACATGACTACTAATAGCAAGACTTCACCCATGTCCTCAGGAACAAATGTAACTACTCACAAAGCATATTCATGTTCATAATCAGAGGAGTAATAATATGCATAAAGGATCTGAACATATGATCTTCCACCAAGTAAACCAAATAGCATCAACTACAAGGAGTAATCAACACTACTAGCAACCCACATGTACCAATTTGTGGTTTTGATACAAGATTGGATACAAGAGATGAACTAGGGTTTTGAGAGGAGATGGTGCTGGTGATGTTGATGGAGATTGACCCACTCACGATGAGAGGATCGCTGGTGATGACGTTGGTGATGATTTTCCCCTCCCGGAGGGAAGTGTACCCGGCAGAACAGCTCCGCCAGAGCCCTAGATTGATTCCGCCAAGGTTCCACCTCGTGGCGGTGGAGTTTCGTCCCGTAAGCTTGCCCCCGATTTTTTCCAGGGTAATTTTGATGATATAGCAGAAGTTGGACGCTGGAGGCCCACCAGGGGGCCCAGGAGATAGGGGGCGCGCCCTATGGGGGGGGGATGTCTCCTGGACAGGGTGTGGGCCCCCTGGCCTATCTCGCTCATAAATTCTTATTAAATCCAAAAAGTTGTTTCGTGGAGTCTCAGGACTTTTGGAGTTGTGCAGAATAGGTTTCCAACATTTGCTCCTTTTCCAGCCAGAATTCCAGCTGTCGGCATCCCCCCTCTTCATGGTAAACCTTGTAAAATAAGAGAGAATAGCCATAAGTATTGAGATATAATGTATAATAACAGCCCATAATGCAATAAATATTGATATAAAAGCATGACGCAAAATGGACGTATCAACTCCCCCAAGCTTAGACCTCGCTCGTCCTCAAGCGGAAGCCAAAATCGAAAAATATGTCCGCATGTTCAGAGATAGAGGTGTCGATAAAAATAAAATACGGATATGAGGGCATCATGATCATTCTAATAACAACAACATATATAGGTTTTGTCATATGATTTCCTATGCTCAAGTAATAAACAATTCACAATGTCAAGTATGGTTCAAAAACTTCATTGGGAACTAACAAACTATAATCTCAGTCACTGAAGCAATTGCAATTTATCATAACATCAGAAAAAGTCAATAAAGAGCTTTTCAGCAAGTTCACATATTCTACTATCTCGTAGTCTTATACAGTTGTTAACACTCACGAAATACTTGTGGTTATAGAGTTTCAGCCGGACACTAAGAAAGATAGGGGCTTATTGTGTTGCCTCCCAACGTATTCACCTTTAGGTGATGTCAACAATAATGGCCCATGCTAACTTACATCCAATTGGATATATGCATCATGATCTTTCAAACACGAGGAGCTTGCCAAAGGATAAAATGAAAAAGGGAAAGGTGGGCATCACCTTGACTCAAGCATAAAGTAAAAACATAAAGTAAAGTATAGGCCCTTCGCAGAGGGAAGCAGAGGTTGTCATGCGCGTTTAGGGTTGATGCATAAAATCTTAATGCAAAAGAACATCACTTTATATCGCCCCTTGTATGTGGACCTTTATTATGCAGTCCGTCGCTTTTATTACTTTCACAACAAGTTCGTACAAAGCTTATTTTCTCTGCACTAATAAGTCATACATATTTAGAGAGCAATTTTATTGCTTGCACCGATGACAACTTACTTGAAGGATCTTACTCAATCCATAGGTAGGTATGGTGGACTCTCATGGCAAAACTGGGTTTAAGGATATTTGGAAGCACAAGTAGTATCTCTACTTGGTGCAAGGAATTTGGCTAGCATGAGGGGGACAGGCAAGATCAACATGTTTGGAAGGTCAATGACAATATATTTTAACTGAGATGTCGGAAAACATAAACCATTACGTTGTCTTCCTTGTCCAACATCAACTCTTTTAGCATGTCATACTTAATGAGTGCTTCACAATCATAAAAGATGTCCAAGATAATATATTTATATGTGAACCCCTCTTTCCTTATCACTTCCTATTAATTGCAACGATGACCAAGGCTACATTCATCAACTCTCAACAATTTTTATGCCTCATACTTTCTATGTGTGAAGTTATCACTATCCATAAGATCAATATGAACTCTTTTATTCTTTCTATTTTCTCAAGATCATAGCAACATAGCAAAGCCCTTGACTCAACACTAATCTTTATTATAGATAGCACGCGGACTCGATTACAAAAAGAGATCACAAAGCAAAACTCAAAACTACTTGATATCAAAACTTCAATCTACTAGATCAAGATACTACTAAAAGGATCGAACTAAATAAAACGATAAAGATAGGAGTGTGATGGTGATACGATACCTGGGCACCTCCCCCAAGCTTGGCAGTTGCCAAGGGGAGTGCCCATACCCATGTGATTATGCCCTCGGAGGTGATGGAGGTGGTGATGAGGATGGTGGATAATCGCACATTGAGCATAAAAGTTCCTCCAACTTGCGGATAATGACCTTAAGCCTAGCAATATGATCCTTTAACAGAATATTCCCCTGCGTAAGATACTTGTTCTGTATGCGAGCTAACTCAATCATCTTGAAAGCTTCAATCTCTGTTGGAGTAAAGAGGTTAGGTAAAGGTTGAGGGATGTCTTCTTCTTTCAGCACCGGAGCTTGAACCTCCATGGCCTTCTTGGTCCCTTCATCCTTGTTGATCACTTCTGGTTCCTCTCTTTTCAGCTCTATCTTCAATAGCCAAGCATCCTTGTCTTCGTTGTTGGAGGAGGGAGAAGCCATGGTGCTCTAAATCTGAAACAGAAGCAGCTCGAAACGAAAACAGAGGATATTTGCGTGATACGGTGGTCAAAACCTTCGGGAGTATATATAATGAATTTTTACCGACCAAAATACGTAACATACAAGAAAACGGAGTCCGGGAGGCACACGGGGTGCCCACGAGACAGGGGGGCGCACCCTCCACTCTCGTGGGGGCCTTGTGTCCCTTTCGGACTACTTCTTCCTTCCTAAAATTCTTAAATAATCCAAAACTGATAAAAATTGCCTTTAGAGTTGTTTTGGAGTCGGTTTACTTACCGTACCACATACGTATACCTTTTCGGAGTCTGGAACATTCTGGAAAGTGTCCCTTATGTATTCCTTGGGGGTTATGGTTTCAATAATACTAGTTTCAACATTGATAGGATTACCTGAAATATAATATTTAATTCTTTGTCCATTAACCACCCTCGGATTTGTGCCTTCGAAGTTGTTGATTTTTATAGCACCAGGACGATAGACCTCATCGATAACGTAGGGACCTTCCCATTTTGAGAGAAGTTTTCCTGCAAAAAATCTTAAACGAGAGTTGAATAATAACACATAATCTCCTACTTTAAACTCACGCTTTTGTATCCTCTTATCATGCCAGTGTTTGACTTTTTCTTTGAAAAGCTTGGCATTCTCATAGGCTTGGGTTCTCCATTCATCAAGTGAGCTAATATCAAATAACCTCTTCTCACCGGCAAGTTTGAAATCATAATTGAGCTCTTTAATAGCCCAATATGCCTTATGTTCAAGTTCAATAGGTAAATGACATGCTTGTCCATAAACCATCTTATAAGGAGACATACCCATAGGATTTTTGTATGCAGTTCTATAGGCCCATAATGCATCATCAAGTTTTTTGGACCAATTCTTTCTAGATCTATTCATAGTCTTTTGCAAAATTAACTTGAGCTCTCTATTGCTCAACTCTACTTGACCACTAGACTGCGGATGATAAGGAGATGCTATTCTATGGTTGACATCATACTTAGCAAGCATCTTTCAGAAAGCACCATGAATAAAATGTGAACCACCATCAGTCGTAAGATATCTAGGGACTCCAAACCTCGGAAAAATAACTTCTTTAAGCATTTTAAGAGAAGTGTTATGATCAGCACTACTAGTTGGGATAGCTTCTACCCACTTAGTAACGTAATCAATAGCAACTAAAATATGTGTATAACCATTAGAGGCAGGAAAAGGTCCCATATAATCAAAGCCTCAAACATCAAACGGTTCAATAACAAGAGAATAATTCATAGGCATTTCTTGACGTCTACTAATGTTACCTATTCATTGACATTCATCACAAGATAAGACAAACTTACGAGCATCTTTGAAGAGAGTAGGCCAATAAAAACCAGGTTGTAGTACCTTGTGTGCAATTCTATCTCCAGCGTGGTGCCCTCCATAAGATTCAGAGTGACACTTACGTAGAATCTGTTCCTGTTCATGCTCAGGCACACAACGTCTAATAACACCATCTACTCCTTCTTTATAAAGGTGTGGATCATCCCAGAAGTAATGTCTTAAATCATAAAAGAACTTTTTCTTTTGCTGGTATGTGAAACTAGGCGGTATATATTTAGCAACAATGTAATTAGCATAATCAGCATACCAAGGAGCAAGACGAGAAGCATTGACGACCGCTAATTGTTCATCGTGAAAGCTATCATTAATAGGCGGTGGGTCATCAAGAACATTCTCTAACCTAGACAAGTTGTGCCAGAACGGGTTCTCAGCTCCTTTCTATCAATAATATGCAAGTCAAATTCTTGGAGCAAGAGAACCCATCTAAAGAGTCTAGCTTAGCATCTTTCTTTTCCATAAGATATTTAATAGCAGCATGATCAGTGTGAATAGTAACTTTGGAATCAACAATATAAGGTCTAAACTTATCACATGCAAACACAACTGCCAAGAACTCTTTTTAGTAGTAGCATAATTTCTCTAGGCAGTATCAAGAGTCTTACTAGCATACTGGATAACATTCAACTTCTTATCGACTCTTTGCCCTAAAACCGCACCTACACAATAATCACTAGCATCGCACATAATTTCAAAAGGTAAATTCCAATCAGGCGGCTGAACAATAGGTGCAGTGATCAAAGCTTTCTTAAGTGTTTCAAATGCTTCTACACAATCATCATCAAAGACAAAAGGAATATCTTTTTGCAATAAATTAGTCAGAGGCCTAGAGATTTTAGAAAAGTCCTTAATGAACCTCCTATAAAAACCGGCGTGACCAAGGAAACTTCTTATACCTTTTATGTCCTTGGGACATGGCATCTTTTCAATAGCATCAACTCTGGCTTTATCAACTTCAATACCTCTCTCGGAGATCTTGTGCCCCAAGACAATGCCTTCATTAACCATAAAGTGACACTTTTCCCAATTCAGAACGAGACTAGTGTCTTCGCATCTCTGCAAAACTCGATCAAGGTTGCTCAAACAATCATCAAAGGAGGATTCATAGACAGAGAAGTCATCCATGAATACCTCACAAATCTTTTCACAAAAATTAGAGAATATAGCCATCATGCATCATTGAAAGGTAGCAGGTGCATTACATAAACCAAAAGGCATACGTCTATAAGCAAAAGTACCAAAAGGGCAAGTAAAAGTAGTTTTAGATTGATCCTTATTTAAACAGTATCTGAGAGAAACCAGAATAACCATCTAGAAAGCAAAAATGTGTGTGTTTGGATAGCCTTTCTAGCATTTGATCAATAAAAGGTAAAGGGTAATGATCTTTCTTAGTGGCTTTATTTAACTTACGGAAATCAATTACCATCCTATAACCTATAATAATTCTTTGTGGGATCAATTCATCTTTATCATTAGGAACAACGGTAATACCTCCCTTTTTAGGGACACAACGGACAGGGCTTACCCATTCACTATCAGCAATTGGATAAATAATACCTGCCTCAAGGAGCTTTAGTATCTCCTTTCTTACCACTTCCTTCATCTTGGGATTTAATCGTCTTTGAGGATCTCTAACTGGTTTGGCATCTTTCTCCACTGAAATTTTGTGCTAACATAATGTGGGACTAATGCCCTTAAGATCATCCAGAGTATATCCAATAGCAGCCCGGTGCTTCTTTAGAGTTTTCAATAATCTTTCTTCTTCTTTCTCTGAAAGGTTAGCACTAATAATAATAGGATATATTTCTTTTTCATCAAGATAAGCTTACTTAAGATTATCAGGTAGTGGTTTGAGTTCAAACACGGGATCACCCTTGGGTGGAGGGGGATCCCTAAGAATTTCAATGGGAAGGTTATGTTTCAACATAGTTTCCTGTTTAAGGAACACTTCATCTATTTCCTCCCTTTCCTTCATAAACATATCGTTTTCATGGTCTAGTAAATATTGTTCCAACGGATCAGTTGGAGGAACAGCAATGGAAGCAAGACCAATAATCTCATCCTTACTAGGTGGTTCCCTTTCACGAGGTTGTCTACTAAACTTAGCGAAATTAAACTCATGAGACATACCATCTATGCCAACAGTAACAGTATTATTTTCACAATTAATCCTAGCACTAGCAGTATTCAAGAAGGGTCTACCAAAAGTAATGGGACAAAAATCATCTTGTGGGGAACCAAGAACAAGAAAATCAGCAGGGTATTTAACCTTCCCACACAAAACTTCAACATCTCTAACAATCCCAATAGGTTTAATGGTATCCCTATTAGCAAGCTTAATAGTAACATCAATGTCTTCTAATTCAATGGGTGCAATGTCGTGCATAATTTCTTTATAAAGATCATAAGGCACTACAAGAAATATGTCAACTTGTGACCACCACTATTGGTCACTGAAAGATCACAAATTTCCATTTACGACCTTTTTGTGACCAAAAATAGAAGGTCAAAAGCTGGCGGTCGTAAACTGACTATAGCGACCTTTAACAAAAGGTCGTTATCCTATGACCTTCTGTTTTGGTCACTAGCAACCTCCCAGGCCACGTAGGCATCCAGCGTGGCAAGCTGATGTGGCACAAGATTCAGCCCGGTCCAATTCGGTTTTCTACATGGGCCAAGCCCATTAATTCGGCCTTTTTAATATTTATTTATCCTATTAATTTTTGCTAGCTACATGGGTTGGCCCAGCAATTCGGCCTTTTATTTCTAGATGCGGCCTTTTACAGCGTATAATCTTTTATTTTTTGCCATTTTATTTTCCACTGTTTTACATTTGTCCCAAGAGTTTCAGTTTTTCTTTTTCTTAGAAGATTGGTCCCACTTATTAGTTTCTAGTAATGGGACCCGCTTGTCACAATCAAGTTCTTTATATTTCACTTCATAGTAAATAAGTAACCAATACCTAAATCAGCACTGGCAAAATACACTACTTGAAATAGTAGCCAGAATGGCAATCACGGTATTACAACATGAATACATTTTTTGTGGGTAAACACGGATACATCATACAATACAAATACAATGGCAATGACCAGCGGCGATTCAGGCTGGGCTGCCTGGCCGTGGCACTGGGGCATGAAGAAAACTCTTCAGATAATGCAGCTCTGATACAAGACTATAGCTACAAAGACGCGTCAGTAGCAACACCGCTGGCTTTGGGCGAGGATTTCTGGCTACAAGATCGGCAATGACAAGATATCGCTTCTATTGACCTTCACCATGTACCTCCTTCATCCTTCTATAGCGACACAAACTCTCCTTCTCCTTTCAACCTTACGTGAGAGGAAATCTACGATTAAGAACAAAATACGATATAAGCAGTTGGGTACATATCACTTTGGAAAGAACAAAATATGTATATAAGCAGGTGGGTTTTGACAGATTTGATGGGGGCAGGAGGTGCAGACGTCTTCACAATAATGTCTCCAGTTTTGTTCTTGAAAATTTAGGCAAAAGGTTAGCAAAATGCTACTGCTGCAGACATCAAGCACAAGATTTTTCACTAACAAAAGCATTTACAAACACGTAATTGATAGTGAAGAAAGCACGAATGAACTTTAGCCCTATTGTAATGTATCCAGTTTCCAGTAGTAGTTAATTTAGCTTCTGAACTCAACATGATATAGTTAATTAGTCCTATTGGCCATTACCTGATTGGGACCAATCACTTCCGACATTTAACCAGCCAAGAACTTGAACTAGTTAATTTGACTATTGTAGTGAATCCAATACTAGTGATTTTAGTTGAACTAGTCAATTGGCCTCATCATGTGCAAACTTTAACCAGAGAAGAAAAACATAGATCGTGGTAATGCTGGAAGGCACCAATCAATTGGAAGCATCCAACCGACTGGAATATGGAGCGATAGGGGACAGAGGGAGCGGGAGTGGACCTGGATGGTGTTGCTGCTGAAGACGAACACGGGGCCCACGCCACTTGCAGGATGGCGACCGCCACCGACCACGTCTGGAACTTGCGTGACTGCTTCCCGATGTACCGCCCCGTCTTGCCATCGTAGTACTCGGGGAAGTTGTCCTTGGCCAGACGCCTCTCCATCACCTCCACTGCGTTGCGGGCGATGTGGGGCCGCCCGACCACGCCACCGCCACCAGAGCCATAGCAAGATCAGTAGTTTGCACGCGCACGACAACTTAGAACACATGTGTAAATCACATTGGCATATAGAAATGCAGTGCATATATGGAAAGAAGAGAATACAATGCATGGGCACAGATCCAAGGAGCTAATACTGGACCAACATAGATCTGGCGATAAACAGCAGCGACATGCATCAAACAACTAAAGCTGTTCACTATAAGATCATCTATATGAGCTAAACTACCAATTTCCTATGCTATGAGGGTTATCTGACTTCAGGACATTCATATATACACCATGGACAGGTATAAAACCGAACAGAAAAGTAAAATACCACCACACAACACATGTGTGCCCTCAAGTCCTGAACCAGTAAGTAGACTAACGCTGACCACATGTATAAAGCAGAACAACAAAGTGAATACTAAGTATTCTGCAAAAATAAATAAAAAGTGAATACTAACAACTAACGCATGTGTGTCCTTAAGCCAAAAACCAGTAACCACAAAGGGGAAAAGGTAAAACAAATTCATGTGTTTTAGGGGGGCATCCAGTACAAGCATATGTTAGATGCATAGTTTGTTTATCTCATACAGCAGTGCAATGTGCAACGTAGATTACGAGTGGTAAGACAAATTGGTACTGAACTGAAAGCAATCAAGCAGTTCGATGCAAAGCGCAAAAAGGAATCCTTGTAAAATAGTCCAGGCATCCATTAAAGCCTTCGCTCAGATGCCTCTCGAGCGTAGAGAGCAGTTCTAGAGCACCTATGCTAATGCTTCCCTATGCTTGATTTAACTCTTAATGGTTCATACTTTTAGAGTACTAAATTTACATAATCAGGTTAGTTCAATAGAAAAAAACGTGAAGCAAATATCATCTTCGTTGAGCAACAGCTGTACCACTTACAAGATGAGCAGCACTAGACAAGAAAAAAAGTGAGGAAAGGTCAAATTAGTTGCTTTAACTCTTAGACTAGTTCGTAATAAATTGACATAATGGGACAAGACAACTCATCATCAACATTAAAAATGTGAAGTAAACATCATCTTGCGTTCAACGGTGTACTTGCGATTCTGAAGATGAGCAACAATAGGCAGTAAAAAAACGGCAAGCAAGAGGCAAAATCGGTTGCCATCTCACACCAAAAGATGGACAAAATCAGTCGCATCTCACAGCAAAAGGCAAATTAGCCGCGCAAGGGACGAAGAAACCGTGTGTATCCAAAAATCACAAGAAACAGGTGCATTCATTCATTATAAGCATTTCCCCCAAAAGCTTGGTACAGATCAGGCCAGGGAGCAGGACGAGATGGACGGACAGATGGATACCTCAGCAGGCGTCGGCGATTTGACCTCGGGAGGTGGGCGAGCAGCGGGACCTCCTCGGCGGTGACGGGACGGGGGTCGCCGCGTGGATGATCTTGTGCCGCTTGTGCTTCGCCAGCGCGAAAACAAGAAAGGGAAATGCTCGATTAATGGCAGCGAGTGACCGATTCGTGACAGGACGGTGGAGCAGAAATAGAAGGCGGCAAGGAGGAGGTACCATGGGGGAAGGGGTCTTGGGGGCGTAGGTGGCGACGGTGACGGAGAGGTTGAGCGCCTCCATCTTGCGCTTGTTCTCCTCCACCGTCCTCTCCCACTCCGCCTCGTACGCCAACATCCCCTTCTTCTCGATCGCCATCGCCGCCGCGCGTGCCTCGATCCCGGAGCAGCAACAGTAGCAGCAAGTGGTGGTGGGATTTGGTTTCTTGGAGGCCGAGGCTGGATCGCGTTGGATCTCCCTCCCTCGCGTGGGGGTGGCAGAGGTGGGCGGCGGCTGGTGGATCTGAATCGCGCGCGTGGGGGTGCAGGGAGGGGAGGGAAGGGGAGGGGAGGGGAATTGGCTCGCGAGATTTGGTTGTGAGGGGGCGACTCAAACAGGAGGGGTGGTGGAAGGGAGGATGGCCGGAGCTAGCGGCGATGAGGAGGTCGTCGGCCGTGGGGATGGGGGAGGCCGGCGACGGGGTTGGGATGGCAGAGAGAGGGAGGTCGGGGAGATGGGAGATCTGGGAGGAGGTGGCGGCAGCGAGGAGCTGAGGGAGGAGAGGTGGACGGGTGCGGGTTAGGGTTTGGGCTGCGGATGGATGGCTAGATGGAGAGGTGGAGAGTTGGACGGATGGATGGGCGGCCATGTCATCGATCCGTGTGACAACTAAACCAACCAATGAGAATAGAGCACATATAATTGTGTTTTTTCTTTTGTTTTTCTTCTACTTTTACACATGAAAAAAAATCAAAAAAATGGTCTCACATTGTGCACAAGTTTGTATCTTGAATGACAAACAATGTTGACTAAAGAATTTTTCATGTTCTTTGCATGGAAAATTCATTTTCCATTTTCCGAGTGCCCTAAATGAGGTTTTTTGTGAAGAACCTACCAAATAATTATTACAAAATTGGACCAAATCATTTTTCTAAAATACTAGGCCATATTTAATGCACAATTGACCAAATGGTTGGGTGTAAAAAGTTTTGATCCACCTCTGGTGAACAAGACAAATTCCCGCCGATTCAGCTGGAAGCGGGTCAAATTTGAACTGAAGCTGCCTCATAGTTTGCTATTTATTTTTTCCAAAAATCATTTCTAGTTACATAAGTACCAATTTAATCAGAGAAACACCAAAAAATTCCAAGATTCAACCACTATCTAAGAATGGTCAATCCCGTCGTTTTGACCGCATTCTGAAACGGGCATAAAAAATTCAAAAAAAATCAAAAAATTGGGAAACCTTCGCATTGTGTCATTATATATGGCCAAGTTCCCAGGAAAAATAACAAACTTGTAATACAACAATTATTTTAAAAAAGTGTTCTCAGAAATGAGCTATCATCTTTGAAGATTCATGACATTCAAGCCAAATGATCAATCTTATGGCCACATTCGTGGCATAGTTTGTTCAAATGCTCTCATATTGTGCACAAGGGTGCATATTGGAATGGCAAACAATGTTGCCTAAGGAAGTTTTCATTTTCTTTGGACGAAAAAATCATTTTTCATTTTCCGAGTGCCCAAAAGGAGGTTTTTTTGTAAAGGAACTACCAAATAATTGTTGCAAAATCGGACCAAATCAATTTTCTAAAAGACTAGGACATATTTAATGCACAATTGACAAAATGGTTGGGTGCAAAAAGTTTTGATCCACCTCTCGTGAAAAAGACAAATTCCCGCCGATTCAGTAGGAAGCGGGTCAAATTTGAACTGCAGCTGCCTCATAGTTTGCTATTTATTTTTTCCAAAAATCATTTCTAGGTACATAAGTATCTATTTAATCAAAGAAACACCAAAAAAATTCCAAGATTCAACCACTACCTAGGAACGGTCATTCCCGCCGTTTTCACCGCATTTTGAAACGGGCATAAAAAATTCAAAAAAAATCAAAAAATTGGGAAACCTTCGCATTGTGTCATTATATGTGGCCAAGTTCCTAGGAAAAATAACAAACTTGTAATACGACAATTATTTTAAAAAAGTGTTCTTAGAAATGAGCTATCATCTCTAAAGATTCATGGCTTTCAAGCCAAATGATCAATCTTACGGCCACATTCATGGCATAGTTTGTTCAAATGATCTCATATTGTGCACAAGGGTGCATATTGGAATGGCAAACAATGTTGCCTAAGGAAGTTCTCATTTTCGTTGGACGAAAAAAGCATTTTCCATTTTTCGAGTGCCGGAAAGGAGGTTTTTTTGTGAAGGAACTACCAAATAATTGTTGCAAAATTGGACAAAATTATTTTTATAAAATACTAGGACATATTTAATGCAAAAATGACAAAATGGTTGGGTGTAAAATTTTTTGATCAACCTCTCGTCAAAAAGACAAATTTCTGCCGATTCAGTTGGAAGCGGGTCAAATTTGAACTGCAGCTGCCTCATAGTTTGCTATTTATTTTTTCCAAAAATCATTTCTAGTTACATAAGGACCTATTTAATCATAAATACATGGTTTGGTGGCGATACGCCGTGGTTTGGCGGTGGCCGAGGGCCCCAACTCTAGAGGGCGTAAACTCACATGCCCGCCGCATGGTCACCTCGTGACCGTGGCGTTTCCATGTGTTTTGGGTGGCCTAGGCATGTCTAGTGGGTTGGGCACTCCCTAGGTTGGTGCTAGGAAGAAAATTACAACATAAGATTCTCACGAGGAGACCGATCGATGCTCAAACATGAATTAGCAGCCAAGTGTTTGATTAGCGGTACGGGAAATGTACATGGCTAATGGGCGTGACTTTTGGCTGAGGATGATCAGTTACTAAGAAGACCGTCTTCACAAATTTTCAGCTCAAAAGGAGGAGCCTAGGTGGTACTTGCTTTGCAAACCACCACACTGGACATAAATACGGATGTTGAAGCTCGGCTCAAAATAATGAATGGATTGAGCTGGCATTTGGTGGAGGATGGTTATTTAGGCATAGGAAAGCACTGTAGAAAATGGATACTATTTGGACATGCCAAAGTGGTACTTCCTTCACAAACTGTTACTCTGAGCAGAATAGGAAAATGAATATTTTTGAATTATTTTGAACTAGGCAAGGAAGGTTTTTACATATTTGACGAAGATATGACCCAAAGAATTTATGAGATTTTTTCGGAATTTTGGGAATGATAGAAATATAGGTTGCTTCACAACCTAGGGCAAAACGCCACATGGACATGACACATAGGCAAAACTGATGAGGTGGCGCCTAGTCATAGCAATAAGAACCAATGCACCCACGTTCACAACCTCATGACCATTTATATTGGTCGTAATCAGGTAGAAATAAGGTCATTGGCGCCTCTTCTCGCTTTGTGACCATTTGGTGTAAGCAATTTCAGGGTTTGAGCCCTTCCAAGCGAAATGGCCGTGAATTTACGACCAATTCAGCTGGGGTCACTAAGAGAAGGTCATAAGTTGACATATTTCTTGTAGTGAGGTATCACTAGCACTAGCACCCATATCACATAAGCCGTGATAACAATGATCTCCTATTTTAACAGAAATAACAGGCATGCCTACAACAGGTCTACGTGTCTTAGTGTCAGGTCTAGCAATATTAGCAGTCTCACCCAAGAAAGAAATAACATGACCATCTAAGTCCTCATCCAAGAGATCTTTAATCATAGCAATACTAGGTTCAATATTAATTTGCTCAGGAGGTGTATAAGTCCTAGTATTACTCTTACGAACAACAGTCGAAGCTTTAGCATGATCTTTTATCCTAACAGGAAAATGAGGTTTTTCAACATAGGCAGTAGGAAAAATAGGATCACTATAGGTAATAGTCTTTTCTTCGACTGTAATAGGTGCGGCTACTTTCACTTCAACATGAGGATTATATTTAAACCACTTCTCTTTAGGGAGATCAACGTGAGTAGCAAAAGTTTCACAAAAAGTAGCTACTATCTCAGAGTCAAGTCCATACTTAGCGCTAAATCCACGAAAAGCATCAGTATCCATAAAAGATTTAACACAATTGAACTTAGGTGTCATACCTGACTCCTTACCATCGTCAGAACCCCAATCTTCAGAGTTGCGTTTAATTCTTTCCAATAAGTCCCATTTGAAATCAATAGTCTTCAGCATATAAGAACTAACACAGGAAGTATCGAGCATGTTGCGATTATTAAGAGAAAGCCGAGCATAAAAATTATGAATAATCATTTCCCGAGAGAGCTCATGATTGGGGCATGAATATAACATTGACTTAAGCCTCCCCCAAGCTTGAGCGATGCTTTCTCCTTCGCGAGGCCAGAAATTATATATGTAATTACAATCACGATGACCAAGATGCATATGATAGAACTTCTGGTGAAATTCCAACTTCAATCGCTTATAATTCCAAGATCTAGTATCATCACATAGCCTATACCATGTCAATGCATCTCCCTTAAAAGATAAAGGGAAGACCTTCTTTTTGACAACATCATCGGGAATACCTTCAAGCTTAAATAATCCACAAACTTCATCCACAAAGATAAGGTGTAAATCGGGATGCAATGTTCCGTCTCCTGCAAATGGATTAGCTAGCAGTTTCTCTATCATACCCAAAGGAATCTCAAAGTGAATATTTTCATAAAGTTCAGTAGGTTGAGGAGCAAATCTTTGCTCTTCTGGTTGGGGTGAAGATACCCCAAACAATCCCCTCAAAGGATTAGTTTCCATAGTAACAAGAAACAGAAAATTTCAGCACACTATATAAATGCTTCCTTACCAAGTTCCACTCACCAAAAGCGCTACACTCCCCGGCAATGGCGCCAGAAAAGAGTCTTGATGACCCACAAGTGTAGGGGATCTATCGTAGTCCTTTGGATAAGTAAGAGTGTCGAACCCAACGAGGAGTAGAAGGAAATGATAAGCGGTTTTCAGTAAGGTTTTCTCTGCAAGCACTGAAATTGTAGGTAATAGATAGTTTTGTGATAAGATAAATAGTAACGAGCAACAAGTAAATAAAGTAAATAAAGTGCAGCAAGGTGGCCCAATCCTTTATGTAGCAAAGGATAAACCTGGACAAATTCTAATAATGATAAAGGAGCTCCCGAGGACACATTGGGAATTATCATCAAGCTAGTTTTCATCACGTTCATATGATTCGCGTTCGGTACTTTGATAATTTGATATGTGGGTGGACCGGTACTTGGGTACTGCCCTGACTTGGACAATCATCCCACTTATGACTAACCCCTATTGCAAGCATCCACAACTGCAAAAAGAAGTATTAAGGTAAACCTAACCACATCATTAAGCGTATGGATCCATATCAGCCCCTAACGAAGCAACGCATAAACTATGGTTTAAGCTTAGTCACTCTAGCAACCCATCATCTACTTATTACTTCCCCCCGCCTTCCTCTAGGCCCAAATAATGGTGAAGGGTCATGTAGTCGACGTTCACATAACACCACTAGAGGAAAAGACAACATACATCTCATCAAAATATCGAACGAATACCAAATTCACATGACTACTAATAGCAAGACTTCACCCATGTCCTTAGGAACAAACGTAACTACTCACAAAGCATATTCATATTCATAATCAACGGAGTAATAATATGCATAAAGGATCTGAACATATGATCTTCCACCAAGTAAACCAAATAGCATCAATTACAAGGAGTAATCAACACTACTAGCAACCCACAGGTACCAATTTGTGGTTTTGATACAAGATTGGATACAAGAGATGAACTAGGGTTTTGAGAGGAGATGGTGCTGGTGAAGATGTTGATGGAGATTGACCCCCTCCCGGTGAGAGGATCGTTGGTGATGATTTCCTCCCGAGGGAAGTGTCCACTGCGAACAGCCCGCCAGAGCCCTAGATTGATTCCGCCAAGGTTCCGCCTCGTGGCGGCGGAGTTTCGTCCCGTAAGCTCGCCCCCAATTTTTTCCATGGTAATTGTGATGATATAGCAGAAGATGGACGCCGGAGGCCCACCAAGGGGCCCAGGAGATAGGGGGCGCACCCTATAGGTGGGGCGCCCCCTGTCTCCTGGACAAGGTGTGGGCCCCCTGGCCTATTTTTTTCGCTCATAAATTCTTATTAAATCCAAAAAGTTGTTTCATGGAGTCTCAGGACTTTTGGAGTTGTGCAGAATAGGTTTCCAACATTTGCTCCTTCTCCAGCCAGAATTCCAGCTGCCGGCATTCCCCCTCTTCATGGTAAACCTTGTAAAATGAGGGAGAATAGCCATAAGTATTGAGATATAATGTGTAATAACAACCCATAATGCAATAAATATTGATATAAAAGCATGATGCAAAATGGACGTATCAATGAGCTATATGTTGTTAGGAATTACCAAAACCACCTAGGGATAGTTGCACTTTCACTCCACCACCGCCATTTGCTCATCAGCAATTTTGGAGCCTTTCTGAAGGCACTTCTCTGATCTCTGCCTATTTCCCGTGACTTTGATCACACCTCTGGGTCCAGGCATCTTCAACTTAAGATATATGTAACATGGACGGGCCATGAAACAAGCATCTGTGGGCCTGCCCAGAATAGCATGATAGGCACTGTGGAAATCCACTACCACAAATGTCAACTTCTCCTTGCGGAAATTCTTGGAATCACCAAAAACCACATCGAGAGCAATCTATCCGAGTGACTTTGCTTTCTTTCCTGGGATGAGACTATGGAACTGCATGTTGCTTTCACTGAGTTTGGACATCGGAATGCCCATCCCTTGGAGGGTCTCAGCATACAAAATGTTTAGAGCACTGCCACCATCCATAAGGACTTTAGTTAGTCGGGTGCCCCTAACGACTGGGTTGACCACCAACGCTTGTTGCCCGGGGGTAGCAACGTGCGCTGGGTGATCTGATTGGTTGAATGTAATGGGAGTTTTCGACCACTTCAGGTACGTCGTAGTTGCTGGAGCAACCATGTTCACTTCTCTGTTAATGACTTTCAGTCGACTTTTGCTCTCGACATCAGCAAAAATCACCAAGGTAGCATTGACCTTCGGGTAACCATCATCTTCTTCTTTCTCTTCATCCTTATAAGAGTCCTTCTCACTGGGCTGACCCTCTCGGAACTTCTGAACTAGGAGTCTGCATTGTCGAGTGGTATGCTTGGGCAGAATCAAGTTACCCTCTTCATCTTTCTTCGTGTGAATATGACACGGCAAATCCAGGACGTCCTAGCCTGACTGATCTTTCACCTTTTTGGGCACCCACGGCCCCTTAGGCTTTCCTCTAAACTTTCCTTGCACATTCAGGACTTCAGCTTCAACAGGACCTGCAGCCTCAGCTTTACGATTTTACTTCCGACTGGGGTTTCCACCTCTGGTGTCCTGGTCGACTGGTTTCCCCTTGCCATTGCGGAGTCGGTCTTCCTCTTCGCCATTTGCATACCGAGTGGCTATTTCCATCATTTTGCTCAGAGACATGTCTCCGGAATGACCAAATTTCAGGATAAGCTCTTTGTATCTGACGCCCTCGTTGAAGGCGTAAACCGCTTGATGCTCTATCACATTCTCTACTACATGGTGAAGGGTGGTCCATCTCTGGATGAAACCTCTCAAAGTTTCACTCGGCCTCTAGACGCAATGCTGCAATTCAGTCAGCCCGACAGGTTGTTTGCAGGTTCCTTTGAAGGTTTTGATAAAGACTCAAGCTAAATCTTTGCAACAGAATATGCTTCTAGGAGCCAACTTATTCTGCCAAGCTCTGGCTGAGCTTTCAAGCATCAAGGGGAGGTGCTTCATAGCTACATCATCATTGCCTCCACAAATCTGCACTACCACTCGGTAATCTTCTAGCCAAGTGTATGGCTTCGACTCACCGGTAAAATTGCTTACACCAGCAACCAATCTAAAGTTAGGCGAGATCTTAGCGGCTCGGATGGCTCTGCTGAAACACTCGGGATCAGAAATGAACGCCCTGCTTCCAGTCGGACAATCTCTGTCAAACCCTTCTCTGTTAGCTCTGCCTCTGTCAACGAAACCCTGCATGAGGAGTGACCTCACATCGAACCCAGGCTCTCTTGGGTCGACTGGAGATCTCCGCTTGTCACCAAACTTGCACCTGCCATCATACTGCCGTTGCGTGTACGAACCACCCTTCGGAGGGGGTGTAGGCACTCGACATCGGTCATCACAGGGATATCGAGGATCGAACTGTCCGTGGCCTCGACCAAGGAACTGGTCTTGGCGGGAACCACGATCTTCACGCCGTAGAGGCGATCTTGAGCTATGTGTCGACTGAACCATGTCTACAACCATAGACCCGCTATGAATTTTGTTGCACGACTGAGAAACATCTGAGTTCTGTTCTCCTGCTGCCCAGATCTGCATCAAACCTCTACCAGCTTCTGAATGAGATGGCTGAATTGAATCTGCTATGCATGCAGCCGCTTCTACATTCTGAATTGGAGTACGGTATACCTGACATTCTTCTCGAGGCTCAGTCGGAAAAAGCTGTCGAGGCCGTTGACTGGAACCTAGAATCTGCCGACGAGCATGTTCGTTGAGTGCTTGCTGAAGATTCTCCAGATGCGTATGCTCAGCCAAGGTGGCTAAGCGCGCAGCCTCCAAGGCCCGAGCCTCAGAGGTCTCTCCAACAATGGGGGTCTGGAAGGCCTGGACATTTCGGTGATGCAGCTCCTCCCTCTACTCGGTAGTGAGGGCTTGAGGTTAGTACTCGTCGTGGCTGTGCGATGGGCTACCGATGTTGCTGCCGCCGCGATGGAACTCGGGCGGATGATAACCCACAAGTATAGGGGATCGCAATAGTTTTCGAGGGTAGAGTATTCAACCCAAATTTATTAATTTGACACAAGGGGATCCAAAGAATATTCTCAATTATTAGCAGCCGAGTTGTCAATTCAACCACACCTGAAAGACTTAATATCTGCAGCAAAGTATTTAGTAGCAAAGTAGTATGGAAGTAATGGTAACAGTGGCAAAAGTTATAGTAGCAGTTTTGTAGCAATCATAACAGTGGCAACGGAAAAGTAACGGAGCAAAGATCAATATGAAACGAGCTCATAGGCAATGGATCAATGATGGATAATCATGTCGGATGGAATTCATCATGCAATAGTATAACATAGGGTGACACGGAATTAGCTCCAGTTCATCAATATAATGTAGGCATGCATTCCAAATATAGTCATACGTGGTTATGGAAAAGAACTTGCATGGCATCTTTTGTCCTACCCTCCCGTGGCAGTGGGGTCCTATTAGAAACTAAGGGATATTAAGGCCTCCTTTTAATAGATTAGCGGACCAAAGCATTAACACTTAGTGAATACATGAACTCCTCAAACTACGGTCATCACCGAGAAGTGTCCCAACTATTGTCACTCCGGGGTTGCCGGATCATAACACGTAGTAGGTGACTATAACTTGCAATGTCAGATCAAGAACACAAATATATGCATGAAAACATAATAGGTTCAGATCTGAAATCATGGCACTTGGGCCCTAGTGACAAGCATTAGGCATAGCAAAGTCATAGCAACATCAATCTTAGAACATAGTGGATACTAGGGATCAAACCCTAACAAAACTAACTCGATTACATGGTAAATCTCATCCAACCCATCATGGTACAGCAAGCCTACAATGAGATTACTCACGCACGATGGTGAGTATCATGAAATTGGTAATGGAGGATGGTTGATGATGACGATGGTGATGGATTCCCCTCTCGGAGCCCAAAACGACTCCAGATCTGCCCTCGTGAGGAAGAACAGGGCTTGGCGGCGGCTCCATATCGTAAAATGCAATGAATCCTTCTCTCTGATTTTTTTCTCCCGAACATGAATATATGGAGTTGGAGTGAGGTCGGTGGAGGTCCAGGGGGCCCACAAGGACGGGTGACGCGCCCCAGGGGGTGGGCGCGCCCCCCACCCTTGTGGACAGGGTGTGGGCCCCCTTCACTTGATTCTTTCACCAATATTCTTATTAATTCCAAAACTGATCTCCGTGAAGTTTCAGGTCATTCTGAGAACTTTTATTTCTACACAAAAATAACACCATGGCAATTCTACCGAAAACAACATCAGTCCGGATTAGTTCCATTCAATCATGCAAGTTAGAGTCCAAAGCAAGGGAGAAAGAGTTTGGAAAAGTAGATACGACGGAGACGTATCAACTCCCCAAGCTTAACCCATTGCTTGTCCTCAAGCGATCCAGCTGACAAACTGAAAGTGATAAAGAAAAACTTTTACAAACTCTGTTTGATCTTGTTGTTGCAAATATGTAAAGCCAGCATTCAACTTTTCAGCAAAGATTATGAACTAACCATACAATAACGCGTAGGTCTCACATTTACTCATATCAATGGCATAATCAACTAGCGATCAATAATAATAAATCTTGGATGACGACACTTTCTCAAAACAATCATGATATGATATAACAAGATGGTATATCGCTAGCCCTTCCCGAGACCGCAAAACATAAATGCAGAGTGATACGTATCTATAGTTTTTTATTATTCCATGCTATTATATTATCAATCTTGGATGTTTTATATGCATTTATATGATATTTTATATGATTTTTGGGACTAACCTATTGACCTATAGCCCAGTGCTAGTTTCTATTTTTTCCTTGTTTTTGAGCTTTGCAGGAAAGGAATATCAAACTGAGTTCAATTGACCTGAACCTTTAGGACGATGATTTTTGGACCAAAAGAAGACCCCGAAGAAAAAGAGTTGGGCCAGAAGAGCCAGGAGGCCTCCACCTCTTATATATCCCAAAACCTCCAGAAAAGAATCTAGATCGGGAGTTCCGCCACCGCAAGCCTCTGTAGCCACCAAAAACCAATCAGGACCCTGTTCCAGCACCCTGCCGGAGGGGGAAATCATCACCGGTGGCCATCTTCATCATCCCGGTGGTCTCCATGACAAGGAGGGATTATTTCACCATTGGGGCTAAGGGTATGTACTAGTAGCTATGTGTTTGATCTCTCTCTCATGTTCTTGATTTGGCACAATCCTGATGTACCGCGAGCTTTGCTACTATAGTTGGATCTTGTGATGTTTCTCCCTCTCTACCTTCTTGTAATGGATTGAGTTTTCCCTTTGAAGTTATCTTATCGGATTGAGCCTTTAAGGATTTGAGAATACTTGATGTATGTCTTGCATGTGCTTATTTGTGGTGACAATGGGATATTACATGACCCACTGATGTATGTTTTGGTGATCAAGTTGTGGGTTCTATGACCTTGTGAACTTATGCATAGGGGTTGGCACACATTTTCGTCTTGACTCTCCGGTAGAAACCTTGGGGCACTCTTTGAAGTTCTTTGTGTTGGTTTGAATAGATGAATCTGAGATTGTGTGATGCATATCGTATAACCAACCCCGCAGATACTTATGGTGACATTGGAGTATCTAGGTGACATTATGGTTTTGGTTGATGTGTGTCTTAAGGTGTTATTTTAGTATGAACTCTTGGGCAGTTTGTGACACTTATAGGAATAGCCCAATAGAGCGATCAGAAAGAATAACTTTGAGGTGGTTTCGTACCCTATAGTAATATCTTTGTTTGTTCTCCGCTATTAGTGACTTTGGAGTGACTCTTTGTTGCACGTTGACTGATTGTTATATGATCTAATTATGTTATCATTGTTGAGAGAACTTGCACTAGTGAAAGTATGAACCCTACGCTTTGTTTGGAAGCATTGCAATGCCGTTTAAGCTCACTTTTGTTACTTGCTACCTTGTTGTTTTTATATTTTCAGATTACAAAAACCTATATCTACCATCGATATTGCACTTGTATCACCATCTCTTTGTCGAACTAGTGCACCTATACAATTTACCATTGTATTGGTTGTGTTGGGGGCACACGAGACTCTTTGTTATTTGGTTGCAGGGTTGTTTGAGAGAGACCATCTTCATCCTACGCCTCCCACGGATTGATAAACCTTATGTCATCCACTTGAGGGAAATTTGCTACTGTCCTACAAAACTCTACACTTGGAGGCCCAACACGAGTCTACAAGAAGAAGGTTGCATGTTAGACATCACAGAGCACCCCTGAAGATCAAGAACTGACTAGACATTGTAATTCATGGTAAAAGAGATCCAGTCACAGTCATACTCACTGTAAATTAGTAGCAAAGCATACAAATGACAGTGGTGCTCTCTAACTGGTGCCTTTTATAAGAGGATGATAACTCAGCAATAAAAGTAAATAGATAGGCCCTTCGCAGAGGGAAGCAGGGATTTGCAGAGGTGCCAGAGCTCGAGTTTTTAAAATAGAGATAAATTATATTTTGAGCGGTATGCTTTCATTGTCAACATAACAACCAAGAGATCTCGGTATCTTCCATGCTACATACATTATAGGCGGTTCCCAAACAGAATGATAAAGTTTATACTCCCCCACCACCAAAAAGCACACTCCACGGCTGGTCCGTAACAACAGGTATCGTCCAACTAACAACAATCCTGGGGGAGTTTTGTCTGAAATTATTTTGATTTGATTTGAGCATGGGACTGGGCATCCCGGTTACCAGCCATTTTCTCGTGAATGATGAGCGGAGTCCACTCATCGTGAGAATAACCCACCTATCATGGAAGATATTGACAACCCTAGTTGGTACATGAGCGATTTGAGCATACAAAACAGATTATTATTTGAAGGTTTAGAGTTTGGCACATGCAAATTTACTTGGAACGGCAGGTAAATACCACATATAGGTAGGTATGATGGACTCATATGGAACAACTTTGGGGTTTATGGAAGTGGATGCACAAGCAGTATTCCCGCTTAGTACAAGTGAAGGCTAGGAAAAAGACTGGGAAGCAACCAACTAGAGAGCGACAACAGTCATAAACATGCATTGAGATTAACTAACATTGAGTGCAAGCATGAGTAGGATATAAATCACCATTAACATAAATATCATAGAGGCTATGTTGATTTTGTTTCAACTACATGTGTGAACATGTGCCAAGTGAAGCCATCCGAATCATTCAAAGGGGGATACTATCCTATCATACTACATCACAACCATTTTAATAGGATGTTGGCACGCAAGGTAAACCATTATAAACTCCTAGCTAATTAAGCATGGCATGAGTAACTATAATCTCTAATTGTCATTGCAAACATGTTTCATTCATAATAGGCCGAATAAGGAATGATGAACTAATCATATTTACAAAACAAGATAAGTCGAGTTCATACCGGCTTTTCCTCATCTCAATCCTTTCATCATATATCGTCATTATTGCCTTTCACTTGCACGACCGAACGGTGTGGATAATAATAATAGTGCACATGCATTGGACTAAGCTGGAATCTGCAAACATTTATTCAAAGGATTGTTAGATCAACATTAATGCATATGAGAGCCATTCAACATTTTCATCGTGGTCTTCTCCTCTCAACCCCCAAATAAAATAAAAGAATTTCAAAAAAAAAACACTGAAATATTGTGACAGCCTGGTTTTTGCCCCTCTTCTTTGCCTGATTCTCAGTTGATTTGAATTTGAAGTTTGGAGTTTTTGAATCTTTTCATATGGACTTAACCACTTGGGTACCCCTTGACTTTCACCCAAGTGTTTCATCTCCCTCACTAACCATCACTCCATCTCTAGTTCATCTCAAACTATCATTTGGAATATTTTTCTTTAATGAAAAATATTCATTTTCCCCTCCTAAACCCTAGCTAGCTCAATGTGCTCCAAAGCAACCCCAATTTTTCTTGCCCATAAAATTCTGAGAAAAATCCCAATTATTCTTTGAACCCTAGGGCACCTTTCTGAGCAAAAATATTTCATCACTTTTTGGAATATTTTGTCCACAGAAAATATTTTCTTTTCTGGACAGAAATGGTAGTTTCTGGAGCAACTACCATTTTACTTGCTCCTTTGTAGCTGGTTTTTCTTGTGCATCATCACCTTAGTAGATGATTGCTAGCATCCAAAGCCCAGCCCTCAACTCCCAGTGGTTTGACCACAGTAAACTCTCAAAGTTACTGTCCAGAAACTTACTTGGAGTGTAAAATCATTTCTACTGCACCTGGAACCAAACCCAAGCGTGGTAACAGTCAAAACTACCACGGACAACACGCGAGACATAAAGTTTGGGCTTAGGTCGGCCTGAGGTCATAGTTCATGCGGTGACCGCGTTCGTCCAGGCGTGCTGGCATGCAAACGACACGCTCTGAGTGCCGCCGAGCACTCTGTTGCGCGCGTGCTCGCTGCCCCGCCTGCCTAAGCGTGCTAAACCACGCCACCATCATCGTCCCGACCCCCTTAACTCCGCCCTGGCACTCGCCGACGCCGGAGTTCGCTGCAGTGAGCACGGGCATGGTCCGGCCAACGCCACAGTGCGCAACGCACTGTGCTCATCGTCTTCCTATCGCCCCTGTGCTCGTCCCCGTTCGCCAATAGTCCCCGCGTGAGCTACGTCTTCTTCCCCCTCTCTCACTAACGCCGTTCGTCGCCGAGCGCCGCGGCCAAGTGTCCACCGGTGGAACCCGAAACCCCCTCGCCGCTCGGCTATAAATAGAGCTACCCCCAGCCTCCTCGAGCACCCTCATCCACTCCCACACACTCCACTAGCGAGTAGAAAGTCGTAGCCCGGCCGGGCAGGCCGCGGGCCGTCGTCCCCGAGCTTGAGCTCGCCGGCGATCCCCTCGGGTCGTCTCCACAGCTCCAGCCCTTCCCAGGCCAGGGCAACCCTTCCAGGGCCTCCGCCACTCTCCGGTGGTGCCATTCCACCCGGTTGGCGCCCCTGGAGTCGCCTCTGGTCGCCGTCGTCTTCGTCTCCGGCGACTGCTGCTTTCTGCCTCCGCTGGAGAGGCTAATTCTGGCGCCGTCCGACCACCCCTAGCCATTCTACAGGTACGGGCACATGCGCCTCCATCTCCTCTTTTGATCCGTCCCTCTCCTTTTGTCCAAGGAGCCCTCGCCGCCGGCGTGCGCTCCGGCGAAGCCTCGCCGCTCTCTGTTTCCTCTCCCCCCTCACCTGACTAGCGGGGCCCGCTAGTCAGCCACTCTGTATGCGCGCGAGGCGGTACGAGTGGTGGCACCCCGGGGCTTTACGCCTTCGACGTCACCCCCCTCAGTCTATTTATTTAAATTTAAATTTTAATTAAATCCAGAGAACTTCAAACGGCCAAAACTTTTTAACCATAAGTCCAAATGAATTGATTCTTTTTGCATTGTGTTCTTTGTCCAAAAATATAGCAGCTCACCAAAGTTGGGATTTTTCCCTGCTATCTAGATTTTCTGGTGAATTTCAGAAGGTTTCTTGATGATTTCTTTCTGTATTTTTAAATATTTTCAGAAGGTCAGGCTTGTCTTGAGGATCACCAGGAGGCTTGTGAACCTCATCTGCACTAAGGCAAGCCACAACAACATTTTCATGGTGCCATTACAATATTTGTGATTTTCTACTTGAACAAATGATTATCCATGCATTTAAATTATTAATATGTTAATTATATTCTATTAGATGCTTGTTAAAGTGAATATGCTTGATTTACAGAAAGTTTGAAGTGTACTTAGTTGGTAAACTAACAAGGATTTAGTTTTTGGGTGATGAAAGTATAGTATGGTTATGGATATAAATAATTAGTGGAGTTATTTTCCTGCATGAGTAAAAATGATAAATTTGCTAGAAAAGATTCGGGTTGAAGTGAGGTTTGATCTTAACCAGAGAAGTATCATGAGTTGGTAATGCTCAGTGTGGATATAGTTGACTCAGTCATTTCCGTTGATATGTGATGCATATGTTAGTGCTGCATGTCATGGCATTATGACCCCGGTTATTTTCACTCTAAGTTGAACCTGATAATAACTCAACTTGAATACTTTGTTAACCGGGTCATGGTGCCGCTGAATCGAGTTTTTCCAGTGCAACCACATTTGCCGGTATGGGGCGGCCTTTATTCGTTCCGTTGTCATGCCTCTAGTCGGTGCCTACAACTAGGGAAGGTTATGGGCGTGCTGTACCCTGGCTCAGTAAGCAGACATAACCTTGTGTGCCCGTTGTTGAGTTTATGGTACCGGGTCCCCATGTGGGATCGTTTATGTATAGCCACGACGGTGGTCATTGTGTCTTTGGTAGAAACAAGGCCACCCAGGACTAGCCCGATGGGGAGTGAGTCGGAGTGGCCGGGAGAGTGCCATGGCAATGGAGGGGTTTCGTCGGAATGCCGTTGGTCCACCAGAATGGGAGTGCGAGGCCATGGGTTCCATGGTGTGGGTCCAGTGCGCTACCTCTGCAGAGTGTATTAATCTATCAATAGCCGAGTCCACGGTTAAGGACACACTCGAAAGTAGGTCACACCATGGGTCAACAGTTAATAAATCTTGCACACTAAGTATGAGTTTGCATTGTTGTGGTGGCGGGAAGGCCATCGTGTTGATTTGGACCAGATGTTGGTCGTTGTTGTGATCGCCGTAAGGATCACGGTTCGAGGCCAAATATTGGTCGTGGTTGTGATCGCCGTAAGGATGACTGTTGGAGACCAAATATTGGTCGGGGTTGTGATCGCTGAAAGGATCACAATATGTTTCTAGGATGTCACATTTGTGATCCAAGAGCGGTCACGTTTGGTAAGCCAGTCCGAGGGACTTTTATCATAAGAGCATGGTCACAGCATGTCGGATATATTGTTGCATTATTATGAATTGGTTAATTATCATGATATTGTTTGTCATTATGTTTATGCTTGTTGTGAGCTTGCAAGTACATTCAATGTATTGACCTGGCGTATCATGCCAGATTTCAGGAAAGTACCATTGGAAAGGAGTGTTGTTCGATTCTAGATCGTGTCCACATCGGTGTCCCTGTGCTATGGAGTTCCGCTACGACGTTGTTCTTCTGCCGCGTAGTTGTCGTGATCGAGGCCCCTTTATGTTCTCTAAATAATGTACATATTGTTCAGCTGCACCGTGTGTGCCGCTTGGCCTTGCCAACTGTTGTAATGTAAACTCTGTTCCGCTAGCATCAATAAAGCAGTTGTTTTCTGTACCAAGATGTTGGGTGTTGCCAGAAGACAAGGTCTTTGGGCTGGCAATGCATGGTAAACCGGTTGCACTGAGCCGGGGTGCCACAACTCTTGGTATCAGAGCCGCGCTGCTAGATACGAATTGTAGTTGAGTGCCGGTAGCATTGGTAGCTGGTTGTTGCATTGAATGCACTTATTTTATTTTTATGCTAACCTACTAATGGTTGTGAGTGTAGATGGCTCCGGTGCCGTATCCGTGCCAGTTGCAGCTGATGCCGTACACGTCCCCGCATCTCCTTCGTAACGTGTGGCGTCGATTGTATCCCCTCGGTGACGACCCAGCCTATCGTGTGTACCGAGGGCGTCTAGCTGACTCAGTGTATGAGTATCACGCAGTGGTTACTCTGTGCACCAGTTCTGATTCCAGCACTTACACTCGTACCTCTTGGAGCGGTTACGCTTCTACCGCTCCTCAAGCTGTCCAGTTTGCT
Source organism: Aegilops speltoides (assembly GCA_021437245.1). Taxonomy (NCBI): domain Eukaryota; kingdom Viridiplantae; phylum Streptophyta; class Magnoliopsida; order Poales; family Poaceae; genus Aegilops; species Aegilops speltoides. The sequence continues at coordinate 64,681,105 of CM038143.1, forward strand.
GCGTTCGAGGTCCTTGTTGAGCTTCACTACAACGAGGTCCGGATGCAGAACCACCCAGGTTTCTACTACTACCCTTCTCTGCACGATAACGGTCGTGTCCGTTTCCCCATCATTGATCCGGAGTCTGATAGTGTTGCTAGCCACCTTTTTCGTTATATCACTGCTAGCTATCTTATGATCCACGAGCTGGCTCAAGAGCTGACTCGTGCCCGTACTGCTTTAGCCTCTACTAGATCAGTCACTGCTCCATCATCTGTGGGATTTACTCCCTATATTCCAGCCAGTTCTAGTTCCCCTGTTTCACCGGTTCCCCCGAGGAGCTCGGGCACCGCGACTGTGAGTCCACTTACTACTCCTGCTGAGTGGGTTTCACTTCTTGCCACTCCTATAGCCCTGATGGTTCACCCTACACCTGCCCCGGAGGGAGAGCCCTCAAGGCAGCATCATCGTGTCACCTTTAACCCGGAGGTCTCAGTTAACCATGTCAGTTCAGGATCCGAGTCCGCTTCAGGAGAGGACCCCGCAGTACCAGCAGAGCAGTAGAGCTTCGGAGTATTCGCAGTCGTCAGGATGGTGTACGGATTTAGTCGTATGATTCATGATGTTTTGTTTCATGTATGAGAGTAGTTGAACCTGGCATGTTGTTATCTTTCATGTATGAGTCTATGTATAATTATGTTGGAACTCTATTTTATTCACCGTATTTTTCTTTGTTATTTCGTTTTTTCTAGGGCTTTTGTTGCTGGCTTTCCCCCAATTTATTTTGAATGCTTCTCATCTCGGTTGCGTTGTCTTGGAAAAAACCACAATAGGATGACGCGGGGAGGCAGCAGTAGCAACGTTCACGAGGGTTCTCCTGTTCGTCATTCCGCATGACAGGCAGGACACTCACCCGAGCCGTACGTTCCACCACCGCCTCCACCGCCAAATCCGCCCTCCACCGAGCAAACTCTGCGTATGTTTGAGGAAAGATGAAATAATGATCTGATTGAAATATTAAGAAGTGTTCAAGCCGTGGTTGGAGAGAATGGGAATCAGCCCGGTCATCACTCCAAGCTATCAGATTTTCAAAGGACCAAGCCTCCCGCCAACAAAGTTATTGACCCCTTGGATGCGCATTTATTGGTTGCGAACTATGGAGCAGAAGCTTGAGATTTCTCGTACTGAAGAAGGAGATAAGGTTCCATTTGCAACTCATTATCTTGAAGGCGCTGCTGCCATATGGTGGGAAAATGAAAAAGCCATGTGGTCTGCTGATGAAGAAGTCACCTGGTCAAAATTCAAGGAACGATTCCGGAAATATCATCTCCCTACGGGAATTATGAAGACTAAGCAGCGTGAATTTCCTCCAAGGAAATCAGTCTGTGGGTGAATATTTACAAAAATTCAATCATCTATCACGTTACTCCCTATACGACGTGGCCACTGAAGAAAGAAAGATTGACAGATTTCTTGGTGGATTAAATCCGCAACTCCAGTGTACTCTCAGTATGTTCGATTTCCCATACTTCCAAACCCTGGTGAACACGGCTTTCATTGCTGAAAGGGAGCACAAGCTTGTATCAGATAATAGGTCTGCTAACAACGATCACAAGCGCAAGTTCGAGCCAAGGAAGGAGGTACAACCAGTGCAGAAGGCTCGTACCTGGCAACAAACTTAGGTGGAATACAAGCCCAATTGGCAACAGAATGTTAGCAAGACCACCACTCAAGTCAAGAATGTAGTAACCAACCCAAAGGTAAGAAGAGCATCCACAAGAACAATTCTTGCTTCAGCCAGGGCAAACCGGACATTATGCCAAACAGTGTCCCAAGAACAACAAGTCTAATGCTATATTCAGGCCACAAGTCCATTTTATAGAGTCATGCCCAACCCAGCAAAACATCACGGGGTACGTTCATCACCTCTCTGCCGATGAAGCCCAAGAGAACTCCGAAGTCGTCATTGGTATGTTTTCTGTTAATAACATACCTGCAGTGATTTTATTTAACTCTGGGTCTTCCCACTCTTTTATTTCTCGGAGTTTTTTTGCCCAAAACAATTGTTTGCTTTTGGGCAAGATTATGCTGGTACAAACCTCGGATCCTTGATCAGAAGAAATCTAGTCTGCCGTAATCTGGAAGTCAATGTCAACGGAGTCTGTTTTCCAACTTTTTTGATAATTATTGAGTCTGCTAAGTTGGATGTTATCTTGGGTATGAATTGGCTGACTTAGTATCAAGTATGCATAAACTATGCGACCCGAGAAGTCACTTTGACCAGCCAGGAAGGACAGACTACAAAATTCCATGCTCGCAGAAGCATACCCACAAAAGAAATGGTCTTCACCGCAGTGGCTAAATTGGAATTAATTCCTGTGGTCAGTGAGTTTCCTGATGTATTTCCAGAAGAACTGCCAGGCATGCCAGCTGATCGAGAGCTTGAGTTCGCAATAGATCTTGTGCTCGGAACCGCACCAATACACAAGTATTACCGAATGCCTTCATCAGAATTAGTGGAGCTAAAGAAACAACTTGATGAAATGCTCCAGAAAGGATATATCCGTCCCAGCTCTTCACCATGGGGATCACCTGCTATCTTCGTTGAAAAAAAGGATGGCAGCCTCCGCATGTGTGTGGATTACCATCAGCTGAATGATGTCACAATCAAAAGTAAATACCCGCTGCCAAGAATTGATGACCTGTTTGATCATCTCAGTGGGGCCAAGGTATTCTCCAAGATTGATCTACGGACTGGATACCATCAACTCAAGATTAAAAAGGAGGATATTCCTAAGACCTCCTTCACCACTCGATACAGTCTTCATGAATATACAGTTATGTCTTTTGGTCTCACCAACGCCCATGCCTTATTCATGCATATGATGAGCAAAGTATTCATGGACTTCCTCGATAAGTTCGTGGTAGTCTTCATCGATGATATACTTATTTACTCAATAAGTGAAGAAGAGCACAAAGAACACCTCTAAGCAGTGTTACAAAGACTCCGTGAACATCAGTTATATGCCAAATTCAGTAAATGTGAGTTTTGGCTCAAGCAAGTTGGATTTCTTGGACATGTGCTATCCGCCGAAGGTATAGCCGTGGACTCGTGCAAAGTAAATGATGTACTCGATTGGTTGCCACCCACAACAGTGTCTCAGATCCGGAGTTTTCTTGGATTAGCCGGATATTACCGTCGTTTCATTGAAGGATTCTCCAAGATTTCTTAACCCATGACGGAGCTGCCCAAAAAGGATAAGAAGTTTGAATGGACTGAGGACTATGAGAAAAGTTTTAATGAGTTAAAGATACGGCTGACAACTGCACCGGTATTGACTCTTCCAGATATCTACCACAATTTTGATGTGTACTGCGACGCTTCCAGACAAGGACTTGGATGCGTACTTATGCAAGACGGCAAGGTAGTAGCCTATGCCTCACAATAGTTATGACCTCACGAGGGAAATTATCCTACTCATGATTTGGAGTTGGCCGCGGTGGTTCATGCTTTAAAAATTTGGAGACACTATCTCATCGGGAAGAGGTGCCAAATTTTTACAGATCACAAATATCTCAAGCATATATTTACTCAGCCATATTTAAATCTCCGCCAACGAAGATGGCTTGAGTTAGTCAAGGATTATGACCTTGGAATAAATTACCACCCGGGTAAGGCAAACATGGTTGCCGATGCGCTCAGTCGAAAGCCCGTCAGCCTAAATGGCATATTGGAATCCTTGCCTCCTGAACTTCAAGAAGAGATTGCTCAGCTCAACCTGGTCATAGTTGATGCTGGCCTTGCTAATAGTTTTGAAGTTACCCCCACACTTGAGGAAGAGATCCGCAAGGCCCAGCCAGATGACACCGATCTGCAGAAACGTGCCAAGATTATGGTAGCAAGTTAGACTTCCGATTACTCAAAGGATCAGTTCGGTACCCTTCGATTCCGGGGAATGATTTGTGTGCCCAATCAAGCGGACTTAAAGCAGAAGATCCTGTCAGAAGCACATGAATCCTCGTAATCAATTCACCCTGGAGGTACGAAAATGTATGAAGACCTTCGACAAATATTCTGGTGGGATGGAATGAAGAAAGACATTGCCTATTTCGTGGCCTGTTGCGACATATGCAACAAAGTGAAGGCAGAGCATCAGAAGCCAGCCGAACTTCTCCAACCGCTGCCGGTGTCACAATGGAAATGGGATGATGTCTGTATGGATTTCATCATAGGACTACCTAAGACTCGATGGGGCAATGACGCAATCTCGGTCATAGTGGATACATTAACCAAGGTAGCCCACTTTATCCCGATCAGAACCACATATCGAGCAGATGAACTTGCACAGCTGTATGTATCCAAAATAGTCAGTCTGCATGGAGTACCCCGAACCATCACTTCTGACGGAGGTTCACTTTTTACCTCCGCTTTTTGGTCCCGTCTCCATCAAGCCTTGGGGACAACATTGAAATACAGTACCACTTATCATTCTCATACTGATGGATAGACAGAGCGGGTAAACCAAATACTCGAAGATATGCTGCGAGCCTGTGCTTTGGCCCAAGGACCGAAAGGGAAGACTGTTTGCCCTATGCCAAGTTCTCTTATAATAATAGCTTCCAGACCAGTTTAAAGATGTCACCGTATGAGGCTTTGTATAGCCGTAAGTGCCGCACTCCTTTAAATTGGTCTAAAACTGGAGATATCCGTATTTTCGGAATGGATCTCATTCTGGAAGCCGAGCAGCAAGTCAAGGAAATCAGAGACAGATTGCAGTTGGCCAAATCTCGACAGAAGAGTTATTATGATGCAACCGACAGATCAGTTTTGAACCCGAAGAACACGTATACCTTCGAGTCACGCCTATGAAAGGAGTCAAGAGATTTCAGACTTGTGGAAAGTTGGCACCCAGATTTATTGGTCCATTTCCTATTATGTCACGAGTGGGTACTGTTGCATATCAGTTGGAACTACCCCCTGAATTGTCAGACGTGCACGGCGTGTTTCATGTTTCACAGTTACGACGATGCATATCGCCACCTGAGAAAAAGACTGATATGACTGAAATAGAGCTAGCAAAGGATTTAACATACGAAGAGAGGCCGGTTAAAATCTTGGATCAGATGGAAAGAGTCACTCGTAGTAAAGCTAGGAAGTTTTACAAAGTCCAGTGGGAGCATCACACAGAGTCAGAATGAACGTGGGAACGGGAAGAATTTCTAAAGGCACATTACCCAGAATGGTTTTCCCAAGCAACCGAATCTCGAGGACGAGTTTCATTCTAAGTGGGAAGGTTTGTGACAGCCTGGTTTTGGCCCCTCTTCTTAGCCTGATTCTCAGTTGATTTGAATTTGAAGTTTAGAGTTTTTGAATCTTTCCATATGGACTTAACCACTTGGGTACCCCTTGACTTTCACCCAAGTGCTTCATCTCCATCTCTGGTTTGTCTCAAAACATCATTTGGAATATTTTTCTTTAATGAAAAATATTCATTTTCCCCTCCTAAACCCTAGCTAGCTCAATGTGCTCCAAAGCAACCCCAATTTTTTTTGCCCATAAAATTCTGAGAAAAATCCAAATTATTCTTTGAACCCTAGGGCACCTTTCCGAGCAAAAATATTTCATCACTTTTTGGAATATTTTGGCTATAGAAAATATTGTCTTTTCTGGACAGAAATGGTAGTTTCTACAGCAACTACCATTTTACTTGCTCCTTTGTAGCTGGTTTTTCTTGTGCATCATCACCTTAGTAGATGATTTCTAGCCTCCAAAGCCCAGCCCTCAACTCCCAGTGGTTTGACCACAGTAAACTCTCAAAGTTACTGTCCAGAAACTTACCTGGAGTGTAAAATCATTTCTAGTACACCTCGAACCAAACCCAAGCGTGGTAACAGTCAAAAATACCACAGACAACACGCCAGACATAAAGTTTGGGCTTAGGTCGTCCTGAGGTCATAGTTCACGCGGTCACCGCGTTCGTCCAGGCATGCTGGCATGCAAACGACGCTACGAGTGCCGCCGAAGCGCTCAAGGTTGCAGCGTGCTCGCTGCCCGCCTGCTCGAAAGCGTACAAACCGCGCCACCATCATCGTCCCGACCCCTTTAACTCCGCCCAGGCACACGCCGACGCTGGAGTTTGCCGCAGCAAGCACGGGCATGGTCCAGCCAATGTCACAGTGCATGGTGCACTGTGATCGTCGTCTTCCTCTCACCCTTGTGCTCGTCCCCGTTCTCCAACTGTCCTCGCGTGAGCAACGTCTTCTTCCCCCTCTCTCACTGACGTCGTTCGTCACCGGGCGCCGCAACCAGGTGTCCACCAGCGGAGCCCGAAACCCCCTCGCCGCTCGGGTATAAATAGAGCCACCCCTACCCTCCTCGAGCACCCTCATCCACTCCCACACACTCCACTAGCGCGTAGAAAGCCGTAGCCCGGCCGGGCATGCCGCGAGCCGCCGTCCCCGAGCTCGAGCTCGCCGGCGATCCCCTCGGGTCGTCTCCATAGCTCCAGCCCTTCCCAGGCCAGGGCAACCCTTCCAGGTCCTCCGCCACTCTCCGGTGGTGTCGTTCAGCCCGGTTGGAGCCTCTGGTCGCCGTCGTCTTCGTCTCCGGCGACCGTTGCTCTCTGCCTCCACTAGAGAGGCTGATTTTGGCGCTGTCCGACCAGCCCTAGACATTCTACGGGTACGTGCAGGTGCGCTTCCGTCTCCTCTTTCAATCCCTCCCTCTCGTTTTGGCCAAGGAGCCCTCGCCGCCGGCGTGCGCTCCGGCGAAGCCTCGCTGCTCTCTGTTTCCCTCTCCCCCTCCACCTCACCTGACTAGCGGGGCCCGCTAGTCGACCACTCTGTACGCGTGTGAAGTGGTGGCGCATGAGTAAAAATGATAAATTTGCTAGAAAAGTGTCAGGACCCCGACTCAATGTCACATCGATCTAGCCTGTAACACCTCATATTACTTTGCGGCCTCACGCACGGTATTCCCACGGGTGTCGCCTTACCTTTGCCCGGGACCGTTTGCGCCTTTTCGCACACGTATATGATAGTGTCGCTAGCATCCATATGATAAGGAGCCCGGGCTGACATGGCTAGTCGTAAACCCAAAGTGGCACAGACTTACAGGACAAGCATCCATGACCCAAAGATCGAACGTGTCGGTCATCACGAGTAAGTTCCGGCTGTAGCACTGGCTAGCAGACTCGTAAACCGGGCAGAAGGGCTAACAGACTCCGGACTAACGCGTGACATTTCAAGGGACAGAGACAGGAACGAAGAAGGACACATGCCGGCCAGCCTAAGTGTTCCGAAGTAGTAGCAAGCTACCATGGCTCAGTGGAATCACTAGGAGACATTTCCCGGTAAGAGTGGCTACTAAAGATAAACAACTAGATAGTCAGATCCCACACATACCAAGCATTTCAATCATACACACAATATGCTCGATATGTGTAAATACAACAAGGCATCACAACATGACTCTACAACACAAGTACTTTATTTAAGGCTCAGAGAGCCATACATAGCATACACACAAGTTAGGGTCACATGACCCACATTCAAGTCATACAAGCATACAAGCCAACAATGAAGTAACTTGTCCGAGTACGCATAACTAGTAAAATAAAAGAGGCTTGGACAAGCCTAGCTATGCTACATGGTCCTTCACATGCTCAGATCACCACCGGCCTTAGTCTACTCATCGATGTCAACGCTCACGAAGAACCCATCGAAGGGGTTGTAGCATCTTCTGTAAAAATGTAAATTGAAGCAACATGAGTACAAAGGTACTCAAAGAAGTCTTACATCGATCCTACATACATGCTCATTATCAAGAAGGGTTGGTGGGGTTAATGCAAGAAGCCAGCTTTGACTCTTGGCTGCTTATCCTACGAGACTCCAACTTGAAATGGTTTTATGACTCGAGTCCACTACTCACCACTTCAATACACTACCGAGGATCCACTCCGCCTTCCTACGGAAGGGCCATCCTCGCACTCACGCTATCTTGAGGCTTTTAGTAGTTTCCATTTACTTGTCTATGAACCGATAGGCAACCAAGTAGTCCTTATCATGACGCGCTATTCAATAGATGATGTTAACCCCGCAGGGTGTACTTCTTCATACACGCCTCACCACTTACCACCGCTACATGACATGTACTGCAACCTTCAAGCGAAGCCCAACGTGGGTGTCGGCCACGCCTACCTAGACACCTAAGTCTCTAGTCCAGTTTATCACCTATTCAGTTCCATTCGCAGGAGTCCGCCGAGGTTTCCACATACGCCCCGAACGATGTGAACAGGTTCCCGAGATACCAAACGGCATCCGACACCCGCCACGCATCTACCGTGATCACAGCCCACCCCTACGGTCGGCCACTGTCCACGGCCTCCAAAGAGGCTACAAACACCGTAAACTACTTGCAACTCCTGGACAGAGGACTAGGGTGAATAAGAAGCCAAGAGGGTCCATTGGTTTCGGGCCCAATGCATGGTAGTAGCTGAATCTCAAATCACACATACAGATCTCGGTGCTTAAGGACGGCTTCAACGAAACAACCCACCATGTACTCCTACATGGCCTCTCATCGATACCTTTACAAAATCGTGTTCAACACATTACTCTCATACTGACACGATCATTTCACTCAAGCCCATCATCCAGATGAACCAGACCTGACACGACTCTAAGCATAGCAGGCATAGCAAGGTAGGAACAACACAATCATATGGCTCAATCAACTCCTACACATGCTAGTGGGTTTCATCTAGTTATTGTGGCAATGACAGGTCATGCAGAGGAAATGGGTTCAACTACCGCAGCACACAGCAGTTTGAATCGCGTTGTTTTAATGCAGTAAAATAGAGCAGGAGCAAGAACATGGGATTGTATCGATATGATCAAATGGTTGGTTGCTTATTCGATGGGTCGGTGCATCGATATCGTTCTTCGTTAGTAAGCACGGTACTCCTCTAAGCGGGACTGCGCCGCAGAGAGCACCGATACACAAACATCACCAAACAGTATGCAACAATATGATGCATGCATGAGACATGGCAAAATGAGTGTATTGGGCTAATGCAACTAAGACCAGATGGGTTTGAACTAATCTGAACCAAAGATTGAAGTTTCAAACTCATAAGTTGCCATTTTAAGTGATTTATCTTGTTCTGTGATAAACAGTAGGTTAGCTTGTTTAAACATGCATGAAACCAGTACAGATGGATAGATTGGATTTTTCTGATCATTTTTCATATATTACACTTTGCATTTGGAGCTACAGATTAATTTCTATGATTTTTTTAAGTTTGTAGTATTTTCTGGAATTTCCTGTGTAGAAATAATTCCAAAGAATAACTTATCATACAAGATTACGTCAGATGACGTCTGGTCAACGGAGCTGGTCCAGTCAAACCGACCAGTGGGTCCCGCATGTCAGTAGTTAATTAACTAACTAAATTTAGTTAAATCTAAACCGGGTTAATTAGCGAGGGGCCCCACTTGTCATCGACTCAGGGAGTCAACCCGGCCCACCTCGTCAAAGTCAAGGGTCAAACTCTCGGCGCTTAGCCGCCAATGAGGCCGACGCGCGGAGAGTGTTTTTGCATTCCGGCGACCAAATGGACGGCGGAGAGCATCTATGTGTAGCTAGGATCGAGCCGCAGCTCTTGGTGGTGGTGGTTGAGCTTGGGGTGGCCGGAAGCGTCGCCGGCGACGACTTTGGCGGTCGTCGGAGTCGGGTGAAGACAAATCCGAGGCTACGGGGCACGCCGAGGCATATGGTGAGGTGCGTTGGGCCCCTAGAGATGCGGTGAGTGCGTTAGACACGACGGGGTGGCCGATGGTTAGCCGGAGACACGTCGGTGACGAGCTCGGCGGCGGCGCGTGCGGTGAAGCTTCGTGCACTCGCTGTGGTGCACGAGAGCAATAAAGGGAAGCTGGAGGAGGTAGCCAGGCTCATGGCGGTCTTGAGGAAGCTGACGGCGCGGTCGGGGACGAGCTGGTGCGGCGGCGATGGCGAAAGGGATCTCCGGCGGTGGCGAGGTCGAACGAGGTCGGTGCAGTGGCTTTGGGGCAAGCGAGTGCTCAGGGCTCGGCTTGCTCGACGGAGAGGAAGGCGGCGAGGCTCCTGGACACGGTGGCGCGGCGCAAGGACGACGGAGAGCGCGACTACGGCGGCGGTGCGGCGGCGGTGGCGTCGGCCATGGTGCGGGAGAGCGATGGAGACGAGCTGGGGAGGAGGGAGCGTGTCTGAGAGCTCGAGGGGGAAGTGGGCGATCGACCCAGGGCAGCAGAACGGCGAGAGGAGGAGGCAGAGCAGCAGGCAGCTGCGTGGCACGCTACGGTGCCGACGTCAAGCACCTGGCTGCCTGCCTGGCGAGGCCAAGCAGCTCGCTGGAGCGGTGGCTGGGCTGGGCCGGCTAGGTGGGCTGGTTGGTGGGCTGCCAGGTTAGTTCCCTCTCTCTCTTTTCATTTCTGTTTTCTATTTATTTCTGTAGCTTTGTGGATTTCTAAAAATACCTAAGCAACTCCAAAAATCCCCAAACTGCTCATGCCCACTGTTTGAAATATAAACAACATGGAACATTTTAGTTTAGGATTATTTGAACATTTAAAATATTTTATAAATTTTAAATGCCCAAATTCAAATACTTATGATTTAATTCAAAAACCTTAGGATGACCTAGAAAATTGTGCACCACTTTTGGCAGAGGTTCTGAACCAAGACAAAAATGATGGACATTTTAGAAGGGCATTTCAGGTTCATTGAAAATATTTTTAGTAAACCCTAGTTGGATTCAGAGGGGGCTGGGGGTTCTGTCATCCCCATTTCAAGTTTCTGTTGAATGAAATAGACATGATGCAACACTCTAATGCATGAACTAGCTAGGGTGTGACAACTCACCCCCACTCAAAAGAATCTCGTCCCGAGATTTAGGTTCTTCCGGGAAGAAGGCGGGATACTCAAGTCGAAGACGATCCTCCCTTTCCCAAGTTGCTTCCTTCTCAGAATGGTGCGACTATTGAACCTTGAGAAACTTGATATTATGCCGTCGAGTGGTACACTCGGCTTGATCGAGGATACAAACGGGGTACTCTCGATATGTGAGATTATCTTGAAGATCAAGCGTTTCGTGGTCCACTCCACGGATAGGATCCGAGAAGCAACGCCTGAGTTGAGAAACGTGGAAGACATCGTGGACTCTGGAGAGATGTGGAGGTAGTTCCAATTGGTAGGCAACTTCTCCTCGTTTGGAAGAATGCGAAAAGGTCCAATGTAGCGAGGAGCCAATTTGCCTTTGATACCGAAATGATGGGTTCCCTTCAGAGGAGTAACCCGAAGGTAAGCCTTCTCGTCAACCTCGAAAGTCATAGCCTTATGTTTTCGGTCATATTGACTCTTTTGACGAGATTAGGCTGTTTTCAACTTATCACTTAACGATGCGAACTTGTTCTTCGCTTCTCGGATCATATCCGCCAAAGAATTGTCTTTCTCCGTTTTCGACCAGCTTAAGAGGCGCTCGACACCTTCGTCCATAGAGAACTTCAAAAGGGGCTTTACCCAAGCTAGATTGATAGCTGTTGTTATAAGCAAATTCGGCAAATGGAAGGCATTTCTCCCAATCCATTCCGAATGAGATAACAGAAGCTCTAAGCATGTCTTCTAGGATCTGGTTGACGCGTTCTACTTGACCACTTGATTGAGGGTGAAAGGCGGTGCTAAAGGAAAGACGGGTTCCCATAGCGTTTTGAAAACTTTCCAAAAATCGAGAGGTGAAGAGACTTCCTCGATCCGAGTTGATTTCCAATGGAACACCATGGAGAGACACTATTCGGGAGATGTACGAGTCTGCTAACTAACTAGCGGTTATACTCTCGCGAACAGGCAAGAAATGGGCCACTTTGGAAAGACGGTCGATAACGACGAAGATAGCATTATTCCCTCTCTTGGTCTTGGGAAAACCGGTGATGAAATCCATACCAATTTGATCCCTTTTCCATTCAGGAATAGCTAAGGGTTGAAGGGTGCCAAGAGGCCGCTGATGCTCGCTTTTACATGACGCATGCACGCCGCAGCTTAGCAATATAGTGAGCAATTTCTCTTCATCCTAGTCCACCGTAACCTCCGGCGAGGTCCCGATACATCTTAGTGCTACCGGGATGAATAGTGAGAGGAGATTCATGAGCTTCCTTAAGGATCAATCGCCTCAGGTTTCGCACTTTGGGAACCACTAGACGGTTCCCGAAGTATACGACTCCTTGATCATCAATGGAGAAACAATTCGCGACTCCTTTCTTAATGTTTCTTTTGATACGGGAAATCCCCGGATCTACCTTCTGAGCTTTGATGATCTGATCTGTAAGGGTAGGTTTCCCCACCAAGGTGGAAATAAATCCTTGAGGAATTATGTGAATATTAAGCTTCCGAAATTCCTCGTGGAGAAGTGGTTGACTTTGTTGCAACATCATATTGTTGCAATAAGATTTACGACTTAGCGCATCAGCCATGACATTGGCTTTTCCTGGGGTGTAAGTTATCCCTAAGTCGAAATCTGTGAACAACTCGACCCAACGTCTTTGCCTGAGATTCAAATCCGGTTGGGTGAATATGTACTTCAGACTTTGGTGATCAATGAAGATTTCGCAACGATTATCGAGGAGGTAATGTCGCCAGGTTTTGAGTGCATGGACTACAGCTGCAAGCTCTAGATCATGAGTAGGGTAGTTTTCCTCATGTGGGTGTAATTGCCGTGAAGCATAAGCAATTACGTGTTGATCTTGCATGAGAATGCAACCTAGTCCTTGTCGCGAGGCGTCGCAATAGATAACAAAGTCCTTGGAGAAATCTGTGGTACCAGTACGGGAGCAGAAGTCAGGCGTCTTTTCAGTTCCTGGAAACTGTGCTCACATTGTGGAGTCCACTCGAACTTTTTATCTTTCTTGAGGAGTTCAGTTAGAGGTTTAGCAACTTTGGAGAAATTCTCGACAAAGCGGCGACAATAGCTCGCTAAGCCAAGGAAACTCCGAACTTGTTTGACCGATTCAGGTGGAGTGCAGTTAAGGATGGCTTGAACTCGCTCGAGATTGACGGCAATACCTTTACCAGAAATTACATGTCCTAGATAGGTCACTTCTGGCAACCAAAGTTCGCATTTAGAGAACTTGGCATAAAGGCGATGCTCTCGAAGTTTCATCAACACTAGCCTTAGATGTTCGGCATGTTCTTCCTCATTCTTGAGTAGATGAGTATATCATCGAGGTAAACCACTATTTAATTTATCCAAATACTCCATGAAGATTGAGTTCATTAACCGGGAGAAGGTGGCTGGAGCGTTGGTTAAACCGAAGGACATGACGGTGTACTCGTATTGGCCGTAACGAGTAACAAAGGCCGTTTTGGGGATGTCCCTGTTCCGGATTTTGATTTGATGGTAGCCTAACCTCAAATCCATCTTAGAAAAGACTAAGGATCCAGCGAGCTGATCATACAGATCATTGATCCTGGGGAGCGGATACTTGTTCTTAATTGTGACCAAGTTGACGGGTCGATAATCTACAACCATCCGGTCTGTACCATCCTTCTTCTTGACGAAGAGGACGGGGCAAGCCCATGGAGATGAACTAGGACGGATGAAACCCTTTTTCAAGGACTCATCGAGTTGTTTCTTAAGTTCGGCTAGTTCTAGGGGTGCCATCTTATAGGGTCTTCTAGAAATTGGGACAGCCTCGAATGAGATCTATCACGAATCGACATCTCCGCTGTGGGACACCGGCAATTCTTCCGAAAGACATCCGTAAAGTCACGGACTACCGGAACGCCTTCGAGGTCCGCAAGGACCTGGCATTTAGAGAATATAGCTATCGCTTGGCTATTCGGGTCAAGACATTGACTATCTTTCCCGAAGGGTGTGTGAGTTGGACAGTCCTAGAGAAGCAATCAATGTTGGCATGATGGGCTGACATCCAGTCCATACCCAAGATGATGTTAATATCCGAAGATTTAAGAGCTATCAATGATGCAGGAAGACAAGTCTGTCGACCTGAATTTCATTCCCATGGCTTACTCTAGAGGTTTGCCATCTAGAACTAGGAGTAGAAATTTCCATGGCAGAAGGCATGTCACAGAATGCGGTGTTATGCAAGCGAGCATAGTTTTCGGATATGAATGAATGAGATGCTCCAGTATCGAAAAGAATAGATGCCGGGTGGCAATTAACAAGGAGCGTACCGAGAACGACGTTGGGATCCTCTTGGGCCTCTTCAGCTGAGACACAATTCACATGGCCACGTGCAGTGGTGGCCGGCTTGGCATAGAACACCTTCCCTGCTGGCTTGCCACGGCCAACAGCTTTTCCAGACTGGTTGGGGTTGGTCTGGGGACACTCGCGCATGTAGTGGCCTGATTCCCCACACTTGAAGCATGTCACGGGGCTGGTGCGTGGAGGAGCATTGTTGGTTGGCCCACCATAGGGCTTAGCTGGTGCATACTGCTGAGCTGGATGAGGCGCCTGATAGGATGGCCTCGGGTGAACTCGGGTGGTGGCAGTGTTAGGCATCCACACCCGGCGCTTCGTGGTCCAACACGGATGAGGAACCCAAGTCAAGGCCATGCTTTGTTGTTTCAAATCACCGACCTGCCTCAAAGACTGATGGCTTTGTTCACAAGCTTCAAAAGAGGTGCACTCATGCAGATGGAGATCTCGGCGGCTCGGGCTAAGTCCTCGCAGAACCTTGCTCGCTCGCTTGGCATCGGTGGAGACCTCTTCGTGGCATAGCGTGCGAGGTTACCGAACTCCCCGTTGTAAGCGCCCACAGAGAGTCGACCTTGAGTGAAACTACGAAATCCTCACGCTTACGGTCCATGAGACCTCCGAATGTGATGTTCATGGAAAGCCTCACTAAATTCTGCCCAAGTAGTGATATGGCCAGCTGGGCGATAGCCATAGTTCTCCCACTGAGATCGGCGGGGCCTTCGAGATGATATGCAGCAACGGTGACCTTATCAGCCTCACCACGAAAGTGCGTAACGAAGCTTGTGAGTAATGTTGCGGTTAGTCATCGGCGCCGAGAGGCTCGACGGAGTGGTGGAAGGTAGGTGGGTGTAACTTGATGAAGTCACTGAGCAACACCAAGTTATTCCTCCGATGTCGCGACGTGTTACATTCGATGCGGTCCAACAAACGGTTGGTATCCCGCTTGTTTCTCTCGCCTCAAAGATAACTTCGCCGAGAAGGAGGGTGAGGCAGGTTTGCTTCCCCAACTCGCTGCCTTCGCCTGCCTGGGGAGCAGGGTTGTTATGGTGTCACCATCCTAGGAAAACAAGACAAGGGTTTAGTCCAGATGATAAGATTACGACATAGAAATGTAGAATGTAATGGATAACTCGAATGCAAGATGATCATCCGTATGACATGGTAGATCTGTAAACCGCTTTTATTCCATCACATACACACCATACAAGGTTTAGTACAAGTCCAAACAAAGTACTACTACGGTGAAAGAGAGATTACATCTCATCGGAGGCATTCCAAGCTCCTATACATTATTTTTCCTACACCTCCGGAATTGATACACACTAAGTCATATCCCACAAGTCACGCAGGACGGTGGGAATACAACTATTACAATACTAGTGGAACTACTACTAACTCAGACGTCTCCGTAGTAGTTCTCATAGAAGTCTCCTCCATAGCCTGGAAGTTCAACGTGAGCGTCCGGAAACAGACGGTCCTGAGGAGCCTGTGGACCATAAGGGCTAGGGTGAGGTCTTGGACCAACAAACAGTGGCCTGCGGGGACCACGAGGTGGGGTGATGCCCCCCACATCACGCCAACCCATCATGTCTGGCAGAGCAGATCTAACAGGATACAGGTCTCTCATATCCATATAACCAGCTTGCACAGCCGGTGCAAACCGAGTCAAGGTGGCCCAAAGGATCGAACGGGTGTTGAAAAGCTCCGGCCTCAAGGCCCGATTCAGCCGGTCCTTATCCCCGAGCATCTCGGCAAAGGTGCGAAGTTAGTGAGTCCTCCCGATCGAGTCAAGATAGATAGCCAGAGATACCCATGCGCCCGTGAAGTGAAGCCGCATATACCGAACTCGGTGTTGCGAAGGTGCCGCCCCGACTCGCATGATGGTCATCATAGAGTAGGCAGATCTTGCACCGCCATCTCAATAGTAACACCGAGTCCATAAGAACAAAGGAGGGGCTCGGTGGATCCAGATAAGAGGGAAATATCCCGACAAAGGCAGTAGATATTGGCTTTGATTGAAGTCTCGGGCGCTCTTCGACTGCAGTATTCGGATACCAACGGTAACCCGCCTCGATCATTACCCGGACTAACATAGCCGTATGACCGGCACGCCGATGCACCGTGAGGCGTAACCACTTGGTTTTGATCACGAGTGGCCATCCGAAGCACACCACAATGCAAAGGCATTAGAACTTCTAGCAAAATTTGACAAGATAATTCATCAGAATGCTCAAAAGGATTTTGAGACATTTTACAAAGAATTGCATAGACACTCAACAACATCATATCAAGGTTCTGGGTCCAACTTAACAACATAACAGGGTAGTAGAACTGAACTAGGCTTGTAATCATCAAACCTATAAGGTACTACTGATTAGTAACACGTGAACTCGATAGAGAGAAGAGATCCTAATCCTTAACCCCGGTGGAAGAATGGACTGACTCAGATCAGAATGCCATGAGGTAAATGGAGTAAAAGGAGCCTTACGCATCATCCCACAATCAATTCCCCTACATATAACTAAAGCATTTCTAGACTCAACATCGACCAGTTTGGCTTGAGAACCTTCAGCATCCGCTCGATGCCAACGCCGTCAGACCCCGACTCAATGTCACATCGATCTAGCTCAGAACACCTCATATTACTTTGCGCCTCACGACGGTATTCCCACGGTGTCGCCTTATTTTGCGGGATCGCTTATGCCTTTTGGCACACGATATGATAGTGTCGCTAGCATCCATATGATAAGGATCCCGGCTGACATGGCTAGTCGTAAACCCAAAGTGGCACAGACTTACAGGACAGCATCCATTACCCAAGATCGAACGTGTCGGTCATCGCCAGTAAGTTCCGGCTATAGCACTGGCTAGCAGGACTCGTAAACCGGGCAGAAGGGCTAACAGACTCCAGACTAACGCGTGACATTTCCCAAGTGATGATGAGGAACGAAGAAGGACACATGCCGGCCAGCCTAAGTGTTCCGGAGCAATAGCAATCTACCATGGCTCAGTGGAATCACTAGGAGACATTTCCCAGTAAGAGAGGCTACTAAAGATAAACAACTAGATAGTCAGATCCCACACATACCAAGCATTTCAATCATACACACAATATGCTCGATATGTGTAAATACAACAAGGCATCACAACATGACTCTACAACACAAGTACTTTATTTAAGGCTCAGAGAGCCATACATAGCATACACACAAGTACGGGTCACACGACCCACATTCAAGTCATACAAGCATACAAGCCAACGGCGGAAGTAACTTGTCTGAGTACAGACAGCTAGTAAAATAAAAGAGGCTTGGACAAGCCTAGCTATACTACATGGTCCTTCACATGCTCAGGATCACCACCTGGTCCTTAGTCTACTCATCGATGTCAATGTCTACGAAGAACCCGTCGGAAGGGGTTGTAGCATCTTCTGTAAAAAAGTAAATTAAAGCAACATGAGTACAAAGGTACTCAGCAAGACTTACATCAGATCCTACATACATGCACATTATCAAGAAGGGTTGGTGGGGTTAATGCAGCAAGCCAGCTTTGACTCTTGGCTAAGCTATCCTACGAGACTCCAACTTGAAATGGTTTTATGACTCGAGTCCACTACTCACCACTTCAATACACTACCGAGGATCCACCTCCGCCTTCCTACGGAAGGGCCATCCTCGCACTCACGCTTATCTTGAGGCTTTTAGTAGTTTCCATTTACTTGTCTATGAACCGTATAGGAAACCAAGTAGTCCTTATCATGACGCCGCTATTCAATAGATGATGTTAACCCCGCAAGGGTGTACTTCTTCATACACGCTCACCACTTACCGCCGTTTACACGACATGTACTCGCAACCTTCAAGCCGAAGCCCAACGTGGGTGTCGGCCACGGCCTACCTAGACACCTAAGTCTCTAGTCCGTGTTTATCGCCTATTCAGGTTCCATCCGCAGGAGTCCGCCGAGGTTTCCACATACGCCCTCGAACGATGTGAACAGGTTCCCGAGATACCAAACGGGCATCCCAGACACCCGCCACGCATCTACCGTGATCACAACCCACCCCTACGGTCAGCGCTGTCCACGACCTCCAGTAGGCTACAAACACCAGAAACTACTTGCAACTCCTGGACAGAGGACTAGGGTGAATAAGAAGCCAAGATGGTCCATTGGTTTCGGGCCCAATGCATGGTAGTAGCTGAATCTTAAATCACACATACATATCTCAGTGCTTAAGGACGGCTTCAATGAAACAACCCACCATGTACTCCTACATGGCCTCTCATCGATACCTTTACCAAATCATGTTCAACACATTACTCTCATACTGACACGATCATTTCACTCTAGCCCATCACCCAGATGAACCACACCTGACACGACTCTAAGCATAGCAGGCATAGCAAGGTAGGAACAACACAATCATATGGCTCAATCAACTCCTACACATGCTAGTGGGTTTCATCTAGTTACTGTGGCAATAACAAGTCATGCAGAGGAAATGGGTTCAACTACCGCAGCACACAGCAGTTTGAATCGCATTGTCTTAATGCAGTAAAATAGAGCAGGAGCAAGAACATGGGATTGTATCGATATGATCAAATGGTTGGTTGCTTGCCTGATGGGTCGGTGCACTGGTATTGTTCTTCGTTGGGGTAATCACGGTACTCCTCGGGAGCAGGACCTGCCGCAGAGAGCACCGATACACAAACATCACCAAACAGTATGCAACAATATGATGCATGCTTGAGACATGGCAAAATGAGTGTATTGGGCTAATGCAACTAAGACCAGATGGGTTTGAACTAATCTGAACCAAAGATTCAAGTTTCAAACTCATAAGTTGCCATTTTAAGTGCTTTATCTTGTTCTGTGATAAACAGTAGGTGTTGGAAATATGCCCTAGAGGCAATAATAAAAGTATTATTATATTTCCTTGTTCATGATAATTGTCTTTTATTCATGCTATAACTGTATTATCCGGAAATCGTAATACACGTGTGAATACATAGACCATAATATGTCCCTAGTGAGCCTCTAGTCGACTAGCTCACAGATCAACAGATAGTCATGGTTTCTCGCTATGGACATTGGATGTCGTTGATAACGGATCACATCATTAGGAGAATGATGTGATGGACAAGACCCAATCCTAAGCATAGCACAAAGATCGTAGTTCGCTTGCTAGAGCTTTTCCAATGTCAAGTATCTCTTCCTTAGACCATGAGATTGTGTAACTCCTGATACCGAGGAGTGCTTTGGTGTATCAAACGTCACAACGAATCGGGTGACTATAAAAGTGCACTATGTATCTCCAAACTGTCTGCTGGGTTGACACGGATCGAGATCGGATTTGTCACTCCGTAAACGGAGAGGTATCTCGTGGCCCACTCGGTAGGACATCATCGTAATGTGCACAATGTGACCAAGGGGTTGATCACGGATGATGTGTTGCGAACCAGTAATGAGACTTGCCGGTAACGAGATTGAACAAGGTATCGGTATACCGACGATCGAATCTCGTGCAAGTACAATACCGCTGGACAAAGGGAATTGTATACGGATCGACCGAGTCCTTGACATCGTGGTTCGTCCGATGAGATCATCGTGGAACATGTGGGAGCCAACATGGGTATCCAGATCCCGCTGTTGGTTATTGATCGGAGAACGCCTCGGTCATGTCTACATGTCTCCGAACCCGTAGGGTCTACACTTAAGGTTCTGGCGACGCTTAGGGTTATAAAGGAAGTTTGTATGTGGTTACCGAATGTTGTTCGGAGTCCCGGATGAGATCCTGGACGTCACGAGGAGTTCCGGAATGGTCCGGAGGTAAAGATTTTAATATTGGAAGTCCTGTTTTGGTCACAGGAAAAGTTTCGGGTTTTTCCGGTAACGTACCGGGACCACCGGGAGGGTCCCGGGGGTCCACCAAGTGGGGCCACCAACCCTGGAGGGCTGCATGGGCCAAGTGTGGGAGGGTACCAGCCCCAGGTGGGCTGGTGCGCCCCCCCCCACAGGGCCCAAGGCGCAGGAAGTGGGGAAGGGGGGCAAACCCTAGGACAGATGGGCCCTAAGGCCCACCCTAGGTGCGCCTCCCCCCTCTCCCCTTCTGGCCGCCACCCAGATGGGATCTGGGGGCTGCCGCCACCCCTGGGGAGGGAACCCTAGAGGGGGCGCACCTCCCCTCCCCCTATAAATACTTGAGGTCTGGGGGCTGCCCAACACACAAGAATCTCTCCCTCTTGGTGCAGCCCTACCTCTCTTACTCCTCCTCTCTCGCAGGTGCTTGGCGGCCTCGCAGATTGCCACGCCTCCACCACCACCACGCCGTTGTGCTGCTGCTGGACGGAGTCTTCCTCAACCTCTCACTCTCTCCTTGCTGGATCAAGGCATGGGAGACGCCACGGGCTGTACGTGTGTTGAACGCGGAGGTGCCGTCTGCTCGCACTAGGATCTCCGGTGATTTGGATCACGACAGCACGACTCCTTCAACCCCGTTCTCTTGAAAGCTTCCGCTTAGCGATCTACAAGGGTATGTAGATGCACTCTCCTTCCCTCGCTGCTGGTTTCTCCATAGATAGATATTGGTGACACGAGGAAAATTTTGAATTTCGCCACGCTCCCCAACAAAGGGCATCATGAGCTAGGTCTATTGCGAGATTCTTTGCACGTAGAACACAAAGTAGTTATGGGCGTTAATTTTGTTCAATAGGCTTACCGTTACTAGTCCAATCTTGTTTCGACGGTATTGTGGGATGAAGTGGCCCGACCGACCTTACACGCATTTCCACGTGAGACAAGTTCCACCGATTGACATGCACTTGGTGCATAAGGTGGCTAGCGGGTGCCGCCTCCCACTTTAGTCGGAACGGATTCAATGAAAAGGGTCCTTATGAAGGGTAAATAGCAATTGGCATATCACGTTGTGGTTTTGCATAGGTAAGAAACGTTCTTGCTAGAAACCCAAAGCAGCCACGTAAAACATGCAACAACAATTAGAGGACGTCTAACTTGTTTTTGTAGGGTATGCTATGTGATGTGATATGGCCAAGAAGAATGTGATGAATGATATGTGATGTATGAGATTGATCATGTTCTTGTAATAGGAATCACGACTTGCATGTCGATGAGTATGACAACCGGCAGGAGCCATAGGAGTTGTCTTAATTTATTGTATGACCTGCGTGTCATTGAACAACACCATGTAATTACTTTACTTTATTGCTAACCGGTAGCCATAGTAGTAGAAGTAATAAGTTGGCGATACAACTTCATGGAGACACAATGATGGAGATCATGATGATGGAGATCATGGTGTCATGCCGGTGACGATGATGATCATGGAGCCCCGAAGATGGAGATCAAAAGGAGCAAAATGATATTGGCCATATCATGTCACTATTTGATTGCATGTGATGTTTATCATGTTTATGCATCTTGTTTACTTAGAACGACGGTAGTAAATAAGATGATCCTTACAAAAATTTCAAGAAGTGTTCTCCCTAACTGCACCGTTGCTAAAGTTCGTCGCTTCTAAGCACCACGTGATGATCGGGTGTGATGGATTCTTACGCTCACATACAACGGTGTAAGACAGATTTACACACGCCAAAACACTTAGGGTTAACTTGACGAGACTAGCATGTACGCACATGGCCTCGGAACACGAGACCGAAAGGTCGAGCATGAGTCGATAGTAGATACGATCAACATGAAGATGTTCATCGATGATGACTAGTCCGTCTCACGTGATGATCGGACACGGCCTAGTTGACTCGGATCATGTAATCACTTAGATGACCAGAGGGATGTCTATCTGAGTGGGAGTTCATAAGATGAACTTAATTATCCTGAACATAGTCAAAAGATCTTTGCAAATTATGTCGTAAGCTCACGCTTTAGTTCCACTGTTTAGATATGTTCCTAGAGAAAATATAGTTGAAACTTGAAAGTAGTGATTATGCGGACAGAAGAAAGCTTGTGTCCTTAATGCACCGCTCAGTGTGCTGAACCCCAAATGTCGTTTGTGGATGTTGCGAACATCGGACATACACGTTTTGGTAACTACGTGATAGTTCAGTTAAACAGTTTAGAGTTGAGGCACCAAAGACGTTTTTTTTTCGAAACGTCGCAGAACATATGAAATGTTTCGAGGGCTGAAATTGGGATTTCAGGCTCATGCCCACGTCAAGAGGTATGAGACCTCCGACGATTTTCTTAGCCTGCAAACTAAGGGAGAAAAGCTCAATCGTTGAGCTTGTGCTCGATTGTCCTGAGTGCAACAATCACTTGAATCAAGTGGGAGTTGATCTTCCGATGAGATAGTGATGTTTCTCCAAAGTCATTGCCACCAAGCTGCTAGAGCTTCGTGATGAGCTATAAAATATCAGGGATAGATATGATGATCCTTGAGGTATTTGTGATGTTTGACACCGCGAAAGTAGAAATCAAGAAGGAGCATCAATTGTTGATGGTTGGTGAAACCACTAGTTTCAAGAAGGGCAAGGGCAAGAAGGGATACTTCATGAAACGGCAAATCAGCTGCTGCTCTAATGAAGAAACCCAAGGTTGAACCCAAGCCCGAGACTAAGTGCTTCTGTAATAAGGGGAACAACCACTGGAGCGGAATTACCCTAGAAACTTGGTAGATGAGAAGGCTGGCAAGGTCGATAGAAGTATATTGGATATACATTATGTTAATGTGTATTTTACTAGTACTCCTAGTAGCACCAGGGTATTAGATACCGGTTCGGTTGCTAAATGTTAGTAACTCGAAATAAAAGCTACGGAATAAACGGAGACTAGCTAAAGGTGAGCTGACGATATGTGTTGGAAGTGTTTCCAAGGTTGATGTGATCAAGCATCGCACGCTCCCTCTACCATCGAGATTTGGTGTTTATGCTGAGCATAGACATGATTGGATTATGTCTATCGCAATACAGTTATTCATTTAAGGAGAATAATGGTTACTCTATTTATTTGAATAATACCTTCAATGGTCTTGCACCTAAAGGAATGGTTTATTGAATCTCGATCGTAGTGATACACATTTTCATGCCAAAAGGTATAAGATAATAATGATAGTACCACTTACTTGTGGCACTGCCATGTAAGTCACATTGGTGTAAAACGCATGAAGAAGCTCCATGTTGATGGATCTTTGGACTCACTCATTTTGAAAAGTTTGAGACATGCGAACCATGTCTATTGGTGTATACGCATGAAGAAACTCAATGCAGATGGATCGTTTGGACTCACTTGATTTTGAATCACTTGAGATATGCAAATCATACCACATGGGCAAGATGACTGGAAAGCCTCATTTTCAGTAAGATGGAACAAGATAGCAACTTGTTGGAAGTAACACATTTTGATGTGTGCAGTCCAATGAGTGCTGAGGCATGCAGTGAATATCGTTATGTTCTTATTTCACAGATGATTCGAGTAGATGTAGAGTATATTCACTTGATGAAACACAAGTCTGAATTATTGAATGGTTCAAGTAATTTCAGAGTGAAGTTGAAGATCATCGTGACAAGAGGATGAAATGTCTATGATATGATCATAAAGATGAGTATCAGAGTTACGAGCTTTGGCACGCAATTAAGACATTGTGGAAATTGTTTCACAATTAATACCGCCTGGAACACCATAGTTTGATGGTGTGTCCGAACATCATAGTTGCACCCTATTGGATATGGTGCGTACCATGATGTCTCTTATCAAATTACCACTATAGTTTATGGGTTAGGCATTAGAGACAACCACATTCACTTTAATTAGGGCACCACGTAATTCTGTTGAGATGACACCGTATGAACTATGGTTTAGAGAAACCTAAGCTGTCATTTCTTAAAGGTTTGGGGCTGCGACGCTTGTGTGAAAAAGTTTCAGGTTGATAAGCTCGAACCCAAAGCGGATAAAATGCATCTTCATAGGACACCCAAAACAGTTGGGTATACCTCCTAATTCAGATCCGAAAGCAATAGGGACTGTTTCTTGAATCAGGTCCTTTCTCGAGGAAAAGTTTGTCTCGGAAAGTTGAGTGGGAGCATGGTGAGGCTTGATGAGGTTATTGAACCGTCACTTAAACTAGTGTGTAGCAGGGCACAGGAAGTTGTTCCTGTGGCACCTACACCAATTGAAGTAGAAGCTTATGATAGTGATCATGAAACTTCAGATCAAGTCACTACCGTGCACTCGTGAGGGTGACAAGGATGCATACCGCTTCAGAGTGGTACAAGAATCTGTCATGAAGGTCATGTTGCTAGACAACAATGAACCTACGAGCTATGGAGAAGCAATGGTGGGCCCAAATTCGACAAATGGTTAGAAGCCATGAAATCCGAGATAGGATCCATGTATCGTAACAAAGCATGGACTTTGGTGGACTTGCCCGATGATCGGCAAGCCATTGAGATAAATGGATCTTTAAGAAGAAGACGGACGTGGACGGTAATGTCACCGTCTATGAAGCTCGACTTGTGGCGAAGAGTTTTCACAAGTTCAAGGAGTTGACTATGATGAGATTTTCTCATCCGTAGCGATGCTTAAGTCCGTCGGAATCATGTTAGCATTAGCTGCATTTATGAAATCTAGCAGATGGATGTCAAAACGAGTTTCCTTACCGATTATCGTAAGGAAAGGTTGTATGTGATACAATCGTAAAGTTTTGTCGATCCTAAGGATGCTAAAAGGTATGCTAGCTCCAATGATCCTTCCATGGACCGGAGTAAGCATCTCGAGTTGGAATATGCACTTTGATAAGATGATCAAAGATTTTGGTTTATACAAAGTTTATGAGAAACTTGTATTTCCAAAGAAGTGAGTGGGAGCACTATAGAATTTCTGATAAGTATATGTTGTAAACATATTGTTGATCAGAAATGATGTAGAATTTCTCGAAAGCATATAGGGTTATTTGAAAGGTGTTTTTCAATAGAAAACCTGGAATAAGCTGCTTGAACATTGAGCATCGAGATCTATGAGGATAGATCAAAAACGCTAAATGGTACTTTCAAATGAGCATATATTTTGACATGATCTTGAAGGTGTTCAAGATGGATCACCCAAGGAGTTCTTGCCGAGATGTAAGGTATGAAGTTAAGACTTAAAGCTCGACCACGGTAGAAAAGAGAGAAAGGACGAAGGTCGCCCCTATGCTTTAGACGAGGCTCTATAGTATGCTATCTTTGTACAAGACCGAAGTGTGCCTTGCCATGAGTCACTAGGGTATGAGAATGATCCAGAATGGATCATTGGACAGCGTCAAAATTGTCCTTGGAGTAAATATGACATGTTTTCGATTATGGAGGTGATAAAGAGTTTGGCGTAAAGGGTTACGTCGATGCAAGCTTTAACACCTATCCGAGTGACTCTGAGTAGCAAACTGAATACGTATAGTGGAGCGACCATTTGGAATAGCTCCAAGTGGAGTGTGGAAACAACATTTACAATATGACCTAGAGATTTGCGAAGTACATACGGATCTGAATGTTGCAGACCCGATGACTAAAACCTCTCTTACAAGCAAAACATGATCAAACCTCAGAACTCATTGAGTCTTAATCACATGATGATGTGAACTAGTTTAATGACACTAGTAAACTCTTTGGATGTTGGTCACATGGTGATGTGACCTGTGAGTGTTAATCACATGGCGATGTAAACTAGATTATTGACTCTAGTGCAAGTGGGAGACTGTTGGAAATATGCCTAGAGGCAATAATAAATGTATTATTATATTTCCTTGTTCATGATAATTGTCTTTTATTCATGCTATAACTGTATTATCCGGAAATCGTAATACACGTGTGAATACATAGACCATAATATGTCCCTAGTGAGCCTCTAGTTGACTAGCTCGTGGTGATCAACAGATAGTCATGGTTTCCTGGCTATGGACATTGGATGTCGTTGATAACGGGATCACATCATTAGGAGAATGATGTGATGGACAAGACCCAATCCTAAGCATAGCACAAAGATCGTGTAGTTCGTTTGCTAGAGCTTTTCCAATGTCAAGTATCTCTTCCTTAGACCATGAGATTGTGTATCTCCGGATACCGTAGGAGTGCTTTGGTGTATCAAACGTCACAACGAATCGGGTGACTATAAAGGTGCACTACTGGTATCTCCGAAAGTGTTCATTGGGTTGACACGGATCGAGATCGATTTGTCACCCGTAAACGAAGAGGTATCTCTGGGCCCACTCGGTAGGACATCATCATAATGTGCACAATGTGACCAAGGGGTGATCACGGGATGATGTGTTGTGGAATGAGTAAAGAGACTTGCCGGTAACGAGATTGAACAAGGTATTGGTATACCGACGATCGAATCTCGGGCAAGTACAATACCGTTGGACCAAGGGAATTGTATACGGGATCGACTGAGTCCTTGACATCGTGGTTCGTCCGATGAGATCATCGTGGAACATGTGGGAGCCAACATGGGTATCCAGATCCCGCTGTTGGTTATTGATCGGAGAACATCTCGGACATGTCTACATGTCTCCCGAACCCGTAGGGTCTACACACTTAAGGTTCGATGACGCTAGGGTTATAAAGGAAGTTTGTATGTGGTTACCGGATGTTGTTCGGAGTCCCGGATGAGATCTCGGACGTCACGAGGAGTTCCGGAATGGTCCGGAGGTAAAGATTTATATATTGGGAGTCCTGTTTTGGTCACCGGAAAAGTTTCGGGTTTTTCCGGTAACGTACCGGGACCACCGGGAGGGTCCCGGGGGTCCACCAAGTGGGGCCACCAACCCTGGAGGGCTGCATGGGCCAAGTGTGGGAGGGGACCAGCCCCAGGTGGGCTGGTGCGCCCACAGGCCCAAGGCGCAGAAGTGGGGAAGGGGGGCAAACCCTAGGGCAGATGGGCCCTAAGGCCCACCCTAGGTGCGCCTCCCCCCTCTCCCCTTCTGGCCGCCACCCAGATGGGATCTGGGGGCTGCCGCCACACTTGGGGAGGGAACCCTAGAGGGGGCGCAGCCCCTCCCCTCCCCTATAAATACTTGAGGTCTGGGGGCTGCCCAACACACAAGAATCTCTCCCTCTTGGTGCAGCCCTACCTCTCTTACTCCTCCTCTCTCGCAGTGCTTGGCGAAGCCCTGCAGGATTGCCACGCTCCTCCACCACCACCACGCCGTTGTGCTGCTGCTGGACGGAGTCTTCCTCAACCTCTCCCCCTCTCCTTGCTGGATCAAGGCATGGGAGACGTCACCGGGCTGTACGTGTGTTGAACTCGAGGTGCCGTCTGCTCGGCACTAGGATCTCCGGTGATTTGGATCACGATGAGTACGACTCCTTCAACCCCATTCTCTTGAACGCTTCCGCTTAGCGATCTACAAGGGTATGTAGATGCACTCTCCTTCCCCTCGTTGCTGGTTTCTCCATAGATAGATCTTGGTGACACGTAGGAAAATTTTGAATTTCTGCTACATTCCCCAACAGTAGGTTAGCTTGTTTAAACATGCATGAAACCAGTACAGATGGATAGATTGGATTTTTCTGATCATTTTTCATATATTACACTTTGCATTTGGAGCTACAGATTAATTTCTATGATTTTTTTAAGTTTGTAGTATTTTCTGGAATTTCCTGTGTAGAAATAATTCCCATAAATAACTTACTGTGTCATCATTACGTCAGGATGACGTCAGTGGTCAACGGAGCTGGTCCAGGTCAAACTGACCAGTGGGTCCCGCATGTCAGTAGTTAATTAACTAACTAAATTTAGTTAAATCTAAACTGGGTTAATTAGCAGAGGGGGCCCCACTTGTCATTGACTCAGGGGAGTCAACCTGGGCCCACCCTTGTCAAAGTCAAGGGTCAAACTCGCCGGTGTTTAGCCGCCGGCGAGGCCAGACGCGGCGGAGAGAGTGCTTTTGTGCATTCCGGCGACCAAATGGACGGCGGAGAGCATCTACGTGTAGCTAGGATCGAGCCGCAGCTCTTGGTGGTGGTGGTTGAGCTTGGGGTGGCCGGAAGCGTCGCCGGCGACGACTTTGGCAGTCGTTGGAGTCGGGTGAAGACGAATCCGAGGCTACGGGGCACGGTGAGGCACATGGTGCGGTGCGTTGGGCCCCTAGAGATGCGGTGAGTGCGTTAGACACGGCGGGGTGGCCGGTGGTTAGCCGGAGACACGTCGGCGACGAGCTCGGTGGCGGCGCGTGCGGTGAAGCTTCGTGCGCTCGCTGTGGTGCACGAGAGCAAGAAAGGGAAGGGGAAGGAGGTAGCCAGGCTCACGGCGGTCTTGAGGAAGCTGACGGCGCGGTCGGGGACGAGCTGGTGCGGCGGCGACGGCGAAAGGGATCTCCGGCGGTGACAAGGTCGAACGAGGTCGGTGCAGTGGCTTCGGGGCAAGCGAGCGCTCGGGGCTCGGCTTGCTCGACGGAGAGGAAGGCGGCGAGGCTCCTGGACACGGTGGCGCGGCGCAAGGATGACGGAGAGCGCGACTACGGCGGCGGTGCAGCGGCGGTGGCGTCGGCCATGGTGCGGGAGAGCGAGGGAGACGAGCTGGGGAGGAGGGAGCGTGTCTGAGAGCTCGAGGGGGAAGTGGGCGATTTACCCAGGGCGGCAGAACAGCGAGAGGAGGAGACAGAGCGGCAGGCAGCTGCGTGGCGCGCTACGGTGCCGACGTCGAGCACCTGGCTGCCTGCCTGGCAAGGCCAAGCAGCTCGCTAGAGCGGTGGCTGGGCTAGGCTGGCTAGGTGGGCTGGTTGGTGGGCTGCCAGGTTAGTTCCCTCTCTCTCTTTTCATTTCTGTTTTCTATTTATTTCTGTAGCTTTGTGGATTTCTAAAAATACCTAAGCAACTCCAAAAATCCCCAAACTACTCATGCCCACTGTTTGAAATATAAACAACATGGAACATTTTAGTTTAGGATTATTTGAACATTTAAAATATTTTATAAATTTTAAATGCCCAAATTCAAATACTTATGATTTAATTCAAAAACCTTAGGATGACCTAGAAAATTGTGCACCACTTTTGGCAGAGGTTCTAAACCAAGACAAAAATGATCGACATTTTAGAAGGGCATTTCAGGTTCATTGAAAAAAAATTAGTAAACCCTAGTTGGATTCAGAGGGGGCTAGGGGTTCTGTCATCCCCATTTCAAGTTTCTGTTGAATGAAATAGACATGATGCAACACTCTAATGCATGAACTAGCTAGGGTGTGACAAAAAGATTCTTGTTGAAGTGAGGTTTGATCTTAACCAAAGAAGTATCATGAGTTGGTAATGCTCAGTGTGCATATAGTTGACTCAGTCATTTCCGTTGATATGTGATGCATATATTAGTGCTGCATGTCATGGCATTATGGCGCCGGTTATTTTCACTCTAAGTTGAACCTGATAATAATTCAACTTGAATACTTTGTTGACCGGGTCATGGTGCCGCTGAATCCAGTTTTTCCAGTGCAACCACATTTGCCGGTATGGGACGGCCTTTATTCGTTCCGTTGTCATGCCTTTGGTCGGTGCCTCCAACTAGGGAAGGTTATGGGTGTGCTATACCCTGGCTCGGTAAGTAGACATAACCTTGTGTGCCCTTTGTTGAGTTTATGGTACCGGGTCCCTGTGTGGGATCATTTATGTTTGGCCACGACGGTGGTTGTTGTGTCTTTGGTAGACACGGGGCCACCCAAGACTAGCCCGATGGGGAGTGAGTCGGAGTGGCCGGGAGAGTGTCATGGCAATGGAGGGGTTTCGCCGGAATGTCGTTGGTCCACCCGAATGGGAGTGCGAGGCCATGGGTTCCGTGGTGTGGGTCCAGTGTGCTACCTCTACAGAGTGTATTAATCTATCGATAGTCGAGTCCATGGTTAAGGACACGCTCGAAAGTAGGTCACACCATGGGTTAACAGTTAATAAATCTTGCACACTAAGTATGAGTTTGCATTGTTGTGGTGGCGGGAAGGCCATCGTGTTGATTTGGACCAGATGTTGGTCGTGGTTGTGATCGCCATAAGGATCACGGTTCGAGGCCAAATATTGGTCGTGGTTGTGATCTCCGTAAGGACCACGGTTTGAGGCCAAATATGGGTCGTGGTTGTGATCACCGTAAGGATGACTGTTGGAGACCAAATATTGGTCGTGGTTGTGATCGCCGGAAGGATCACGAGATGTCTCTAGGATGGCACGTTTGTGATCCAAGAGCTATCACGTTTGGTAAGCCAGTCCGAGGGACTTTTATCATAAGAGCATGGTCACAACATGTTGGATATATTGTTGCATTATTATGAATTGGTTAATTATCATGATATTGTTTGTCATTATGTTTATGCTTGTTGTGAGCTTGCAAGTACATTCAATGTACTGACCTGGCGTGTCAGGCCAGATTTCAAGAAAGTACCGTTGGAAAGGAGTGCTTCCCGAGTCTAGATCGTGTCCACATCGGTGTCCCTGTGTTATGGAGTTCCACTATGACGTTGTTCCGCTGCTGCGTAGTTGTCGTGATCGAGGCCCCTTTATGTTCACTAAATAATGTACATATTGTTCAGCTGCACCGTGTGTGCCGCTTGGCCTCGCCAACTGTTGTAATGTAAACTCTGTTCCGCTAGCATCAATAAAGCGGTTGTTTTCTGTACCAAGATGTTGGGTGTTGCCAGAAGACAAGGTCTCTGGGCTGGCAATGCATGGTAAACCGGTTGCTCTGAGCCGGGGTGCCACAAATATTTTTGGAGTTTTTGTTTTTCTGATGGAAGTAAAACAAGAACGAGAAAAACTATCTACACGGGAAAGCTTCCGACAATCAAAAGAAGAACGAGAAATCTTTTGGGTTTTCTTTTAATACTAGTACTAAGCATGCATAGAAAGTAAACTAACTACAACTAATTTTTTGGGTTTTTCGTAAGGTTTGTCAAACACACGAGAAGAAGGAGGTAAAAAGAAATAAACTAACATGGATAATACAATGAAAGAGTATGAACACCAACAATTGAAGTAAGTGTGTGAACATGAATATAATGTCGGTGAGAAATACATACTCCCCCAAGATTAGGCTTTTGGCCTAAGTTGGTCTAAGGCCACCACTGGCCCGGATGATATCCGAAATCATAGTTGGGATCGTATTGCGCTGCAGTAGCTACCGCTTGGCGAGCTGCTTCCTAGAGGCGAGCTGCTTCCTGGAGGCGAGCAACCTCCACTATTCTCTCATACTCATTTGTCTCCTCTCTCATTATAAAATATCTCCCATTTACCTGAAAGTTAAAGGAGGCAGGAGCAGGAAGGGTAACATAGACAGCATGTCGTCTATCAAAGATTAGTCGGTGCTGGAGGAACTGTTCATTCCTCCCAAGAAACTGGTAGCGTATCATAGCCTCATAATCTAGAAAAGCAGGTGGCAACTCAATATCATACCCCCTTATGGGTACACCCAAATAATTAGCTAAACGAGTTGCATAAATCCCACCAAATAAATCTCCATCCTTAGCATTATGGTGCAACCTCGTAGCAATAATAGCCCCTAAATTATATCGCTTATCACCGAACACTGCGCACTTGAGGACACTAAGATCCGATGCACAAGGTGGCTATGATCATGTTTACCATTAATGCATCTTCCTATGAAGAGAGAAAAATAATGTATGGCAAGAAAATGAGTGCTCCCCATGGAGGTTTGTGTGATATTTCTAGTTTCTCCAATGGTGATGCTAGCAAGGAAATCATCATATTCAGATTTGTGAGGCTCACTAAGAAGGCCCCATTGTGGGATTTTGCATGCAGTACAAAAATCTTCTAGGGCCATGGTATAAGATTCATCATAAAGATCAAACAGGATAGTATGAGTATTGCGCTTAGATGAAAACTCAAACCTCCGCACAAAGGAATCGGTGAGGTAATAATATTGTAAGCACTTGTATGAGAAGGAATCCTCAAGGCCGGCATTTTGTACGTACACATAGAATTCGTCCTTGAAACCTGCACGAACCATAAATTTATCCGATGGCCATTCACACGACTTCAATTGAGCTTCCCGTGGTGGTTCAAGGTCCAGTGCGCGTATCTCACGCCTCGGTGCTTGCTTCCTCGAAGAACCACCTTGGTACATTTTCCTAGACATTTTTCTTCCTCTGAAAAATTTCTGAGATTTTTAGTGACTCAAAATAAAAGTGAACCAAACTCAATAAGATTGATAGCAACTAATCCTACAAGTGCCTAGATGTTATATCCTGCATCAAAACTACTTTGGACCATATAAATGTGGCATGCAAGCTCAAGAACAGGGTCACCAAAGCAGCAGAAATTTGCAATAATTAAAGCACTAGAACAAAAATTAATTGGACCATTGGAGGAGTCACATACCGAAGAACAATCCCCCAAAGCAGTTTTTTGAATGGGGCTTTGAGTAAGGAGATCAAAAATGGCGGCAAACTGAGTAAGAACACGAGTCTGAGCTATTGAATTATTTTTTCTGGAGGAAGAGGAAGAGGATGGGTGCTGGAATAAATGGAGGGGGGCCACGTGGGGCCCACAAGGACAAGGGCGCGCCCTCCACCCTTGTGGCCAGCTGGTGAGGCTCCCTGGTGTGTTCTTAGCACCAGAAATTCTAAAATATTCTATAAAAAATCATACTGAATTTTTAGGGCATTTGGAGAACTTTTATTTTCGGGACATTTTTTTATTGCATGGATAATTCAGAAAACAGACACAAAATACTATTTTTTTGCTTTATTTAAACTAAATAATAGAAAGTGAAAGATGGGTATAGAAAGTTGTGCCTTCTAAATTCATCCATCTCATGCCCATTAAAAAGGAATCCATTAACAAGGTTGATCAATTCTTATTAACAAACTTCTTCCGACTGACATAAAACGAGAGAATTTTCGAATAACACTAGGTTACCTCTACAGGGATATACATGTCCCCAACAATAAGAATATCATATTTCTTCTTGACAGTAGGAAGAGGAAATTCAAAACCTCCAATAGTAATAGTTGAAATTTTTCCGATAGAATTGATACTATGAACTTAAGGTTGTTTCTTCGGAAAGTGTACCGTATGCTCATTACCATTCACATGAAAAGTGGCATTGCCTTTGTTGCAATCAATAACAGCCCCTGAGGTATTCAAAAAGGGTCTACCAAGGATTATTGACATACCGTTGTCCTCGGGAATATCAAGAATAACAAAGTCTGTTAAGATAGTAACGTTTGCAACCACTACAGGCACATCCTCACAAATACCGATGGGTATATCAGTTGATTTATCAGCCATTTGCAAAGAAATTCAGTAGGTGTCAACTTATTCAATTCAAGTCTATGATATAAAGAGAAAGGCATAACACTAACACCGCTCCAAGATCACATAAAGCAGTTTTAACATAGTTTCTTTTAATGGAGCATGGTATAGTTGGTACTCCTGGATTTCCAAGTTTCTTTGGTATTCCACCCTTAAAAGTGTAACTAGCAAGCATGGTGGAAATTTCATCTTCATGTATTTTTGTTTTATTAGTAACAATATCTTTCATATACTTAGCATAATGAGGTATTTTAAGCATATCACCAAACGCATATGCAAAAAGATAGGTCTAATCATTTCAAAGAAAGCACTCAAAATCCTCATCATACTTTTTATTGGATGGCTTAGAGGAAAGGGCATGGGTTTCGAACCCATGATTCTCTTTCTTTACCATGTTTCCTAGAAATGAAGTCTCTTTTATCATAACGTTGATTCTTTGATTGTGGGTTATCAAGATCAACAACAGGTTCAATCTCTACATCATTATCATTACTAGGTTGAGCATCAACATGAACATCATCATTAACATTAGCACTAGGTTCATGTTCATTACCGTGCCGTGTCTTAGCATCGTAAATACAAATATCATTGGGATTCTCAGATGTCTCTATAGCAGGTTCACTAGCATGAAAAGTCCTATCAGTTTTCTTTTTCTTTTTATTACAAGGACTAGGTGCATCAGTTTTAGTTCTCTGAGAATCTTGCTCAATTCGCTTAGGATGGCCCCGGGATACAAAGGTTCTGGGTCATCTTACCACCTCCGGTCATAACCCTAACAAAGATTATCATTATTCTTACTATTCAACTCATTAAGCAAATCATCTTGTGCCTTAAGTACTTATTCTACTTGAGTTGTAACCATGGAAGCATGTTTACTAATAAGCATAAGATCATTAGCAGTTCTATTCATATAATCATCCAAGTGGTCAAGCATGTAAGCATTACGTTTCCATTGTCTACTAACATAAGCATTGAAGTTTTCTTGCTTAATAATAAAATTATTAAACTCATCCAACCATTGACTAGCAGACTTATTATGACGAATATCACCTTCATCAAGTATATGGAGAGAGTTTAACTCTACTACCAGTGTCGGGTTATCAAGACCATGTATTTCTTCAGTAGGCGGCAAATTTTTAACATCTTCAGCTTTAATACCTTTTTCATTCATAGATTTCTTTGCCTCTTGCATATCTTCAGGACTGAGAAATAGAATACCCCTTTTCTTCAGAGTTGGATTAGGAGTTGGTTCAGGAAGTGTCCAATCATCATCATTACTCAATATATTATTCAATAGCAATTCAGCTTCCTCAGCAGTTCTTTCCCTGAAAACACAACCAACACAACTATCCAGGTGGTCTCTGGAAGCATCGGTTAGTCCATTGTAAAAGATATCAACTATTTCATTTTTCTTGAGAGGATGATCAGGCAAAGCATTAAGTAATTGGAGAAGCCTCCCCCATGCTTGTGGGAGACTCTCTTCTTCAATTTGCACAAAGTTACATATTTCCCATAAGGCAGCTTGTGTCTTATGAGCGGGAAAATATTTTGCGGAGAAGTAGTAAATCATATCCTGGGGACTACGCACACAACCAGGGGCAAGATAATTAAACCATAACTTAGCATCACCCTTTAATGAGAAAGGAAACAATTTGAGAATATAGTAATAGCGAATTTTTTCCTCATGAGCAAATAGGGTAGCTATATCATTCAATTTAGTAAGATGTGCCACAACAATTTCAGATTCATAGCCATGGAAAGGATCAGATTCAACCAAAGTAATTAACTTAGGATCGACAGAGAATTTATAATCCTTATCAATAACAAAGATTGCTAAAGTAGCAAAATTGGGATCATATTTCATTCTAGCATTCAATGATTTTTCTTTTTGCTTAGCTAACAATTTCTTAAGATCCTCTCTATCATTGCAAGCAAAGAAATCTCTAGCAATTTCTTCATCCATAACATAACCCTTAGGTACAACAGGCAATTCATATCTAGGGGGAGAATCATAGTCTTCAGTTTCAAATATATCATTAGTTTTAGTAATTTCATTCTCTCTAACCCTAGCAAGTTGTTCATCAAGAAATTCACCTAGTGGCCTAGTATTATCAAGCAGAGAAGTAGTTTCATCATAAGCATCATGCATAGCAGAAGTGGCATCATCAATAACATGCGACATATCGGAATTAATAGCATGAGTAGGTCTCGCAAGTTAACCTAGATGGCAGTTCCTTACCTCCCCTCGTAGTTGAGGGATATATCTTGGTTTTGTTGTCTTTCAGATTCCTCATAGCGATCAACATATATAAATCCCAAGTGACTCAGAGAATAGAGCTATGCTCCCCGGCAATGACGCTAGAAAAAGGTCTTGATAACCCACAAGTATAGGGGATCGCATCAATTTTCGAGGGTAGAGTATTCAATCCAAACTTATTGATTTGACACAAGGCGTGCCAAACAATATTATCAAGTATTAGCAGCTGAGTTGTCAATTCAAACACACCTGAAAGATTTAATATCTGCAGCAAAGTATTTAGTAGCAAAGTAGTATGGAAGTAATGGTAACAGTGGCAAAAGTAACAGTCGCAGTTTTGTAGCAATCATAACAGTGGCAACGGAAAAGTAAAGGAGCAAAGATAAATATGAAACGAGCTTGTGGGCAATGGGTCAATGATGATAATTATGTCGGATGTCATTCATCATGCAACAGTTATAACATAGGATGACACAGAACTCTACCTCCAGTTCATCAATATAATGTAGGCATGTATTCCGAATATAGTCATACGTGCTTATGGAAAAGAACTTGCATGACATCTTTTGTCCTACCCTCCCGTGGCGGCGGGGTCCTATTGGAAACTAAGGGATATTAAGCCCTCCTTTTAATATAGTACCAGACCAAAGCATTAACACTTAGTGAATATATGAACTCCTCAAACTACGGTCATCACCGGGAAAAGTCCTGACTATTGTCACTCCGAGGTTGCCGGATCATAACACGTAGTAGGTGACTATAACCTGCAATATTGGATCAAGAACAAAAATATATTCGTGAAAACATAATAGGATCAGATCTGAAATCATGGTACTTAGGCCCTAGTGACAAGCATTAGGCATAGCAAAGTCATAGCAACATCAATCTTAGAACATAGTGGATACTAGGGATTAAACCCTAACAAAACTAACTTGATTACATGGTAAATCTCATCCAACCCATCATGGTCCAGCAAGCCTATGATGAGATTACTCACGCACGGCGTTGAGCATCATGAAATTGGTGATGGACGATGGTTGATGATGACGATGGTGACGGATTCCCCTCTTCAGAGCCCAAAATGAACTCCAGATGTGCCCTCCCAAGGAAGAACAGGGCTTGGCGGTGGCTGCGTATCATAAAACACGATGAATCCTTCTCTCTGATTTTAACGTGAATATATGGAGTTGGAGTTGAGGTCGGTGGAGGTCCAGGTGTCGGTGGAAACAACACCTATGGGATCACGAGCATTCCTTCTAAGGTTGGCGGGCGCGATGTTGTGCAAAGAGCGGGTCTAGTGATCAGTACAAGGAGATTTTACCCAGGTTCGGGCCGCGAGGATGCGTAATACCCTAGTCCTGCTTTGGTGTATATTTGAGTTCTCTTGAGTTCTTGCACTAGCTATGGTGCATGCCTAGTCCAAAAGTCTGAATCCTTCCTTAGTACGTCTCGGGCCTCCTTTTATAGGTAAAAGGGGTCGCCACAGTGGCACACAGGAGGTGGAAAGTATGTACAGTGTACAAGCTTATCGCCTGACATGACAGGACAAAACGCATTTAATGCGCTACTTAGGTGTCCTCTTTCTTTATCGGGGACGGTAACGAAGCCCGTCCCGTCCGTTGCCGCTTCGCCTTGCTTCGACACGCGTCTAGGCCAACGAGGCATGTAGTGCCATGTAGGCTGGCAGCAGACTGCTGAGTTGGTGTGGTGGCAGGGTCTGCATGCCACCACGCAGGTGCTTGACCAATTGGCTAGAAGCCATGCATTGCCACGTGGGTACTTGCTTAGTTGGTGGGTCGATCGCTGAGCCGGGTCGGCGACGGGGCTACAAAACCTTGCGGTGATCTTGCAGATGTCCCCGGCAAGGGTCTTGCCGGGGCCTCGCGTGTGCCCCCGGCAAGGATCTTCCGAGGCCTTGTTGGTATCTTTGGCAGGAGCCTTGCCGGGGCCTCGTGGGCGTCCTCGGCAAGGAGCCTTGCTGTGGTCTTGTCTTCTGGTTCTCATCTAGGCCTCGTGGGCCCTTTGTCTTTCACAAAGATCTGCATGCCACCAAGCAGGCGCCTCACGAGCTTTGGTCCCAACATTGTCGATGGTGTCGGAGCTCTCAGGCTCAAGGGTGGCGGCCTTGCTTGTGCTGGGCAAGTTACCCCGGCAAGGCTCTTGCCGGGGCTATGTAGGCCGCCACCCTTGCCGGGGGAAGCCCATCTGTTGCTTTGTCCTTTGCGCCTCTGTCTTGGCGCTGCTCTGGTAGTTTTGTATATTGCTTCCTTCCTCTGCCCCGCTAAGCAGGGCCGCAGGTGCGGCTCTAACTGCTCGTGCATAAGTAAAGGGGTACAAAGAGGGCCCCTACTTTTGTACACCGATAGGAGCCCCCGGGCCTGGGCCACACATAAGCGCAACGCGTTCTCGGGCTAGGCCCAGAACGGTGCGCGGGCATTCATGGTAGAGTTGTTAGTGCGGTAATTCCTTCTCCAGTTGCGCTTCCCCATGACCCGTATTGAATGCGTGACGAGGGGGTCATGCCTGGGGCGGTTGCGGCACGCTTGCGTCACGCCGTGGTTAATAGTAAAGAGGCGGTCCGCGTCCTCCCCATAAAAACAGAGGAAAACGCAGGGCACGGCTCGTTTACTAAGTGGACTCGGTTCATGGTCATTATAGCACCTGTGCCCCATGATCCCGCGGCGCGAAACGGCCTTTCCACTTGCCATCTGAATCCTGGCTCGCCCGCCACACGTCTGATACGTCTCCAATGTATCTATAATTTTTGATTGTTCCATGCTATTATATTACCCGTTTTGGATGTTTATGGGCTTTACTATACACTTTTATATCATTTTTGGGACTAACCTACTAACCGGAGGCCCAACCCAAATTGCTGTTTTTTTTGTCTATTTTAGTGTTTCGAAGAAAAGGAACATCAAACAGAATCCAAATGGGTTGAAACCTTCGGGAGTGATCTTTTTGGAACAAACGCAATCCAAGAGACTTGGAGTGGAGGTCAAGAAACACACGAGGAAGCCACGAGGGGGTGGGCGCGCTCCCCACCCTCGTGGGCCCCTCGTGGCTCCACTGACCTACTTCTTCCCCTGAAAACATCGAGGAGCACCACGAAACCCTATTTCCACTGCCGCAACCTTCTGTACCCGTGAGATCCCATCTTGGGGCCTTTTCCGGTGCTCTGCCGGAGGGGGAATCAATCACGGAGGGCTTCTACATCATCACCAAGGCCTCTCCGATGAGTTGTGAGTAGTTTACCATAGACCTTCGGGTCCATAGTTGTTAGCTAGATGGCTTCTCCTCTCTCTTTGAATCTCAATACAAAGTTCTCCTCGATCTTCTTGGAGATCTATTCGATGTAACTCTTTTTGCGGTGTGTTTGTCGAGATCCGATGAATTGTGGGTTTATGATCAAGTTTATCTATGAGAAATATTTGAATCTCTTCTAAATTCTTTTATGTGTGATTGGTTATCTTTGCAAGTCTCTTCGAATTATCAGTTTGGTCTACTAGATTGATCTTTCTTGCAATGGGAGAAGTGCTTAGCTTTGGTTCAATCTTGCGGTGTCCTTTTCCAGTGACGGCAGGGGTAGCAAGGCACGTTTTGTATTGTTGCTATCGAGAATAAAAATATGGGGTTTATATCATATTGCTTGAGTTTATCCCTCTACATCATGTCATCTTGCTTAATGCATTACTCTGTTCTTATGAACTTAATACTCTAGATGCATCTTTGGATAGCGGTCGATGTGTGGAGTAATAGTAGTAGATGCGTAATCGTTTGGTCTACTTATCGCGGATGTGATGCCTATATACATGATCATGCCTAGATAATCTCATAACTATGCACTTCTCTATCAATTGCTTGACAAGAATTTGTTCACCGAATCGTAATACTTATGCTATCTTGAGAGAAGCCACTAGTGAAACCTATGGCCCCTGGGTCTATTTTCCATCATATAAGTTTCCAATTTATTTTATTTTGCAATCTTTACTTTTCAATCTATATCATAAAAATATGAAAAATATTTATTTTATCTTATTATCTCTATCAGATCTCACTTTCGCAAGTGGACCTCAAGGGATTGACAACCCCTTTATCGCATTGGTTGCGAGGTTCTTGTTTGTTTGTGTAGGTACGAGGGACGTGTGTGTGGAGCCTCCTACTGGATTGATACCTTGGTTCTCAAAACTGAGGGAAATACTTACGCTACTTTGCTTCATCACCCTTTCCTCTACAAGGGAAAACCAACGCAGTGCTCAAGAGGTAGCAAGAAGGATTTACGCACTGCTTCGGGAGGTCTTCGCACAAGTCAAGACATACCAAGTACCCATCACAAACTCTTCTCCCTCGCATTACATTATTTGCCATTTGCCTCTCGTTTTCCTCTCTCCCACTTCACCTTTGCCTTTCCTTCGCCCTTCTTCCGTTCAATCTTATGTTTGCTTGTGTCTCCATGTGCCTTCTATGTGCTTGCATCTTTACTTTCTCAAAATCTATTGTTATGGATCCACTTAAAGTATTCTACTTGGATCATCTTCGATCTATATGTGCTCGTGCTGAAACCCCAACTAGCCTAGTTTATGGGAAATCTTTAGATGAGCATGCTCATTTTGTGCGTCATCGTGTGTCTCAAAAAGGGAGACTCTTATGGGGTCAAATAAACAGATTGCTATGCTATGCTTGGAATCTTTGTGAAATTTATGATTTTACTTTGTTGTTCTAAGAACCCTAAAAAACACCTTCCCTACCTATGTGAGTTTAATGATAATGAAATCTTATCTTCTTATGCAAAGGGTGTTTATAGTTACTATGATATCGAACAAATTGAAGAATTTGTTGCTTTTAAGGGTGCTTATGAAGTTGCTTCTTTGATTGAAAAGTATGATATTACTCTCTATGAATCTGAAAATTTTGACATACTTAAATATTGCTATGAAAACTATGCTCATAATGTCTTTATCAAAGAATTTATTGAGAGAATGACCGTTGGTTTGGAAGAAAATAATGATATGCATGAATCTATAGATAATGATGATTCTGATGATTTGGTTGAAATTTCCCTTGATGAACATGATGCTTGATTTTCTTGTTGCCATGATGCCAATAATTATGAAAATGAATTTTCTATAGTTCCTTATGTTAAACATGAGATCGTTGCTATTGCACCCATACTTGATAGTTCCTTCGATGAAAAGCATGATTGCAATGATATTATTATAAATTCTCTTGATGTCAATTGTGATAATAATATGCAAAACCCTAAGCTTGGGGATGCTAGTTTTGCTATGACTACTATTTGTTGCAATGATCATGATTGGGGTGATTCTTTTTATGATCTTGAAAATTTATTTAAGCCCCATGAGGAATATGAGATTGATAATAATGTTTGCAATATTATTGAAAGTGGGTTTGGAAGAGTGTCAACTTTAGATCCCACATATTTGAAGAATGTTCAATCTTATGAAATTTTGGATAAAAGTGGGTTTGGAGAGGTCATGACTTTAGTTAATGTTAATCCCACTATTTTGGAAGAGTGTCAACTTCGCATGCATGTGAATTGTGTTGAAAATATTTTATGTGATAGCTATTTTGTTGAATTTTCTTATGATCCCACATTTATACCCCGATTTCAGCCTTCATTGGCCGTTTGATCAGGGTCAACCCGGTCTTTTTTTCCGCTGCTCGTCATTGGATCTGGATGGAAAAGGTGTATTGCCTTTTTGACCGTGCGGTGAAACATCGATGGGGATGACATGTGGGCTCGGGTAAAAGCAGATTGGCTGGGTCAAAGTTTTCTAGGTGCGCGAGCGGCCTCTCCTGTCACACCTCATGCGCGCATGGTGGGCACTGCCAGTTTCTGGTTTGCTCGCCCCTCAGGATTCGCCTGTTGGTGCAGCTGCAAGTAGGCATGCCTTTTCTGTGGTCCCACACATTGGTCTGATGGCTGTGGCTTCTTCATGTCGCGTTGCCTCTGCGTCGCGTCGCGTCCGGTCAACGCGCTGGGGCCCGCTCCTCGCGTCTGCCCTTGTCATGCGTTACGGGAGCATTGCGCAAGGATAGGCCGATGCGTATATACCCGCATATGCACCCATGTCTATTCTATAGCGATGACGGGTGGGCGGCGCGCTCTGGTCCCGTTCGTTGGTGGCACTGGCTGCGTGCACGTCTCGTTGCCGTTGGGATTCACCAATCCCATCCGCGCCCATCCTCAAAATGTGCAAGTGTTCCGCCAACCCTTCGTCAAGTCTACGTCCCCTCCGCCTCATCTCCTCCCTACTCCCTCCTCTCCCACGTCATTGCCCTCGAGCCCACGCCCCCTCCACCTCGTCTCCTCTCCAACGCTGCCGCCCTAGATGCGCCGTCGACACATCGGGGGTACGTAGCGATGGAGCTCAGCCCGAGCCTAGCAGAAGCCCACTCCTAACCCTATTCGCTTGATTGACAAGACCAGGGCAACATATTGGATCGAGGACGCCCGCATGGCCTCGCCGCCGCTGCCTCGAGTTACCTCCGTCGCCGCCGCTGCGAGTCAGCTCCACCGTTGCCGTTAGGAATCTCGTCTAGGCAAATTAACTTCCTCCGAGTCCCTGCTCTCCCTGGTCCTCCTGCCCTGCTTGATGCATGCGTGCGTGCGTGCGTGTGTGTGTGTGTGTGTGTGTTTGTGTGTGTGTGTGCGTGCATGCATGCGTTCCAGGCAAATTAACTTCCCCCGAGTCCCTGCTCTCCCTTGTCCTCCTGCCCTACTTGATGCGTGTGTGCGTGTGTGCGGGTGCGGGTGTGTGTGTGTGGGTGTGGGTGCGTATGTTTTTAGTTCGAGTGTGGATGCTCGGCAATAGTGATGTAGGTATTTTTGTAGAACAGAATGATTAACTCGGTCTATTTCTAGAGAAAATTCCTAGGAATTTGATTGACGGAGGCATCACTATCTAGTGCTGGATTATACATTTTTGCAGCACTACCACAATTGTTTTTGTTTGGTAGGAATGAATGTTCTAGGGTTGGAGCAGAGGGGGTTGAGTAGCAGTTGAACTTAGGTGAGTGTTCAGGTTCTATAATTGACTCACCAAGAAAAGTGTGATGCCAGTTATGCAATTTCTTTTCATAGAATGTTGTTATCTTTATCTTGGTGAATGTACAGAGCTAATGTTCAGTTCATTGTCTCAGGCATGAATTTACAGATTCAAGATTTTCTTACACATGGGGCTTATTCTCCTAATGTTTCTAGGTATTTCTCAT
The DNA here is from genome assembly GCA_021437245.1 of Aegilops speltoides. Lineage (NCBI taxonomy): Eukaryota > Viridiplantae > Streptophyta > Magnoliopsida > Poales > Poaceae > Aegilops > Aegilops speltoides. Next base: position 64,724,074 of record CM038143.1, read on the forward strand.
TATCAAGAGCATTTACCTTGCTTTACAGAGTATACATCAAGTACAGTTGAAGTACATATCAAATGGTTGTATTCCAGAGTTGTTTGATTCGCATGATAAACATTCTACAAATAGTTCCCATGCCACAATAAGTTATAATGATTTGTTTCTCTTATATTTATATGTTTACACCACTGTTTTTTCTTCCCATTTTATTGGAGGCTCACATCAGGTCGCTTTGGAGGCTGATATCAGGTGGCTACTCATGTCTGGCTTGGTGGCTTGGTGCCTAAATTTCAGATGTTCCATTAATCTTGGCTGCTTTTCTCATTCGTTTTGGGCTTTAACCTTGGGTAAATGGACTAATCTTTTCCTTATCTGTAAACTGTGTGCTGACATGCTTATGCTCTAACAAGTTCCTCTGCTTTCATTTCAAACATTGTCAGAACTAGAAGGTTGCAGCTTCTTTGTTCTCCTACTCAAGATTTGCTCATTGTTCAGTTCAAGCTTTGTTCTTCAGGTATCTTCCTTTACATTTTCTTTACGCGATGGTCAGTTTATCTAGACAAGGGCTTCTCTATTGTTCTTGGTTTATTGGAATATGTTTTGCTTTGCTAACAAAATAGTAGGCATGTGTGTGAGATTACTTCTCGGTGAATCTAACATAAGATTCTACATTTAATTCCAGTCTGTTTTTAACTCTCACAAGCTCTTTTGGCTATTATGTGTTGCTGTAAGTTTGGACTTGCAAAGAGAACAATTGAAAACTTGACCATGACAATTATATTTACCGACTATAATGGTAACTGGGGGATAAGCATCCTAAGACATTTGTACCAAACATGATTTGAATCCTTGGGCGTATGATATGTTCTCTCTATTTTAGAGTATGATGCTCTCAACAATTGGAAGAATCAACATGTAAATCAATTTATAAGTATAAAACCTTGTGAGCTGGATCTCCATTTTCAATTGGCGGCTTTTCTTGAACATTCATACTTTTGAAAGCTTCTACAGGACTCTCCTTGGACCATTCAGCACATGTTCTGTACCCCTAAGCAAGTTCATGGATACCCCTATACTCCAATAAGATATTATAAGAACATGAACCGAAAGGAAAATAACATCTCTCTAAAAATAGAATTTTCCTCAAATCATTTCTCGAGATGCCCCTGTAACCTATGTTGCGTTTATGACTTAATTGTCTTTTCTTTAAGACTAGCATGGTATCAGCCTTTGGCATCTTTTATCTTCAATGTAAAAAAGTTGATGGTAAAATTGTTCAGTGTTTGCCATATTATATTTTGTTATAAGTGATAGTAGAAACCATGGGCGGACCCAGACAAAATTCTGACTGGGGGCGCATCATTTGACTGGGGGCACAACTTCTATAAAGTTGCTGATTTTGAACTTTTTTCTTTCAAAATATGCACAAATACAAAGGGAAATCAAAATTTTGAGTGGGGGCCTAGGCCCCCACTCGGTTGTACTTGGGTCCGCCCCTGGTAGAAACTAACAATGAATTCTATCTACATTCAATGAACTATGGAGAACATGTGCGTGGGAGGGGATTTGGAAAGAACAGTTACGATGAGTTCTTGTTTTACTTAATAATCTTCAATTTTCTAATTCATAGCTATGTGTAGTGTGTAAACACTAACCAAAGGAGGATCAGATTTTGTTATTCTTTTTTTTAAATAATTATGAGTGAGTTGCATTCTATTGGTTCACTAAACTCGCCTTACTGATTTTTCCATACAGAAATAAACCCTTTTGGTCATTGTAGATGTGTACTGTTGTAACAATGCATGTTAGCTACATATGTTATATAATTCTTTTTATAAATCTTGACTGAATCAAGATATCTTCTCCAGGAAAATCATTGTTTCTTCACTTCCAGGGCCAGCGTCACTCAAGTTTGCTTGCAGCATGCTTATTTGTTTCTACATTGCCTTTGCTTAATATTTTCTCTTGATTTCCTATGTGATTGAGATGCGTGCCTATCTCGACTGTTCTGTTGTGTTGGCAATTTCTCGCCACTGGCCCATTATAACTGTTGTTCACGTACCTGGTGCACTTCTAATTTTGAATTGTGCTTGCTGAGTGCCCTCATTTTTTTACTACCTTCCGTTGGTGTATATGCAAGCTGTAGAGCTTTGTTGTTCAATCTGGTTATAACTTTATTCTCCTATTTTCTTAATCATTCCCACATTGTATTAGTTATTAGAAATATAAATAGGCCATGTGAAAATAAGCTAAAGTAGCTTTTTCCGGGGATTTTTGGTGACATTGTTTTTTGTACAACAGAACCATTTTTCTGCTAAGTAAATTACATTCTGTGTCCCGCATCTGATGGTTTGCTACCTATATTACTAGCTTGCATGCTTTGAGAAAATGATTTTAGCATGTTTGTCATTCATATATTTTTCCATCTATTTGCTCATGCCTCATGTCATAAAATCAAATCTTTGCACCATGCCGATATTTTTCATAAAGAAACCACTTGCTTTTACAAGTACTGGACTACTGTGAGTGTCGTCGTCTTCATTGATAGGAGGACGAGAGTGGCAGTAGCGCTAGCCAGCGAGGCAGGTTGCTTGGCTCTCAGGCCGACACCTACCATCCACTTCCGTTGGGCGGATCTGCCACTTCAAAAACTTATGGGGCCATAAGCAATCTCAAGAGCTTGTTGTGATGATTTGAATGTAAGCAGTTTCCCTTGTTGAGCTTGTGTGCGCTTCTATGTATTTCATGGTCTATTCTTAGTGTATGGAATGGTTATATTAGCACTATAGTTTACTTTCATTTTTGAATCTTTATGCATCGAAAATAGTTGTAAACTGCAAGACCTTATTTCTGTGGGTGAAATAATAGATGCACATTGGCTCTTTTATTGTTTTTGATTATTGAAAGAGAGATACACATGTAGTACTAGTTTGCATTAATGGTGGTTAAAGTTTAAAAACGTTAGTAAAACCAATGTCCAACTTTGTACATCTAAAGTTTTGGATTCTTGTGCCAACAATAAACGGTAAAGGAGAAATCTCCTTCAATATTCAGTTGGTACGCACCTGCAGCTTCTATGTTATATTTGGAAGCTGCTCTATGTGATTTGTTGTGTAGTTTGTGATCAAACGAAGATAGAATTTTTATGAATATAACATGTGCAACATGCTACTAACAGAGTCAAGTTTGTTTGAATTTGTTCACTTTGTGGTCAGTGGAAATATGACTGCCTTGTGCACTTTTCCAGCGGAAGGTGAACTTTGGTGTTTCTTGCTATGACGAAATGAGGTGTTTGCCTGGTTGTAAATTGCATGCTGATGTTATTGTAGTTATGTTCCGTTCTCTAAAGAAACATGGGGTCGGATGCAATAGGTTAAGGAAAAGGGCATTGTTCATCTGCGACAATAGACAATGAAGAGCAAATCGAAGGGATAGAAATATTTTGTTGGCTACAAGACCCTATTTTCTTCAACTAAGAGATATTAAATTTATTGCTATATGTGCTTGCCCGTATGGAAATCAATTAAAATATGGATTTCTTTTCATCGCTAACATGGAATAAGAAAGTCTCCGCGCCATTTGGCGCAACAGGTCCACTAGTGTAATTATTATGAAGAGGAAACTATGGTCGTAGAAATTTTCGTGTTACTAAATTACCTCTCGTTATGTTGAGATTGCTATTGTTTCTTTCTGCCTCCTTGCATATGCTAGTTTTGCTTGCTATGATAATTTGTTTGCCTATAACATGCCTATGCATAGGAAGTATGTTAGACTTAGATGTATTTGTCACGTGTTTTATGATGCTCTCTTTGTGCTTCAATTCTTCTCTTTTATGTGAGCATCATTGAAATTATCAATGCCTAGCTAGGGGCGCTAAACGATAGCGCTTGTTGGGAGGCAACCCAATTTAATTTTTGTTCCTTGCTTTTTGTTCTTGTTTAGTGTTAAAGAAATCATCTAGCCTCTTTTTAGATGTGGTTTTATGTTTTAATTAGTGTTTGTGCCATGTAGAACCTATAGGATCATCTTGGTTGATAGTTAATTTAATCTTGCTAAAAAACAGAAACTTTTGCACACATAAGAATAATTTTAATAAATCACAGAAATGTGATTTTTAGTTTATTATTTTTTAAGTAGATCAATAGACAAATTTCCCAGGACTTCCTACTTTGGTAGGATTTTTAGAGTTCCAGAAGTATTCGAAATTTATAGATTGCTGCAGACAGTTCTGTTTTTGACAGATTCTGTTTTTCGTGTGTTGTTTGCTTATTTTGATTAATCTATGACTAGTATCGGGGGGTATGAACCATAGAGAAGTTGGAATACAGTGGGTTTAACACCAATATAAATAAATAATGAGTTCATTACAGTACCTTAAGTGGTGGTTTTTCTTTCTTGCACTAACGGAGCTCATGAGATTTCTTGTTAAGTTTTGTGTTGTGAAGTTTTCAAGTTTTGGGTAAAGATTTGATGGACTATGGAATAAGGAGTGGCAAGATCCTAAGCTTGGGATGCCCATGGCACCCCAAGATAATTCAAGGACAACCAAAAGCCTAAGCTTGGGGATGCCCCGGAAGGCATCCCCTCTTTCGTCTTTGTCTATCGGTAACTTTACTTGGAGCTATATTTTTATTCACCACATGATATGTGTTTTGCTTGGAGCGTCGTGTATGATATGAGTCTTTTTTTAGTTACCACAATCATCCTTGCTGTACACACCTTTTGGGAGAGACACACATGATTCGGAATTTATTAGAATACTCTATGTGCTTCACTTATATCTTTTGAGCTAGACAATTTTGCTCTAGTGCTTCAGTTATATCTTTTTAGAGCACGGCGGTGGTTTTATTTTGTAGAAATTATGATCTCTCATGCTTCACTTATATTATTTTGAGAGTCTTTTAGAACAGCATGGTGTTTGCTATGGTTATAAAATTGGTCCTAATATGATGGGCATCCAAGTTGGGTATAATAAAAACTATCATAGAAAGTCCATTGAATACTATGAGAAGTTTGATACTTGATAATTGTTTCGAGATATGAAGATGGTGATATTAGAGTCATGCTAGTTGAGTAGTTGTGAATTTGAGGAATACTTGTGTTGAAGTTTGTGATTCCCGTAGCATGCACGTATGGTGAACCGTTATGTGATGAAGTTGGAGCGTGATTTATTTATTGATTGTCTTCCTTATGAGTGGCGGTCAGGGATGAGCGATGGTCTTTTCATACCAATCTATCCCCCTAGGAGCATGCGCGTAATACTTAGTTTCAAGAACTTGTAGATTTTTGAAATAAATATATGAGTTCTTTATGACTAATGTTGAGTACATGGATTATACGCACTCTCACCCTTCCATCATTGCTAGCCTCTCTTGTGCCGTGCAACTTTCGCCGGTACCATACACCCACCATATACCTTCCTCAAAACAGCCACCATACCTACCTATTATGGCATTTCCATAGCCATTCCGAGATATATTGCCATGCAACTTTCCACCGTTTTGTTTATTATGACACACACCATCATTTTCATATTGCTTTTGCATGATCATGTAGTTGAAATCATATTTGTAGCAAAGCTACCTTGATAATTCATACATGTCACTCTTGATTCATTGCATATCTCGGTACACCGCCGGAGGCATCCACATAGAGTCATATTTTGTTCTAATTATTGAGTTGTAATTCTTGAGTTGTAAGTAAATAAAAGTGCGATGATCTTCATTATTAGAGCATTGTACGAAGTGAGGAAAGGCTGATGGAGACTATGATTCCCCCACAAGTCGGGATGAGACTCCGGACTTAAAAAAAAGAAAGGGCAAAAAAGAGAAAGGCCATAAAAAAAGAGAAAGGCCATAAAAAATGAGAGAAAATGAGAGAAGGGACAATGTTACTATCCTTTTACCACGCTTGTGCTTCAAAGTAGCACCATGATCTTCATGATAGAGAGTCTCATATGCTGTCACTTTCATATATACTAGTGGGAATTTTACATTATAGAACTTGGCTTGTATATTCCAATGATGGGCTTCCGAAAAATGCCCTAGGTCTTCGTGAGCAAGCAAGTTCGATGCACACCCACTTAGTTTCTTTTGTTGAGCTTTCATACACTTATAGCCCTAGTGCATCCATTGCATGGCAATCCCTACTCACTCACATTGATATCTATTAATGGGCATCTCCATAGCCTGTTGATACGCCTAGTTGATGTGAAACTATCTTCTCCTTTTTTGTCTTCTCCACAACCACCATTCTATTCCACATATAGTGCTATGTCCATGGCTCACACTCATGTATTGCGTGAAAGTTGAAAAAGTTTGAGAATACTAAAGTATGAAACAATTGCTTGGCTTGTCATCGGGGTTGTGCATGATTAAATACTTTGTGTGATGAAGATAGAGCATAACCAGACTATATGATTTTATAGGGATAGCTTTCTTTAGCCATGTTATTTTGAGAAGACATGATTGCTTTGTTAGTATGCTTGAAGCATTATTGTTTTCATGTCAATATGAACTTTTATCTTGAATCATTTGGATCTAAAAATTCATGTCACAATAAAGAAAATTACATTGAGAAATATGCTAGGTAGCATTCCACATCAAAAATTCTGTTTTTATCATTTACCTACTCGAGGACGAGCAGGAATTAAGCTTGGGGATGCTTGATACGTCTCCAACATATCTATAATTTTTGATTGTTCCATGCTATTATGTTACCCATTTTGGATGTTTATGGGCTTTACTATACACTTTTATATTATTTTTGGGACTAACCTACAAACTGGAGGTCCAGCCCAAATTGCTATTTTTTGGCTTATTCAAGTTTTTCGAAGAAAAGGAATATCAAACAGAGTCCAAACGGAATTAAACCTTTGGGAGTGATCTTTTTGGAACAAACACTACAAAAAAATACACTTCCGTGATGATACGTGTTTGTCACAATATGTCACATTTTCTGTCATGCATGTACATCCATGACGATTTTATGACATAATCAAGATAGTCATACCTGTGATGTCATAGAAGTGTTCAATGACATTACCAAAATTATCATCACGGAAGTGTCCACTTCCATGACGATAAATCGCGTGTCATAGAAGTGCTTTCGTCAAGGGTGACCGACACGTGGCATCCACCGTAACGGAACACCGTTAAGCTATCAGGTCTGGTTTTGGATCCGATAACCCGTTAACAGCCCTGACCAACGGGGATTTTCCATGTGTAAAATCATCATTGGCTGGAGGAAACATGTGTTGGCTCACCGTTGGGACAGATGTCATCCACTCATTGGACCCAAGGTGCCTATGATACGTCGACACATGGCACGGCCCAACAGAGGCCCATTCCTGTGAAAAGGCTGGCCCGTTTGACTTGGTCAAAAGGTGGTGGGCCGGCCCACGGAAAGCCTGTTAACAGTCTGTCCGCATATAGCCCATTTACAACCCGCTAACCTAGGGCCCGTTACGCCCTATCCGAATTAGGCCCAGTAGCGTCATCTGGGCCGTCCAATATGATTCCAGCCTGTTTTAACTTCCGGCCCATGTGTGGCCCATGAAATCTTTCGGCCCATATGAGGCCTGTCGTGGTGGGCACATGGCAGATGCCAAGGGATGGCTAAAGAGAGGAGGAGGCTCGAGGGCGCTGGTGGGCTTCGGAGGCGAGGTTGATATGCACGGGCGCGGGATGCCGGACATACCCAGGTTTGGGGCTCTCCGGAGAGATAACACCCCTAGTCCTGCCGAGTTTAGTTGGATGATTGATAGTACAATATCGCTCCTGGAGCTGTTTGGAGGAGGAAGGAGGCTGGCCAAGGCTCCAGCTGCTCCTTCTCCTTGGTGTTGCTATGTAGTGGCTACTCCTATCTTGCTTGCTCTATCTTGTGTGGCTTTGCATTCCGTGTGTGTCGTATGTCTCTGTTGAATATCTCTTTCTCCTCTCTGCCTGCAATGCATGCAGAGGCGTGGACTCTGGGGTTTTATAGACCAACCCACCCAGGGTTACAATGGTAATATGCCGAGTCGGTGGGTCCGTATTGTCGGCGTCCGGGGTACCGGGCTGGATCCCGCTTGGGGCTTGTGGTTCGCCGAGTTCCCCTAGGTGCGGGCCCCGCGTGCCTAGGGGGACTGTGCGCCGTCTTGTCGATCGTCATGGCGTGGCGGAGTCGAGCCGCGCACTGTGTTCTCCATCAGGCCGCCGCTTGCTGTCGTCAGCGGTGAGGGCGGGAACATTGTTCCCGTGCCAGCCCTGGTCGCCGTAGGTAGGTAGGCCTTGTTGCCACGCCCGCTGACCAGGGGCATGGGCGGGGGCACTGTAGTCTTGGTCATCAGTGATTGAGGTCTCGTCCCATCGTACGACCTGGATGGGACGGGAGCTGACCCGTGGCTGGGTTGCCGTGGACGCCACGGGTGGGTTGGCTTGCTGGGGAAGCCAAGATTGCGCCGGGTTGAGTTGCCTTGCGCTAGCCGCTGCGGCCGGGTCGACGTACCTTGCTGAGTCGAGGGTCTTGGCCGGGTTGCGCGCCTTGCCGGGTTGAGCGACCTGGCCTGGCGCACGCCGGTTTGTGGGGCGATGCGGCCCCGCTGTTTTTGAAATAGATCCGGGTTCCGTTGCCTGCCTAGGGTTCATCCCCCCGACAGTAGTCCCCGAAGCTGTGAAGGTCCGCCGTCTTCGGATGAGTGGGCCTTCGCAGCTTCCCCCTTGAGCAAGGCGGAATCTGCGAACGCCGGGTCCAGCAACACCCACTGTGTGCCGGTTTTCTCAGAAACCGGATCGCGGCATCCCGGCTGTGGCGGGAACCGAGGAGTCTGTCGAATCTTGAGGCGATCCCTCGGGCTTCGTGCTGGCGCCACGTGGTGCCCGGAAGCCAGAGGGGCCTGACAGGCCACGCGCGTGACGGGACTAGGCGACGGGTCGGGGGCCCACCGCCGCGCGCCCTTGGCCACGCGTGCGGATTTATTGCGGCGTCTGGGGGCCGGTTGCACTTCCCCGCGCAGTTAGTGCGTGTGTATGTGCGCACTTATTGCGGGGTAGTGGAACGGGCGCGTGGAGACGATGCCACTTCCCCACGTTTGAACCGGGGCTTATAAATTGAGGGGGGCAAGGGGGCGGCGGGCATTATTCTCGCTCGCGCCTTCGTGTCCCCCTGCTCTCGCTGTGCTCCTTGCCACCGACGCACAGCTGCGCCCGCAGCCCCGAGCAGAGCTCTTCTCGTCATCCTTCTTCCTTCCGCTTCTATCCACGGCGCTACCGTCGGGCTCTTGGATGGGCTCCAACGTCACCAACGACGACATCACGCAGCTTCGAGATTCGCGGCGCTTGCCACGGGAGACGAACATTGGTGTCCACCTATCGCGCGGCGAGCAAAGGCCCCGACCCGAGGGGCAGGAGCACGTCGTCTTCCTTACTCACTTCGAGCGCGGGCTCGGGCTGCCGACGAGCACCTTCTTCTGCACCTTCCTGGAGTTCTTCGGGCTTCAACCGCACCATCTCGGCGCCGGCGCCATCGTCCAACTCTCCGGCTTCGTGACCCTGTGCGAGGGGTACCTGGGGGTCGAGCCGACGATCGACCTCTGGGCGCGCTTCTTCTCCTTGAAGCAGCAGGGTACGTCGGCCGGGGAGTTCGCCGAATGCGGCGCCGCCGTCATCTCCAAGCGGTCGGGGGCAGATTTCCCCAAGATTCCGCTCGAGGATTCTGCCAAGAAGTGGCAGAATTCCTTCTTCTACGTCCGCAATCATGGCGCGGACACCCCTTACGCCATCGGGCCGCCGCGGGCAAAGACGAACTAGGGCTACTCGCCCCGGCGCCCGTCGCAGGAGATCGTCAACCTCTACGAGCGGGTAATGGTGATGAGGACGCAGGAGGGGCTCACCGGCACGGACCTTCTCACCGCGTTCATCACCCGCCGGGTCCTCCCGCTTCAGAGGCGCTCCTGCCTCATCGGCGAGATGATCGGCCTGCAGGACCCCAACCGAATGGGGTCGACGCGGCTGTCTGGGGAGCAGGCCGCGCGCGCCGTCAACGCTGTCTCCAGGGCCAATCTTGGAGAGGATTGGCGATTCGGCAAGGCGCCGTATAGCCAGGCGAACCCGGTGCCGCAGGTGAGCATCTGGTCGCCTTACTTTGCCGCCGCGCATCTTCTTGTTCGTCCCGACGCGTCACGGGAGGTTCTTCTGAATGCGAGCTGGCATCCTTACACCCGGGCTCCGCTGCAGGTGGCGCCAGTGGCACCAGAAGAGCCAGCGGCCCAAGGCGGCGAGGAGGTAAGCTTCGAGTCTTTCTCTTCTTCATTTTGTCTTGAATTGTTGCTCGTGTCGCAGTGAAGGCGACGCTGACGCCGGTTGCTTGGTGTAGCGGCATTGGGCGGGGGAGGCGGCGACGCGGGCGGAGCCGGGTCTTCGCACGGGCCGGTGCCGAGCCGTTTGCATGGCAAGGACAGCGTCGCGCGGCGACCCCGCAGATCGAAGCGTGCAGTGGACCCGGCCGAGCCCGGAAGGCCGGCCAAGAAGAAGCGCGCGAAGCCGACTCCGGTCCCAGTCTTCTTTTTTCCTTCTTCTTCAGGTCGCCGATCGCACTGGCAAGGGCGGCAGCAGAGGCCGCGGCCACTGAAGGGACCGCGTTCCGTAGGAGCCGGTCCGACCTCGCTGTCCTGGCCGGGGAGGAGGGACGAGGCAACTCCGACCTCGGCCTGGACCCGGACGACGCCGAGGCCTTGGCCTGGCGTGACAGGAACCGGGCCGAGGCGAAGCTGGAGGCGGCGTCAGTCCGGGCTTGGACCGACGCGGCGGCGGCGTTGTCACGCCCAATATGCGACCCTATCCAAAAGGAACTCGAAGGTCCCACCAAGGATAGACCCGCATATTGGAACACTTTTGCAAGGTGGATATCATTACATCAACATTACATAATAGATGGGGATACATACAGAAGGCATACAATGCCACATGAATACAACAATACAACATACAAGAACAACATCCCACTATGGATGAATCATAAACAGAAACTCAAATAATATCCACCCTGCTAGCCCAGGCTGCCGACCTGGAACCTATCCCCTGATCGAAGAAGAAGCAGAAGAAGAACTCCAAACAAGCAAACATCGCTCGCGCATCGTGATCATCGCATAACCTGTACCTGCAACTATTGTTGTAGTAATCTGTGAGCCACGAGGACTCAGCAATCCCATTACCATGGGTATGAAGACTAGCAAAGCTTAAAGGGAAAGGAAGGGGTAAAGTGGTGAGGTTGCAGCAGCGACTAAGCATATATGGTGGCTAACCAACGCAAAAGAGAGCGAGAAGAGGAACAAAGGAACGGTCGTGAAGCTAGCAATGATCAAGAGGTGATCCTGAACACCTACTTACGTCAAACATAACACAGAAACCGTGTTCACTTCCCGGACTCCGCCGAGAAGAGACCATCACGGCTACACACGCGGTTGATGCATTTTAATTCGGATTTGGTGTCAAGTTATCTACAACCGGACATTAACAAATTCCCATCTGCCACATAACCGCGGGCACGGCTCTTGAAAGTTTATACCCTATAGGGGTGTCCCAACTTAGCCCATGACAAGCTCTCGCGATCAACGAAGGAATAGACCTTCTCCCAGGAAGACCCGATCAGTCTCAGAATCCCGGTTTACAAGACATTTTGACAATGGTAAAACAAGACCAGCAAAGCCGCCCGATGCGCCGACAAATCCCGATAGGAGCTGCACATATATCGTTCTCAGGGCACACCGGATGAGCAAGACGTCGGGTTGGCATAGACCCTGGTTGCCCAGGGGGCGCCGGACATCGCTCGGTTCGAACCAGCACTTAGACAAGCACTGGCCCGGGGGGGGGGCTAAAATAAGGATGACCCTCGGGTTGGCCGACCCAAGGGAAAGGGATAGGTGGTGGTGAGGCAAATGGTAAAACCAAGGTTGGGCCTTGCTGGACAAGTTTGATTCAAAGCGAACTGTCAGGGGGAGGGAGGTCCCATAAATCACCCGACCGCGTAACGAACGCAAAATCCGGGAACATAACACCGGTATGACGGAAACTAGGGCGGCAAGAGTGGAACAAAACACCAGGCATAAGGCCGACCCTTCCACCCTTTACCAAGTATATAGATGCATTAATAATATAAGAGATATTGTGATATCCCAACATAACCCTGTCCACCATGGAGCAATCTTCAACTTCACCTGCAACTAGCAACGCTATAAGAGGGGCTGAGCAAAGCGGTAACATAGCCAATCAATCGTTTGCTAGGAATGGTGTCAAAGGTTAGAGGTTCATGGCAATTTGGGAGGCTTGAGGAGCAAATGATAGGTAATGCAGCATAGCGATAGAACGAAGCAAATAGCATAGCAATGATAGTAGTGAGATCTAGGGTAGCGGTCATCTTGCCTGAAATCCCGCAAGGGAGAAGAACGAGTCCATGAAGAAGATGAAGCCACGAAGATGAACCACACGTAGACGAACGAATCCTCACGATCGCAACGAAACGGGAACTATCGAGAAGAAGCACACAACATAGTAAACACACCACACATAGACAAGACATGATGCACAACAAGCATGATGCATGAAAAGTCTACATGAAGCTACTCATGGCAAGAGATGATGCAAACAAGAACAACACATCAAGGCAAGTTTAAATGAGGCCGGAAACAACATATAACAATTCCGGTAAGTCCTCATATGCAAATTTCGAAATTGGTCCAGAACTGAATAAACCTTATGTTCAAGTTGTTAAACAACAAGTTAAGATGCACCAAGATGATCTACACGAGATTCTAGTCAAGTTACATATAAAGTTCATTAGATTCGAAGCTACGGCCTAGAAGATATGAGCAAAACAAGTTAAACATGGCATTGATGCAAAATGCATACAAACATCAAGCAAACACCTCAAAACAAGGATGCAACATGATAATATGAAGCTACATGCAAAATCAAGCATGTTTCATATAGAGCACACTCAAAACAGAGCAACGGTGCAACACATACACTCTATACAAGTCATAACAACAATCTGTCCATAACAGCAACTAGGCATATTGCAAGCATCAAAACAATATGCTACAGCACCCCAACATAATAACAAAAGACATGGGCATGAAGTACTGGTAAAGCAGAACAAAACATGAACACTGAGCTATCTCCAGAAAAGACTAGAACATGCTCAAAAGGACATGGAAAGATTGCAAATAATAACAGTTTAGGACTTTAGCGTAAATAACATCAAAGTTGCAATGTTTAGAGCTATCAAACAACATGTTACAGGAACATATCATGGCAAACAAAGGCATGGCATGAATCTACTAATTGCATAGAACAAAAGTCCCTTTCTGACCATGAGCCAAAAAGTTTTGGCACAGAAAATATGATGGCACCCATGTAAACATGGCAAATTATATTATAGATTCATATATGGCAGGAACAACAATAAGTAGGCATGTTGGTGAGCTTGAACCACTCACCACAGAGCAATACATGGCATGGCAAGGCAACCAACAGTAAGAAGACATGTTTGTGCAGCTAAGCATGGCAAGAGCAAGGTAATAGGATGCATAGATCACTAGCAAAACACATGGGAACTAGTGAACTTAATGTTAACAGGCTGATAGCAACATTATCAAGCAACTTTGGAGCAAGATATGAACAATCTACAGCAAGCTATAAATGCAACCAGGGGCATGGATGTATAGGGCATAACATGTAGATCAAAACATGTTTATAGAACATCTCCAGATTATGCATAGAATGATTAGTAGCAACATGTTTATATAGCATCACGAAATAAATGATTCACCTAGCAAAAAGCAACAGCAGCAAGTACACTACTTAACAAGCTCGATTCACTCACCACAAGTCATTGCATGACAAGATAAGCATAGCATCATCAAGAAGACATGTTTGTGAAACAAACCAAGTCAAGAACAAGTACATAGCATGCAAGGATCAACTATAGCAAGCTTGGCCATATTGAATAACATGTAAACAATCTGCCAGGAAACATTTTGAAGCAAAAGTAGAGCACCAAAATGACATGCTAGACTACTCCATAATTTCAAACAAGGGCATGAACGGATAGACAATAACCATATGTTCAAAGCACCCTTACTGAAGTATCTCAAAATATGCATGGATTTCTCTGTAGCATCAAGTTTACATGGCATCAAAATAACAGCAGAACAGGGACTAAAATCAGCAATATCACGATGCCTAGTTTGCATGCTTGTGCTAGTCACCACATTGATCACAAAAATACATGGCATACACCTCTGGAAAGATGGCATGGCATAGATCAAAATACATGTAGACATCAACCTCATCGGATGCACACATCAATCATGGCAAAAATGACAAATAAGCAAGTTATAACAGCCAAAGAGATTAACATCAACATGCACTCTTCCAACAGCATTTCGGGCATCAAGATGAGCTCAAATGAAAATGATGCAATGGAATGAGATGAAGTACTCGTCGAGACGAACAATTTGACATATTACATGCACAAAACGGAGCTACGGATGCAGAGATGCGATGCAATGAACATGGCATGATTATGCAAAAATCCTGAGGACTTGGAGAAATCGGGGGCAACCTCCAGATCTGCACGGTTTTCAAAGTGGCGGCGGATCTTGCCGGATCCGAGGCGCCGGCGGCCGGAGTTGTCGGGGACGGGCGCCAGAGTGGGAGAAGGGGTCGCCGGAGCGCGGGGGGGGGCTGGATCCGGTCGCCCCTCGACCGGATCTGGCCGAAGTCGACGAGGACGGCGAGGGTCACGGGGCGGTGGAGCTCCTCCGGCGGGAGGCGGGCGCTGGCCGGCGGGCTCGGACGGCGTCGGCGGCTGGGCGGCGAGCGGGCGGCAGCTTCGCGGGGACGCTTGTGATGGCGGGATCCGGTCACCGGCGGCGCGATCGGGCGCCGAGGCGCGGCGCGCGCTGGGGCTCGGGGTCATGGTGGCGGGGCCACGCCGGGCGAGGAGGCGATGGGGTGAGGGTCGGCGGCGGCACACGCCGGCGGCGAGGGCGCGGGCGAGGCGCAGGTTGCCGGAGATGGCGGGCGGCGGCGGGCGCGCGTGAACCTTGGCGCGGCGGGCGGGCGGGCAGCGGCGGCGGCGGCGTGCTGGCTCATGCTGGCCCTTTCGGCCCCCGGGCCACGGCAGCGGAGGGACGTCGGCGGACATGTGGCATCGCAGGATTCGCCGGGCGGCGGCGGACAGGTCCGGCGCCGGAGGACGCTGCGTCGCTGCATGGAGGAAGAAGGGCTAGGGTTTGGGAGGATTAGACCGCGAATTTGGGACGGGAGGGCATATTTATAGATAGAGGAGCTAGGAGAGTCCAAATGAGGAGCGGTTTTCGGCCATGCGATCGTGATCGAACGACCGAGAGCATGGAGGGGGTTTGGATGGGTTTTGGGCCACTTTGGAAGGGATGTTGGGCTGCAACAAAAGAGGGCTTTACGGTTACCCGGTTAACCGTTGGAGTATCAAACGACCTCCAAATGGCACGAAACTTGACAGGCGGTCTACCGGTGCTATACCAAGGCCACTTGACAAGCCTCGGGTCATTCGAGAAAGTTTAATACCCGCACAAGAGAAGAGGCAAAAAGGGGAACGCCGGATGACGTAGAAGCGCCGGATTGCAAAACGGACAATGGGGAAAAGGCTCGGATGCATGAGACGAACACGTATGCAAAATGAAATGCACATGATGACATGATAAAATGCAGATGATGACATGGCAAAATGCAACACGCAAGCAAATGACATGGCAACGGCGGCGAATAATTGGCAGACACCTGGCGCATCGAATCCGGGGCGTTACAGGCGTGGGCGCGAGGCGGCGCAGAGCCGGCCTGGCGCGAGATGTCGGAGGGCATGGTGGTGGAGGCGAGGGTTTTTGAACCGTCGTCGGTGAGGGAGCGCGACCGTGGGGGCCGGCCCGAGGTGGTGCTCCTCGACCAGGAGGTCGTGGAGGTGGGGGGCGATACCCCGCCGTGAGCCGACATTATCGAGCGCGCGGGGGCTGATGGTGGTGGAGGCGGCGTCCTGGAGGGGGCGCCGTAGGCGGCGGCGCCGGAGGCGCCATTGGCTATGGACGAGGCACCGCAAGCGGCGGTGGGTGAGGTGGTGACGCAGGGCACCCCGGCGTCAGAGGAGGTGCTGGCCGCGTTGCAAGCGGCCAGCAGGGGGCACGCCTTGGTGCCCTGTCAGGGCGGGCGCTGAGCTGCGACGCCGCAGCCCGCACGGAGCAGGAGCGCGGCCGTCTTCGGGCCCAGACCCAGGAGGAGGCGGCGTTGGATGCCGTCAGCCGCCATCTGCGAGGCCGGACGGAGCGCCTTGAGGCCTTCGCCCAGGCCGAGACAGAGCCGACACGCGACCTGGAGCGTGCCGTCTTGGTGAGTCCTTCTTCTTCTTGTTTTCTTGTGATTTTATCTCTGTGGGGCGCGCCAGCGCACCCACTGGTTGTAGCCCCCGAGGTTCGGGCCAACTATGTAGTAGTTGGGTCGAACCTTAGGAGCGTTGGCCTTGTGTTGACTTTGGTCTTCTCTTCAGCACCTTGACGCCTTCTGGGTTGCCGCCTTCAACTGGCTCCTGGGCAAGCATCGGGAGCTCAACGAGTAGCTTGCTGCCAAGGAGGAGGAGCTTCGTGTCGCCGCAGGTACTTTGTTGTGTTCTTTTCTTCTAGTGGGGGCGCGCTAGCGCACCCACTGGGTGTATCCCCCGAGATTTGGGCCAACTGTGTAACAGTTGGGCCAAATCTTAGGCCTTGTCTTACTCTTTCTTTCTGCTGAGTTCTTCTTGTTTGCAGCCGAGGTGCTGTCTTGGCGGACCAGGCTGGTCCGGGCTGGTCATCACTATGACCGTCTTGTTGCTGATTCCGGCCGTCTCGGCGTCGAGGCGGCGTAGGCGAGGGCGGAGGCGGCCGCGGCCCGACGGTCTCTTGACGAGGCCAACCGGCTCCACGAGCAGCTGGCGGGTCACAAGAGCTGCCTCGAGGCCGAGGTGGAGCTTCTAAAGGCGAAGGCCACCAAGGCGGTGGAGGCGCAGCAGGCCCTGGTCGAGGCGGACCAGCAGCGCGGCCAGCTGGCCGACGACAAGGGCCGGCTCCAGGCCAAGGTGGAGCGTCTGCGGGAGCAGGCCACCATGGCCGAGGAGGCCCGCCAGGCCGAGGCTCACCGCCGTGAGGCAGCCGAGAAGGCGGCCGAAGACAAGGACGCCGAGCTGAAGGCGGCCCTTGCTAAGGCGTCCGACCTGGAGAGGGCGCTCGGGGAGCGGGACTGTGTCTTGGAGCGGGAGCGGCGTGGTACGTTGCTCGAGGCGCAACACCTGGAAGAATCTTTCTCCAGTAAGTGCTGCTTCTTCGTTGTTTGCCGGGTCGGGACCCGGCCCTTTCTTCTTTGTTGCTCTTCTGACTTGCTTCTTCTTTGGCTACAAGGGCCTTTCCGAAGACGCAGCGGCTGGCGGAGGAAGCCGTCCGCTATCTGCGCGACCCGACCGGCGTTGTTGGGTCCTGTGACGCCCGGATAATTAAGCTACAGTGAACCGCTGCTAATGATGCCACGTCACCTCGATTACTATTGCTAATCTCGCGTTAGTTCAAAACCGATACAAATTCAAATTCGAAATAAAGCCAAACATCAAAATTTTCAAATATTAAAACCAAAATGTTCGGGCTGTACCAGTTAGTGCATAGGTGATTATGATGAAGAATCCACATCTTTATATAATGTATAAATGCACTAAAATGATTTAAACGGTAGCCAAAAACATTATTTAAATGCCTTTGGTATTTTATAAAATACTAAACTATTTATTTTGGGTTAGAACCTTTTGTGGCAGAGGGTTATTTTGAAACGTAATGTTAGGAGCTATTGTCATATTTTACTAACTAAAATTATAATAACGTGGAACTAAAATTAAAACAGGAAAAGAATAGAAAACAATAGGAAATATAAAATAAAACAACCCCCCGACCTACTGGGCCTCAGCCCAGCCATCAGCCTACTAGGCCGGCCCACCCCGCCCCCTATATGGCCTTCCCAGGCCAAACCCTAGCCCCAAAATTACCCTCTCCCACTCACGCTTCTCCAACCTCGTGTCCGAGCTGTCCTCAACGCGCGTCGCCGTCCCCGTGGCCACTAGCCTCCCCGGCGACCGAGAGGTCGTCCAGGGACCTCCTCGTCGTCGACTCCGTCATCCCCGTGCATCCGTTCAACCAGAGCTGCACCGTACGCATGGATCGAGCCGTCTTCCCCGCCACGGCCACCGCCGTTCGTCGTCAAATTTGTCGCCTCCCGAGCTCCCCCGACCTCCTAACCTCGTCCACGAGCATCGCGGTGAGGCCCTCATCCGATTCCCTAGTTTTTCCCCTCGACCGCCGCCATAGCCATCACCTTGAGTTCGCCTCGGTCCGCACAGAAGCCATGGCCGCTTGATGACGAGCTCCCATCCCTCGACCGTGCCTCGCCATCGACTTGGCTGTTGCGCCCGTCGCGCCCGCCATGCGCGCCTCTCCCTAGCGGCGCCTAGGTGCGCCGTCGCAGCCGCCCGCAGCCTCGCAGCTTGCTCTGCTGCTCCTTGTCTTATTCTTGCTGTCGTGTGCGTGCTGCTCTGCCGCCTGCTTGCCCATGGCCACGCCCGCTTGCTCCTCGCGGACGCCCGCCCGGTCGTGTCCCCGCCTCGCTAGCTATCTTGCGCTGCTCTTCGTCTTCTTTGCCGCCGCCATCGCGCCTTGCTTCTGCCGCTTGCTGCTGCCTCCTACTACTACTACGCTGTTGCTTGCTACTATCGCTAATGGTCATGGCCGCCGTGATTTTGCGCCCATGCGTGTTGGCCATGGCAACACACCCGTGGCTGGATGTGTGGCCAGCCTCTGTAGATTAGTTTAGGAACTAATTAGTGCTAGTTAATTTAGTTGCTACCCTATGACACATGGGTCCCACTTAATTAGATTAGTTTTATTTATTTGTTTAGGTACAGCATATGACATGTGGGCCATACCCTCTCTCTTTTGACCAGTCAAATTGACTTAGTCAGCTTGAATTATTATTAAATCTAGAAATTCCAAAAATATAATTAAAACTTTGAAAATTAATATAAAATAAACAGTAACTCGGATGAAAAAACTTTGTGCATGAAAGTTGCTCGTAAGCAGCGAGGCGAATCCGGATACGCAGCCTGTTCGTCCGCCACACACCCCTAGCATACCGAACACGCAACTTTCCCCCTCCGGTTCACCTGTCCGAAAACGCGAAACACCGGGGATACTTTCCCGGATGTTTCCCCGTTTCGTCGGTATCACCTACTACCGCGTTAGGGCACACCGAACACCGCGTATTGTCTTGTTACGCTTTGTGATGCTTTGATTGCTCTGTTATTTATTGTGTTCCCTCTTCGTTACTACTTTTCGATAGACCCCGAGACTGCCGGCGACCCCCAGTTCGACTACGGTGTTGACGACTCGTCCTTCTTGCCAGAGCAACCAGGCAAGCCCCCCCCTTGATCACCAGATATCGCCTATTCTCCTCTATACTGCTTGCATTAGAGTAGTGTAGCATGTTACTGCTTTTCGATAATCCTATTCTGATGCATAGCCTGACATTGTTGCTACATCTGTTGATACCTTACCTGCAATCCTAAATGCTTAGTATAGGATGCTAGTTTATCATCATTGGCCCTACATTCTTGTCAGTCTGCCTTGCTATACTATTGGGCCGTGATCACTCGGGAGGTGATCACGGGTATATACTATACATGCATACATACTACGAGATGGTGACTAAAGTCGGTCGCTCAAGAGTACCCATGAGTGATTCACGGATTGGGGGCTGTAAGGACCTTTGTCCCGACGGCCCTCTGTGTGGATCTTTGTGTCGGAGCGACAGGGCAGGTTGAGACCGCCTAGGTGAGAGGTGGGCCTGGCCCTGGTCGGCGTCGCGCTTGCTTCATAATAACACGCTTAACGAGATCTTGGTATTTGATCCGAGTCGGCCATTTGGTCTATACGCACTAACCATCTCGTGGGAGTAGTTATGGGTATCCCGACGTCGTGGTATCGGCCAAGCCTTCTAGACGCCAAGAATCGAAGCGGCGCGCCGGATTGGAACGTAAGCTGCGCTTGTATTAGGGGCTAGTTACGCTTCCGGGCCACAGACGCAACGCAGTGTGTGTGCTTTCAGGCGATGGGCCTGCACCCCTGCGCTTAGGTTTAGACCGGCGTCTTGACCTCTCTGTTAGGCCTAGGTGGGGCTGCGACGTGTTGATCTTCCGAGGCCGGGCATGACCCAGGAAAGTGTGTCCGGCCAAATGGGATCAAGCGTGTTGGGTTATGTGGTGCACCCCTGCAGGGAAGTTTAATCTATTCGAATAGCCGTGTCCCTCGGTAAAAGGACGACCCGGAGTTGTACCTTGACCTTATGACAACTAGAACCGGATACTTAATAAAACACACCCTTCCAAGTGCCAGATACAACCCGGTGATTGCTCTCTAACAGGGCGACGAGGAGGGGATCGCCGGGTAGGAGTATGCTATGCGATGCTACTGGAGATGCTACTGGAGATGCTACTTGGAGATGCTACTTGGAGGACTTCAATCTACTCTCTTCTACGTGCTGCAAGACGGAGGCTGCCAGAAGCGTAGTCTTCGACGGGATTAGCTATCCCCCTCTTATTCTGGCATTCTGCAGTTCAGTCCACTGATATGGCCTCCTTACACATATACCCATGCATATGTAGTGTAGCTCCTTGCTTGTAGTACTTTGGATGAGTACTCACGGTTGCTTTCTCCCCTTTTCCCCTTTTCCTTTCTTTACGGTTGTCGCAACCAGATGTTGGAACCAGAGCGACGCCACCGTCGATTTACGACTACTACTGGAGGTGCCTACTACTACGTGCAGGCTCTTGGCGACGACCGGGAGTAGTTTAGGAGGATCCAGGCGGGAGGCTGCGCCTCTTCGATCTGATCCCGCTTTGTGCTAGCCTTCTTAAGGCAAACTTGTTTAACTTATGTCCGTACTCAGATATCGTTGCTTCCGCCGACTTCGTCTATGATCGAGCACTTGTATTCGAGCCCTCGAGGCCCCTGGCTTGTATTATGATGCTTGTATGACTTATTTTACTTTTAGAGTTGTGTTGTGATATCTTCCCGTGAGTCCCTGATCTTGATCGTACACGTTTGCGTGCATGATTAGTGTACGATTGAATCGGGGGCGTCACAAGTTGGTATCAGAGCCGACTGCCTGTAGGAATCCCCTTTCCAACTCCTTGGCCGAAGTTGAGTCTAGACATTGCAAAAAACTTTTACTAACTTGGCTGTGTGCCTTACGGGCCCACGTCGCCATTGGGTGGTATTAGGATCTTTTACTCCTCGATCTTTACTCTGGGACTCTGAGCTCTCTTCTATTCGGGTTAAATGATTTTTGCTAAAGACAAAACTAACTTTAGGTTCTCGCAAGTACTTTCTCCCGGAGAGCCCCTTGTTACCGATGACCGCCTGCTGCACCAGAAGATTCCGAAGATACTCTACGATGTGCTCTCGAGACTATGTGCCATCGCTTTTGCAATTCACTTCCATCGATAAATCCCTCTGGATAACTACTTACACCTATCGTTCATATTGTCATCCCCAGTTGCTCTTGTTATTATAAGATGTCTTGAAATACTCCTCGATATTCTGAGAATTCTTTACGCTTACTGCCTAGCAGTTCTTTGCCACATGAATACCCCTTCAAATAAATCCTCGCACTTGTCGAGTATCTGCTCATCCCCAGTTGTTCATGTGTTTCATAAAAATACATTCAAATACTACCCGATCTTCCGAAAATCCTGAGCAGCCTATTGCTCTTGAAATTCTTGCTTGCTTACATTATGGTTAATCCCATAAGTGTCGTAATCTTAATGGCATACCTTGTCATTATCATTTTGAGTCCGTTGATTCAATATGTTGCGAATGCTCGCAATCCTCAATCAGATCCTAGAATTCATCCTTCTAGCTCAGAAGTCATTTGGATATGAGCTGGTTCTTAACCAATCCAATTGCCGTCGGTTGTACCCCTAAGTCTATTCAACTTATCCATCCTTGATCAGAGCATTTGCTCCTGATCCCTTGATTTGAAAATCATAATTCCTTTGCTATTTAAACGTTGAATTACTCAGATGTTCTATAAACCGATGCATTTGCATTCTTTCTTCCTCTGATTGTGTATCGATACTCACATCAGCTCCATTGTGGGTCGCCATATCCACTGTTGGATTATTATCCGACAGTGTCCTTCACATTTGATCACTTTGTGAGTTCTTCCCCTGATACATAATGCCTTTGTTAAGTTGTATCCTCTGCTGGCCAACCATGCTCGCTTTGGCTTGTGTTATTTACTCTTGAAACTTGTGGTATATGTTTCTAAGAAGCCCCTATGGGTTGAACATATGTCTTCTCTAAACCATGTGAACCCGAAAGTTTTCACGAGCCATACTCTTCTGGTGTTTCGCCAGATAAAATTTCAACACTGCAACTTCATCGACCGCGAGAAGTGAATGAAAGGTTATGCATTGCAGAAGTGGGAGTCGACCTTGAACTTTGTGTTCATGCCCATGGACACGATGTAGATCCTATCATGGAAGCTTCTAGTAACTATTTCCTTGATATAATATCCTTTGGTATCGGTGAATTGATCCTTTGCAATTGTGGTTCCGACCATGTTCTCCTTTAAATACCATTTCCTATGCAAGTTTAAGCACTTGTCTTCTATAGAGCAATACCCAGTACAACCTCTACCTTGATCTGTCATCGAGTATTACCCCCTGGTATCTCGAGATTATCATGGAAGTGCATAACTTATGAGTTCTTCATCAAGTGCTACATTCCCACTGATTCCAATTTTTCACGGGTTCTAAGTTATTAGTCACTCGAGAACACCAATAAGTGAATCGATTCCGCACTCCGATACGATAACTCTAAGTAATTTTCGTTGCTTATGAGTTTAATAATCCTTGAAGTCATTCCTTGCCTGATCGGCTACATCATTATCGTCCAACTTTTTAATTGTGCTATCTGGTCTTTCTTTCCGAAGCACAATTTTTGATGTTGAGCTAAGCTTACGTCGACTTTCCTCATCATATCATTTCGCCTTGAACCACAAACTTGATTTCGAGTTTGTGCCGTACCCTTGGTTCCCATAACCTTTCGCTGCATCATCATTTGACTTGATGTCATCGCCGACCGATTACATCTTCACGAAATCTCTCGACAAACGTGTCGTGGTCGTCATCAACATCCTGAGCTCTTCCAAGATATATATCGAATTCTTGATAAGAAATACCATCCTCGCCCCTCAATGGTTTGTGTTATCGCCGACCACTTTATTGCCTTCCGATCAACACAAACTTATTCATGTTTTGTGTGATACCTTGGGATCCTTACTATCCAGCAATTGTTCTCCATTACCTTGGAGTATTACCATCCTTTATGTCAAGAATGTCGTGAGAATTTCACCACCTCTTAAGAATTCGTGGTATGGTGATACTTCTCACCCTCACCATTCTTGTTACCCGTGTTGTTTCTAACCGGAATACCGACAATTGAACTATGATGTGTGAATTCAAAACTTCTAGCAACCCTATTGCTTTGGAGTGAATGGTCGAGTTTCATTCTAATTCTTTTGTTCGTCAAGTCACCATTCTAACATTGATCGTGCAACCCAGCCCATATTTCAGGTGCACCTTTCAACCAATGTTTAATTGTGTATGTCTTTCCTCGAGCCTACAACATTATATCATTTGAATTGACAAGTGTCATCTTCTTGATCACATTATTATGGAAAGCCATCCGTTTGGAATTCTCGATGAATTGTCGTTGAGCCCATCAGCCACCTTCTCATCCCCTCCTTGGTTTAAGGATGAACTATTGCTTCAAGGACCCGCTCCCATAGTTCATTTCCTGAGAATCTTGAAATGTCATTTCGTCTATTTGTGTTGCACCTTTTCTTCTCGGACATCCTGAGTCTGAGGTACCATGTCCCCAACCGGATCTGAATCTCGATCGACATCGATGGTTGGGACAACTTTCCAAGAGTTATGATGTTGGTCCCTTGATGACCCGGTAACATGATGTCATGCCTAGCACCCCCCCTGGGTGGAGGACCTATCATTATAATTTCTTTTGCAAGGATAACCATTCTTCCTGGAGGAAATTGTAAGACCGATATTATAAGCTGTTCCTGATGGATCCATTGAGTATCTAAAGTCTGAACTTTGCTTGAAGACCATGTTAAGGCTATCTCGAAGCATGTCTGTGGTACTCCGATTTTCAATAAGAGCATTTGAAGCCCAATGCTAAATGTTTCCTTCTCAATTATCCAAACACCACTGTATGGATAATGTCATGAAATTTCTCTCCCCTTACCTAAAGAGTTTTCTACATTAGATCCTATCATGGATATCATGCTCTGCTTGTCCTTGGGAAGGATATACCCCTGAAATATGTGTTTAAACACATTTTTCCTTTCCATTGTTTGTTTAAACTGATAATCGTGTTTTCCCTCCATTGGTTGGTTTAACGTTTCTTGTGACCTATATGATCTAAGCAGTATTATTCTCCTTCTTATGTAAGCACCTCGGTGTACAACTCTGTCAGCAAGACCCTGTTACCATTGTTGATGACATCCGGGTAACCACCGATGGACGAGAACTTTGCCTATTGGTCCGCATCGTTCAACGAGCAGGAAAATGGTTCTCTTCGTCCCTCGCCCATGGTATCGACGTTGTTGCCGACATAATCGACATGCTACCCTCTGACATGCCTTTCTTGCGTGACCATGTAAGATGTCAACGTCCTTCCTACCTTTAACCCACATGGTGGGCCCATAACCCACAGTTCCACAGGATCGAAACTTGACTCTCCTGCACCCCCTGTTCCCAAGGTTCTTCCTCGCGTGTGGCCTCGTATGTAATTCACGAGCCGCCTTCCGAGAGATCATCAAATTTGTTACCGGACGCAATACTTAGTCCCGATTGCTTTGAGCCCCTTTCAAGCCCTGTTCAGGCATCGAACGGTTGCCTGCTCGCTCGAAACTTCCATGAAACCTCCTTACTTTGCTCTCGATATTTTCTTAAGATTCAATTCGAGAGTAACTTCCGCCACCTTCCTCGATGTTATCGACCAGATAGTCAACCTTGTAGAGGTCTGTCCTTTTGAAGCTACCCCTTATCCTTTCCGTAAGTACGATGAAGATCCCCAAGGAAGGACGACAACTTCATCATGATGACCCGAAGCAGAGAACTGAAGACATCAATGTAATGGATCGACCTCTTCGAGAAGAACAACCAACACCGAGAAGACTCGTTAGAATTTCGTAACAGACCTTCCCCCGGCCCCCTCTTAAATCTCGGGACGAGATTTCTTGTAGTGGAGGAGAATTGTGACGCCCGGATAATTAAGCTACAGTGAACCGCTGCTAATGATGCCACGTCACCTCGATTACTATTGCTAATCTCGCGTTAGTTCAAAACCGATACAAATTCAAATTCGAAATAAAGCCAAACATCAAAATTTTCAAATATTAAAACCAAAATGTTCGGGCTGTACCAGTTAGTGCATAGGTGATTATGATGAAGAATCCACATCTTTATATAATGTATAAATGCACTAAAATGATTTAAACGGTAGCCAAAAACATTATTTAAATGCCTTTGGTATTTTATAAAATACTAAACTATTTATTTTGGGTTAGAACCTTTTGTGGCAGAGGGTTATTTTGAAACGTAATTTTAGGAGCTATTGTCATATTTTACTAACTAAAATTATAATAACGTGGAACTAAAATTAAAACAGGAAAAGAATAGAAAACAATAGGAAATATAAAATAAAACAACCCCCGACCTCATGGGCCTCGGCCCACCATCACCTACTAGGCCGCCCACCCGCTTCTATATGGCCTTCCTGGGCCAAACCCTAGCCCCAAAATTCCCTCTCCCACTCACGCTTCTCCAACCTCGTGTCCGAGCTGTCGCCAACGCTATTGCCGCCGTCCCGTGGCCACTAGCCTCCCGGCGATCGAGAGGTCGTCCAGGACCTCCTCGTCGTCGACTCCGTCATCCCCTGCATCCGTTCAACCAGAGCTGCACCGACGCATGGATCGAGCCGTCTTCCCGCCACGGCCACCGCCGTTCGTCGTCAAATTTGTCGCCCCCGAGCTCCCCGACCTCCTAACCTCGCCCACGAGCATCGCGGTGAGGCCTCATCCGATTCCCTAGTTTTCCCCTTGACCCGCCGCCATAGCCATCACCTTGAGTTCGCCTCGGTCCGTGCGAAGCCATGGCAGCGCTGATGACGAGCTCCCATCCCTCGACCGTGCCTCGCCATCGACTTGGCCAAGCCGCGCCCGTCCGCGCCCGCCATCGCGCCTCTCCCTAGCGGCGCCTAGGTGCGCTGTCGCAGCCGCCCGCAGCCCCGCAGCTTGCTCTGCTGCTTCCTTGTCTTATTCTTGCTTTGTCGTGTACGTGCTGCTCTGCCGCCTTTGCTCTTGCCCATGGCCACGCCCGCTTGCTCTCGCGGCGGACGCCCGCCTCGGTCGTGTCCCCGCCTCGCTAGCTCTTTGCGCTGCTCTTCGTCTTCTTTGTCGCCGCCATCATGCCTTGCTTCTGCCGCTGCTGCTGCTGCCTCCTACTACTACTACTGCTGTTGCTTGCTACTATCGCTAATGGTCATGGCCGCCGTGATTTTGCGCCCATGCGTGTTGGCCATGGCAACACACCCGTGGCTGGATGTGTGGCCAGCCCTCTGTAGATTAGTTTAGGAACTAATTAGTGCTAGTTAATTTAGTTGCTACCCTATGACACATGGGTCCCACTTAATTAGATTAGTTTTATTTATTTGTTTAGGTACATCATATGACATGTGGGCCATACCCTCTCTCTTTTGACCAGTCAAATTGACTTAGTCAGCTTGAATTATTATTAAATCTAGAAATTCCAAAAATATAATTAAAACTTTGAAAATTAATATAAAATAAACAGTAACTCGGATGAAAAAACTTTGTGCATGAAAGTTGCTCAGAACGACGAGACGAATCCGGATACGCAGCCTGTTCGTCCGCCACACACCCCTAGCATACCGAACACGCAACTTTCCCCCTCCGGTTCACCTGTCCGAAAACGCGAAACACCGGGGATACTTTCCCGGATGTTTCCCCCTTTCGTCGGTATCACCTACTACCGCGTTAGGGCACACCGAACACCGCGTATTGTCTTGTTACGCTTTGTGATGCTTTGATTGCTCTATTATTTATTGTGTTCCCTCTTCGTTACTACTTTTCGATAGACCCCGAGACTGCCGGCGACCCCCAGTTCGACTACGGTGTTGACGACTCGTCCTTCTTGCCAGAGCAACCATGCAAGCCCCCCCCCTTGATCACCAGATATCGCCTATTCTCCTCTATACTGCTTGCATTAGAGTAGTGTAGCATGTTACTGCTTTTCGATAATCCTATTCTGATGCATAGCCTGACATTGTTGCTACATCTGTTGATACCTTACCTGCAATCCTAAATGCTTAGTATAGGATGCTAGTTTATCATCATTGGCCCTACATTCTTGTCAGTCTGCCTTGCTATACTATTGGGCCGTGATCACTCGGGAGGTGATCACGGGTATATACTATACATGCATACATACTACAGATGGTGACTAAAGTCGGGTCTGCTCGAAGAGTACCCGCGAGTGATTCACGGATTGGGGGCTGTAAGGACCTTTGTCCCGACGGCCCTCTGTGTGGATCTTTGTGTCGGAGCGACAGGGCAGGTTGAGACCGCCTAGGTGAGAGGTGGGCCTGGCCCTGGTCGGCGTCCGCGTTTGCTTCATAATAACACGCTTAACGAGATCTTGGTATTTGATCTGAGTCTGGCCATTTGGTCTATACGCACTAACCATCTACGTGGGAGTAGTTATGGGTATCCCGACGTCGTGGTATCAGCCGAAGCCTTCTAGACGTCAGCAACTGAGCGGCGCGCGCCGGATTGGAACGTAAGCCTGCGCTTGTATTAGGGGGCTAGTTCTGCTTCCGGCGCGTCACAGACGCGAACGCAGGTGTGCTTTCGAGGCGATGGGCCTGCCTGCGCGCTTAGGTTTAGACCGGCGTCTCGACCTCTCTGTTAGGCCTAGGTGGGGCTGCGACGTGTTGATCTTCCGAGGGCGGGCATGACCCAGAAAGTGTGTCCGCCAAATGGGATCAAGCGTGTTGGGTTATGTGGTGCACCCTGCAGGAAGTTTAATCTATTGAATAGCCGTGTCCCTCGGTAAAAGGACGACCGGAGTTGTACCTTGACCTTATGACAACTAGAACCGGATACTTAATAAAACACACCCTTCCAAGTGCCGATACAACCCGGTGATTGCTCTCTAATGTAGGCACGAGGAGGGATCGCCGGGTAGGAGTATGCTATGCGATGCTCTTGGAGATGCTCTTGGAGATGCTACTTGGAGATGCTACTTGAGGACTTCAATCTACTCTCTTCTACGTGCTGCAAGACGGAGGCTGCGAAGCGTAGTCTTGACGGGATTAGCTATCCCCTCTTATTCTCGGCATTCGCAGTTCCATCCGATATGGCCTCCTTACACATATACCCATGCATATGTAGTGTAGCTCCTTGCTTGCAGTACTTTGGATGAGTACTCACGGTTGCTTTCTCCCCTTTTCCCCTTTTCCTTTCTTTACGGTTGTCGCAACCAGATGTTGGACCAGAGCGACGCCACCGTCGGCGGCGACTACTAGACTGGAGGTGCCTACTACTACGTGCAAGTGCTCGGCGACGACCGGGAGTAGTTTAGGAGGATCCCGAGGCGGGAGGCCTGCGCCTCTTCGTCTGTATCGGTTTGTGCTAGCCTTCTTAAGGCAAACTTGTTTAACTTATGTCTGTACTCAGATATCGTTGCTTCCGCTGACTCGTCTATGATCGAGCACTTGTATTCGAGCCCTCGAGGCCCCTGGCTTGTATTATGATGCTTGTATGACTTATTTTACTTTTAGAGTTGTGTTGTGATATCTTCCCGTGAGTCCCTAATCTTGATCGTACACGTTTGCGTGCATGATTAGTGTACGATTGAATCGGGGGCGTCACAGGTCCGGGACGGATCCGCTGACGGCCTGGACGTTCCCGGAGATCATTGCCGCCGTTAAGGCCCGACTGCATGCCTTGGGGACGCAGATGGAGCGGCTGTCCCGAGCCGGTACCGCGATGACGGCGGCCTTGTGGCCGGATTCCGTCCATCCGCGCAGCTTCTCGCGTCTGGCGCGCTTGTTGGAGATGGGCCCAGATCGCCTTAGCCCCTACAAGTGCCTAGATGCTATATACTGCATGAAAACTACTTTGGACCATATAAATGTGGCATGCAAGCTCAAGAACAGGGTCACCAAAGCAGCAAAAATTTGCTATAATTAAAGCACTAGAACAAAAATTAATTGGACCATTGGAGGAGTCACATACCGAAGAACAATCCCCCAAAGCAGTTTTTTGAATGGGGCTTTGAGCAAGGAGATCAAAAATGGCGGCAAACTGAGTAAGAACACGAGTCTGAGCTATTGAATTATTTTTTCTGGAGGAAGAGGAAGAGGATGGGTGCTGGAATAAATGGAGGGGGGCCACGTGGGGCCCACAAGGACAAGGGCGCGCCCCAGGTGGGTGGGCGCGCCCTCCACCCTTGTGGCCAGCTGGTAGGGCTCCCTGGTGTGTTCTTAGCACCAGAAATTCTAAAATATTCTATAAAAAATCATACTAAATTTTTAGGGCATTTGGAGAACTTTTATTTTCGGGACATTTTTTTATTGCATGGATAATTCAGAAAACAGACACGAAATACTATTTTTTTGCTTTATTTAAACTAAATAATAGAAAGTAAAAGATGGGTACAGAAAGTTGTGCCTTCTAAATTCATCCATCTCATGCCCATTAAAAGGAATCCATTAACAAGGTTGATCAATTCTTATTAACAAACTTCTTCCGACTGACATAAAACCGGAGAATTTTCGAATAACACTAGGTTACCTCTACAGGGATATGCATGTCCCCAACAATAAGAATATCATATTTCTTCTTGACAGTAGGAAGAGGAAATTCAAAACCTCCAATAGTAATAGTTGAAATTTTTCCGATAGAATTGATACTATGAACTTGAGGTTGTTTCTTCGGAAAGTGTACCGTATGCTCATTACCATTCACATGAAAAGTGGCATTGCCTTTGTTGCAATCAATAACAGCCCCTGAGATATTCAAAAAGGGTCTACCAAGGATTATTGACATACCGTTGTCCTCGGGAATATCAAGAATAACAAAGTCTGTTAAGATAGTAACGTTTGCAACCACTACAGGCACATCCTCACAAATACCGATGGGTATATCAGTTGATTTATCAGCCATTTGCAAAGAAATTCAGTAGGTGTCAACTTATTCAATTCAAGTCTATGATATAAAGAGAAAGGCATAACACTAACACCGGCTCCAAGATCACATAAAGCAGTTTTAACATAGTTTCTTTTAATGGAGCATGGTATAGTTGGTACTCCTGGATTTCCAAGTTTCTTTGGTATTCCACCCTTAAAAGTGTAACTAGCAAGCATGGTGGAAATTTCATCTTCATGTATTTTTGTTTTATTAGTAACAATATCTTTCATATACTTAGCATAATGAGGTATTTTAAGCATATCAGTCAAACGCATATGCAAAAAGATAGGTCTAATCATTTCAGCAAAGCACTCAAAATCCTCATCATACTTTTTATTGGATGGCTTAGGAGGAAAGGGCATGGGTTTCTGAACCCATGATTCTCTTTCTTTACCATGTTTCCTAGCAATGAAGTCTCTTTTATCATAACGTTGATTCTTTGATTGTGGGTTATCAAGATCAACAACAGGTTCAATCTCTACATCATTATCATTACTAGGTTGAGCATCAACATGAACATCATCATTAACATTAGCACTAGGATCATGTTCATTACCAGGCCGTGTCTTAGCATCAGAAATACAAATATCATTGGGATTCTCAGATGTCTCTATAGCAGGTTCACTAGCATGAAAAGTCCTATCAGTTTTCTTTTTCTTTTTATTACAAGGACTAGGTGCATCAGTTTTAGTTCTCTGAGAATCTTGCTCAATTCGCTTAGGATGGCCCTCGGCATACAAAGGTTCCTGGGTCATCTTACCACCTCTGGTCATAACCCTAACAGCATTATCATTATTCTTACTATTCAACTCATTAAGCAAATCATCTTGTGCCTTAAGTACTTATTCTACTTGAGTTGTAACCATGGAAGCATGTTTACTAATAAGCATAAGATCATTAGCAGTTCTATTCATATAATCATCCAAGTGGTCAAGGATGTAAGCATTACGTTTCCATTGTCTACTAACATAAGCATTGAAGTTTTCTTGCTTAACAATAAAATTATTAAACTCATCCAACCATTGACTAGCAGACTTATTATGACGAATATCACCTTCATCAAATATATGGAGAGAGTTTAACTCTACTACCTGTGTCGGGTTATCAAGACCATGTATTTCTTCAGTAGGCGGCAAATTTTTAACATCTTCAGCTTTAATACCTTTTTCATTCATAGATTTCTTTGCCTCTTGCATATCTTCAGGACTGAGAAATAGAATACCCCTTTTCTTCGGAGTCGGATTAGGAGTCGGTTCAGGAAGTGTCCAATCATCATCATTACTCAATATATTATTCAATAGCAATTCAGCTTCCTCAACAGTTCTTTCCCTGAAAACACAACCAACACAACTATCCAGATGGTCTCTGGAAGCATCGGTTAGTCCATTGTAAAAGATATCAACTATTTCATTTTTCTTGAGAGGATGATCAGGCAAAGCATTAAGTAATTGGAGAAGCCTCCCCCAAGCTTGTGGGAGACTCTCTTCTTCAATTTGCACAAAGTTACATATTTCCCGTAAGGCAGCTTGTGTCTTATGAGCGGGAAAATATTTTGCAGAGAAGTAGTAAATCATATCCTGGGGACTACGCACACAACCAGGGGCAAGGTAATTAAACCATAACTTAGCATCACCCTTTAATGAGAAAGGAAACAATTTGAGAATATAGTAATAGCGAATTTTTTCCTCATGAGCAAATAGGGTAGCTATATCATTCAATTTAGTAAGATGTGCCACAACAATTTCAGATTCATAGCCATGGAAAGGATCAGATTCAACCAAAGTAATTAACTTAGGATCGACAGAGAATTCATAATCCTTATCAATAACAAAGATTGCTAAAGTAGCAAAATTGGGATCATATTTCATTCTAGCATTCAAGGATTTTTCTTTTTGCTTAGCTAACAATTTCTTAAGATCCTCTCTATCATTGCAAGCAAAGAAATCTCTAGCAGTTTCTTCATCCATAACATAACCCTTAGGTACAACAGGCAATTCATATCTAGGGGGAGAATCATAGTCTTCAGTTTCAAATATATCATTAGTTTTAGTAATTTCATTCTCTCTAACCCTAGCAAGTTGTTCATCAAGGAATTCACCTAGTGGCCCAGTATTATCAAGCAGAGAAGTAGTTTCATCATAAGCATCATGCATAGCAGAAGTGGCATCATCAATAACATGCGACATATCGGAATTAATAGCAGGAGTAGGTCTCGCAAGTTAACCTAGATGGCAGTTCCTTACCTCCCCTCGTAGTTGAGGGATATATCTTGGTTTTGTTGTCTTTCAGATTCCTCATAGCGATCAACATATATAAATCCCAAGTGACTCAGAGAATAGAGCTATGCTCCCCGGCAATGACGCTAGAAAAAGGTCTTGATAACCCACAAGTATAGGGGATCACAACAATTTTCGAGGGTAGAGTATTCAATCCAAACTTATTGATTTGACACAAGGCGTGCCAAACAATATTATCTAGTATTAGCAGCTGAGGTGTCAATTCAAACACACCTGAAAGATTTAATATCTGCAGCAAAGTATTTAGTAGCAAAGTAGTATGGAAGTAATGGTAACAGTGGCAAAAGTAACAGTCGCAGTTTTGTAGCAATCATAACAGTGGCAACGGAAAAGTAAAGGAGCAAAGATAAATATGAAACGAGCTCGTGGGCAATGGGTCAATGATGATAATTATGTCGGATGTCATCCATCATGCAACAGTTATAACATAGGATGACACAGAACTCTACCTCCAGTTCATCAATATAATGTAGGCATGTATTCCGAATATAGTCATACGTGCTTATGGAAAAGAACTTGCATGACATCTTTTGTCCTACCCTCCCGTGGCGGCGGGGTCCTATTGGAAACTAAGGGATATTAAGCCCTCCTTTTAATATAGTACTGGACCAAAGCATTAACACTTAGTGAATATATGAACTCCTCAAACTACGGTCATCACCAGGAAAAGTCCTGACTATTGTCACTCCGAGGTTGCCGGATCATAACACGTAGTAGGTGACTATAACCTGCAATATTGGATCAAGAACAAAAATATATTCGTGAAACCATAATAGGATCAGATCTGAAATCATGGTACTTAGGCCCTAGTGACAAGCATTAGGCATAGCAAAGTCATAGCAACATCAATCTTAGAACATAGTGGATACTAGGGATTAAACCCTAACAAAACTAACTTGATTACATGGTAAATCTCATCCAACCCATCATGGTCCAGCAAGCCTATGATGAGATTACTCACGCACGGCGTTGAGCATCATGAAATTGGTGATGGAGGATGGTTGATGATGACGATGGTGACGGATTCCCCTCTTCGGAGCCCAAAACGAACTCCAGATGTGCCCTCCCAAGGAAGAACAGGGCTTGCGGTGGCTGCGTATCATAAAACACGATGAATCCTTCTCTCTGATTTTAACGTGAATATCTGGAGTTGGAGTTGAGGTCGGTGGAAGTCCAGGTGTCGGTGGAAACAACACCTATGGGATCACGAGCATTCCTTCTAAGGTTGGTGGGCGCGATGTTGTGCAAAGAGCGGGTCTAGTGATCAGTACAAGGAGATTTTACCCAGGTTCGGGCCGCGAGGATGCGTAATACCCTAGTCCTGCTTTGGTGTATATTTGAGTGCTCTTGAGTTCTTGCACTAGCTACGGTGCATGCCTAGTCCAAAAGTCTGAATCCTTCCTCAGTACGCCTCAGGCCTCCTTTTATAGGTAAAAGGGGTCGCCACAGTGGCACACCGGAGGTGGAAAGTATGTACAGTGTACAAGCTTATCGCCTGACATGACAGGAAAAAACGCATTAAATGCGCTACTTAGGTGTCCTCTTTCTTTATCAGGGACGGTAACGAATCCCGTCCCGTCCGTTGCCGCTTCGCCTTGCTTCGACGCGCGTCTAGGCCAACGAGGCGTGTAGTGCCATGTAGGCTGGCAGCAGACTGCTGAGTTGGTGTGGTGGCAGGGTCTGCACGCCACCACGCAGGTGCTTGACCAGTTGGCTAGAAGCCATGCATTGCCACGTGGGTACTTGCTTAGTTGGTGGGTCGATCGCTGAGCCGGGTCGGTGACGGGGCGACAAAACCTTGCGGTGATCTTGCAGATGTCCCCGGCAAGGGTCTTGCCGGGGCCTCGCGTGTGCCCCCGGCAAGGATCTTTCGAGGCCTCGTTGGTATCTTCGGCAGGAGCCTTGCCGGGGCCTCGTGGGCGTCCTCGGCAAGGAGCCTCGCTGTGGTCTTGTCTTCTGGTTCTCATCTAGGCCTCATGGGCCCTTTGTCTTTCACAAAGATCTGCATGCCACCAAGAAGGCGCCTCACGAGCTTTGGTCCCAACATTGTCGATGGTGTCGGAACTCTCAGGCTCAAGGGTGGCGGCCTTGCTTGTGCTGGGCAAGTTACCCCGGCAAGGCTCTTGCCGGGGCTATGTAGGCCGCCACCCTTGCCGGGGGAAGCCCATCTGTTGCTTTGTCCTTTGCGCCTCTGTCTTGGCGCTGCTCTGGTAGTTTTGTATATTGCTTCCTTCCTCTGCACCGCTAAGCATGGCCGCAGGTGCGGCTCTAACTGCTCGTGCATAAGTAAAGGGGTACAAAGAGGGCCCCTACTTTTGTACACCGACAGGAGCCCCCGGGCCTGGGCCACACATAAGCGCAACGCGTTCTCGGGCCAGGCCCAGAACGGTGCGCGGGCATTCATGGTAGAGTTGTTAGTGCGGTAATTCCTTCGCCAGTTGCGCTTCCCCATGACCCGTATTGAATGCGTGACGAGGGGGTCATGCCTGGGGCGGTTGCGGCATGCTTGCGTCACGCCGTGGTGAATAGTAAAGAGGCGGTCCGCGTCCTCCCCATAAAAACAGAGGAAAATGCAGGGCGCGGCTCGTTTACTAAGTGGACTCGCTTCATGGTCATTATAGCACCTGTGCCCCATGATCCCGGGGCGCGAAACGGCCGTTCCACTTGCCATCTGAATCCTGGCTCGCCCGCCACACGTCTGATACGTCTCCAATATATCTATAATTTTTTGATTGTTCCATGCTATTATATTACCCGTTTTGGATGTTTATGGGCTTTACTATACACTTTTATATCATTTTTGGGACTAACCTACTAACCGGAGGCCCAACCCAAATTGCTGTTTTTTTTGTCTATTTTAGTGTTTCGAAGAAAAGGAACATCAAACGGAGTCCAAATGGATTGAAACCTTCGGGAGTGATCTTTTTGGAACAAACGCAATCCAAGAGACTTGGAGTGGAGGTCAAGAAACACACGAGGAAGCCACGAGGGGGGTGGGCGCGCTCCCCACCCTCGTGGGCCCCTCGTGGCTCCACTGACCTACTTCTTCTTCCTATATATACCTTCGTACCCTGAAAACATCGAGGAGCACCACGAAACCCTATTTCCACCGCCGCAACCTTCTATACCCGTGAGATCCCATCTTGGGGCCTTTTCCGGTGCTCTGCCGGAGGGGGAATCAATCACGGAGGGCTTCTACATCATCACCAAGGCCTCTCCGATGAGTTGTGAGTAGTTTACCATAGACCTTCGGGTCCATAGTTGTTAGCTAGATGGCTTCTCCTCTTTCTTTGAATCTCAATACAAAGTTCTCGATCTTCTTGGAGATCTATTCGATGTAACTCTTTTTGCGGTGTGTTTGTCGAGATCCGATGAATTGTGGGTTTATGATCAAGTTTATCTATGAGAAATATTTGAATCTCTTCTAAATTCTTTTATGTGTGATTGGTTATCTTTGCAAGTCTCTTCGAATTATCAGTTTGGTCTACTAGATTGATCTTTCTTGCAATGGGAGAAGTGCTTAGCTTTGGTTCAATCTTGCGGTGTCCTTTTCCAGTGACGGCAGGGGTAGCAAGGCACGTTTTGTATTGTTGCTATCGAGAATAAAAATATGGGGTTTATATCATATTGCTTGAGTTTATCCCTCTACATCATGTCATCTTGCTGAATGCATTACTCTGTTCTTATGAACTTAATACTCTAGATGCATGCTGGATAGCGGTCGATGTGTGGAGTAATAGTAGTAGATGCAGAATCGTTTCGGTCTACTTATCGCGGATGTGATGCCTATATACATGATCATGCCTAGATAATCTCATAACTATGCACTTCTCTATCAATTGCTTGACAGTAATTTGTTCACCGACCGTAATACTTATGCTATCTTGAGAGAAGCCACTAGTGAAACCTATGGCCCCAAGGTCTATTTTCCATCATATAAGTTTCCAATTTATTTTATTTTGCAATCTTTACTTTTCAATCTGTATCATAAAAATACGAAAAATATTTATTTTATCTTATTATCTCTATCAGATCTCACTTTCGCAAGTGGACCTCAAGGGATTGACAACCCCTTTATCGCGTTGGTTGCGAGGTTCTTGTTTGTTTGTGTAGGTACGAGGGACGTGTGTGTGGAGCCTCCTACTGGATTGATACCTTGGTTCTCAAAACTGAGGGAAATACTTACGCTACTTTGCTTCATCACCCTTTCCTCTACAAGGGAAAACCAACGCAGTGCTCAAGAGGTAGCAAGAAGGATTTCTGGCACCGTTGCCGGGGAGGTCTTCGCACAAGTCAAGACATACCAAGTACCCATCACAAACTCTTCTCCCTCGCATTACATTATTTGCCATTTGCCTCTCGTTTTCCTCTCTCCCACTTCACCTTTGCCTTTTCTTCGCCCTTCTTCCGTTCAATCTTATGTTTGCTTGTGTCTCCATGTGCCTTCTATGTGCTTGCATCTTTACTTGCTCAAAATCTATTGTTATGGATCCACTTAAAGTATTCTACTTGGATCATCTTCGATCTATATGTGCTCGTGCTGAAACCCCAACTAGCCTAGTTTATGGGAAATCTTTAGATGAGCATGCTCATTTTGTGCGTCATCGTGTGTCTCAAAAAGGGAGACTCTTATGGGGTCAAATAAACAGATTGCTATGTTATGCTTGGAATCTTTGTGAAATTTATGATTTTACTTTGTTGTTCTAAGAACCCTAAAAAACACCTTCCCTATCTATGTGAGTTTAGTGATAATGAAATCTTATCTTCTTATGCAAAGGGTGTTTATAGTTACTATGATATCGAACAAATTGAAGAATTTATTGCTTTTAAGGGTGCTTATGAAGTTGCTTCTTTGATTGAAAAGTATGATATTACTCTCTATGAATCTGAAAATTTTGACATACTTAAATATTGCTATGAAAACTATGCTCATAATGTCTTTATCAAAGAATTTATTGAGAGAATGACCGTTGGTTTGGAAGAAAATAATGATATGCATGAATCTATAGATAATGATGATTCTGATGATTTGGTTGAAATTTCCCTTGATGAACATGATGCTTGATTTTCTTGTTGCCATGATGCCAATAATTATGAAAATGAATTTGCTATAGTTCCTTATGTTAAACATGAGATCGTTGCTATTGCACCCATACTTGATAGTTCCTTCGATGAAAAGCATGATTGCAATGGTATTATTATAAATTCTCTTGATGTCAATTGTGATAATAATATGCAAAACCCTAAGCTTGGGGATGCTAGTTTTGCTATGACTACTATTTGTTGCAATGATCATGATTGGGGTGATTCTTTTTATGATCTTGAAAATTTATTTAAGCCCCATGAGGAATATGAGATTGATAATAATGTTTGCAATATTATTGAAAGTGGGTTTGGAAGAGTGCCAACTTTAGATCCCACATATTTGGAGAATGTTCAATCTTATGAAATTTTGGATAAAAGTGGGTTTGGAGAGGTCATGACTTTTGTTAATGTTAATCCCACTATTTTGGAAGAGTGTCAACTTCGCATGCATGTGAATTGTGTTGAAAATATTTTATGTGATAGCTATTTTGTTGGATTTTCTTATGATCCCACATTTATACCCCGATTTCAGCCTTCATTGGCCGTTTGATCAGGGTCAACCCGGTCTTTTTATCCGCTGCTCGTCATTGGATCTGGATGGAAAAGGTGTATTGCCTTTTTGACCGTGCGGTGAAACGTCGATGGGGATGACCTGTGGGCTCGGGTAAAAGTAGATTGGCTGGGTCAAAGTTTTCTAGGTGCGCAAGCGGCCTCTCCTGTCGCACCTCATGCGCGCATGGTGGGCACTGCCAGTTTCTGGTTTGCTCGCCCCTCTGGATTCGCCTGTTGGTGCAGCTGCAAGTAGGCCTGCCTTTTCTGTGGTCCCACACGTTGGTCCGCATGGCCTCGCCGCCGCGGCCCCCTGGATTTGCTAGCCACTGCCTCGAGTTACCTCCGTCACCGCCGCCGCGAGTCAGCTCCACTGTTGCCGTCAGGAATCTCGTCTAGGCAAATTAACTTCCTCCGAGTCCCTGCTCTCCCTGGTCCTCCTACCCTGCTTGATGCATGCGTGCGTGCGTGCGTGCGTGTGTGTGTGTGTTTGTGTGCGTGCGTGCATGCATGTGTTCCAGGCAAATTAACTTCCCCCGAGTCCCTGCTCTCCCTTGTCCTGCTGCCCTACTTGATGCGTGTGTGCGTGTGTGCGGGTGCGGGTGTGTGTGTGTGGGTGTGGGTGCGTATGTTTTTAGTTCGAGTGTGGATGCTCGGCAATAGTGATGTAGGTATTTTTGTAGAACAGAATGATTAACTCGGTCTATTTCTAGAGAAAATTCCTAGGAATTTGATTGACGGAGGCATCACTATCTGGTTCTGGATTATACATTTTTGCAGCACTACCACTATTGTTTTTGTTTGGCAGGAATGAATGTTCTAGGGTTGGAGCAGAGGGGGTTGAGTAGCAGTTGAGCTTAGGTGAGTGTTCAGGTTCTATAATTGACTCACCAAGAAAAGTGTGATGCCAGTTATGCAATTTCTTTTCATAGAACGTTGTTATCTTTATCTTGGTGAATGTACAGAGCTAATGTTCAGTTCATTGTCTCAGGCATGAATTTACAGATTCAAGATTTTCTTACACATGGGGCTTATTCTCCTAATGTTTCTAGGTATTTCTCATTATCAAGAGCATTTACCTTGCTTTACAGAGTATACATCAAGTACAGTTGAAGTACATATCAAATGGTTGTATTCCAGAGTTGTTTGATTCGCATGATAAACATTCTACAAATAGTTCCCATGCCATAATAAGTTATAATGATTTGTTTCTCTTATATTTATATGTTTACACCACTGCTTTTCTTCCCATTTTATTGGAGGCTCACATCAGGTCGCTTTGGAGGCTGATATCAGGTGGCTACTCATGTCTGGCTTGGTGGCTTGGTGCCTAAATTTCAGATGTTCCATTAATCTTGGCTGCTTTTCTCATTCGTTTTGGTATTTAACCTTGGGTAAATGGACTAATCTTTTCCTTATCTATAAACTGTGTGCTGACATGCTTATGCTCTAACAAGTTCCTCTGCTTTCATTTCACACATTGTCAGATCTAGAAGGTTGCAGCTTCTTTGTTCTCCTACTCAAGATTTGCTCATTGTTCAATTCAAGCTATGTTCTTCAGGTATCTTCCTTTACATTTTCTTTACGCGATGGTTAGTTGATCTAGACAAGGGCTTCTGTATTGTTCTTGGTTTATTGGAATCTGTTTTGCTTTGCTAACAAAATAGTAGGCATGTGTGTGAGATTACTTCTCGGTGAATCTAACATAAGATTCTACCTTTAATTCCAGTCTGTTTTTAACTCTCACAAGCTCTTTTGGCTATTATGTGTTGCTGTAGGTTTGGACTTGCAAAGAGAACAATTGAAAACTTGACCATGACAATTATATTTACCGACTATAATGGTAACTGGGGGATAAGCATCCTAAGACATTTGTACCAAACATGATTTGAATCCTTGGGCGTGCGTATATGTTCTCACTATTTTAGAGTATGATGCTCTCAACAATTGGAAGAATCAACATGTAAATCAATTTATAAGTATAAAACCTTGTGAGCTGGATCTCCATTTTCAATTGGCGGCTTTTCTTAAACATTCATACTTTTGAAAGCTTCTACAGGACTCTCCTTGGACCATTCAGCACATGTTCTGTACCCCTGAGCAAGTTCATGGATACCCCTATACTCCAATAAGATATTATAAGAACGCAACTGAAAGGAAAATAACATCTCTCCAAAAATAGAATTTTCCTCAAATCATTTCACGAGATGCCCCTGTAACCTATGTTGCGTTTATGACTTAATTGTCTTTTCTTTAAGACTAGCATGGTATCAGCCTTTGGCATCTTTTATCTTCAATGTAAAAAAGTTGATGGTAAAATTGTTCAGTGTTTGCCATATTATATTTTGTTATAAGTGATAGTAGAAACTAACAATGAATTCTATCTACATTCAATGAACTATGGAGAACATGTGCCTGGGAGGGGATTTGAAAAGAACAGTTACGATGAGTTCTTGTTTTACTTAACAATCTTCAATTTTCTAATTCATAGCTATGTGTAGTGTGTAAACACTAACCAAAGGAGGATCAGATTTTGTTATTCTTTTTTTAAAATAATTATGAGTGAGTTGCATTCTATTGGTTCACTAAACTCGCCTTACTGATTTTTCCATACAGAAAAAAACCCTTTTGGTCATTGTAGATGTGTACTGTTGTAACAATGCATGTTAGCTACAGATGTTATATAATTCTTTTTATAAATATTGACTGAATCAAGATATCTTCTCTAGGAAAATCATTGTTTCTTCACTTCCAGGGCCAGCGTCACTCAAGTTTGCTTGCAGCATGCTTATTTGTTTCTACATTGCCTTTGCTTAATATTTTCTCTTGATTTCCTATGTGATTGAGATGCGTGCCTATCTCGATTGTTACATTGTGTTGGCAATTTCGCCATCGCCCATTATAACTGTTGTTCACGTACCTGGTGCACTTCTAATTTTGAATTGTGCTTGCTGAGTGCCCTCATTTTTTTACTACCTTCCGTTGGTGTATATGCAAGCTGTAGAGCTTTGTTGTTCAATCTGGTTATAACTTTATTCTCCTATTTTCTTAATCATTCCCACATTGTCTTAGTTATTAGAAATATAAATATGCCATGTGAAAATAAGCTAAAGTAGCTTTTTTGGGGATTTTGGTGACATTGTTTTTGTACAATGTAACCATTTTTCTCGCTAAGTAAATTACATTCGTGTCCCGTGATCGATGGTTTGCTACCTATATTACTAGCTTGCATGCTTTGAGAAAATGATTTTAGCATGTTTGTCATTCATATATTTTTCCATCTATTTGCTCATGCCTCATGTCATAAAATCAAATCTTTGCACCATGCCGATATTTTTCATAAAGAAACCACTTGCTTTTACAAGTACTGGACTACTATGAGTATCGTCGTCTTCATTGATAGGAGGACGAGAGCGGCAGTAGCGCAAGCCAGCGAGGCAGGCTGCTTGGCTCTCAGGCCGACACCTACCATCCACTTCCGTTGGGCGGATCTGCCACTTCAAAAACTTATGGTGGCCATAAGCAATCTCAAGAGCTTGTTGTGATGATTTGAATGTAAGCAGTTTCCCTTGTTGTGCTTGTGTGCGCTTCTATGTATTTCATGGTCTATTCTTAGTGTATGGAATGGTTATATTAGCACTGTAGTTTACTTTCATTTTTGAATCTTGATGCATCGAAAATAGTTGTAAACTGCAAGACCTTATTTCTGTGGGTGAAATAATAGATGCACATTGGCTCTTTTATTGTTTTTGATTATTGAAAGAGAGATACACATACTAGTTTGAATTAATGGTGGTTAAAGTTTAAAAACGTTAGTAAAACCAATGTCCAACTTTGTACATCTAAAGTTTTTGATTGTTGTGCCAACAATAAACAGTAAAGGAGAAATCTCCTTCAATATTAGGTTAGTGCCTTTTGCAGCTTCTATGTTATATTTGGAAGCTGCTCTATGTGATTTTTGTGTAGTTTGTGATCAAACGAAGATAGAATTTTTATGAATATAACATGTGCAACATGCTACTAACAGAGTCAAGTTTGTTTGAATTTGTTCACTTTGTGGTCAGTGGAAATATGACTGCCTTGTGCACTTTTCCAGCGGAAGATGAACTTTGGTGTTGCTTGCTATGACGAAATGAGGTGTTTGCCTGGTTGTAAATTGCATGCTGATGTTATTGTAGTTATGTTCCATTCTCTAAAGAAACATGGGGTCGGATGCAATAGGTTAAGGAAAAGGGCATTGTTCATCTGCGACAATAGACAATGAAGAGCAAATCGAAGGGATAGAAATATTTTGTTGGCTACAAGACCCTATTTTCTTCAACTAAGAGATATTAAATTTATTGCCATATGTGCTTGCCCGTATGGAAATCAATTAAAATATGGATTTCTTTTCATCGCTAACATGGAATAAGCAAGTCTCTGCGCCATTTGGCGCAACGGGTCCACTAGTGTAATTATTATGAAGAGGAAACTATGGTCGTAGAAATTTTCGTGTTACTAAATTACCTCTCGTTATGTTGAGATTGCTATTGTTTCTTTCTGCCTCCTTGCATATGCTAGTTTTGCTTGCTATGATAATTTGTTTGCCTATAAGATGCCTATACATAGGAAGTATGTTAGACTTAGATGTATTTGTCACGTGTTTTATGATGCTCTCTTTGTGCTTCAATTCTTCTCTTTTATGTGAGCATCATTGAAATTATCAATGCCTAGCTAGGGGCGCTAAACGATAACGCTTGTTGGGAGGCAACCCAATTTAATTTTTGTTCCTTGCTTTTTGTTCCTGTTTAGTGTTAAATAAATCATCTAGCCTCTTTTTAGATGTGGTTTTGTGTTTTAATTAGTGTTTGTGCCATGTAGAACCTATAGGATCATCTTGGTTGATAGTTAATTTAATCTTGCTGAAAAACAGAAACTTTTGCGCACACAAGAATAATTTTAATAAATCACAGAAATGTGATTTTTAGTTTATTATTTTTTAAGTAGATCAATAAACAAATTTCCCAGTACTTCCTACTTTGGTAGGATTTTTAGAGTTCCAGAAGTATTCAAAATTTACAGATTCTTTGCAGACTATTCTTTTTTGTGATTCTGTTTTTAGTGTGTTGTTTGCTTATTTTGATTAATCTATGACTAGTATCGGGGGGTATGAACCATAGAGCAGTTGGAATACAGTGGGTTTAACACCAATATAAATAAATAATGAGTTCATTACAGTACCTTAAGTGGTGGTTTTTCTTTCTTGCACTAACGGAGCTCATGAGATTTCTTGTTATGTTTTGTGTTGTGAAGTTTTCATGTTTTGGGTAAAGATTTGATGGACTATGGAATAAGGAGTGGCAAGATCCTAAGCTTGGGATGCCCATGGCACCCCAAGATAATTCAAGGACAACCAAAGGCCTAAGCTTGGGGATGCCCCGGAAGGCATCCCCTCTTTCGTCTTTGTCTATCGGTAACTTTACTTGGAGCTATATTTTTATTCACCACATGATATGTGTTTTGCTTGGAGCGTCGTGTATGATATGAGTCTTTTTTTAGTTACCACAGTCATCCTTGCTGTACACACCTTTTGGGAGAGACACACATGATTCGGAATTTATTAGAATACTCTATGTGCTTCACTTATATCTT
Organism: Aegilops speltoides; assembly: GCA_021437245.1. Lineage (NCBI taxonomy): Eukaryota > Viridiplantae > Streptophyta > Magnoliopsida > Poales > Poaceae > Aegilops > Aegilops speltoides. The sequence continues at coordinate 64,768,055 of CM038143.1, forward strand.
TTGAGCTAGACAATTTTGCTCTAGTGCTTCAGTTATATCTTTTTAGAGCACAGCGGTGGTTTTATTTTGTAGAAATTATTGATCTCTCATGCTTCACTTATATTATTTTGAGAGTCTTTTACAACAGCATGGTGTTTGCTATGGTTATAAAATTGGTCCTAATATGATGGGCATCCAAGTTGGGTATAATAAAAACTATCATAGAAAGTCCATTGAATACTATGAGAAGTTTGATACTTGATAATTGTTTCGAGATATGAAGATGGTGATATTAGAGTCATGCTAGTTGAGTAGTTGTGAATTTGAGGAATACTTGTGTTGAAGTTTGTGATTCCCGTAGCATGCACGTATGGTGAACCGTTATGTGATGAAGTTGGAGCGTGATTTATTTATTGATTGTCTTCCTTATGAGTGGCGGTCAGGGACGAGCGATGGTCTTTTTTTACCAATCTATCCCCCTAGGAGCATGCGCGTAATACTTATTTCAAGAACTTGTAGATTTTTGCAATAAATATATGAGTTCTTTATGACTAATATTGAGTACATGGATTATACGCACTCTCACCCTTCCACCATTGCTAGCCTCTCTTGTGCCGCGCAACTTTCGCCGGTACCATACACCCACCATATACCTTCCTCAAAACAGCCACCATACCTACCTATTATGGCATTTCCATAGCCATTCCGAGATATATTGCCATGCAACTTTCCACCGTTTTGTTTATTATGACACACACCATCATTTTCATATTGCTTTTGCATGATCATGTAGTTGAAATCGTATTTGTAGCAAAGCTACCTTGATAATTCATACATGTCACTCTTGATTCATTGCATATCTCGGTACACCGCCGGAGGCATCCACATAGAGTCATATTTTGTTCTAATTATTGAGTTGTAATTCTTGAGTTGTAAGTAAATAAAAGTGCAATGATCTTCATTATTAGAGCATTGTACCAAGTGAGGAAAGGCTGATGGAGACTATGATTCCCCCACAAGTCGGGATGAGACTCCGGACTTAAAAAAAAAGAAAGGGCAAAAAAGAGAAAGGCCATAAAAAAAGAGAAAGGCCATAAAAAATGAGAGAAAATGAGAGAAGGGACAATGTTACTATCCTTTTACCACGCTTGTGCTTCAAAGTAGCACCATGATCTTCATGATAGATAGTCTCATATGTTGTCACTTTCATATATACTAGTGGGAATTTTACATTATAGAACTTGGCTTGTATATTCCAATGATGGGCTTCCGAAAAATGCCCTAGGTCTTCGTGAGCAAGCAAGTTCGATGCACACCCACTTAGTTTCTTTTGTTGAGCTTTCATACACTTATAGCCCTAGTGCATCCATTGCATGGCAATCCCTACTCACTCACATTGATATCTATTAATGGGCATCTCCATAGCCTGTTGATACGCCTAGTTGATGTGAAACTATCTTCTCCTTTTTTGTCTTCTCCACAACCACCATTCTATTCCACATATAGTGCTATGTCCATGGCTCACACTCATGTATTGCGTGAAAGTTGAAAAAGTTTGAGAATACTAAAGTATGAAACAGTTGCTTGGCTTGTCATCGGGGTTGTGCATGATTAAATACTTTGTGTGATGAAGATAGAGCATAACCAGACTATATGATTTTATAGGGATAGCTTTCCTTAGCCATGTTATTTTGAGAAGACATGATTGCTTTGTTAGTATGCTTGAAGTATTATTGTTTTCATGTCAATATTAACTTTTATCTTGAATCATTTGGATCTAAAAATTCATGTCACAATAAAGAAAATTACATTGAGAAATATGCTAGGTAGCATTCCACATCAAAAATTCTATTTTTATCATTTACCTACTCGAGGACGAGCAGGAATTAAGCTTGGGGATGCTTGATACGTCTCCAACATATCTATAATTTTTGATTGTTCCATGCTATTATGTTACCCATTTTGGATGTTTATGGGCTTTAATATACACTTTTATATTATTTTTGGGACTAACCTACAAACCGGAGGTCCAGCCCAAATTGCTGTTTTTTTACTTATTCAAGTTTTTCAAAGAAAAGGAATATCAAACAGAGACCAAACGGAATGAAACCTTTGGGAGTGATCTTTTTGGAACAAACACTACAAAAAATACACTTCGGTGATGGTACGTGTTTGTCACAATAGGTCACATTTTCTGTCATGCATGTACATCCATGACGATTTTATGACATAATCAAGATAGTCATACCTGTGATGTCATAGAAGTGTTCAATGACATTACCAAAATTATCATCACGGAAGTGTCCACTTCCATGACGATAAATCGCATGTCATAGAAGTGCTTTCGTCAAGGGTGACCGACACGTGGCATCCACCATAACGGAACACCGTTAAGCTATCGGGTCCGGTTTTGGATCCGATAACCCGTTAACAGCCCCGACCAACGGGGATTTTCCATGTGTAAAATCATCATTGGCTGGAGGAAACATGTGTTGGCTCACCGTTGGACAGATGTCATCCACTCATTGGACCCAAGGTGCCTATGATACGTCGACACATGGCACGGCCCAACAGAGGCCCATTCCTGTGAAAAGGCTGGCCCGTTTGACTTGGTCAAAAGGTGGCGAGCCGGCCCACGGAAAGCCTGTTAATAGTCTGTCCGCATATAGCCCATTTACAACCCGCTAACCTAGGGCCCGTTACGCCCTATCCGAATTAGGCCCAGTAGCGTCATCTGGGCCGTCCAATATGATTCCAGCCTGTTTTAACTTCCGGCCCATGTGTGGCCCATGAAATCTTTCGGCCCATATGAGGCCTGTCGTGGTGGGCGCATGGCAGATGCCAAGGGATGGCTAAAGAGAGGAGGAGGCTCGAGGGCGCTGGTGGGCTTCGGAGGCGAGGTTGATATGCACGGGCGCGGGACACCGGACATACCCAGGTTTGGGGCTCTCCGGAGAGATAACACCCCTAGTCCTGCCGAGTTTAGTTGGATGAATGATAGTACAATATCGCTCCTGGAGCTATTTGGAGGAGGAAGGAGGCTGGCCAAGGCTCCAGCTGCTCCTTCTCCTTGGTGTTGCTATGTAGTGGCTAGTCCTATCTTGCTTGCTCTATCTTGTGTGGCTTTGCATGCCGTGTGTGTCATATATCTCTGTTGAATATCTCTTTGTCCCTCTCTCGCCCTGTCTGTCTGTAGGCGTGGACTCCTGGGGGTTTTATAGACCAACCCACCCAGGGTTACAATGGTAATATGCCGAGTCGGTGGGTCCGTATTGTCGGCGTCCGGGGTACCGGGCTGGGTACCGCTTGGGGGCTTGTGGTTCGCCGGGTTCCCCTAGGTGCGGGCCCCACGTGCCTAGGGGGACTGTGCGCCGTCTTGTCGATCGTCATGGCGTGGCAGAGTCGAGCCGCGCACTGTGTTCTCCGTCAGGCCGCCGCTTGCTATCGTTAGTGGTGAGGGCGGGAACATTGTTCCCGTGCCAGCCCTGGTCAGCGGGTAGGTAAGGGGCACTGTTGCCATGCTTTGGCTGACCAGGGGCATGGGCGGGGGCACTGTAGTCTTGGTCATTAGTGATTGAGGTCTCGTCCCATCGTACGACCTGGATGGGACGGGAGCTGACCCGTGGCTGGGTTGCCGTGGACGCCACGGGTGGGTTGGCTTGCTGGGGAAGCCAAGGTTGCGCCGGGTTGAGTTGCCTTGCGCCAGCCGCTGCGGCCGGGTCGACGTACCTTGCCGAGTCAAGGGTCTTGGCCGGGTTGCGCGCCTTGCCGGGTCGAGCGACCCGGCCTGGCGCACGCCGGTTTGTGGGGCGATGCGGGCCCCGCTGTTTTTGAAATAGATCCGGGTTCCGTTGCTCGCACGGGTTCATCCTCCGGCAAGTAGTCCCCGGCTGTGAAGGTCCGCCGTCTTCGGATGAGTGGGCCGCAGCTTCCCCTTGAGCAAGGCGGAATCTGCGAACGCTGGGTCCAGCAACACCCACTGTGTGCCGGTATTCTCAGAAACCGGATCGCGGCATCCCGGCTGTGGCGGGGACCGAGGAGTCTTTCGAATCTTGAGGCGATCCCTCGGGCTTCGCGCTGGCTCCACGTGGTGCCCGGAAGCCGGAGGGGCCTGACAGGCCACGCGCGTGGCGGGACTAGGCGACGGGTGGGCGCCGCCGCCGCCTTGGCCACGCGCGGCGATTTATTGCGGCTTCGGGGCGGTTGCACTTCCCGCGCGGTTAGTGCGTGTGCGTCGCGCACTTATTGCGGGGTAGTGGAGCGGGCGCGGAGACGATGCCACTTCCCACGTTTGAACCGGGCTTATAAGTTGAGGGGGGCAAGGGGGCGGCGGGCATTATTCTCGCTCGCGCCTTCGTGTCCCCCTGCTCTCGCTGTGCTCCTTGCCACCGACGCACAGCTGCGCCCGCAGCCCCGAGCAGAGCTCTTCTCGTCGTCCTTCTTCCTTCCGCTTCTATCCATGGCGCTGCCGTCGGGCTCTTGGATGGGCTCCAACGTCACCAACGACGACATCATGCAGCTTCGGGCTTCGCGGCGCTTGCCGCGGGAGACGAACGTTGGTGTCCGCCTATCGCGCAGCGAGCAAAGGCCCCGACCCGAGGGGCAGGAGCGCGTCGTCTTCCTTACTCACTTCGAGCGCGGGCTCGGGCTGCCGACGAGCACCTTCTTCTGCACCTTCCTGGAGTTCTTCGGGCTTCAACCGCACCATCTCGGCGCCGGCGCCATCGTCCAACTCTCCGGCTTCGTGACCCTGTGCGAGGGGTACCTGGGGGTCGAGCCGACGATCGACCTCTGGGCGCGCTTCTTCTCCTTGAAGCAGCAGGGTACGTCGGCCGGGGAGTTCGCCGACTGCGGCGCCGCCGTCATCTCCAAGCGGTCGGGGGCAGATTTCCCCAAGATTCCGCTCGAGGATTCTGCCAAGAAGTGGCAGAATTCCTTCTTCTACATCCGCAATCATGGCGCGGACACCCCTTTCGCCATCGCGCGCGCCTTGGCAAAGACGAATCGGGCTACTCGCCCGGCGCCCGCCGCAGAGATCGTAAACCTCTGGCGGTAACGGTGATGAGGACGCGAGGAGGGCTCACCGCATGCACCTTCTCACCGCGTTCATCACCCGCCGGGTCCTCCCGCTTCAGAGGCGCTCCTACCTCATCGGCGAGATGATCGGCCTGCAGGACCCAACCGAATGGGGTCGACACGGCTGTCTGGGGAGCATGCCGCGCGCGCCGTCAACGCTGTCTCCAGGGCCAATCTTGGAGAGGATTGGCGATTCGGCAAGGCGCCGTATAGCCAGGCGAACCCGGTGCCGCAGGTGAGCATCTGGTCTCCTTACTTTGCCGCCGCGCATCTTCTTCTTCGTCCCGACGCGTCACGGGAGGTTCTTCTGAATGCGAGCTGGCATCCTTACACACGGGCTCCGCTGCAGGTGGCGCCGGTGGCACCAGAGGAGCCAGCGGCCCAAGGCGGCGAGGAGGTAAGCTTCGAGTCTTTCTCTTCTTCATTTTGTCTTGAATTGTTGCTCGTGTCGCGGTGCAGGCGACGCTGACGCCGGTTGCTTGGTGTAGCGGCATTAGGCGGGGGAGGCGGCGACGCGGGCGGAGCCGGGTCTTTGCATGTGGCGGTGCCGAGCCGTTCGCATGGAAAGGACAGCGTCGCGCGGCGACCCCGCAGATCGAAGCGTGCACCGGACCCAGCCGAGCCCGGAAGGCCGGCCAAGAATAAGCGCGCGAAGCCGACTCCGGTCCCAGTCTTCTTTTTCCTTCTTCTTCAGGTCGCCGATCGCGCTGGCAAGGGCGGCAGCAGAGGCCGCGGCCACTGAAGGGACAGCGTTCCGTAGGAGCCGGTCCGACCTCGCTGGCCTGCCCGGGGAGGAGGGACGAGGCGACTCGGACCTCGGCCTGGACCCGGACGACGCCGAGGCCTTGGCCTGGCGTGACAGGAACCGGGCCGAGGCGAAGCTGGAGGCGGCGTCAGTCAATCTTCAACTTCACCTGCAACTAGCAACGCTGTAAGAGGGGCTGAGCAAAGCGGTAACATAGCCAATCAATCGTTTGCTAGGAATGGTGTCAAAGGTTAGAGGTTCATGGCAATTTGGGAGGCTTGAAGAGCAAATGATAGGTAACGCAGCATAGCGATAGAACGAAGCAAATAGCATAGCAATGATAGTAGTGAGATCCAGGGTAGCGGTCATCTTGCCTGAAATCCCGCAAGGGAGAAGAACGAGTCCATGAAGAAGATGAAGCCACGAAGATGAACCACACGTAGACGAACGAATCCTCACGATCGCAACGAAATGGGAACTATCGAGAAGAAGCACACAACATAGTAAACACAGCACACATAGACAAGACATGATGCACAACAAGCATGATGCATGAAAAGTCTACATGAAGCTACTTATGGCAAGAGATGATGCAAACAAGAACAACACATCAAGGCAAGTTTAAATGAGGCCGGAAACAACATATAACAATTCCGGTAAGTCCTCATATGCAAATTTCGAAATTGGTACAGAACTGAATAAACCTTATGTTCAAGTTGTTAAACAGCAAGTTAAGATGCACCAAGATGATCTACACGAGATTCTAGTCAAGTTACATATAAAGTTCATTAGATTCGGAGCTACGGCCTAGAAGATATGAGCAAAACAAGTTAAACATGGCATTGATGCAAAATGCATACAAACATCAAGCAAACACCTCAAAACAAGGATGCAACATGATAATATGAAGCTACATGCAAAATCAAGCATGTTTCATATAGAGCACACTCAAAACGGAGCAACGGTGCAACACATACACTCTATACAAGTCAACAACAATCTGTCCATAACAGCAACTAGGCATATTGCAAGCATCAAAACAATATGCTACAGCACCCCAACATAATAACAAAAGACATGGGCATGAAGTACTGGTAAAGCAGAACAAAACATGAACACTGAGCTATCTCCAGAAAAGACTAGAACATGCTCAAAAGGACATGGAAAGATTGCAAATAATAACAGTTTCAGACTTTAGCAGAAATAACATCAGGTTGCAATGTTTAGAGTTATCAAACAACATGTTACAGGAACATATCATGGCAAAAAAAGGCATGGCATGAATCTACTAATTGCATAGAACAAAAGTCCCTTACTGACCATGAGCCAAAAAGTTTTGGCATAGAAAATATGATGGCACCCATGTAAACATGGCAAATTATATTACAGATTCATACATGGCAGGAACAACAATAAGTAGGCATGTTGGTGAGCTTGAACCACTCACCACAGAGCAATACATGGCATGGCAAGGCAACCAACAGTAAGAAGACATGTTTGTGCAGCTAAGCATGGCAAGAGCAAGGTCATAGGATGCATGGATCACTAGCAAAACACATGGGAACTAGTGAACTTAATGTTAACAGGCTGATAGCAACATTATCAAGCAACTTTGGAGCAAGATATGAACAATCTACAGCAAGCTATAAATGCAACCAGGGGCATGGATGTATAGGGCATAACATGTAGATCAAAACATGTTTATAGAACATCTCCAGATTATGCATAGAATGATTAGTAGCAACATGTTTATATAGCATCACGAAATAATGATTCACCTAGCAAAACAAAGAACAACAAGTACACTACTTAACAAGCTCGATTCACTCACCACAAGTCATTGCATGACAAGATAAGCATAGCATCATCAAGAAGACATGTTTGTGAAACAAACCAAGTCAAGAACAAGTACATAGCATGCAAGGATCAACTATAGCAAGCTTGGCCATATTGAATAACATGTAAACAATCTGCCAGGAAACATTTTGAAGCAAAAGTAGAGCACCAAAATGACATGCTAGACTACTCCATAATTTCAAACAAGGGCATGAACGGATAGACAATAACCATATGTTCAAAGCACCCTTATCAAGTATCTCAAAATATGCATGGATCTCTCAGAGCATCAAGTTTACATGGCATCAAAATAACAATGAGCAGGGACAAAAATCAGCAATATCACGATGCCTAGTTTGCATGCTTGTGCTAGTCACCACATTGATCACAAAAATACATGGCATACACCCTGGAAAGATGGCATGGCATAGATCAAAACACATGTAGACATCAACCTCATCGGATGCACACATCAATCATGGCAAAAATGACAAATGAGCAAGTTATAACAGCAAAGAGATTAACATCAACATGCACTCTTCCAACAGCATTTCGGGCATCAAGATGAGCTCAAATGAAAATGATGCAATGGAATGAGATGAAGTACTCGTCGAGACGAACAATTTGACATACTACACGCACAAAACGGAGCTATGGATGCAGAGATGCGATGCAATGAACATGGCATGATTATGCAAAAATCCTGAGGACTTAGAGAAATCGGGGGCAACCTCCAGATCTGCACGGTTTTCAAAGTGGCGGCGGATCTCGCCGGATCCGAGGCGCCGGCGGCCGGAGTTGTCGGGGACGGGCGCCAGAGTGGGAGAAGGGGTCGCCGAGCGCCTGGGGCGCTGATCCGTCGCCGCTCGACCGGATCTGGCCGGAGTCGACGAGGACGACGAGGGTCACGGCGGCGGAGCTCCTCCGGGAGGCGGGCCTCGCCGCGAGCTTCGGACGGTGCCGCGGCGGTCGCGAAGAGCGGGCGGCAGCTTCAGCGGGACGCCATGGTGGCGGGATCCGTCGCGGCGGCGGGTCGGGCGCCAGGGCGGCGCGCCGGGGCTCGGGGTCACGCAGTGGCGAAACCACGCCGGCGAGGAGGCGACGGGTGAGGGTCGGCGGCGGCACACGCCCGCGGCGAGGGCGCGAGAAGGAGGCGCAGGTTGCCGGAGATGGTGGCGGCGGTGGCGGCAGTGTGGGGCCGCGGCGGCGGGCGGGCAGGCGGCATGGCGCGCTGGCTGTGAGCCAGCCGCTGGCTGGCCCAGGGCCACGGCAGCGGAGGGACAGCGGCGGACACGTGGCATCGCAGGATTCGCCGGGGGCGGCGGCGCGGACAGGTCCGGCGCCGGGCGGACGCGTCCGGCGCGCGGAGGAGAAAGGGCTAGGGTTTCGGGAGGATTAGACCGCGAATTTGGACGGGGAGGGCATATTTATAGATAGAGGGAGCTAGGAGAGTCCAAATGAGGAGCGGTTTTTGGCCACGCGATCGTGATCGAACGACCGAGAGCATGGAGGGGGTTTGGATGGGTTTTGGGCCACTTTGGAAGGGATGTTGGGCTGCAACAAAAGAGGGCTTTACGGTTACCCGGTTAACCGTTGGAGTATCAAACGACCTCCAAATGGCACGAAACTTGACAGGCGGTCTACCGGTGCTATACCAAGGCCACTTGACAAGCCTCGGGTCATTCCGAGAAAGTTTAATACCCGCACAAGAGAAGAGGCAAAAAGGGGAACGCCGGATGACGTAGAAGCGCCGGATTGCAAAACGGACAAGGGGGAAAAGGCTCGGATGCATGAGACGAACACTTATGCAAAATGAAATGCACATGCTGACATGATAAAATGCAGATGTTGACATGGAAAAATGCAACATGCAAGGAAATGACATGGCAACAGCGGCGAATAATCGCGGACACTGGCGCGATCGAATCCGGCGTTCTGATGCGCGAGGCGGCGTATGAGCCGGCTGGCGCGAGATGCCGGAGGGCATGGTGGTGGAGGCGAGGGTTTTTGAACCGTCGTCGGTGAGGGAGCGCGACCGTGGGGGCCGGCCCGAGGTGGTGCTCCTCGACCAGGAGGTCGTGGAGGTGGGGGGCGATACCCCGCCGTGAGCCGACATTGTCGAGCGCGCGGGGGCTGATGGTGGTGGAGGCGGCGTCCTGGAGGGGGCGCCGTAGGCGGCGGCGCCGGAGGCGCCGTTGGCTATGGAGGAGGCACCACAGGCAGCGGTGGGTGAGGTGGTGACGCAGGGCACCCCGGCGTCAGAGGAGGTGCTGGCCGCGTTGCAAGCGGCCAGCAGGGGGCACGCCTTGGTGCCCTGTCAGGGCGGGCGCTGAGCTGCCACGCCGCAGCCTGCACGGAGCGGGAGCGCGGCCGTCTTTGGGCCCAGACCCAGGAGGAGGGAGCGCTGGATGCCGTCAGCCGCCATCTGCGAGGCCGGACGGAGCGCCTTGAGGCCTTTGCCCAGGCCGAGACAGAGCCGACACGCGACCTGGAGCGTGCCGTCTTGGTGAGTCCTTCTTCTTCTTGTTTTCTTGTGATTTTATCTCTGTGGGGGCATGCCAGCCCACCCACTGGGTGTAGCCCCCGAGGTTCGGGCCAACTATGTAGTAGTTGGGTCGAACCTTAGGAGCGTTGGCCTTGTGTTGACTTTGGTCTTCTCTTCAGCACCTTGACGCCTTCCGGGTTGCCGCCTTCAACTGGCTCCTGGGCAAGCATCGGGAGCTCAACGAACAGCTTGCTGCCAAGGAGGAGGAGCTTCGCGTCGCCGCAGGTACTTTGTTGTGTTCTTTTCTTCTAGTGGGGGCGCGCTAGCACACCCACTGGGTGTAGCCCCCGAGATTTGGGCCAATTGTGTAACAGTTGGGCCAAATCTTAGGCCTTGTCTTACTCTTTCTTTCTGCTGAGTTCTTCTTGTTTGCAGCCGAGGTGCTGCCTTGGCGGACCTGGCTGGTCCGGGCTGGTCATCACTATGACCGTCTTGTTGCTGATTCCGGCCGTCTCGGCGTTGAGGCGGCGCAGGCGAGGGCGGACGCGGCCGCGGCCCGACGGTCTCTTCACGAGGCCAACCGGCTCCACGAGCAGCTGGCGGGTCACAAGAGCTGCCTCGAGGCCGAGGTGGAGCTTCTAAAGGCGGAGGCCACCAAGGCGGTGGAGGCGCAGCAGGCCCTGGTCGAGGCGGACCAGCAGCGCGGCCAGCTGGCCGACGACAAGGGCCGGCTCTAGGCCGAGGTGGAGCGTCTGCGGGAGCAGGCCACCATGGCTGAGGAGGCCCGCCAGGCCGAGGCTCGCCGCCGTGAGGCAGCCGAGAAGGCGGCCGAAGACAAGGACGCCGAGCTGAAGGCGGCCCTTGCTAAGGCGGCCGACCTAGAGAGGGCGCTCGGGGAGCGGGACCGTGTCTTGGAGCGGGAGCGGCGTGGTACGTTGCTCGAGGCGCGGCACCTGGAAGAATCTTTCTCCAGTAAGTGCTGCTTCTTCGTTGTTTGCCGGGTCGGGACCCGGCCCTTTCTTCTTTGTTGCTCTTCTAACTTGCTTCTTCTTTGGCTACAGGGGCCTTTCCGAAGACGCAGCGGCTGGCGGAGGAAGTCGTCTGCTATCTGCGCGACCCGACCGGCGTTGTTGGGTCCGGGACGGATCCGCTGACGGCCTGGACGTTCCCGGAGATCATTGCCGCCATTAAGGCCCGGCTGCAGGCCTTGGGGACGCAGATGGAGCGGCTGTCCCGAGCCGGTACCGCGATGACGGCGGCCTTGTGGCCGGATTCCGGCCATCCGCGCAGCTTCTCACGTCTGGCGCGCTGGTTGGAGATGGGCCCGGATCGCCTTAGCCCCTACAAGTGCCTAGATGCTATATCCTGCATCAAAACTACTTTGGACCATATAAATGTGGCATGCAAGCTCAAGAACAGGGTCACCAAAGCAGCAAGAATTTGCAATAATTAAAGCACTAAAACAAAAATTAATTTGACCATTGGAGGAGTCACATACCGAAGAACAATCCCCCAAAGCAGTTTTTTGAATGGGGCTTTGAGCAAGGAGATCAAAAATGGCGGCAAACTGAGTAAGAACACGAGTCTGAGCTATTGAATTATTTTTCCTGGAGGAAGAGGAAGAGGATGGGTGCTGGAATAAATGGAGGGGGGCCACATGGGGCCCACAAGGACAAGGGCGTGCCCCAGGTGGGTGGGCGCGCCCTCCACCCTTGTGGCCAGCTGGTGAGGCTCCCTGGTGTGTTCTTAGCACCAGAAATTCTAAAATATTCTATAAAAAATCATACTAAATTTTTAGGGCATTTGGAGAACTTTTATTTTCGGGACATTTTTGTATTGCATGGATAATTCAGAAAAAAGACACGAAATACTATTTTTTTGCTTTATTTAAACTAAATAATAGAAAGTAAAATATGGGTACAGAAAGTTGTGCCTTCTAAATTCATCCATCTCATGCCCATTAAAAGGAATCCATTAACAAGGTTGTTCAATTCTTATTAACAAACTTCTTCCGACTGACATAAAACCGGAGAATTTTCGAATAACACTAGGTTACCTCTACAGGGATATGCATGTCCCCAACAATAAGAATATCATATTTCTTCTTGACAGTAGGAAGAGGAAATTCATAACCTCCAATAGTAATAGTTGAAATTTTTCCGATAGAATTGATACTATGAACTTGAGGTTGTTTCTTCGGAAAGTGTACCGTATGCTCATTACCATTCACATGAAAAGTGGCATTGCGTTTGTTGCAATCAATAACAGCCCCTGAGGTATTCAAAAAGGGTCTACCAAGGATTATTGACATACCGTTGTCCTCGGGAATATCAAGAATAACAAAGTCTTTTAAGATAGTAACGTTTGCAACCACTACAGGCACATCCTCACAAATACCGATGGGTATAGCAGTTGATTTATTAGCCATTTGCAAAGAAATTCAGTAGGTGTCAACTTATTCAATTCAAGTCTATGATATAAAGAGAAAGGCATAACACTAACACCGGCTCCAAGATCACATAAAGCAGTTTTAACATAGTTTCTTTTAATGGAGCATGGTATAGTTGGTACTCCTGGATTTCCAAGTTTCTTTGGTATTCCACCCTTAAAAGTGTAACTAGCAAGCATGGTGGAAATTTCATCTTCATGTATTTTTGTTTTATTAGTAACAATATCTTTCATATACTTAGCATAATGAGGTATTTTAAGCATATTAGTCAAACGCATATGCAAAAAGATAGGTCAAATCATTTCAGCAAAGCACTCAAAATCCTCATCATACTTTTTATTGGATGGCTTAGGAGGAAAGGGCATGGGTTTCTGAACCCATGATTCTCTTTCTTTACCATGTTTCCTAGCAATGAAGTCTCTTTTATCATAACGTTGATTCTTTGATTGTGGGTTATCAAGATCAACAACAGGTTCAATCTCTACATCATTATCATTACTAGGTTGAGCATCAACATGAACATCATCATTAACATTAGCACTAGGTTCATGTTCATTACTGGGCCGTGTCTCAAAGATCGAAATACAAATATCATTGGGATTCTCAGATGTCTCTATAGCAGGTTCACTAGCATGAAAAGTCCTATCAGTTTTCTTTTTCTTTTTATTACAAGGACTAGGTGCATCAGTTTTAGTTCTTTGAGAATCTTGCTCAATTCGCTTAGGATGGCCCTCGGGATACAAAGGTTCCTGGGTCATCTTACCACCTCTGGTCATAACCCTAACAGCATTATCATTATTCTTACTATTCAACTCATTAAGCAAATCATCTTGTGCCTTAAGTACTTATTCTACTTGAGTTGTAACCATGGAAGCATGTTTACTAATAAGCATAAGATCATTAGCAGTTCTATTCATATAATCATCCAAGTGGTCAAGCATGTAAGCATTACGTTTCCATTGTCTACAAACATAAGCATTGAAGTTTTCTTGCTTAACAATAAAATTATTAAACTCATCCAACCATTGACTAGCAGACTTATTATGAGGAATATCACCTTCATCAAATATATGGAGAGAGTTTAACTCTACTACCTGTGTCAGGTTATCAAGACCATGTATTTCTTCAGTAGGCGGCAAATTTTTAACATCTTCAGCTTTAATACTTTTTTCATTCATAGATTTCTTTTCCTCTTGCATATCTTCATGACTGAGAAATAGAATACCCCTTTTCTTTGGAGTTGGATTAGGAGTTGGTTCAGGAAGTGTCCAATCATCATCATTACTCAATATATTATTCAGTAGCAATTCAGCTTCCTCAACAGTTCTTTCCCTGAAAACACAACCAACACAACTATCCAGGTGGTCTCTGGAAGCATCGGTTAGTCCATTGTAAAAGATATCAACTATTTCATTTTTCTTGAGAGGATGATCAGACAAAGCATTAAGTAATTGGAGAAGCCTCCCCCAAGCTTGTGGGAGACTCTCTTCTTCAATTTGCACAAAGTTACATATTTCCGTAAGGCAGCTTGTGTCTTATGAGCGGAAAATATTTTGCTGAGAAGTAGTAAATCATATCCCGGGACTACGCACACAACCAGGGGCAAGGTAATTAAACCATAACTTAGCATCACCCTTTAATGAGAAAGGAAACAATTTGAGAATATAGTAATACCGAATTTTTTCCTCATGAGCAAATAGGGTAGCTATATCAGTCAATTGAGTAAGATGTGCCACAACAATTTCAGATTCATAGCCATGGAAAGGATCAGATTCAACCAAAGTAATTAACTTAGGATCGACAGAGAATTCATAATCCTTATCAATAACAAAGATAGCTAAAGTAGCAAAATTGGGATCATATTTCATTCTAGCATTCAAGGATTTTTCTTTTTGCTTAGCTAACAATTTCTTAAGATCCTCTCTATCATTGCAAGCAAAGAAATCTCTAGCAGTTTCTTCATCCATAACATAACCCTTAGGTACAACAGGCAATTCATATCTAGGGGGAGAATCATAGTCTTCAGTTTCAAATATATCATTAGTTTTAGTAATTTCATTCTCTCTAACCCTAGCAAGTTGTTCATCAAGAAATTCACCTAGTGGCCCAGTATTATCAAGCAGAGAAGTAGTTTCATCATAAGCATCATGCATAGCAGAAGTGGCATCATCAATAACATGCGACATATCGGAATTAATAGCAGGAGTAGGTCTTGCAAGTTAACCTAGATGGCAGTTCCTTACCTCCCCTCATAGTTGAGGGATATATCTTGGTTTTGTTGTCTTTCAGATTCCTCATAGCGATCAACATATATAAATCCCAAGTGACTCGAGAGAATAGAGCTATGCTCCCGGCAATGGCGCTAGAAAAAGGTCTTGATAACCAACAAGTATAGGGGATCACAACAATTTTCGAGGGTAGAGTATTCAATCCAAACTTATTGATTTGACACAAGGCGTGCCAAACAATATTATCAAGTATTAGCAGCTGAGTTGTCAATTCAAACACACCTGAAAGATTTAATATCTGCAGCAAAGTATTTAGTAGCAAAGTAGTATGGAAGTAATGGTAACGATGGCAAAAGTAACGATCGCAGTTTTGTAGCAATCATAACGATGCAGCGGAAAAGTAAAGGAGCAAAGATAAATATGAAACGAGCTCGTGGGCAATGGGTCAATGATGATAATTATGTCGGATGTCATTCATCATGCAACAGTTATAACATAGGATGACACAGAACTCTACCTCCAGTTCATCAATATAATGTAGGCATGTATTCCGAATACAGTCATACGTGCTTATGGAAAAGAACTTGCATGACATCTTTTGTCCTACCCTCCCGTGGCAGCGGGGTCCTATTGGAAACTAAGGGATATTAAGCCCTCCTTTTAATATAGTACCGGACCAAAGCAATAACACTTAGTGAATATATGAACTCCTCAAACTACGGTCGTCACCGGGAAAAGTCCTCACTATTGTCACTCCGAGGTTGCCGGATCATAACACGTAGTAGGTGACTATAACCTGCAATATCGGATCAAGAACAAAAATATATTCGTGAACACATAATAGGATCAGATCTGAAATCATGGTACTTAGGCCCTAGTGACAAGCATTAGGCATAGCAAAGTCATAACAACATCAATCTTAGAACATAGTGGATACTAGGGGTTAAACCCTAACAAAACTAACTTGATTACATGGTAAATCTCATCCAACCCATCATGGTCCAGCAAGCCTATGATGAGATTACTCACGCACGGCGTTGAGCATCATGAAATTGGTGATGGAGGATGGTTGATGATGACGATGGCGACGGATTCCCCTCTTCGGAGCCCAAAACGAACTCCAGATGTGCCCTCCCAAGGAAGAACAGGGCTTGGCGGTGGTTGCGTATCATAAAACACGATGAATCCTTCTCTCTGATTTTAACATGAATATATGGAGTTGGAGTTGAGGTCGGTGGAGGTCCAGGTGTCGGTGGAAACGGCACCTATGGGATCACGAGCATTCCTTCTAAGGTTGGCGGGTGCGATGTTGTGCAAAGAGCGGGTCTAGTGATCAGTACAAGGAGATTTTACCCAGGTTCGGGCCGCGAGGATGCGTAATACCCTAGTCCTGCTTTGGTGTATATTTGAGTGCTCTTGAGTTCTTGCACTAGCTACGGTGCATGCCTAGTCCAAAAGTCTGAATCCTTCCTCAGTACGCCTCGGGCCTCCTTTTATAGGTAAAAGGGGTCGCCACAGTGGCACACAGGAGGTGGAAAGTATGTACAGTGTACAAGCTTATCGCCTGACATGACAGGACAAAACGCATTTAATGCGCTACTTAGGTGTCCTCTTTCTTTATCGGGGATGGTAACGAAGCCCGTCCCGTCCGTTGCCGCTTCGCCTTGCTTCGACACGCGTCTAGGCCAACGAGACGTGTAGTGCCATGTAGGCTGGCAGCAGACTGCTGAGTTGGTGTGGTGGAAGGGTCTGCACGCCACCACGCAGGTGCTTGACCAGTTGGCTAGAAGCCATGCATTGCCACGTGGGTACTTGCTTAGTTGGTGGGTCGATCGCTGAGCCGGGTCGGTGACGGGGCGACAAAACCTTGCGGTGATCTTGCAGATGTCCCCGGCAAGGGTCTTGCCGGGGCCTCGCGTGTGCCCCCGGCAAGGATCTTTCGAGGCCTCGTTGGTATCTTCGGCAGGAGCCTTGCCGGGGCCTCGTGGGCGTCCTCGGCAAGGAGCCTCGCTGTGGTCTTGTCTTCTGGTTCTCATCTAGGCCTCATGGGCCCTTTGTCTTTCACAAAGATCTGCATGCCACCAAGCAGGCGCCTCACGAGCTTTGGTCCCAACATTGTCGATGGTGTCGGAACTCTCAGGATCAAGGGTGGCGGCCTTACTTGTGCTGGGCAAGTTACCCCGGCAAGGCTCTTGCCGGGGCTATGTAGGCCGCCACCCTTGCCGGGGGAAGCCCATCTGTTGCTTTGTCCTTTGCGCCTCTGTCTTGGCGCTGCTCTGGTAGTTTTGTATATTGCTTCCTTCCTCTGCACCGCTAAGCATGGCCGCAGGTGCGGCTCTAACTGCTCGTGCATAAGTAAAGGGGTACAAAGAGGGCCCCTACTTTTGTACACCGACAGGAGCCCCCGTGCCTGGGCCACACATAAGCGCAACGCGTTCTCGGGCCAGGCCCAGAACGGTGTGCGGGCATTCATGGTAGAGTTGTTAGTGCGGTAATTCCTTCGCCAGTTGCGCTTCCGCATGACCCGTATTGAATGCGTGACGAGGGGGTCATGCCTGGGGCGGTTGCGGTGCGTCACGCCGTGGTTAATAGTAAAGAGGCGGTCCGCGTCCTCCCCATAAAAACAGAGGAAAATGCAGGGCGCGGCTCATTTACTAAGTGGACTCGGTTCATGGTCATTATAGCACCTGTGCCCCATGATCCCGGGGCGCGAAACGGCCGTTCCACTTGCCATCTGAATCCTGGCTCGCCCGCCACACGTCTGATACGTCTCCAATGTATCTATAATTTTTGATTGTTCCATGCTATTATATTACCCGTTTTGGATGTTTATGGGCTTTACTATACACTTTTATATCATTTTTGGGACTAACCTACTAACCGGAGGCCCAACCCAAATTGCTGTTTTTTTTGTCTATTTTAGTGTTTCGAAGAAAAGGAACATCAAACGGAGTCCAAATGGATTGAAACCTTCGGGAGTGATCTTTTTGGAACAAACGCAATCCAAGAGACTTGGAGTGGAGGTCAAGAAACACACGAGGAAGCCACGAGGGGGGTGGGCGCGCTCCCCACCCTCGTGGGCCCCTCATGGCTCCACTGACCTACTTCTTCTTCCTATATATACCTTTGTACCCTGAAAACATCGAGGAGCACCACGAAACCTATTTCCACCGCCGCAACCTTCTATACCCGTGAGATCCCATCTTGGGGCCTTTTCCGGTGCTCTGCCGGAGGGGGAATCAATCACGGAGGGCTTCTACATCATCACCAAGGCCTCTCCGATGAGTTGTGAGTAGTTTACCATAGACCTTCGGGTCCATAGTTGTTAGCTAGATGGCTTCTCCTCTCTCTTTGAATCTCAATACAAAGTTCTCCTCGATCTTCTTGGAGATCTATTCGATGTAACTCTTTTTGCGGTGTGTTTGTCGAGATCCGATGAATTGTGGGTTTATGATCAAGTTTATCTATGAGAAATATTTGAATCTCTTCTAAATTCTTGTATGTGTGATTGGTTATCTTTGCAAGTCTCTTCGAATTATCAGTTTGGTCTACTAGATTGATCTTTCTTGCAATGGGAGAAGTGCTTAGCTTTGGTTCAATCTTGCGGTGTCCTTTTCCAGTGACGGCAGGGGTAGCAAGGCACGTTTTGTATTGTTGCTATCGAGAATAAAAATATGGGGTTTATATCATATTGCTTGAGTTTATCCCTCTACATCATGTCATCTTGCTTAATGCATTACTCTGTTCTTATGAACTTAATACTCTAGATGCATGCTGGATAGCGGTCGATGTGGAGTAATAGTAGTAGATGCAGAATCGTTTCGGTCTACTTATCGCGGATGTGATGCCTATATACATGATCATGCCTAGATAATCTCATAACTATGCACTTCTCTATCAATTGCTTGACAGTAATTTGTTCACCGACCGTAATACTTATGCTATCTTGAGAGAAGCCACTAGTGAAACCTATGGCCCCTAGGTCTATTTTCCATCATATAAGTTTCCAATTTATTTTATTTTGCAATCTTTACTTTTCAATCTATATCATAAAAATACGAAAAATATTTATTTTATCTTATTATCTCTATCAGATCTCACTTTCGCAAGTGGACCTCAAGGGATTGACAACCCCTTTATCGCGTTGGTTGCGAGGTTCTTGTTTGTTTGTGTAGGTACGAGGGACGTGTGTGTGGAGCCTCCTACTGGACTGATACCTTGGTTCTCAAAACTGAGGGAAATACTTACGCTACTTTGCTTCATCACCCTTTCCTCTACAAGGGAAAACCAACGAGTGCTCAAGAGGTAGCAAGAAGGATTTACGCACCGTTCTGTCGGGAGGTCTTCGCACAAGTCAAGACATACCAAGTACCCATCACAAACTCTTCTCCCTCGCATTACATTATTTGCCATTTGCCTCTCGTTTTCTCTCTCCCACTTCACCTTTGCCTTTTCTTCGCCCTTCTTCCGTTCAATCTTATGTTTGCTTGTGTCTCCATGTGCCTTCTATGTGCTTGCATCTTTACTTGCTCAAAATCTATTGTTATGGATCCACTTAAAGTATTCTACTTGGATCATCTTCGATCTATATGTGCTCGTGCTGAAACCCCAACTAGCCTAGTTTATGGGAAATCTTTAGATGAGCATGCTCATTTTGTGCGTCATCGTGTGTCTCGAAAAGGGAGACTCTTATGGGGTCAAATAAATAGATTGCTATGTTATGCTTGGAATCTTTGTGAAATTTATGATTTTACTTTGTTGTTCTAAGAACCCTAAAAAACACCTTCCCTACCTATGTGAGTTTAATGATAATGAAATCTTATCTTCTTATGCAAAGGGTGTTTATAGTTACTATGATATCGAACAAATTGAAGAATTTATTGCTTTTAAGGGTGCTTATGAAGTTGCTTCTTTGATTGAAAAGTATGATATTACTCTCTATGAATCTGAAAATTTTGACATACTTAAATATTGCTATGAAAACTATGCTCATAATGTCTTTATCAAAGAATTTATTGAGAGAATGACCGTTGGTTTGGAAGAAAATAATGATATGCATGAATCTATAGATAATGATGATTCTGATGATTTGGTTGAAATTTCCCTTGATGAACATGATGCTTGATTTTCTTGTTGCCATGAGGCCAATAATTATGAAAATGAATTTGCTATAGTTCCTTATGTTAAACATGAGATCGTTGCTATTGCACCCATACTTGATAGTTCCTTCGATGAAAATCATGATTGCAATGATATTATTATAAATTCTCTTGATGTCAATTGTGCTAATAATATGCAAAACCCTAAGCTTGGGGATGCTAGTTTTGCTATGACTACTATTTGTTGCAATGATCATGATTGGGGTGATTCTTTTTATGATCTTGAAAATTTATTTAAGCCCCATGAGGAATATGAGATTGATAATAATGTTTGCAATATTATTGATAGTAGGTTTGGAAGAGTGTCAACTTTAGATCCCACATATTTGGAGAATGTTCAATCTTATGAAATTTTGGATAAAAGTGGGTTTGGAGAGGTCATGACTTTAGTTAATGTTAATCCCACTATTTTGGAAGAGTGTCAACTTCGCATGCATGTGAATTGTGTTGAAAATATTTTATGTGATAGCTATTTTGTTGAATTTTCTTATGATCCCACATTTATTCCCCGATTTCAGCCTTCATTGGCCGTTTGATCAGGGTCAAGCCGGTCTTTTTTTCCGCTTCTCGTCATTGGATCTGGATGGAAAAGGTGTATTGCCTTTTTGACCGTGCGGTGAAACGTCGATGGGGATGACCTGTGGGCTCGGGTAAAAGCAGATTGGCTGGGTCAAAGTTTTCTAGGTGCGCGAGCGGCCTCTCCTGTCGCACCTCATGCGCGCATGGTGGGCACTGCCAGTTTCTGGTTTGCTCGCCCCTCTGGATTCGCCTGTTGGTGCAGCTGCAAGTAGGCCTGCCTTTTCTTTGGTCCCACATGTTGGTCTGATGGCTGTGGCTTCTTCATGTGTGCGTTGCCTCCTGCGTCGCGTCGCGTCCGGGTCAAACGCGCCTGGGGGCCCGCTCCTCGCGTGCTGCCCGCGTCATGCGTTACGGGGAGCAGTTGCGCAAGGATAGACCGATGCGTATATACCCGCATATGCACCCATGTCTATTCTATAGCGATGACGGGTGGGCAGGCGCTGCTCCTAGTCCCGTTCATTGGTGGCACTGGCTGCGTGCACGTCTCGTTGCCGTTGGGATACACCAATCCCATCCGCGCCCATCCTCAAAACGTGCAAGTGTTCCGCCAACCCTTCGTCAAGTCTACGCCCCCTCCGCCTCATCTCCTCCCTGCTCCCTCCTCTCCCACGTCGTTGCCCTCGAGCCCACGCCCCCTCCACCTCGTCTCCTCTCCAACGCTGCCGCCCTAGATGCGCCGTCGACACATCGGGGGTACGTAGCGATGGAGCTCAGCCCGAGCCTAGCAGAAGCCCACTCCTAACCCTATCCGCTCGATTGACAAGCCCAGGGCAACAGAATGGATCGAGGACGCCCGCATGGCCTCGCCGCCGCGGCCCCCTGGATTTGCTAGCCGCTGCCTTGAGTTACCTCCGTCGCCGCCGCCGCGAGTCAGCTCCACCGTTGCCGTCAGGAATCTCGTCTAGGCAAATTAACTTCCTCCGAGTCCCTGCTCTCCCAGGTCCTCCTGCCCTGCTTGATGCATGCGTGCGTGCGTGCGTGTGTGTGTGTGTGTTTGTGTGTGCGTGCATGCATGCATGCGTTCCAGGCAAATTAACTTCCCCTGAGTCCCTGCTCTCCCTTGTCCTCCTGCCCTACTTGATGCGTGTGTGCGTGTGTGCGGGTGCGGGTGTGTGTGTGTGTGGGTGTGGGTGCGTATGATTTTAGTTTGAGTGTGGATGCTCGGCAATAGTGATGTAGGTATTTTTGTAGAACAGAATGATTAACTCGATCTATTTCTAGAGAAAATTCCTAGGAATTTGATTGACGGAGGCATCACTATCTGGCGCTGGATTATACATTTTTGCAGCACTACCACTATTGTTTTTGTTTGGCAGGAATGAATGTTCTAGGGTTGGAGTAGAGGGGGTTGAGTAGCAGTTGTGCTTAGGTGAGTGTTCAGGTTCTATAATTGACTCACCAAGAAAAGTGTGATGCCAGTTATGCAATTTCTTTTCATAGAACGTTGTTATCTTTATCTTGGTGAATGTATAGAGCTAATGTTCAGTTCATTGTCTCAGGCACAGATTCAAGATTTTCTTACACATGGGGCTTATTCTCCTAATGTTTCTAGGTATTTCTCATTATCAAGAGCATTTACCTTGCTTTACAGAGTATACATCAAGTACAGTTGAAGTACATATCAAATGGTTGTATTCCAGAGTTGTTTGATTCGCATGATAAACATTCTACAAATAGTTCCCATGCCATAATAAGTTATAATGATTTATTTCTCTTATATTTATATGTTTACACCACTGCTTTTCTTCCCATTTTATTGGAGGCTCACATCAGGTCGCTTTGGAGGCTGATATCAGGTGGCTACTCATGTCTGGCTTGGTGGCTTGGTGCCTAAATTTCAGATGTTCCATTAATCTTGGCTGCTTTTCTCATTCGTTTTGGGCTTTAACCTTGGGTAAATGGACTAATCTTTTCCTTATCTGTAAACTGTGTGCTGACATGCTTATGCTCTAACAAGTTCCTCTGCTTTCATTTCACACATTGTCAGATCAAGAAGGTTGCAGCTTCTTTGTTCTCCTACTCAAGATTTGCTCATTGTTCAGTTCAAGCTATGTTCTTCAGGTATCTTCCTTTACATTTTCTTTACGCGATGGTCAGTTGATCTAGACAAGGGCTTCTCTATTGTTCTTGGTTTATTGGAATATGTTTTGCTTTGCTAACAAAATAGTAGGCATGTGTGTGAGGTTATTTCTCGGTGAATCTAACATAAGATTCTACCTTTAATTCCAGTCCGTTTTTAACTCTCACAATCTCTTTTGGCTATTATGTGTTGCTGTAAGTTTGGACTTGCAAAGAGAACAATTGAAAACTTGACCATGACAATTATATTTACCGACTATAATGGTAACTGGGGGATAAGCATCCTAAGACATTTGTACCAAACATGATTTGAATCCTTGGGCGTGCGTATATGTTCTCTCTATTTTAGAGTATGATGCTCTCAACAATTGGAAGAATCAACATGTAAATCAATTTATAAGTATAAAACCTTGTGAGCTGGATCTCCATTTTCAATTGGCGGCTTTTCTTAAACATTCATACTTTTGAAAGCTTCTACAGGACTCTCCTTGGACCATTCAGCACATGTTCTGTACCCCTGAGCAAGTTCATGGATACCCCTATACTCCAATAAGATATTATAAGAACGCAACTGAAAGGAAAATAACATCTCTCAAAAAATAGAATTTTCCTCAAATCATTTCTCGAGAAGCCCCTGTAACCTATGTTGCGTTTATGACTTAATTGTCTTTTCTTTAAGACTAGCATGGTATCAGCCTTTGGCATCTTTTATCTTCAATGTAAAAAAGTTGATGGTAAAATTGTTCAGTGTTTGCCATATTATATTTTGTTATAAGTGATAGTAGAAACTAACAATGAATTCTATCTATATTCAATGAACTATGGAGAACATGTGCCTGGGAGGGGATTTGGAAAGAACAGTTATGATGAGTTCTTGTTTTACTTAATAATCTTCAATTTTCTAATTCATAGCTATGTGTAGTGTGTAAACACTAACCAAAGGAGGATCGGATTTTGTTATTCTTTTTTTTAAATAATTATAAGTGAGTTGCATTCTATTGGTTCACTAAACTCGCCTTACTGATTTTTCCATACAGAAATAAACCCTTTTGGTCATTGTAGATGTGTACTGTTGTAACAATGCATGTTAGCTACAGATGTTATATAATTCTTTTTATAAATATTGACTGAATCAAGATATCTTCTCTAGGAAAATCATTGTTTCTTCACTTCCAGGGCCAGCGTCACTCAAGTTTGCTTGCAGCATGCTTATTTGTTTCTACATTGCCTTTGCTTAATATTTTCTCTTGATTTCCTATGTGATTGAGATGCGTGCCTATCTCGACTGTTCTGTTGTGTTGGCAATTTCTCGCCACTGGCCCATTATAACTGTTGTTCACGTACCTGGTGCACTTCTAATTTTGAATTGTGCTTGCTGAGTGCCCTCATTTTTTTACTACCTTCCGTTGGTGTATATGCAAGCTATAGAGCTTTGTTGTTCAATCTGGTTATAACTTTATTCTCCTATTTTCTTAATCATTCCCACATTGTCTTAGTTATTAGAAATATAAATAGGCCATGTGAAAATAAGCTAAAGTAGCTTTTTTTGGGGATTTTTGGTGACATTGTTTTTTGTACAACAGAACCATTTTTCTGCTAAGTAAATTACATTCTGTGTCCCGCATCTGATGGTTTGCTACCTATATTACTAGCTTGCATGCTTTGAGAAAATGATTTTAGCATGTTTGTCATTCATATATTTTTCCATCTATTTGCTCATGCCTCATGTCATAAAATCAAATCTTTGCACCATGCCGATATTTTTCATAAAGAAACCACTTGCTGTTACAAGTACTGGACTACTGTGAGTGTCGTCGTCTTCATTGATAGGAGGACGAGGCGGCGAGCGCTAGCCAGCGAGGCAGGCTGCTTGGCTCTCAGGCCGACACCTACCATCCACTTCCGTTGGGCGGATCTGCCACTTCAAAAACTTATGGTGGCCATAAGCAATCTCAAGAGCTTGTTGTGATGATTTGAATGTAAGCAGTTTCCCTTGTTGTGCTTGTGTGCGCTTCTATGTATTTCATGGTCTATTCTTAGTGTATGGAATGGTTATATTAGCACTGTAGTTTACTTTCATTTTTGAATCTTGATGCATCGAAAATAGTTGTAAACTGCAAGACCTTATTTCTGTGGGTGAAATAATAGATGCACATTGGCTCTTTTATTGTTTTTGATTATTGAAAGAGAGATACACATACTAGTTTGCATTAATGGTGGTTAAAGTTTAAAAACGTTAGTAAAACCAATGTCCAACTTTGTACATCTCAAGTTTTGGATTGTTGTGCCAACAATAAACAGTAAAGGAGAAATCTCCTTCAATATTCAGTTGGTACGCACCTGCAGCTTCTATGTTATATTTGGAAGCTGCTCTATGTGATTTGTTGTGTAGTTTGTGATCAAACGAAGATAGAATTTTTATGAATATAACATGTGCAACATGCTACTAACAGAGTCAAGTTTGTTTGAATTTGTTCACTTTGTGGTCAGTGGAAATATGACTGCCTTGTGCACTTTTCCAGCGGAAGACGAACTTTGGTGTTGCTTGCTATGACGAAATGAGGTGTTTGCCTGGTTGTAAATTGCATGCTCATGTTATTGTAGTTATGTTCCGTTCTCTAAAGAAACATGGGGTCAGATGCAATAGGTTAAGGCAAAGGGCATTGTTCATCTGCGACAATAGACAATGAAGAGAAAATCGAAGGGATAGAAATATTTTGTTGGCTACAAGACCCTATTTTCTTCAACTAAGAGATATTAAATTTATTGCCATATGTGCTTGCCCGTATCGAAATCAATTAAAATATGGATTTCTTTTCATCGCTAACATGGAATAAGCAAGTCTCTGCGCCATTTGGCGCAACGGGTCCACTAGTGTAATTATTATGAAGAGGAAACTATGGTCGTAGAAATTTTCGTGTTACTAAATTACCTCTCGTTATGTTGAGATTGCTATTGTTTCTTTCTGCCTCCTTGCATATGCTAGTTTTGCTTGCTATGATAATTTGTCTGCCTATAAGATGCCTATGCATAGGAAGTATGTTAGACTTAGATGTATTTGTCACGTGTTTTATGATGCTCTCTTTGTGCTTCAATTCTTCTCTTTTATGTGAGCATCATTTAAATTATCAATGCCTAGCTAGGGGCGCTAAACGATAGCGCTTGTTGGGAGGCAACCCAATTTAATTTTTGTTCCTTGCTTTTTGTTCCTGTTTAGTGTTAAATAAATCATTTAGCCTCTTTTTAGATGTGGTTTTATGTTTTAATTAGTGTTTGTGCCATGTAGAACCTATAGGATCATCTTGGTTGATAGTTAATTTAATCTTGCTGAAAAACAGAAACTTTTGCGCACACAAGAATAATTTTAATAAATCACAGAAATGTGAGTTTTAGTTTATTATTTTTTAAGTAGATCAATAGACAAATTTTCCAGTACTTCCTACTTTGGTAGGATTTTTAGAGTTCCAGAAGTATTCAAAATTTACAGATTGCTGCAGACTGTTCTGTTTTTGACAGATTCTGTTTTTCGTGTGTTGTTTGCTTATTTTGATTAATCTATGACTAGTAT
Organism: Aegilops speltoides; assembly: GCA_021437245.1. Taxonomy (NCBI): domain Eukaryota; kingdom Viridiplantae; phylum Streptophyta; class Magnoliopsida; order Poales; family Poaceae; genus Aegilops; species Aegilops speltoides. The sequence goes on from CM038143.1 coordinate 64,794,238, forward strand.
CGGGGGGTATGAACCATAGAGCAGTTGGAATACAGTGGGTTTAACACCAATATAAATAAATAATGAGTTCATTACAGTACCTTAAGTGGTGGTTTTTCTTTCTTGCACTAACGGAGCTCATGAGATTTCTTGTTATGTTTTGTGTTGTGAAGTTTTCATGTTTTGGGTAAAGATTTGATGGACTATGGAATAAGGAGTGGCAAGATCCTAAGCTTGGGATGCCCATGGCACCCCAAGATAATTCAAGGACAACCAAAGGCCTAAGCTTGGGGATGCCCCGGAAGGCATCCCCTCTTTCGTCTTTGTCTATCGGTAACTTTACTTGGAGCTATATTTTTATTCACCACATGATATGTGTTTTGCTTGGAGCGTCGTGTATGATATGAGTCTTTTTTTAGTTACCACAGTCATCCTTGCTGTACACACCTTTTGGGAGAGACACACATGATTCGGAATTTATTAGAATACTCTATGCGCTTCACTTATATCTTTTGAGCTAGACAATTTTGCTCTAGTGCTTCAGTTATATCTTTTTAGAGCACAGCGGTGGTTTTATTTTGTAGAAATTATTGATCTCTCATGCTTCACTTATATTATTTTGAGAGTCTTTTAGAACAGCATGGTGTTTGCTATGGTTATAAAATTGGTCCTAATATGATGGGCATCCAAGTTGGGTATAATAAAAACTATCATAGAAAGTCCATTGAATACTATGAGAAGTTTGATACTTGATAATTGTTTCGAGATATGAAGATGGTGATATTAGAGTCATGCTAGTTGAGTAGTTGTGAATTTGAGGAATACTTGTGTTGAAGTTTGTGATTCCCGTAGCATGCACCTATGGTGAACCGTTATGTGATGAAGTTGGAGCGTGATTTATTTATTGATTGTCTTCCTTATGAGTGGCGGTCAGGGACGAGCGATGGTCTTTTTTTACCAATCTATCCCCCTAGGAGCATGCGCGTAATACTTATTTCAAGAACTTGTAGATTTTTGCAATAAATATATGAGTTCTTTATGACTAATATTGAGTACATGGATTATACGCACTCTCACCCTTCCACCATTGCTAGCCTCTCTTGTGCCGCGCAACTTTCGCCGGTACCATACACCCACCATATACCTTCCTCAAAACAGCCACCATACCTACCTATTATGGCATTTCCATAGCCATTCCGAGATATATTGCCATGCAACTTTCCACCGTTTTGTTTATTATGACACACACCATCATTTTCATATTGCTTTTGCATGGTCATGTAGTTGAAATCGTATTTGTAGCAAAGCTACCTTGATAATTCATACATGTCACTCTTGATTCATTGCATATCTCGGTACACCGCCGGAGGCATCCACATAGAGTCATTGTCGGGGGAGGCTGCCCGCCACGAACACCTATGGGGCCGGAGCCCCTTGTTTGTGCGGTACGAGGGCGGAGGGAGCACAGAGAGCAGATCGTAGCGAGCACGCGGGCGGTCTTTTACCTAGGTTCGGGCCGCGACGGACGCGTAAAACCCTACTCCTGCCTTGGTTTGTATTGAGCTCGGGATCTTGAAGAGCTACAGTAGCAGCTACACCGAGTGAGAGTTGTCAAGGTTTCGAATCGAACCCACCGAACCCCCCCCCCCACGTTGTGCATGGGCCTCCTTTTATAGTGCAAGGGGTCACCGACAGGTGTCAACGTAGGAGAAAGGGGTAAAAATGTAAAAGAGGTGGTAGTTGGAGCAGTCTTGGGAACAGTGGAGCTACGGTCGTGAACAAGTGGTTGCTACCTACTTTGTGATGGGGACAAGGGCATTTAATGCCCGTCGCCGTCGACCCCAAAAGCTCCCGCCCTTGCGTCTCCGTCGCCACGGCGATGGATACACCACCGTGAAGTGCCACCGTGTCCCCGGGCTGCACAGCCATCCGCCCAGCGTCCTCGAAAGGCCCAGGCGCACGCGTGGGCTGATGAGCTGGAGCGCGGCACTGGCGCAACTCTCCGGCAAGCACCTTGCCGGGTCTTGACCTTGCGGACCCGGGAGCTTGTCGGGCTCTGTAACTTGTCGCTCCCGGGCCCTCGCCGACGCATATAAGCGCCGGCGTGTCTTCTATGATGTAATCTTCTAGTCTTCTGGCGAGCTCCTCTTGCGGGGCCTTGCGTGAGTGATGTAACCTTGAGCCTGGAACGGCCTTCCCGGCAAGCTCCGCTTGCCGGGGTCTCGATCTTCTGTCTTGTATACTTTGTCTTTGAATGGTTTGACATGGAGCATGAAGGTCTTCGGTGAGCACGTGGTAAACTCTGCCGCGGGGAGCTGCAACCGCCCGTGCACAAGTTGGGGTACTGAGGTACCCCTACCTTAGTACACCGACAGGAGCCCCCGGGCCTGGGCCACACACAGTGCCAGCGCTGTTGGGCCAGGCCCAAAACAGTCTGCACGGCACACGCGCCCTGGCGCGCCGAATCCACTTCGCATCGCCGCATCCCCCGTGAACGGCACGCGTCGATTGCGGCGTCGTGGGATACGGGCGGCGCAGGCGGTCTTTAGGGCATCCACCCTGTGATCGTGGTGCGGGCGAGGTCACTTCACCCGTCGCTCGGCCCGCTTTTTCGCCACGCTGCCCTCATGCATAGGGGTCGGGCGGCGAAGTGGGAGACCGAGCCGTCCACGGGCGAAGATGGCGAGTCGGCCCGCTCCTCTGCCCTCCTTGCTTCCCGATTGGCGGGCAGGCGGTTGAGCCCCACCTCGCCCTTTAAAAGGGGGAAGGGGAGCACAATGGTCTCACACTTCCTCTTCTCCCTTCGTCTTGACTTCCGTTCTTCTTTACGCCATGGAAGGAGAAATCCTAGTTCTTCAACGGTGGCAGCGAGGGTCGCCTCGAGCAGCGCACCTCTCCCTATCCGCACCCGTGGCGGCGGAGCCGACCACGAGGGGAGAGGGAGGGGCGAGGCCATGACGAGGCCGAGGCGTGGTCGAGGCGGTCGGGAGAGGCGGTCGTGGCGATGTGCCTCCTCCGTCTCCTCCGGTGGCTCCTTTCTCTCGGCGGTCCATCTGAGACGATCCACGGGAGTTCTTCATCAAGCTGCGCCGAGCGCCTCGTCGCCGCCTCGGCTGCCGGCCCGTTCATGGCGCGATGGGACCGGATCCGCCCGAGGTGATGGAGTTGCGCATGAGGGCTGTGGGATCAGCGGCACTCGAGTGAGTGTCGTGTCCCCAGCCCCGGCGTGATGTACCGATCGAGGGTGGAAAGCGTTCGCGCATCCACAGCTTGACGGCGGGTTTACCCTCCATTTCAAGTTAATGGAGGCGACCTTCTCGCCGTCAAGGTCTTCGGGATTCCGGGACCCGGCGAGATCTTTGTGTGGACAGCTCCTCCGATAGCGAAGGTCCCTCCTCGGCGAGAGTGACAAGGAGGGGAGGCAGCGACGACGACGAGGATGGCGGGTCCGACTAGGCGTCGGACGCTGCTCACAGCGCCACCGGCGACCCCATCATCCGGTCGCCGCCTTCGAACTCCCGGGGCCGTCTCCTTGGGCGGCTGGCGTAGGGAGGCTGCGGAAGAGGAAGAGGGGTGGCGGCAAGGCCGTCAAATCGGAGTACGAGGGCGAGGAGCCCTCGTCAGCGTGCTGACGTCCCACCACCTCGTCTTCAAGCTCTGCCTCCGGCGCCTCCGTCTCCGCCAAGCTCCTGGCCGGCCCCCGGGAAGTTCTCTTGGTGTCTTCTGGCGCCCGTAGCTCTCCTAGGCGCCCCTTTTGCCCTTCCCGGCAAGCTTCTCTTGCCGGGGCCTCCTTGACCTACCTCTGAACTCTGAGCAGAGAAGCAGGAGAGGATTACGGGCATCTTATCTTTCAATTTGTAAGCCCTCGGGCCTTAGTTGTATTTAAAATATGTAATCCTCTCTATCATGTTTTTCATCCTCTATGGACTTGTACTAAGCTAGGATGTTTTTAATGAAAAGAGGGGCGCTTGTCGGACGCGTCTTTTACTTGACTTCGTGCCTTGTATGTTCCTATCCCTCGCTCTCGGGAGCTTGCGGCGCGAACACGCTTCTGAAGTCACGGAACATCAGCAGCCATTGGCGGTGTTGCTTCCGGCAAGCAACCTTGCGGGCGATTCTGCAGCGACTTGTGTTTGTTGAGCGGACTCGAAAAGCGAAACAAAGGCGCGACACTTGTCGCAGCTCACTTAAATCGTTGGCGTGCTCGAAACAAACCAAAAAAGCAACGGGCCACGACACAGCTCCTCCGCGCACGGGTTTTACAAGACACGCTCGTTCAAAGACGCAGCCCCGCTTTCCCCGGTCCATGAGAGGATGCATGACGAGGGATGAAAAACTTATCTGATTCCGCAGCTTGTCGGTGCTATTATCCCGGTCGGGAAAGAATCTTGGCACTCGCAGCCCCCGGCAACTCTGGCTCCGCCAAAATCCAGGTGTTGGTGTGCTCTTCTGGTTTCTTCTTGTTGCTGTAATTTCAGCCATGAAAACAGCTGAGATAGGTCTGCAACAGCTTCATTATTTACATGTATATGTATATAAATCCTTCCTGTGCGACTTTGCAATACGATGCCGTGCCTTGCCCTTCGTATGTTTATACTCTACGCTTCTAGGGAAACTTGCCGGCAAAGGAGCCTTTGCCGCGAGCGCTGAGTGCTGAACTCGAAGCAGCTCGCTGGCCAAGGTCTTACCGCAAGCAACCTTGCAGCTGCTAGTCGCAACGCACTTAGCTTGCTGGCGGACTCGAAAAGAAGAAACAAGGCGCGACACTTGTCGCAGCTCACTTAAATCGTTGGCGTGCTCGAAAACAAGATAAAGGTGCGGCTATCCACGGTAGGTTCCTCCGCGCACAAGTTTCTCATCTGAAGGGCATCTTACGGCAGGGCTTGCTATGTTACACCCTCTACTTTACACCCTTTGTGCGCTTTACCCCTCGCTTCTAGGGAAACTTGCGGCAAAGGGCCCTTGCCTGCGAGCGCTGAGTCTGAACTCGAAGCAGCCTGGCTGCCAAGGTCTTACCGGCAAGCAACCTTGTTGCGGTTAGTCGCAACGCACTTAGCTTGCTGGCGGACTCGAAACGAAACAAAGGCGCGACACTTGTCGCAGCTCACTCAAATCGTTGGCGTGCTCGAAAACAAGATAAGGGTGCGGCTATCCACGGGTAGGTTCCTCCGCGCACAGGTTTTGCGTCCAAAGGGCGAACGCACGAGGAACATAACACAAAAAGCATGGAACTAAGGAATGCTCTGCACAAAAGCTCGGATGACTTAGCTTTTCTATTTCCATCAATCCGTCGAGGCCGTACACCTCCCCCGATCCTTCCCCCTTGTATGTTCTCGACCTTACGCTTTCGGGGAGCCCACCAGCATAAACATGCTTGCTGGCGCAGAGCATCACGACCAGTGGCGGTGCAGCCCGGCGGAAGAACTTGTCGGGCTGGTTGCGGCGTGCTTTTATCGTCGAGCGGACTCAAGACGAACCGACGGCGCAACCCAACCACGATTCGACCCTTTCGCGTCCAGGTCCCTCATACAGGGTAGGGATTCTCAGGGGGTACAACTCAAAAATTCAGAGCTTGGCAATTTTCTTTGCCCTACTGGCCGGTGGAGCTCGATGGCACGTCCTCGACGGCGGCGCAGCACTCCGGAGAGGTGCGCTTGCCGGAGCAGGCACCAGAGCTGCTCTTGCCGGGCTTAGTCTTTGGTAGATCTGCCTTTGTTTCCTCGCACTTGCCGGTGGAGCTCGATGGCGCGTCCTCGACGGCAGCGCAGCACTCCGAAGAGGTGCGGTTGCCGGAGTGGGCCCCAGAGCACATGCCGGACTTGGTCTTCGTCTTCTTCCCGTGGTATGGCGCTGCTGGGTTGTCGTGTGCTGAGATGGACGCGGAATGTCCACGGAGACCGAGGCGCGGTCATCCGTCTTGTCCTTGGATCTGGTGGCGCCGCGAGTGTCCTTGCCGGCGACCACCCTTCCGACGGCGTCTCCTCCGCCCACCGTTGGCTCCGGTGGCGGCGGAAGAGACGCAGACGGGCCTGCAACCTCCGAAGCCTTCTTCTTCGGGGCCATGGCGCAATTGTTGATAAAGTTGCTGATGAAACTGGAGAGGTTGATGAAGAACGCGCCCGCGTGAACGCCGGATCAGGTCCGCACAACCTCGACGCCCCCTACCTGGCGCGCCAAAGATGTCGGGGGAGGCTGCCCGCCACGAACACCTATGGGGCCGGAGCCCCTTATGCATGCGGACGAGGGCGGAGGGAGCCTGAGAGCAGATCGTAGCGAGCACGCGGGCGGTCTTTTACCTAGGTTCGGGCCGCGACGGACGCGTAAAACCCTACTCCTGCCTTGGTTTGTATTGAGCTCGGGAGCTTGAAGAGCTACAGTAGCAGCTACACCGAGTGAGAGTTGTCAAGGTTTCGAATCGAACCCACCGAACCCCCACGTTGTGCATGGGCCTCCTTTTATAGTGCAAGGGGTCACCGACAGTGTCAGCGAGGAGAAAGGGGTAAAATGTAAAAGAGGTGGTAGTTGGAGCAAAGGGAACAAAGTGGAGCTACGATGCGTGAGCAGTGGTTGCTACCTACTTTGTGATGGGGACAAGGGCATTTAATGCCCGTCGCCGTCGACCCCAAAAGCTCCCGCCCTTGCGTCTCCGTCGCCACGGCGATGGATACACCACCGTGAACTGCCACCTGTCCCCGAGCTGCCTGACCATCCGCCACGCGTCCTCGAAAGGCCCTGTGGCGCGTGGGCTGATGAGCTGGAGCGGGCACCACAAGAACTCTCCGGCAAGCACCTTGCGGGTCTTATTTCTGCCGGACCGGGAGCTTGTCGGGCTCTGTAACTTGTCGCTCCCGGGCCTCGCCGACGCATATAGCGCCGAGGCGTGTCTTCTATGATGTAATCTTCTAGTCTTCTGGCGAGCTCCTCTTGCCGTGGCCTTGCGTGAGTGATGTAACCTTGAGCCTGGAACGGCCTTCCCGGCAAGCTCCGCTTGCCGGGGTCTCGATCTTCTGTCTTGTATACTTTGTCTTTGAATGGTTTGACATGGAGCATGAAGGTCTTCGGTGAGCACGTGGTAAACCCTGCCGCGGGGAGCTGCAACCGCCCGTGCACAAGTTGGGGTACTGAGGTACCCCTACCTTAGTACACCGACAGTCATATTTTGTTCTAATTATTGAGTTGTAAGTAAATAAAAGTGCGAGGATCTTCATTATTAGAGCATTGTACCAAGTGAGGAAAGGCTGATGGAGACTATGATTCCCCCACAAGTCGGGATGAGACTCCGGACTTTAAAAAAAGAAAGGGCAAAAAAGAGAAAGGCCATAAAAAAAGAGAAAGGCCATAAAAAATGAGAGAAAATGAGAGAAGGGACAATGTTACTATCCTTTTACCACGCTTGTGCTTCAAAGTAGCACCATGATCTTCATGATAGAGAGTCTCATATGTTGTCACTTTCATATATACTAGTGGGAATTTTACATTATAGAACTTGTCTTGTATATTCCAATGATGGGCTTCCGAAAAATGCCCTAGGTCTTCATGAGCAAGCAAGTTCGATGCACACCCACTTAGTTTATTTGGTTGAGCTTTCATACATTATAGCCCTAGTGCATCCATTGCATGGCAATCCCTACTCACTCACATTGATATCTATTAATGGGCATCTCCATAGCCTGTTGATACGCCTAGTTGATGTGAAACTATCTTCTCCTTTTTTGTCTTCTCCACAACCACCATTCTATTCCACATATAGTGCTATGTCCATGGCTCACACTCATGTATTGTGTGAAAGTTGAAAAAGTTTGAGAATACTAAAGTATGAAACAATTGCTTGGCTTGTCATCGGGGTTGTGCATGATTAAATACTTTGTGTGATGAAGATAGAGCATAACCAGACTATATGATTTTATAGGGATAGCTTTCTTTAGCCATGTTATTTTGAGAAGACATGATTGCTTTGTTAGCATGCTTGAAGTATTATTGTTTTCATGTCAATATGAACTTTTATCTTGAATCATTTGGATCTAAAAATTCATGTCACAATAAAGAAAATTACAATGAGAAATATGCTAGGTAGCATTCCACATCAAAAATTCTGTTTTTATCATTTACCTACTCGAGGACGAGCAGGAATTAAGCTTGGGGATGCTTGATACGTCTCCAACATATCTATAATTTTTGATTGTTCCATGCTATTATGTTACCCATTTTGGATGTTTATGGGCTTTACTATACACTTTTATATTATTTTTGGGACTAACCTACAAACAGGAGGTCCAGCCCAAATTGGTGTTTTTTTGCTTATTCAATTTTTTCGAAGAAAAGGAATATCAAACAGAGTCCAAACGGAATGAAACCTTTGGGAGTGATCTTTTTGGAACAAACACTACAAAAAAATACACTTCCGTGATGATACGTGTTTGTCACAATAAGTCACATTTTCTGTCATGCATGTACATCCATGACGATTTTATGACATAATCAAGATAGTCATACCTGTGATGTCATAGAAGTTTTCAATGACATTACCAAAATTATCATCACGGAAGTGTCCACTTCCATGACGATAAATCGCGTGTCATAGAAGTGCTTTCGTCAAGGGTGACCGACACGTGGCATCCACCGTAACGGAACACCGTTAAGCTATCGGGTCTGGTTTTGGATCCGATAACCCGTTAACAGCCCCGACCAACGGGGATTTTCCATGTGTAAAATCATCATTGGCTGGAGGAAACATGTGTTGGCTCACCGTTGGGACAGATGTCATCCACTCATTGGACCCAAGGTGCCTATGATACGTCGACACATGGCACGGCCCAACAGAGGCCCATTCCTATGAAAAGGCTGGCCCGTTTGACTTGGTCAAAAGGTGGCGGGCTGGCCCACGGAAAGCCTGTTAACAGTCTGTCCGCATATAGCCCATTTACAACCCGCTAACCTAGGGCCCGTTACGCCCTATCCGAATTAGGCCCAGTAGTGTCATCTGGGCCGTCCAATATGATTCCAGCCTGTTTTAACTTCCGGCCCATGTGTGGCCCATGAAATCTTTCGGCCCATATGAGGCCTGTCATGGTGGGCGCATGGCAGATGCCAAGGGATGGCTAAAGAGACGAGGAGGCTCAAGGGCGCTGGTGGGCTTTGGAGGCGAGGTTGATATGCACGGGCGCGGGACGCCGGACATACCCAGGTTTGGGGCTCTCCGGAGAGATAACACCCCTAGTCCTGCCGAGTTTAGTTGGATGATTGATAGTACAATATCGCTCATGGAGCTGTTTGGAGGAGGAAGGAGGCTGGCCAAGGCTCCAGCTGCTCCTTCTCCTTGGTGTTGCTATGTAGTGGCTAGTCCTATCTTGCTTGCTCTATCTTGTGTGGCTTTGCATGCCGTGTGTGTCGTATGTCTCTGTTGAATATCTCTTTGTCCCTCTCTCGCCCTGTCTGTCTGTAGGCGTGGACTCCTGGGGGTTTTATAGACCAACCCACCCAGGGTTACAATGGTAATATGCCGAGTCGGTGGGTCCGTATTGTCGGCGTCCGGGGTACCGGGCTGGGTCCCGCTTGGGGGCTTGTGGTTCGCCGGGTTCCCCTAGGTGCGGGCCCCGCGTGCCTAGGGGGACTGTGCGCCGTCTTGTCGATCGTCATGGCGTGGCGGAGTCGAGCCGCGCACTGTGTTCGTCGTCAGGCCGCCGCTTCCTGTCGTTAGCGGTGAGGGCGGGAACATTGTTCCCGTGCCAGCCCCGGTCGTGGTAGGTAAGAAGGCTTGTTGCCCGAGTCTGGCTGACCAGGGGCATGGGCGGGGGCACTATAGTCTTGGTCATCAGTGATTGAGGTCTCGTCCCATCGTACAACCTAGATGGGACGGGAGCTGACCGGTGGCTGGGTTGCCGTGGACGCCACGGGTGGGTTGGCTTGCTGGGGAAGCCAAGGTTGCGCCGGGTTGAGTTGCCTTGCGCCAGCCACTGCGGCCGGGTCGACGTACCTTGCCGAGTCGAGCTTCTTGGCCGGGTTGCGCGCCTTGCCGGGTCGAGCGATCCGGCCTGGCGCACGCCGGTTTGTGGGGTGATGCGGGCCCCGCTGTTTTTGAAATAGATCCGGATTCCGTTGCCTGCCTGGGGTTCATCCCCCCGACAGTAGTCCCTGAAGCTGTGAAGGTCCGCCATCTTCGGATGAGTGGGCGTTCGCAGCTTCCACCTTGAGCAAGGCGGAATCTGCGAACGCCGGGTCCAGCAACACCCACTGTGTGCCGGTATTCTCAGAAACCGGATCGCGGCATCCCGGCTGTGGCGGGAACCGAGGAGTCTGTCGAATCTTGAGGCGATCCCTCGGGCTTCGCGCTGGCGCCACGTGGTGCCCGAAAGCCGGAGGGGCCTGACAGGCCACGCGCGTGACGGGACTAGGCGACGGGTCGGGGGCCGCCGCCCAGCTTTGGCCACGCAGCGTCGGATTTATTGTGGCGTCTGGGGGCCGGTTGCACTTCCCCGCGCAGTTAGTGCGTGTGTACGTGCGCACTTATTGCGGGGTAGTGGAACGGGCGCGTGGAGACGATGCCACTTCCCCACGTTTGAACCGGGGCTTATAAATTGAGGGGGGCAAAGGGACGGCGGGCATTATTCTCGCTCGCGCCTTCGTGCCCCCCTGCTCTCGCTGTGCTCCTTGCCACCGACGCACAGCTGCGCCCGCAGCCCCGAGCAGAGCTCTTCTCGTCGTCCTTCTTCCTTCCGCTTCTATCCATGGCGCTGCCGTCGGGCTCTTGGATGGGCTCCAACGTCACCAACGACGACATCACGCAGCTTCGAAGCCGGCGCTAGCGCGGAGACAACGTTGGTGTCCGCCCTATCGCTGGCGAGCAAAGGCCCCGACCGAGGGGCAGGAGCGTCGTCTTCCTTACTCACTTCGAAGCGGGCTCGGGCTGCCGACGAGCACCTTCTTCTGCACCTTCCTGGAGTTCTTCGGGCTTCAACCGCACCATCTCGGCGCTGGCGCCATCGTCCAACTCTCGGCCCGTGACCACATGCGAGGGTACCGGGGTCGAGCCGACGATCGACCTCTGGGCGCGCTTCTTCTCGTTGAACCAGCAGGTTACGTCGGCCGGGGAGTTCGCCGACTGCGGTGCCGCCGTCATCTCCAAGCGGTCGGGGGCAGATTTCCCCAAGATTCTGCTCGAGGATTCTGCCAAGAAGTGGCAGAATTCCTTCTTCTATGACCGCAATCATGGCGCGGACACCCCTTTCGCCATCGCGCTGCCGCGGGCAAAGACGAACTGGGGCTACTCGCCCCGGCGCCCGTCGCAGGAGATCGTCAACCTCTACGAGCGGGTAACGGTGATGAGGACGCAGGAGGGGATCACCGGCACGGACCTTCTCACCGCATTCATCACCCGCCGGGTCCTCCCGCTTCAGAGGCGCTCCTGCCTCATCGGCGAGATGATCGGCCTGCAGGACCCCAACCGAATGGGGTCGACGCGGTTGTCTGGGGAGCAGGCCGCGCGCGCCGTCAACGCTGTCTCCAGGGCCAATCTTGGAGAGGATTGGCGATTCGGCAAAGCGCCGTATAGCCAGGCGAACCCGGTGCCGCAGGTGAGCATCTGGTCTCCTTACTTTGCCGCCGCGCATCTTCTTGTTCGTCCCGACGCGTCACGGGAGGTTCTTCTGAATGCGAGCTGGCATCCTTACACCCGGGCTCCGCTGCAGGTGGCGCCGGTGGCACCAGAGGAGCCAGCGGCCCAAGGCGGAGAGGAGGTAAGCTTCAAGTACTTCTCTTCTTCATTTTGTCTTGAATTGTTGCTCGTGTCGCGGTGAAGGCGACGCTGACGCCGGTTGCTTGGTGTAGCGGCATTGGGCGGGGGAGGCGGCGACGCAGGCGGAGCCGGGTCTTCGCATGGGGCGGTGCCGAGCCGTTCGCATGGCAAGGACAGCGTCGCGCGGCGACCCTGCAGATCGAAGCGTGCAGCGGACCCGGCCGAGCCCGGAAGGCCGGCCAAGAAGAAGCGCGCGAAGCCGACTCCGGTCCCAGTCTTCTTTTTCCTTCTTCTTCAGGTTGCCGATCGCGCTGGCAAGGGCGGCAGCAGAGGCCGCGGCCACTGAAGGGACCGCGTTCCGTAGGAGCCGGTCCGACCTTGCTGGCCTGGCCGGGGAGGAGGGACGAGGCGACTCGGACCTCGGCCTGGACCCGGACGACGCCGAGGCCTTGGCCTGGCGTGACAGGAACCGGGCCGAGGCGAAGCTGGAGGCGGCGTCAGTCCGGGCTTGGACCGACGTGGCGGCGGCGTTGTCACGCCCAATATGCGACCCTATCCAAAAGAAACTCGAAGGTCCCACCAAGGATAGACCCGCATATTGGAACACTTTTGCAAGGTGGATATCATTACATCAACATTACATAATAGATGGGGATACATACAAAAGGCATACAATGCCACATGAATACAACAATACAACATACAAGAACAACATCCGACTACGGATGAATCATAAACAAAAACTCAAATAATATCCACCCTGCTAGCCCAGGCTGCCGACCTGGAACCTATCCCCTGATCGAAGAAGAAGCAGAAGAAGAACTCCAAACAAGCAAACATCGCTCGCGCGTCGTGATCATCGCATAACCTGTACCTGCAACTGTTGTTGTAGTAATCTGTGAGCCACGAGGACTCAGCAATCCCATTACCATGGGTATCAAGACTAGCAAAGCTTAAAGGGAAAGGAAGGGGTAAAGTGGTGAGGTTGCAGCAGCGACTAAGCATATATGGTGGCTAACCAACGCAAAAGAGAGCGAGAAGAGGAACAAAGGAACGGTCGTGAAGCTAGCAATGATCAAGAGGTGATCCTGAACACCTACTTACGTCAAACATAACACAGAAACCGTGTTCACTTCCCGGACTCCGCCGAGAAGAGACCATCACGGCTACACACGCGGTTGATGCGTTTTAATTCGGATCTGGTGTCAAGTTATCTACAACCGGACATTAACAAATTCCCATCTGCCACATAACCGCGGGCACGGCTCTCGAAAGTTTATACCCTACAGGGGTGTCCCAACTTAGCCCATGACAAGCTCTCGCGATCAACGAAGGAATAGACCTTCTCCCAGGAAGACCCGATCAGTCTCGGAATCCCGGCTTACAAGACATTTCGACAATGGTAAAACAAGACCAGCAAAGCCGCCCGATGCGCCGACAAATCCCGATAGGAGCTGCACATATCTCGTTCTCAGGGCACACCGGATGAGCAAGACGTCGGGTTGGCATAGACCCTGGTTGCCCAGGGGGCGCCGGACATCGCTCGGTTCGGACCAACACTTAGACAAGCACTGGCCCGGGGGGGCTAAAATAAAGATGACCCTCGGGTTGGCCGACCCAAGGGAAAGGGATAGGTGGTGGTGAGGCAAATGGTAAAACCAAGGTTGGGCCTTGCTGGACAAGTTTTATTCAAAGCGAACTGTCAGGGGGGTCCCATAAATCACCCGACCAGCGTAAAGAACGCAAAATCCGGGAACATAACACCGGTATGACGGAAACTAGGGCGGCAAGAGTGGAACAAAACACCAGGCATAAGGCCGACCCTTCCACCCTTTACCAAGTATATAGATGCATTAATAATATAAGAGATATTGTGATATCCCAACATAACCACATCCACCATGGAGCAATCTTCAACTTCACCGCAACTAGCAACGCTATAAGAGGGCTGAGCAAAGCAAAGTAACATAGCCAATCAATGGTTTCCTAGGAATGGTGTCAAAGGTTAGACGTTCATGGCAATTTGGGAGGCTTGAAGAGCAAATGATAGGTAACGCAGACATAGCGATAGAACGAAGCAACTAGCATAGCAATGATAGTAGTGAGATCGAGGTAGCGGTCATCTTGCTGAAATCCGCAAGGGAGAAGAACGAGTCCATGAAGAAGATGAAGCCACGAAGATGAACCACACGTGAGCGAACGAATCCTCACGATCGCATAGCAAGCAGGAACTATCGAGAAGAAGCACACAACATAGTAAACACACCACACATAGACAAGACATGATGCACAACAAGCATGATGCATGAAAAGTCTACATGAAGCTACTCATGGCAAGAGATGATGCAAACAAGAACAACACATCAAGGCAAGTTTGAATGAGGCCGGAAACAACATATAACAATTCCGGTAAGTCCTCATATGCAAATTTGGAAATTGGTCCAGAACTGAATAAACCTTATGTTCAAGTTGTTAAACAGCAAGTTAAGATGCACCAAGATGATCTACACGAGATTCTAGTCAAGTTACATATAAAGTTCATTAGATTCGGAGCTACGGCCTAGAAGATATGATCAAAACAAGTTAAACATGGCATTGATGCAAAATGCATACAAACATCAAGCAAACACCTCAAAACAAGGATGCAACATGATAATATGAAGCTACATGCAAAATCAAGCATGTTTCATATAGAGCACACTCAAAACGGAGCAACGGTGCAACACATACACTCTATACAAGTCATAACAACAATCTGTCCATAACAGCAACTTGGCATATTGCAAGCATCAAAACAATATGCTACAGCACCCCAACATAATAACAAAAGACATGGGCATGAAGTACTGGTAAAGCACAACAAAACATGAACACTGAGCTATATCCAGAAAAGACTAGAACATGCTCAAAAGGACATGGAAAGATTGCAAATAATAACAGTTTCAGACTTTAGCAGAAATAACATCGGGTTGCAATGTTTAGAGCTATCAAACAACATGTTACAGGAACATATCATGGCAAACAAAGGCATGGCATGAATCTACTAATTGCATAGATCAAAAGTCCCTTACTGACCATGAGCCAAAAAGGATCAGAAGATAAGATGGCATCCATGTAAACATGGCAAATTATATTACAGATTCATACATGGCAGGAACAACAATAAGTAGGCATGTTGGTGAGCTTGAACCACTCACCACAGAGCAATACATGGCATGGCAAGGCAACCAACAGTAAGAAGACATGTTTGTGCAGCTAAGCATGGCAAGATCAAGGTCATAGGATGCATGGATCACTAGCAAAACACATGGGAACTAGTGAACTTAATGTTAACAGGCTGATAGCAACATTATCAAGCAACTTTGGAGCAAGATATGAACAATCTACAGCAAGCTATAAATGCAACCAGGGGCATGGATGTATAGGGCATAACATGTAGATCAAAACATGTTTATAGAACATCTCCAGATTATGCATAGAATGATTAGTAGCAACATGTTTATATAGCATCACGAAATAACAGATTCAGCCTAGGAAAACAGCAACAACAAGTACACTACTTAACAAGCTCGATTCACTCACCACAAGTCATTGCATGACAAGATAAGCATAGCATCATCAAGAAGACATGTTTGTGAAACAAACCAAGTCAAGAACAAGTACATAGCATGCAAGGATCAACTATAGCAAGCTTGGCCATATTGAATAACATGTAAACAATCTGCCAGGAAACATTTTGAAGCAAAAGTAGAGCAACAAAATGACATGCCAGACTACTCCATAATTTCAAACAAGGGGATGAACGGATAGACAATAACCATATGTTCAAAACACCCTTACTGAAGTATCTCAAAATATGCATGGATCTCTCTGTAGCATCAAGTTTACATGGCATCAAAATAACAGCAGAACAGGGACTAAAATCAGCAATATCACGATGCCTAGTTTGCATGCTTGTGCTAGTCACCACATTGATCACAAAAATACATGGCATACACCCCTGGAAAGATGGCATGGCATAGATCAAAACACATGTAGACATCAACCTCATCGGATGCACACATCAATCATGGCAAAAATGACAAACGAGCAAGTTATAACAGTTTCAGCAGATTAACATCAACATGCACTCTTCCAACAGCATTTCGGGCATCAAGATGAGCTCAAATGAAAATGATGCAGTGGAATGAGATGAAGTACTCGTCGAGGCGAACAATTTGACATATTACACGCACAAAACGGAGCTATGGATGCAGAGATGCGATGCGATGAACATGGCATGATTATGCAAAAATCCTGAGGACTGAGAAATCGGGGGCAGCCTTCAGATCTGCACGGTTTTCAAAGTGGCGGCGGATCTCGCCGGATCCGAGGCACCGACGGCGGAGTTTAGGGGCAGGCGCGCGAGTGGGAGAAGGGTTATTTGGAGCGCTGAGGCTAGATCTGGTCGCCCCTCGACCGGATCTGGCCGGAGTCGACGAGGACGGCGAGTGTCACGGGGCGGCGGAGCTCCTCCGGGAGGCGGGCGCTGGCGGCGGGCTCGGACAGCGCCGCGGCGGCGAAGGCGAAAAGGGGCGGCAGCTTCAGGGGACGCCATGATGGCGAGATCCGGCCTGCGCGGCGGGGTCGGGCGCCGAAAGCTTGGCGGGCGCCGAGGCTCGAGGGTCACGGTGGGGGCCACGCCGCGAGGGAGGCGGCAGGTGAGGGTCGGTGGCGGCACGCGGGCGGGGTAGGGCGCGGGCGGAGGCGCAGGGTTGCCGGAGATGGCGGGCGGCGGCGCGGGCGTCGCGAGACGCGGCGCAGGGCAGGCCAGGCAGGCAGGCTATGAGCTCGCAAGGCCGCTCGCTTGCCCTTGAAGGGCCACGGCAGCAGGGAGGGCGGCGGCGGACATGTGGCATCGCAGAGATTCGCCGGGCGGCATGCAGACAGGTCAGCGCCGGGCGGATCGTCCGTGTGGAGGAAGAAGGGCTAGGGTTTCGGGAGGATTAGACCGCGAATTTGGACGGGGAGGGCATATTTATAGATAGAGGGAGCTAGGAGAGTCCAAATGAGGAGAGGTTTTCGGCCACGCGATCGTGATCGAACGACCGAGAGCATGGAGGGGGTTTGGATGGGTTTTGGGCCACTTTGGAAGGGATGTTGGTCTGCAACAAAAGAGGGCTTTACGGTTACCCGGTTAACCGTTGGAGTATCAAACGACCTCCAAATGGCACGAAACTTGACAGGCGGTCTACCGGTGCTATACCAAGGCCACTTGACAAGCCTCGGGTCATTCCGAGAAAGTTTAATACCCGCACAAGAGAAGAGGCAAAAGGGGAAGCCGGATGGCGTAGAAAGCGCGGATTGCAAAAAGGACAACGGGGAAAAGGCTCGGATGCATGAGGCGAACACGTATGCAAAATGAAATGCACATGATGACATGATAAAATGCAGATGATGACATGGCAAAATGCAACCGCAAGCAAATGACATAGCAGCGGCGAATAAGCGGCGGACACTGGCGCGATCGATCCGGGGCATTACAGGCGTGGGCGCGAGGCGGCGCGGAGCCGGCCTGGCGCGAGATGCCGGAGGGCATGGTGGTGGAGGCGAGGGTTTTTGAACCATCGTCGGTGAGGGAGCGCGACCGTGAGGGCCGGCTCGAGGTGGTGCTCCTCGACCAGGAGGTCGTGGAGGTGCGGGGCGATACCCCGCCGTGAGCCGACATTGTCGAGCGCGTGGGGGCTGATGGTGGTGGAGGCGGCGTCACGGAGGCGCGCGGCAGCGGCGCGGTGCGGGCGCCGTTAGCTATGGAGGAGGCACCACGAGCAGCGTTAGGTGAGGTGACGCGAGGCACCCGGCGTCGAAGGAAGTCTTGGCAGCGTTACAGCGGCCAGCGGGGCACGCTTAGTGCCTGTCGGCGGGCGCTGAGCTGCCACGCTGCAGCCCGCACAGAGCGGGAGCGCGGCCGTCTTCGGGCCCCGAACCAGGAGGAGGCGGCGCTGGATGCGTCGGCCGCCATCTGCGAGGCCAGACGGGCGCCTTGAGGCCTTCGCCCGAGGCGAGCGAGCCGACACGCGACTGGAGCGTGCCGTCTTGGTGAGTCCTTCTTCTTCTTGTTTTCTTGTGATTTTATCTGTCTTGGCGCGCGCTGGCCTCTGCTGAGTGTAGCCCGAGGTTCAGGCCAACTATGTAGTAGTTGGGTCGAGCCTTAGGAGCGTTGGCCTTGTGTTGACTTTGGTTTTCTCTTCAGCACCTTGACGCCTTCCGGGTTGCCGCCTTCAATTGGCTCCTGGGCAAGCATCGGGAGCTCAACGAGCAGCTTCCTGCCAAGGAGGAGGAGCTTCGCGTCGCTGCAGGTACTTTGTTGTGTTCTTTTCTTCTAGTGGGGCGCGCTAAGCACTCCTGGAGTCTAACTCGAGATTTGGGCCAACTGTGTAACAGTTGGGCCAAATCTTAGTCCTTGTCTTACTCTTTCTTTCTGCTGAGTTCTTCTTGTTTGCAGCCGAGGTGCTGTCTTGGCGGACCCGGCTGGTCCGGGCTGGTCATCACTATGACTGGCTTGTTGCTGATTCCGGCCGTCTCGGCGTCGAGGCGGGCAGCTTGAGCGGAGGCGGCGCTGCTGACGGTCTCTTGACCAGGCCAACCCGGCTCCACGAGCGGTGGCGGGTCACAAGAGCTGCCTCGAGGCAGTGGAGCTTCTAAAGGCGGAGGACACCAAGGCGGTGGAGGCGCAGCAGACCTGGTCGGCGAACTGCAGCAGCGCCAGGTGGCCAGCGACAAGGGCAGCTCGAGGCCGAGGTGGAAGCGTCTGCGGGAGCAGGCCACCATGGCTGAGGAGGCCCGCCAGGCCGAGGCTCGCCGCCGTGAGGCAGCCGAGAAGGCGGCCGAAGACAAGGACGCCGAGCTTAAGGCCGCCAACCTGGAGAGGGCGCTCGGGGAGCGGGACCGTGTCTTGGAGCGGGAGCGGCGTGGTACATTGCTCGGCGCAGCACTGGAAGAATCTTTCTCGATAAGTCTGCTTTCGCCGTTGTTGCGGGTCGGGACCCGCCATTTCTTCTTTGTTGCTCTTCGACTTGCTTCTTCTTTGGCTCTGAGGCCTTTCGAAGCGCAGCGGTGGCGGAGGAAGCCGTCCGCTATCTGCGCGACCGACCGGCGTTATTGGGTCGGGACGGATCCGCCGACGGCTCGGGCGTTCCGGAGATCATTGCCGCCATAAAGGCCCGGCTGCGAGCCTTGGGGGCGCAGATGGAGCGGCTGTCGAGCGGTACCGCGATGACTGGCGGCCTTGTGGCGGATTCCGTCCATCCGCGCAGCTTCTCGCGTCTGGCGCGCTGGTTGGAGATGGGCCCGGATCGCCTTAGCGACTGGCGTGTTTCTGCCGCCCGGGCCGGTGCTAAGATGGCGCTCCGGATCGCGCTGTCTTGGCATCCGTATCTTCGACGGGCCAGCGATGGAGTCAGCGCCAGCTGGCTCGAGCAATTGCTGCAGGAGCAGGCCGGCCGGATCGCCTCCCGGGCCAGCTATATCGCCGAGTTCGCCTTCCACGACGAGTTCCATCCGGAACGGACGGAAGACTGCGTGGTCGTGGATGGCGACGACTATGACTTGCTTCTTCGCGACCCGGAGGGCAGCTCGGAGGAGACGGGCGTCTACGGTGACATGGAGGTCAAAGAGGACACCGGTGCTTCGCTGGACCCAGAGGCCGGCCTGGGGGAGCCGTCGACGTCGCGACGCGACGCTGGGAATGCCTGAGAATCTTTTGTAGAAAATTTTGTTAAGTAGCAGGTCCACCCACCCACTGGGGGTTTTCAGGGTGTAATGAACTTGGGCCGTGGGCCTTTGCTTGAAACATTTATGTGTAAATGTTGTGAGTGTTTATTTGCTTTTTGCCTTCTGCTTTTTCCGAACTTATTTCGTGCGTTGCTCCTCGATGAAACTCCCCCCCCCCCCGCGAGTCAGACGGCCGAGGCTCCGGTCAGTGACTTGGAGTTTGGTTCTTCGAGAGGCGGCCGCAGGAGTTGGGTCCATAAAAACGTTGAGCGCGAGCGAAACACCCACTGGGCCGGCTGGCGGCAATCCGGCTTGGCCGGTTAGTGAGCAGCCGGTCGTGCGGCTAACTTAGTTGACGAGCATCGGGCCGGGTTGGTCGACCCGGCGGCTTTAACTTAGTGTATGAATCATAGGGGAGCTTTAGCCTGCTGTGCTTGCCCGCCCTCAGCCAGAGCTGGATCTGCGGTTTTATGGCGAAGTGGGGGGCCGTGGCATCCTAACTTATCAGGAATCACTGAGTGAAGCGGCAGGGTGATGATCAAGCCGTCCAGCCCCCGAGCCCCCGGGTCGAGCTTGTCGAGCCGGCGGCCGGGTTCGGCAGTAAAGTGGTGCGAAATATGGACACAGTAAATTGGTCGGCAATAGGCAGCCCCCGAGTCTCGTTCAGGGACCCCATAGTTTCATATGCATACAAAAGGCGTTGATATATACATTCGTTTGGCTAACTGTAAAACAGACGAAGGAGTTCCGCGTTCCATGGCCGGGTCGTTTCTTCGCCGGCGGTATCCCTCTTGCGCTTCTTCGATTTGCATGCGTCGATGAGGTAGTAGGCGTGGCGGTCGCGCAAAGCCCTACTCACAATGAACGGGCTTTCCCATGGAGAGGACATCTTGTGCTGGCCTGCCTGCTCTTGGACGAGTCGGAGGGCGAGTCGCCTTCCTGAGAATCACGAGGCTTGATCTTCATCTTTGTGGTAGTGCCTCGAGCCTTCTGGTAGATAGCCGGCGGCTAAGTGCTGAAAGGCGCGCCTCTTGAGCAGGTCGGCGCCATCTTCGCATGCTTCTCTTATACCTTTGGTGTACATCGTGATGCGGCGAGTCGAACTTCGGCGTCGGTCGGATGATGGCCCGAATCCGTGAGCGAGGAAGAGCGGGGTGAACCCGGTCGACGGTTTGGTGTCGTGCTGCAGACTCCGAGAACCGTGGGCAACTTCGTCGAGCCAGCGGTCGGGTGGCGGACAAGTGGCTCGGCGAGTGGCGCTTGATGCGGACGGGATGAGTCCGTTGGCCCGCTCGACCTGCCCGTTGGACTGTGGATGTGCCACGGAGGCCGGTCGGCGGATGCGAGCGGGCGATATTGCTCGAGCGCACCCTTGGTGAAGTTGGTGCCATTGTCGGTGATGATGCTGTTCGGCATGCCGTGGCGCACGCTATGTCCTTGATGAATTGGATGGCTGTTGGCCCGTCCAGTTTCTTGATTGGTCTTGCCTTGATCCATTTGGTGAACTTGTCCACTGCCACCAGCAAGTGCGTCATGCCACCTCGAGCGGTTTTGAAGGGTCCCACCATGTCGAGTCCCCAGACTGCGAAGGGCTAGGCGATCGGGATGGTGCAGAGTGCTGACGCCGGCTGGTGGCGCGTTTGCTGAAGCGTTGGCATCCTTCGCACTTGAGGACGGCGGCTCGTCGTCTTCGAGGGCTGTTGGCAAGTAGAAGCCATGGCGGAACGCCTTGGCCACGAGGGATCGAGACACGGCATGGTGCCCGCACTCGCCCTTATGAATGTCGTGGAGGATGTCGATGCCGCGGTCTTGCTAGACGCAGCGCTGGAACACGCCGGTAGAGCTGCATTTGACGAGCTCGTTGTTGATGATGCTATAGGCGGACGCCCGGCGCTGAACTTGCTGAGCCTCGGTCTCGTCCATGGGGAGAACCCCATTCTCCAGCCATTCTGATATCGGCAGGGCCCAAGATGGGGCCATGATGGCGGTGAATACGGCCACCTGGGTGGGTTCCCAGTCGACGGCTCCTCGGCCGGGTTGAGCAGCCCCTGGGTTGGCGACGGCGATGGCCGGGTCCGGGGTGATGGTGGCCGAGTTGGGCTGAGTGGCCCCCGGCCTGGGTTGAGCAGCCCCCGGGACTGGTTTAGCAGTCCTTGGGCTAGGTTGAGCAGTCCCCGGGCCGGCTTGCGGCACGACCGGGTCTTCTGGGACGTGGATGGACACGGAGTCCAGCAACGGCTTGACGGATGGCTTGCGCAGGTGCTCGAGGGAGACGCCGTACGGGATGGCTTGACGTGACGAGGCGATCTTGGCGAGTGTGTCGGCTGCCTCGTTCTCTGCGCACGGGACATGGAGGAACTCGCAACCATCGAAGGATCCGGACAACTTCTGGATGAGGAAGCGATAGCTTGCCATGTTGGAGTCGCGGGCGTCCCACTCGCCGGAGCACTGCTGTACCACCAAGTCCGAGTCGCCGTAGCACAGGATGCGCCGGATGCCGATTTCCTTGGCAAGCAGGAGGCCGTGCGCAAGGGTTTCGTATTCGGCGACATTGTTGGAGGCGGCGAAGTGGATCTGGAGTGTGTAGCGGAGTTGGTCACCCTTCGGAGATGACAGGACGATGTCGGCCCCTAAGCCGAGTCGCATCTTGGACCCATCGAAGTGCATGCGCCAATGCGTCGAGTCGGGAGGCGGCGGCGGGTACTGGGTCTCGGTCCAGTCAACGAGGAAATCGGCCAGGGCCTGAGACTTGATCGTGGTGCGGGGCTCGTAGAGGATGGTGTGGCCGGCTAGCTGGATCGCCCACTTGGCGACCCGGCCGGAGGCGTCCCGGCACCCGATGATTTCTCCGATAGGCGCCGTGCTGACAACGGTGACGACATGTTCTTGAAAGTACTGCTTCAGCTTCTTGGCAAGGAGGTACACGCCGTAACACATCTTCTGGTAGTGCAGGTAGTTCTGTTTGGAGGTGGAGAGCACTTCGCTCAGGTAGTAGACCGGACGCTGGACGGCCTGGATCTTGCCCTTCTCCGGTCGCTCGACCACCAACACCGTGCTAACCGCCAGCGAGGTCGCGGCTATGTAGAGCAACAGCGGCTCCTTGTCGGTCGGCGCGGCCAGGACGGGTGCGGTGGAGAGCATGCGCTTGAGGTCTTGGAAGGCTTCGTCCGCCTTACCGTTCCACTCGAACAAGCTTGTTTTCTTCATCAGCTGATACAGGGGCAGTGCCTTCTCGCCCAGCCGGCTTAGAAACCGGTTGACCGAGGCCAGGTAGCCTGTGAACTTCTGGACATCACGCAGCCGGGTTGGCTTGGGCATGCGGTCGATGGCCTTGATCTTCTTCGGGTTCACCTCGATGCCGCGTTCCGAGACGAGGAAACCGAGCAGCTATCCGGCTAGGACGCCGAAGACGCACTTTTCCGGGTTGACCTTGACCTTGTATTCACGGAGGTTGGCGAATGTTTCCGTCAGATCATCGAGGAGCGTGAGGTGCTGCTTGGTCTTCACCACGATATTGTCCACGTACACGTGGATGTTCTTCTTGATGGCGTAGCGAGCACTTCGCATCTGGCGTTGGAAGGTGGCGCCGGAGTTCTTCAACATGAACGACATGGTGATGTGGCAGTATGCTCCGAAGGGCGTGATGAAGGACGTCTTCAGGGCATCGTCCGGGTCCAGCTTGATCTGGTGATAGCCGGAGTGGGCGTCCAGGAAGGACAGCAGCTCGCACCCGCCGGTCGAGTCGATGACTTGGTCGATCCGCGGGAGGGCGAACGGATCCTTGGGACATGCCTTGTTGAGGCTGGTGTAGTCGATACACATGCACCAGGTCTTGTTCTTCTTTAGCACGAGGACTGGGTTGGCCAGCCACTCGTGGTGAAACACTTCCATTATGAAGCCGGCCACCAAGAGCTTGGCGACCTCTTCACCAATGGTTCTTCTCTTCTCTTCGGAAAATCGTCGGAGTGGTTGACGGACAGGCTTGGCGTCCTTGCGGATGTGGAGTTTGTGCTTGGTGTACTTCCTCAGGATACCCGGCATGTCTTTGGAGGTCCATGCGAAGATATCCCGATTCTCATGGAGGATGTCGACAAGCTTGCCTTCCTATTTGCTATCAAGGCGGGCGCCTACGACAACGTACTTGCTGCAGCTGGGGTCTTCCGGGTTTAGCTTCACTTTCTTGGTTTCCTTGGAGGGCTTGAAGGCAGCCTCATCGGCCGGGTCCAGGGTCGGGATCGACGCGTCGGAGGCCTCACTGGCCAGGACCATGATCCGGTCAAGCTGGCGCCGCTCCTCGGCAATGACCAGCGACTCGGCCAGCTTGGCGCCGTCTCGGGCGCACTCCAGAGACTTGTGGTAGTCGCTGGTGACGGTAATGAGGCCCTTGGGACCCGGCATCTTCATCTTCAGGTACGCGTAGTGGGGAACCGCCATGAATTTGGCGAGCATGGGCCGGCCCAGCAGCGCATGGTACACGCTGGACAGGTCCACCACCTCGAACCAGATCGGTTCGCGTCGGAAGTGGCTGGTGTCGCCAAACAGGACGTCAAGCCGGACCCGGCCAATGGGTGAACAGGAGAGGCCGGGTACGATGCCGTGGAAGACGGTCCGGGTCGGCTCCAGGTCCTCGGCCTTGAGGCCGAGCTTGGTCATCGTGTCGCGGTAGAGGATGTTGATGTTGTTGCCGCCGTCGATGAGGACTCGAGAGAACTTGCAGGTGCACCGTGCGACGATTGTAGGGTTGAGGACGAGGGCGTATCCACCCGGACTTGGCATGACTGTCGGGGTGATCCTCCCGGGTCCAGGTGATCGGGCGATCCGACCAATGCATGAAATCCGTCTTGGCCGGGACGACGGTGTTCACCTCCTGCCGGAGGAGGCGCTCGCTGCGCTTGTCGTCGCCGAGGCTGGTGAAGACGACGTAGGCCGCGTTCTTGTCCGGGTAGGCGTCATTCTGCATTGCGCTGCCGGTGGGGCGCGGCAGTGGAGGCGGAGGCGGCTGTCCTGCGCCCGGAGCCGGAGCCGGAGGAGGCGGGACGTCGCCCCTCATGATGCGCTTGGTGATGGCGCACTGTCGATGCATGTGCATGGAGGGTCTTGCACGCTGTGGTGCTTGCATGGGGTGTCGAGCATCTCTTCAAAGCTCATGGCGGGTTGCTATGCCATCTTGCCGGTCTGCCGGCGCTTCGCTTCCGGGTCTGCTGTGGGCTCGGCGGCCGCGACGAGCCGGTTGTCATGATGTTGCACCGACTACTCGGCCTTGCGCTTGTTGTTCTGGTGGTGCTGCTGTCGGGTGCCTTCGCCGGCTGGCTTCTGTGGAGCGACCGGCTTCGCCTTGCCGGCCTCGTCCAGCGCCACTTGGATCTTCATGGCAAAGTCGGCGTTAGCGTACTTGTCCGCCGTCACCATGAGCGCAGCCATGGTGGCCGGCTCGGAGCGTAGAAGCTTGTGCTTGAGAAGGGTGCCGTCTCGGCACCCGCTGACGAAGTATTGGATCGCCTAGACTTCATGGACACCCTCACAGCTGTTCCGGAGCTCGGTCCAGCGTGCGAGGTACTCGCGACCGGTCTCCGTCGGCCCCTGCACACACATGGCGAGCTGACTGGGGCGACCGGGTCGCTTGTACGTCCCCGTGAAGTTGCGGACAAATGCTTCCTCGAAATCGACCCATGCGTTGATGCTGCCTATCGGCAGGCTGTTCAACCATGTGCAAGCCGATCCGTGGAGCATGAGCGGTGCGTAGCGCACGGCGAGACGACGATTGGCACGGGTGATGCCAATGGCCGTGGTGTAGTCGGTGAGCCAGTCTTCTGGCTTCATGGTCCCATTGTACTTGGGGGTGTCGTGGGGAAGCACGAACCCCTTGGGGAAGGGCTCCTCCCGGATGCGTGGGCCGAAGCACGCCGGCCCGATAGCGCCGCTCTCCTCCACCTCCATGGAGCGAGCAAGCTGATCAAGGCGGTGGCGTGCGCCGGCATCGTCGATGGCGCGCGGGCCGAGTCGACTAGCGGCCAGACCCCGAGGGGCCGGGTCGGCTGGAGCCGGACGTCGACCAGGCTGGCCGGGTCCACGTTGGTTCTCTGGGGCGGGCTCGTTCCCCAGAGCGTAGGCGGCGGTGCCAGCCGGGTCGCGCCAGGTCCAGCCTAGGCCGGAGTGCACCTCGCGGGCAGTGATGATGCCGTGTGCAGGAGTTCGCCGGGTCCACCAAGGCGGGCGCAGCCGGACCCCGCCGGCTTGGCGAGCTGGTTGAGGCGATCCTGCTGGGTGTTGGCGGCACGTAGGAGCTCGCGAATCCGCCCGATGCGCTCCTTGAGCTCCTCGCCCGCGAGTTAGTCGAGGCCGACCGCGGCTGCCTCCGCAGCGCGCATGTTCTTGACTGGGGTCTCGTAGACGGTCCAGCCGGCGCCGAAGGCCCAGCCGATCTCTCCTTCCCGAGCGCGAGTATCCGCGGCCCAGCTTGGCTCGGCAGCGGCGGGCGTGAATCCGTGGGCGGCGTCGTGCTCCATCTGACCAGCTTCCAGACGGCGTCTGGTGGCGGCCAGCGTCTCGGACAGGTCCAGCATTTGTTGGCGCCTGTCCTCGAGCTGTGTCTTGGAATTGTCACGGCAGATGTCCTAGTGTGAGGACTTAGTCGCGAGGCCAACGCATCTATGTGGTAGCTTGAGAGGGGTTGAGCGGAATTGAGAAGCGCAACACAAGATAAGGATTTAGACAGCTTCGGGCCCCGGGAAACATCATCCGGTAACAACCCTACATGCTGTTTGAAGCTAGATCTCATTATCATCACGAGGTAGTCGTCGTAAACCGGCTCTCTTCTAGTTGTGTCTAGCCCTAAAGATTGTTTCTTGTTGCTTGTCCCTCTTTGGGGAGCCCTGCCCCTCCTTATATAAGTTGAAGGGGCGGCTTACATGTAGAGTCCTATTAGGATTAGAACTAAGTTATTCTCTATTACAAGTCGGATACAAGTACTGGTCTTGCTTCCTCGTAAAGGAAATATTCGTCATGCCTTCTATCTTATGCCAGCCCACCATAATATGAGCCGGCCTACTGGGCCTTGGGCCTAGTATTCTATGTGACCCGCCGTCGGGGTCATCCGTGAGTCGTCGACGGTGAGCCGCTGAGACCGTGAGTCGCCATCCTCCGTGGTCATCATGAAGCGCCAAGTCGGCCGGGTCATACTTCAGCGTAGGTCATACTGCTGAGGTATATCCCCAACATTAGACCCCAGTTTAATTTGGATTTATCCATGTTAAACTGATCCTGTAAAACAAACACAAGAACAACTTTGACAGATTGTGTTCCGGGTTAAAATTCTTGTACGCCGGCACCTGATCATTCTTAATTCCTTGTGCTCCAGGTTAAATATTCTCCTGAGACGGGACCTCATTATCCTTAAGTCCAATTGTCGTTTCCTTCATCTAGAAAATCCGGGTCAAATAAGCTAGCTTCATACTCAATTTGCTGATGTTGGTTTCTCACAGAAAAATATTGTGAAGAATAATCCACTTGAGTCGGCTTCCAAGGCGTCGGGTTAAATAATTTTTGTCTTCAAATACTCATCTGATATTCAGACGGCTTGAAGATGTAAAACTTGCCGGTTTATCATTACCAAAAACTGCCGGATTATAAAATAGACGATGCCGGGTCATAATTGTTGTTGACACCGGTTTATGTAATTGATCCTCCTGATTTGCTCAAAACTAATAATTTGAAGATTTTTCTCCCTTATATCCATATTACCTGTAGCCCCCAAGTCTTGAGCAGAACAAAGTGATGGTTCAAGACTTGCTCCAATAAATGTTGCAACCTTGAAGAAATCTAGTTTATTCATCTCAATCATATAAATTGAATATTCCACACATGTAGCCCCCAAGTGCCGGGTTGTCATGCTTGCAGCAACCTAGGACTTGTAATTGCTTTCTGCTCATGAAAATTTCAACCAGTGTAGCCCCCATGGGCCGGGTCATTATGCAATAATGAGCAGGGACTTTGTAGATATAACCATGTAAATTTGAACAACAATGTGTAGCCCCCAAGGGTCGGCTTAGTAAGATAATACTGAGCTGGAACTTTGTATATAATTGATAATAACATCATATAATATAGTCTCCACCATGGTGCTTGAACCCACGTCCACAAGGTTAAGAGCTTTGTACTCCACCAACTAAATAGTGGACCGTTCAATATAATGGATTAATGCTTGTGTACCTTGAATTTTTGATAGGAGCAATTGGTAGCCCCCAAGGGCCAACTCATTTAGAATGTGATGAGTCGGGTCTTCAATAAGTTGAGCAAAAAATGACTTTGCATTAGCCCCCAAGTGCCATGGTGCATGCTGGTAGTGACATGGGACTTGCATATTTGATATAATCCCAATCTGAATAATATAGCCCCCAAGTGTCGGGTCGTAAGCCTGCAGCGACTTGGGACTATTCCTTCCATTGTAGAATAAATCATATCCATTTTATAAAAATAATAACCATTGTGCTGAAGCGACTTTAAAGACCTCCGTCATAATATTGGCTATTGATAACCATAATAAAAATCCAGCCATGTTGGCTATTAAGGATTTGAATAATATAATCCAGTTTGGAAAACCTCAATCATTCAATACCATAATGAAAATCCAGCCAAGTTTGGCTATATAAAGATTCAAATACCTTATCTGTTGACAAGTAAATCCGGAGTTTTAAATACCCGGCAGCTGTTGACCGATGGCGATTTAATACGCCTCCATTGTAAGCCGGAATTTTTATAACCCAGCGGATTATAGCCTTTGAGAAAATTCAGAAGGAATAATCATTTTGAAGCATCAATTTTAATGATGAGCTTGGATTTAAGCATTTATATAAGTCATAGTTCTACAAATCTTGTACAGAGTTTAAACAACATATGCCCTAGCGACTTAATGTCAAAAGCCAGGGCAGGTAAGCACCCAAATGTAGTCTTATCCTGCACACAAGTAGATCACAAGAACCCTTGGCGGTTTACCGCAGGGCGGGTCATAATATCTTACATATGACCACTGATGTGTAAAAAAGAAGTCACAGATAAGCCTGTTATGAATCATAACTTTGAAACATAACTATAATATCATACCTGTGATATTGAAATTGCACTGTCGGTTTATGTGACCTGCATAGCAAGGGTGATAACCCAATCTTTGATACGCGCATGATTCCAATGGCGCAATTTAAACTATACCGACGGCTTAAAGTCCATAGCCAGGGCCGGTTTAAACATAATATCACACCTGTGATATCAAATCATATTGCCGGCTTATGTGACCCGGACAGTGAAGTTGATAATTCAACTCTGTAAGAGCCGGCACATATGATATTTGTGACAACTCAAATACTTGCGATTGTATAAACACAGATAAAATTTTTGAGGCTTGTGATTCGAATATGATCAGTAAACCATTCCAAAGAGGTTAAGCTAAGATTCGAATACGATCATATAGCCCCCAGTGGCGTTGGCGTTGCCGATCAAAGTGGGTATCGACATCTATGTTCTCTTTGGTTCGAATACGACCTATGTTTGAACAGGAAGCCCCCAAATGACCTTAAAAGTTGTTTAACGATGCTGATTCAAATATGATCCACGTTGATTCCCAAAGGGGTTGAGCTATGATTCGGATACGATCAAGAAGCCCCCAAGTAGGTTCAGCAGTTTGCTAATCAAAAGGGTATCGACAGCTATGTTCTCTTTGGTTTGAATACGACCTATGTTTGAACAGGAAGCCCCCAAGTGACCATATAAATTTTGGCATTGCGCCGATCAAGAGGGTACTCATAGCTATGCCCGATGAGCAGGAAGCCCCCAAGTGACCATAATAAAATAAGCCATAATGCAGGATACCCATGTTTTGAACCGTGCATCATGGCAGCAAGTTCCCCTTGGTAACCATTAATTTGTTCGAGATCTCGAACTTGCGAGAGATTAATTCTCTTGAACCGGAAATTCTTAAATCGGATATTGAGATCCTCAAAGCTTTGTAAGGGACAAATTTACCTTGATCCGGATGTTGAACCGATTTTGAGAGCTTCAAAGCTTTGCGGGAGAAAGATGTCTCTTGAGCTGTATTTTAAACCGAAATCTTCATTTTGAACCGGAAATTTTTCTGACGGCCTTTAAATATTTGCCAATAAAGCAGTAGCCTCCAGGGCCGGGTTATCTTCCCTTCAATGACCCGGAGTTCTTGAATTCATTGAAACCGGCTAATTTTGCCGAGCCATAACATTGTAGCCCCCGAGTCTCAAGATGACTCAAAGTGTTGGCTTGAGATTCTCCATATTTGACCATAGCAGAAGGTGTATATCATTGGCGTTGATAGCGCGATGTGAATCCACAGAAGGTTTAGGTGACTGCAGTGGGTTATAAATGATCCCGTATGGACCGTGACAGCAACTCGGCCAATGGTTCCTTCCAACTGGCTATTTTAAGTTAACCAAACCATAGTGCATCGACTTGTGCGCCTGCCCATTGAGCCATCCAGTGCAGACGACAGCTAATAATACATGATAATTTGCCTCCAATTTGTTGGAAGAAAACCGGGCTTCCCAAGTAGTGACTTTCTCATACTTAATAAACAACTCATGCAGACAGGTGCGGCCCGATGTGTTGATGTAGACCAGGCCACGAGAGACAGACGGTAAAGACGACTGCAACATCTGAGGCGGCACAGACAGATAAACCGGCAGTGGCGTTGTAAGCCGGTGCGGACGGGAAAGTTGTCCTCCTTGTTGTAAGCCGGTGTGGTCGCGGGAGATGGCCACGGCGTTGTGAGCCGGTGCGGGAGTCCGTTGAGTAACGAGGACCACCTGTGCCAAAAGACGTTGGCGTGCCTCCATCTCCGCGGTATAATATCACTTTTTGTCATAAATAATTGCCCTACATAAACAATATTGCAGACCAAGGAAAAGATAAACTTGTTCTTTAACAAAAACAATATGTGCTAATAAAACAAACTTGGATCGATATCACCTGATTTGTTTGGACGACGGATGATCCGTTTATCGCAACAGAGGTGGCTCAAGCAGACCAGCGACTCAATATAGTCCCACCGAGAGTGCCCATAGTAACCCGGCGGCTCAGGCAGACCGGCGACTTAATATAACCTAGGCGGCTCAAACTGGCAAGGGCGGCTCAACGCGGCTCCGACGGGTTGATGTAGATTAAGCTGCACGGGCGGCGTCTTGCGCATGTATCTATCCAGAACATGGCACGAACATGCTAGCGCAAAAATAATATTGGCGCATACTCCTTTGTGACACCTTTGTAATAAATATGGCCCTGTGAAAAAATACCACAGACCAGTGTAATTGTTCTCAAATAAAATATATGCTGATAAAATACTTAGAAAAAATAGCACCTGATGTTTTTGTCAGGCGGACGTATTAGTACTATTCCTCTGGCTTCCTATGTATTATAAACCATGCCATGCATTGCCTGCCCGTCCTTTCCTCCTTTGACTCGATAGTTGACGAGTCCACAGCGGCGACTCAGGCAGACGG
This sequence comes from Aegilops speltoides, assembly GCA_021437245.1. NCBI lineage: Eukaryota > Viridiplantae > Streptophyta > Magnoliopsida > Poales > Poaceae > Aegilops > Aegilops speltoides. The sequence goes on from CM038143.1 coordinate 64,825,216, forward strand.
CGGCTCAGCAGGGCAGCGGCCTATCATCAGCCGCAGGGGCGGAGTCCAGCAAAGGCGAGCAGATCAGCATGAGGCAAGGGAGCGGCTGAGGCAGCTTGTTGACATGGAGGTAAGGCGGTTCAAGGCGTGGCGGGTCGCAACAGTTTGGCTAAGCTACGGAAGCGACGCCAATGGAGGTAGCAACCCACAAGCAGGGGTGGTCCAAGGCCTGCTCTGGCAGGGGCCGTGGCGACTCTTATAGTCTTATTGGAAGAAGTAAGGCTGGTGGCTCAAAGACAGAATCCGGCGGGAGTAGCGACCCGAGGCGAGGCGGGAGACCGTGACAGCGGTTTGAGGAAACGCGGTCGTGAGCGGCTCACAGCAGAGACAGGTAGCAGAAGCAATTAATGCCATGGTGGATCACTGGCGGCTCATGCCTTGAAGTGCATCTTCGCGTGACGAACAGTAGTACAAAAGTAGTACCTTAATTGATCTTTGATGTGAGCACTTAACTAATCTGTGGTGGATGAATTGTTTCTTCTTCACGTGGAGGAAACATATGAGGCGATTCGGGCATGGCAAGGTCCGTCGGCGCAGTTGAGCAGAGGCGAGCGGGCACAGCCGGCCAGCGTCGATGGGTTAACGGAGCTGCTGCTCAGGGCGTCTCAATGCAGAAACGGAGTCCAGGCTCAGCGCGCTACATGAAAGGGTGGCCTGGGCGGTGGCGGCTTGAAGCTCGGGTAAGGCAGGAACAAATCCCTGGCGGCTCAAGGAAAAAAGTACGCGACGGCGACGATGGCTTGGCAGCGCGGCAGTGCGGCGACTCTCCCACTGCAGCTGAAAACGGGTGGCTCAAGCTGAAACGGCAAAGCTCGGCTGAGCCGGCGGCGGGTTGAAAAGCACAGGTGCAGCGGAGGCCGCAGCCGAGCGACCATCGGAGGCCCATCCGGTGATAGCGGCTCAGGGACCAAAACTGAATCCGTATTGACCAAGACTTGAAAGGCATGCCGTGATAGTTTGCCTCTGATCAATCTCTTCTTTCCTTGGTATTCACTTGTTGAACTCACGTAGTAGCTTTTCCTTCCTGATAGATTCCTTGTAAGCATGTAGTAACCAAAGTTGACAAAGGGAAGACCGATTTGGCTTATGGTGACGGTCTCGATGACTCCTGTACGCGGTAGCAGCGACTCGGTGAATCAGACAAAGCAACCGTAATTTGATGAGTTCGATACGTACGCGGCGGATCTTGGAAAATAATCACAACTCGGCGGACCGCAAAAATCGGCCGGCTGATGCATATCCTTCAAATTGATTCTTTCTTCATCCGAAAATTGCAAACTTCTCGAACCCTAAAACAGATCCCTTCAAGAACTTAACACCACCGTGCGCGCGCCCCACGGTGGGTGCCAACTGTCGTGGAATTGTCACGGCAGATGTCCTAGTGTGAGCACTTAGTCGCGAGGCCAACGCATCTATGTGGTAGCTTGAGAGGGGTTGAGCGGAATCGAGAAGCGCAACACAAGACAAGGATTTAGACAGCTTCAGGCCCCGGGAAACATCATCCGGTAACAACCCTACATGTTGTTTGAGGCTAGATCTCATTATCATCACGAGGGAGTCGCCGTAAACCGGCTCTCTTCTAGTTGTGTCTAGTCCTAGAGATTGTATCTTGTTACTTGTCCCTCTTTGGGGAGCCCTGCACCTCCTTATATAAGTTGAAGGGGCGGCTTACATGTAGAGTCCTATTAGGATTAGAACTAACTTATTCTCTATTACAAGTCGGATACAAGTACGGGTCTTGCTTCCTCGTAAAGGAAATATTCCTCATGCCTTCTGTCTTAAGCCGGCCCACCATAATATGAGCCGGCCTACTGGGCCTTGGGCCTAGTCTTCTATGTGACCCGCCGTCGGGGTCATCCATGAGTTGTCTGACCAGTGAGCCGCCAGACCCGTGTGTCTCCAGTCCTCCGGCGGGTCATCGGTGAAGCGCCAAGTCCGGCCGGGTCATACTTCCGGCCGGGTCATACCGCGGGGTATATCCACGACAAGCTGGGTTCGGGCTTCAGCGAAGTTGGTGGCGTCAACGTTGGTGCCGATGGGGATGCGGAGGCTCTGCATTGCAGCGCGCAGTGGGTCAGACGACACCGTCCGTGCCGTGGTGGCCGCGGCTTCAGCGGCTCTTCTCACCTTGCTTGACAAGGAAGAGGCGCCGTCGCCGGTGACGAAGACCTCTACATGGGTCCCGCTTGGGGGCTTGTGGTTCGCCGAGTTCCCCTAGGTGCGGGCCCCGCGTGCCTAGGGGGACTATGCGCCGTCTTGTCGATCGTCATGGCGTGGCCGAGTTGAGCCGCGCACAGTGTTCTCCGTCAAGCTGCCGCTTGTTGTCGTCAGCGGTGAGGGCGGGAACACTGTTGCCGTGCCAGCCCTGGTCAGCGGGTAGGTGAGGGGCACTGTTGCCATGCTCTGGTTGACCACGGGCATGGGCGGGGGCACTGTAGTCTTGGTCATCAGTGATTGAGGTCTCGTCCCATCGTACGACCTGGATGGGACGGGAGCTGACCCGTGGCTGGGTTGCCATGGACGCCACAGGTGGGTTGGCTTGCTGGGGAAGCCAAGGTTGCGCCGGGTTGAGTTGCCTTACGCCAGCCGCTGCGGCCGGGTCGACGTACCTTGCCAAGTCGAGGGTCTTGGCCGGGTTGCGCGCCTTGCCGGGTCGAGCGACCCGGCCTGGCGCATGCCGGTTTGCGGGGCGATGCGGGACCTGCTGTTTTTGAAATAGATCCGGGTTCCGTTGCCTGCCTGGGGTTCATCCCCCCGTCAAGGCCCTTTGTAACTCTTGGCCCATTAACGGCCCGTGGTGAAACTGGCCCATAATGAACAGTGTATCACTTTATACCCATTAACGTTCCATTATTCCACTGGGCCGTTTCCAGCCCAAGTTACCTTTCGGCCTTCTCAGGGCCCATTTATTCTTGGGCTCATTTGCAGCATTCGGTTACTTACGGCCCGTTACTGTCATTTTCTACTTGTGGTCCAAATTCAGCCCATCATTACAGTCGGCCCGTTTGTGGACCGTTAATACGTTGGGCCATTTTCGTGTCAAAAAAAAACCATTGGGGTGTTTTCATATAGTTATCAAATACAACCCATTAACGGCCCGTTATGGTCCACGAATAGTACGACCCATGATTGGCGAAATTATTATACGCCCCGTAGAAGGCCCATGGATGCTACGGCCTGTAGAAGGCCCATGGACCCTACGGCCCATAGAAGGCCCATGATCCTACGGCCCGTACAGAAGGCCAATGGATCATACGGCTCTCAGGAGGCCCATGGTTAGAACAGTCCGTGTGCTGCCATGATTATTTTGGCCTAGTTACCAAAAATAGGCTATTGTTGCCACTAGAAAAACACAGAAAAAGAACTGAAGTGACTACAAGCAAACAACTAAACAAGACAATGAGGAAATAAATAAGCAAGCAATTAACGCTAGCCTATTACCGCTATTACACATATTACATCCACTGGGCATCAAAGTTCGCCACCAGTGCAAATATAGGGAACAAAGCAGCATATTACATACTTTGGCCGTCAAAATTGGCCACCGTGCAAATAAACGCAGCAAAACAAAACATAATCTGAAACAACTTCAAAAGAGCTCAAGAAATGTTATCACAGGTATCCACCATCGGCAATAAGCTTAGCAAGCTTATTAGCTTTGTCTGCTTGGCGCTAAAATCCTCCAACGCTTTCTGTTGCACGGAAAGTATGCATCTGAATGCTTGAGGGACTTCCGATCCTTCCGCCGTGTGCAGCACGGATGATCGATGTCTTTCAGCTTGTAGTTGAGACTCAAGAAACCGAATTGATTCAGACAGTGAGTTTGAATAGCTTGTGCAAGCGGTAGTGGCTAGTAACTCGAACACTAAACCAAGACAGAACTTTGGGGTTGTCTCACTGTCTTCAAGATAGTTTTCCTTAGCTGTTTTATCAGCTTTGTTGGAGACCAACAAGGATGTGTCACTATCCTGAACATTATCTACATTACTTCCTTTACCATTGCTTAATAAGGCATTCTTCCCCAATATTCTGTCAGCATTCTAAAAGAAGAAACAAGCAAACACATAACAGGTTTAGCATGTACTAGTATATGAAACTCATTTCGGTGAACTAGTTCATTAGTAAGGTGGACAGGATTAAACTACCAATTCTTCTATTGCCAAGTACTAGTACATAATAAAAGCATCAAACAAACATATATCTATGTCCTATGGTCACTGCATTGTCTTGCCAAATCAAAATAGAGACAAGATTCAAATCATATCAGTTCAAGACAAAGCAGCAGTGAAAGAATACAAAGCATGAGAAACTACACGACATAACAAGATTTCAGATGGGTACCATGGGTCTACATGTACAACAACACTACTGGCTCTCTTTTGATGCTAGTAATATGCATGATATGAGAAGTCAACTGTATACACAATTGAAATTGAAATCAACAGAGCTATTAATAAGAGCAAACCTATTAAAGAAACATGCGTGAACATACCTGCTGTGCCATTGGAGTTTCGATTGGATCCTTCAATTTAAAAATAAGTTTGTATGATTAAATACAGTGATACAAGAGCAAAGCAGTATGCACGATAGCAATCATAGTTAAAAAAGGCGCGCCTAGTCTCTAGGCGTTGGCAAAACGCATTGTGCATAACTACACTTAATCTGTGCATAACTGCGCATAAGCATGCGCTTTGGTCAGTAAAGTGCAAGGAGGTGGCAAAACACACAATTAACGCCTAGCGCTTTTTTGAACTATGATAGCAATGGAATCTTAAATTAGAACAGTTGTTCTTCAGGTTTAGGCACTTGTTCTACATGAATAAAGTAAAGTAAGACGCAAGAATATGGTACTTAAAAATAGAAAATGAGCTCATAGACCTTACCACATTCTTGGTTCGGGGCCAGTACAGAACAAGGCGTTCCCAGTCATCGTCCAGTAAATGTGTCTCAGGAGAACGTAACGGAATTTGATGAGTTTCTTTGCCAGTGCAGTACGTTTTCTTCAGGTAATTCCGATACTGCCACCAAGCATTCTTGAAGATAGCAGAGGTATTAGCATAGGTTACCTCATCCTGAGTTTCCAAATTGGTCCTTCTCTATAGAGAAAAATGGGAAATTTTGCTATATTATAACCATCATGGAGGTAGGATGTATGGGACAAAGCAAAGTAATTGCCATGAATAACATTACTTACACATAACTCCTGGACAAACACCTGCAACTGACATATTCCTTCATCTTCAGTATAATATTTCCAAGATGGGAAGATATGCACATACGATTTAACAACATCAAATGCGATAGCTGCCAAACTACGACTAGCTGGTTGTGCTTCCTCCACAGGAATAGGCGTACTAACTGGTGGAGTTGGGGTTCGCCGTGGTAGTACTGGCCCTTTGGGCACTGGAGCTTCCTTACTAACTGCTCCTGTTTGGGAGCTCTCTGGTGGAGATGGTGCTGTGTCAACAGGAACTGGGTTACTATCTGCTGGGGTTGGGGTTAGATTGGGTGAACCTGGTTCTCTGTCCATCGCAGTAGGGGTACAATCTGTGAGAGTTTGGGTTATGTGTGGTAGGGCTGGTTCTTGTGCATGTACAACCGGGGTGCTATCTCCACCAAGAGGTAGCACTGTTTTATTTGAAGACCATGTTTTTAGTCCACTGGATACTGGCATCACCCGCTCCAATTCAAATGGCTGATAAACAGGAAACATAGTTGAATGTACAGACATTGTATGAGAGACAGATGCAATAGATAGTGTGGAAAAAAGGCATGAAATAATCGACATGTATATTGTTTAACTAAAATGGATAGCATGGCATAATTTCACATATATGATGTCTATCTAAACTGGATAGCATAGCATAACATAATTCAAAGATATGATGAATAACTAAACAGGATTGCATGACATAATTCACCTACATGGTATCTAAGTAATCAGGATAGCATCATTTAACTCACATATGCGATTTATATG